>CM053029.1:173350643-173950643 GCA_028564925.1 Lithobates sylvaticus
ATATACACTGTATTACCAAAGGTGTTGGGACACCTGCCTTTACACGCACATGAACTTATGGCATCCCAGTCTTAGTCCATAGGGTTTAATATTGAGTTTGCTCACCCTTTGCAGCTACAAGTGCTTCAACTCTTCTGGGAAGGCTGTCCACAAGGTTTAGAAGTGTGTCTATGGGAATGTTTGACCATTCTTCCAGAAGCGCATTTGTGAGGTCAGGCACCGATGTGGATGAGAAGAGCCTGACTCGCAGTCATCGCTCTAATTTTTCTTAGAGGTGTTCTATCGGGTTGAGGTCAGGGTGTTCCTCCACCCCAAACTCACTCATCCATGTCTTTATGGACCTTGCTTTGTGCACCGGTCCAAATCATTTTGGGGATGGCCCCTTCCTGTTCCAACATAACTGTGCACAAGTGCACAAAGCAAGGTTCATAAAGACATGGATGAGTGAGTTTGGGGTGGAGGAACTTGACTGGCCTGCACAGAGTCTGACCTTAACCTGATAGAACACCTTTGGGATGAATAATAGCGGGGCTGCAAGCCAGGCATCTCGTCCACATCAGCCTGACCTCACAAATGCACTTCTGGAAGAATGGTCAAACATTCCCATAGACACACTCCTAAACCTTGTGGACAGCCTTCTCAGAAGAGTTGAAGTTGTTATAGCTGCAAAGGGTGGGCCAACTCAATATTGAACCCTATGGACTAAGACTGGGATGCCATTAAAGTTCATGTGCGTGTAAAGGCAGGTGTCCCAATACTTTTGGTATTATAGTGTATATAATACAAAAGCTTATTCTGGGGAGAACTTCCATTTGAAACACAGGCATATTCTGCCACTGTTTAAATTCAACTCCATTCATTTCAATCTGCCTTCCCACTGCTACACTTCATTGAAGTAAAGGCATACTGTGAATGTCAACTGTCACAAGTGCTCTCAACCAAACTGTCATGCCATCAAATGGCTAGTGTCATAACTGATCACAAGTGCAGCCACATCACAACTGCAGACCAAACAAAGGCTTCCTCCCCATTCGCTGCAATCATCCTCTGGTCCTTGGATTCACCTTTCTCTTCGGAGATGTTCTAAACTCATGAAAGAAAACAATGAGCCCCAGACTTCATTCCCTGCAGTCATGTTGCTGAGTTGGAGGAAATAAATTACCTCCAGTTCAGTGATCTTCTCTGCAAACATTTTACCTGCAAATGACTGCTTCTGTAGTAGTCTAGACTACTTAGCATTAGTGTGTCAATGGTCTGAGCTGGCTAAGCCGCAGTTTGGCTACTGTTTTTTCCTGATTTGTATCTGATGGATACAGAGAAGGCACCCATGATGTCTCCATGGGGAGGACCTTTCACCCTACAAGTATGTTGTCACAGTATAGGTCAGCATTTACTACTATCGTAATTGTGTCTTTATAGGTTGTAAATTTAACCTGTTCAAGGAGAACAAAAATGGTACAGTCAGCTTGAAATTTCAAATTCAGCTGTTGCCTCAACGATTAAAGAAGATCAATAATTTTACCGCGATAATGGCAAAGAGTACAGAAGTGAAGATTGCAGTATTTGGCAGAGCTGGAGTTGGTAAATCTGGTAAGTTCTTAGGTTATATAATAATAATTTTATAAAAAAGCACATATTTCTGCAAGTTATTTTTAATCATTCTGTGTGCGATTATCATTTGTGCACATTGAATATTTCCTTTTTTAGACTACATTATTAATTGGTCAGAATATGCCTAATTGATCAAGCTGTCACTTATGGCATGCTAAAAATGAGGTTGAATTACTAAGGGCATATTGACCGGGCACTTTGCAAGTGAAGTTGCACTCTACAGGGACATTTGCTCCAGAGATAAGTAAATGAGGGGAAGCTCTGCTGACTTCCATTATTCAATCATGTGTAAGCATAAATTCTGTTTTTTGTTTTGTTTTTATTTCCTTGCATATCTTTACAAAGTGAAGCTTCACCTCATTTACTAAGCTCTGGTGCAAATGCTCTTGCAGATTGCAACTGCACTGGCAAAGTGCACAGTCTACTTGTCTTTAGTAAATCAACTCCTATGTTACTTTCAGGTGATTTTCTGAGAAAATTTAAAGCCCAACTCCAGACTAATGTGGAAGTACTAAAACCCCTATCAACCTTTTATATCTGATTGTGTCCCTATTTGGAAGATTTTTCAGTTCTATTTGACTAATATCAGACAGAACAGAAATAGAGAGGATATTCCTCTTCAACAAGATGCACATCCACAGATAGAGCAAGAGAAATGTCATACCTCTCTTATTTTCCTATAAGGGAACTTTCTCCCAACTTATGCCACGTACACATGGTCGGAATTTCCGATCGTGTGTACGTGGCATTAGAGTGCAAGCGATGATGGGATAGACTTTTTCCTATGTGGAAGCACAGTGAGAGATCACAAAGAAGTCAGAACATATGGCTATAACAAAAAACAGCAACAAGTAAAAGACAAATGCGTGAGCCAGGATGGGATCAGCCCTGACCCCGGATCATTCAAATAGTGAGCATCTATAAGCCAAAGGAGGTTGTAGTAAACATAAGGTACACACCAGAGATAAGTAATTATAAAAGTCAATGAAGCTAAAGGCCGATAAGAAAAGATTAGGTCATCAAGGGACCGATGTGAAGGAAGGGAGACAAACTTATGCCGCGTACACACGGTCGGAATTTCCGATGGAAACAGTCCGATGTGAGCTTTTCATCGGATTTTCCGACCGTGTGTATGGTCAACGGTCTTTTTCTGTTGGAATTTCCGACGGACTTTGAATTGAGAACCTGTTCTCAATTTTTCCGACGGAAAACCTTTCTATCGGATTTTCCGATCGTGTTTAGGCAATTCCGACACGCAAAATTCCGACGCATGCTCGGAAACAATTCGATGCATGCTCGGAAGCATTAAACTTCCCTTTTATAGTGCTGTCGAACGTGTGTTATGCCGCTGTGTTATTGACCGTCGGAATTTGGTGTGATCGTGTGTAGGCAACACAGCTTGAGCGGAATTCCGTCGGAATTCCGTTGGAAAAACCGTCAGAGTTTTTTCTGACGAGAATTCCGATCGTGTGTACGTGGCATTAGATTGGTTCCAAGTGGCCCAAATTTTTTAATTGTTAAACTGTGTTAAAGGGCCGCCAGTTACAGCTTTGAAATATTCCATTCTCCTAATATCCGCAATGATATTCAGCAGCTGAAATTGAGATGCCGGGTCTATGGATAGCCAGTACATAGAAATGGCTCTCTTATCAGCAGTTAAAATATGCAAGATTAGTTCTTTGTGAAAGCATGGAAAGGTAAACCTAGTAAATAGTAGCAGGGCCCAATGGGAGGAGCATATCAAAAACTGAAGAATGGCAATTGATGAAGCCCTGAAAAAATTGGATTTGAGGCACAGTCAGGAAATGTCATACTGTGAGCCTATTCCATGATAGCATCTCCAACAGGTCTCAGATGTCATTGCGTTACGGGCATTGAGTATCTTGGGTGTTCCGTACCAAGAACACCCTTGATGTACCAAAACATCAAGTCTTTATAAGTAGTCTCTCTCTGCACCACACAACGTGAGGATTTTGAGTTTTCCCAGTGATTTAAAGAAGTAAGATGTTAAAGAATATATGCCCACCAACGCATATACAAATGGTGATCCACAGAAAGTGTATTCTTCTTCAAGATTTTTAATGATGGATTTTATAAATAGAGGATATTGAATATAGTTGATAAAGGCCTTGAGCACAAATAGATTTTAGTGGGCCTGTCTAAGGTTAAGGAGGGTTACATGGAGGAAAAGTAGTGTTTCATTTGGTGATGTGAGAAAAAAAAAATTTGGGAATGTGTTTCTAATGCTGCATACACACGGTCGGAATACAGTCCGATGGGAGCTTTTCATTGGATTTTCCGACCGTGTGTATGCCCATCGGCCTTTTTCTGTCGGAATTTCCGACGGACTTTGGATTGAGAACCTGTTCTTAATTTTTTTGACGGAAAACCTTTCTATCGGATTTTCCGATCGTGTGTATGCAATTCCCACACGCAAAATTCCGACGCATGCTCGGAAACAATTCGACACATGCTCAGAAGCATTAAACTTCCCTTTTATAGTGCAGTCGAACGTTTTTTAAGGCGTGGTGTTATTGACCATTGGAATTTGGTGTGACCTTGTGTAGGCAAGATAGTTTGAGCGAAATTCTGTTGGAATTCCGACGGGAAAACCATCAGAGCTTTTTCCGACGAGAATTCCGACCGTCTGTACACGGCATTAGTCTGAAGTTCCTTAAAGCAACGTAGCTTATGGGATACTGGGTTTACAAGGTGACAGAATTGGAAAATGGCTGCTCGGGCCCAAGGTATCATCCGTCCATAGGAGAGACTGTCCGGTATCACTGAGTTATATAAAACATAGGACAAATGAAGACATGGCAAGACACGTACGTTTTTCAACTGAACATTTGCAATTGATGGGTTTGACCAGATCAGGAAACAGAGATGGGAGGGATACAGAGACTAACAGACACATTTTATCAGTGTGGATGTAGACAGCAAGTAAAACCTGACAAAATCTCACATCTGTCATATTCATCAAAGTAAACGAATGAAGTACTTCACTAGAACAGGAGGTCTTTTACAAACACAAAATACATGAAATGGGGCTTCAAAGAAGATAGCAGACGAATCAAGAAAGATAGAGGCTTCAGTCTTTGAATTCCAAAGTCCAAAGCCTGCACACATTAAAAAAAAATTGCAAAATGTATGTCAATGTCCTCTCTTAAAATTCAAAAGGTCCAAACAATCTATTTACCAATTAATGCAGCATTGCAGCTGTAGATGACAAAGTCATGGATTGTAGCCTCCAGTTCCTCCATGGTCAAATAATGATGTTTGAAACATTTAATGTAATGATACCATATGTGGACAGGACCTATGTTTACTAGATAGATGTTCATAGCCATCATTAGTACACAAATTAGTTTATACCAGGGTGCAAACTCTGGAAGTTCCAGGCCTTCACCAGACTATTGGTATAGTGACTAAAACACAAGTGGTGACTATTACCTGGTAGCAACAAGCAATTTAAAGTGGCAAGTTGCCGATTGTTAGGCAGGTTTGTGATCAGTCTAGAGCAGGGTGGGAAATTAATTTTCCCAAGGAACCACATGAGAAACTGGGACTGTTGAGGGTCAAACCAAAGTTTGGTGTATAGTAACATATTTTGATCATATTTTGATCAAACCAGCAGCCTTAGGTGAACAACACTGGACTGGGAAGGTCCATAAGTATGTGAACATACAGAAAACAAATATCTGGCGCCAGTAGTAATAGGTACAACTGCACATGAAATAGTGTGCACACTCATGATTATTAGAAGCAGTAATGAAGAAATGTCCTCCGCTGGTAACAATGCTGGTGTGGGGTAGGCTGGTAAAAGGAGTAAGGGAGCTGACAGGCCCAGGGGTTAACTAATTGATTTGCTGTTCTTAATGCCAATGTGTGACTGACAGGCTCAGGAAGATAACTGAGCTTTAAAGTGGAGTTCCACCCACTTTTACAACTCTTCAGCATCCCTCACTAAACTGTGCACTGTAAACAAATTGGATATTTTTTTTATTTCTTTTTCAGCACAGACTGTATATCTGCTGTATTCATTTTTCACTTCCTCCTCCCTGGCCGCGGCCCATCGCATCATTTCCTGTTTGCAATGCCTCCTGGGAAGGGGCAGCAACTTCCTCTCAAACTGCCGTTGCTATGGAAACCTATTACACTGCTTATGCTGCACTGAGCATGTACGAGATCTGCAAGGATGAGATCCAGGAAGAAATACAGTCTGGCTTCAGATGCCCACACTTAAGATGGCCACGGCCTGCTGCAAGTTTATAAAATAACAAACTACTGCTAAAAACTAACAAAACAGACCTTAGTTTACAGACTAACTTTACTAGAATACATTAGGCTTGTGTATTATAGGGGTATTTTTATTTAAAAAGTATAATTTCAGCCGGAACACCGCTTTAAGCACTAGAAGGAGAGAGTCTGAGGTCATTACAGTGGGGATTTCTGCAGATACTGAACTTGGCTGGGTAGCAGAATGGCGAGAGAGTGTCATCTAGGCAACACTCTCCCAACACTCTCCCATCAGAACTGAGCCTCCCCGCTGTACCAATCAGCTCCTCAAGTTCTTGCAACTTTCCACATGGACATCTGTCAGCATGCCTCTTTGAGCCTGTCAGTCTGCTCAGTGAGGAAACTCACAGGCTCAGAAAGGCATGCTAACAGTGGCGGCATCAAGGGCCAGACAGGGATAGCCAAAGGGCCAGATGTGGTTCTGGGGCCGCAATTTTCCCAGGTCTGGTCTAGAGCTAAGGGTACTATCCAGCCATGTGGAGACAGTGACAGAAAGTTATGTCTGATGCCGCGTACACACGATCGGATTTTCCGACAACAAATGTTGGATGTGAGCTTGTTGGTGGAAAGTCCGACCGTGTGTACGGGGCATAAGGGTCGGTTCCTCAGCGAAGCTTCAAAGTCGTGTGACTTTGAAGCCAACAACCCTGTGCGACTTCATCGCACCTTACATACGACTTCTTTAACAGAAGTCAAGGCAAGTCCTGATGAAGTCCCCAAACTAGTACAGGAACCTTTTTCAAAGCCAGAGCAACTTGAATCTCACCAATTAGAACAGTTCCATTGCAGTTAACTGGGCTCGACTTTGTCGCATAACAAGTCACAGCAGTGTGAACCTGCCCAAAGTGTAATTGGGTAATATATCTAGAGGTTGTTTTCAGAGGTAGCAACCCACTTCTGTGAAATGGTCTTGCTGGAAAACCAGCATTTGATCAGCGCTCGCAGCCATTGGTTGAACAGAAAAAAAAAAAACTGTAAATGTATACCCTGCTTAAGGAGGTTAATACTATGGTGGTGGGTATCAGTAATAGGAAACTGACTATCTATGACCTCCTAGATACTGTCAAATAAGGATCACCTGACTCTGATGTGGTCTGTATCTGTTTGCTAATCAATAACCAATAAGCATAGTGCTGACATGTCAAAAAAAGTTCTCGTCCTTCTAAATTGCACATTACTTTTAAGAACCATCTGTATTAAGTATTTTGTCTTTCCAGCTCTTGTTGTGAGGTTCCTAACCAAGAGATTCATCTGGGAGTATGATCCCACCTTAGGTAAGTTCCTGACTTTCTGCAGATGGGCAAGTATGAACTGTAAACTACTACAAAATCTCCAATGCCACTTCAATGTATATTTACATTTTGTGCACATTTAACCTAACCTGGCATGGACCAAAGTGTTTCTACAGTGCTGATGTGTTGCACCTTGTGGTGGCTGTAAGTACCTATTCTAGCTTTCAATTCAGATTTCAGTTTCTGTGGAATTCCCAGGCTGTACACAGGGCCTCCACTTACAAATGTATTGAAATGAAGCCCCAGTGGTGTCCTCTTAAAGTGCTGTGCAAACTGTTGGCGCTAGATAAATCCTGTATAATAATAATAATAATAATTCAGATGTCCAATGCTCAAACTTCAATAGCAGAGGCTTGGTATCTGGCCTGCTGAATGACAGTGCTCCCATGTAGCATTGGCCTAGGATCCATTGGGGCTCCACAGGGGCAAAAAGGAGTACTTAAAGGCAACACCAGGTGCAGAATTTTAGTAGTGTTACTGACTGGCAATAAGAAATGTTTTAGACCAGCTTTGGCACACATTTCACTATGGTTTTGCACCAGCTTAATTAAAGGGTAACTGCAATTTAGCTGTTTCTACGACATATACAAAAAATAAAATAGGAGCTAATACCTCATCTGAAAAGATTAGTGTACTACCCTTGTAGGCTGTAGCTCCTGGCTTTTGCCTTAAACCTGAATTTCGGGTATTGCTTTTTTTTTGCAGTTACATTGGTCCAACATGGTATGCACATGATATGCTTATGGGATTCCCATTGAAGCGGATAATCACTATAATATTTACCGCTACTACAGTGATTGCCACTGTCTTCTGGGTCTCCATTTGAACAAGATGGAGAGGGGGGGGGGGGGGGGGGCAGTGACTTTATGATTTTCACTTCATATAATCAGAGAATGCTTTGCATTTATTATGAAAAACATTAGGTGTTCTATGAATGGCACCCGTACTGAGCAAGTTATCACCTGTGCTCACTGTGTAGCAGGGAAGCCACTCGGCCTTGTACCTGGAAGATAGCGGTGGTCACTGTAGTAGTAATGAATACTACAATGATGCTCTGCTTCCAGAAGGTTCTCACAGACACAGAATATGCATACTTACACAAGTCCAAGCTGGACCAATGTAACGGGATGTAAGGGAGAAGCCAGGACCTGCAGGCTACAACAAGGTGAACAGGCTTGTCTCTCCAGATGAGGTACACACACTCAGATTTCTCTTTAAGGGCTCATACAAACTGGGCTTAAAGTGATTGTAAAGGCTCTTTTTGTTTTGTTTTTTTTAAATAACAAACTTATTATACTTACCTCCCCTTACAGTTGATTTTGTACAGAGCATCCCAGATCCTCCTCTTCTCTGGTCCTTTTCTGCTTTTCCTAGCCCCTCCCTTCTTTGAGTGCCCCCTCAGCCAGAAGGTTGCTACAGGGGGCACCCAAGCCAAGTCAGAGCTCGGTGTATCCATTCAGACACGGAGCCCTGACCTGGCCCCATCCCCTCTCTCCCCTGATTGGCTGACTGACTTTGCTGACAGCTGTGGGAGCCAATGGCAACGCTGCTCTGTCTCAGCTAATCAGGAGGAGTGGCCTGGATGGCTGAGGGGATCGTGGACATCGCTGGAGAGAGAAGGGGCTCAAATAGGTAATTAGGGGGTTCTGGGGCAGCTGCCACACACAGAAGGTTTTTTATGTTAATGCATAGAATGCATTAAGATAAAAAAATCTTCTGCCTTTACAACTCCTTTAACCGCTTCCCGACCGCCTCACGCAGATATACTGCGGCAGAATGGCACAGGCAGGCAAAAGCACGTACAGGCCCTTTACAGGCTCCCGGTCGGGAGCTCCGTGACCCCGGCCGCGGGACCAGCGGACCCGATTGCCGCTGGTGTCCCGCGATCGGGTCACGGAGCTGAAGAACGGGGAGAGGTATGTGTAAACAAACCTCTCCCCGCGCTTCCTACTCTGCCTGCCATTGATTGGCTGTTCCCGGTCATCGGTAAGCCGATCAATGACGTCAGACGTCAGCCCCGCCCCCTAATGTAAAAAAACACACACACGTCACAGCCATAACCCCTCCCCTCCCCCTAGTGGTTAACTCTTTCACTACAGCTGTCATTTATACAGGAATCAATGCATTTAAATAGCATTGATTGCTGTATAAATGACAATGGTCCCAAAAATGTGTCAAAAATGTCCGATGTGTCCGCCATAATGTCGCAGTCACAATAAAAATCGCTGATCGCCGCCATTACTAGTAAAAAAATAAAATATTAATAAAAATGCTATAAAACTATCCCCTATTTTGTAAACGCTATAACTTTTGCGCAAACCAATCAATAATCGCTAATTGCAATTTTTTTTACCAAAAATATGTAGAAGAATACGTATCGGCCTAAACTGAGAAAAAAAAATGTTTTTCTATATATTTTTTGGGGATATTTCTTATAGCAAAAAGCAAAAAATATTGCATTGTTTTCAAAATTGTCGCTCTATTTTTGTTTATAGCGCAAAAAATAAAAACCGCAGGGGCGATCAAATAGCACCAAAAGAAAGCTCTATTTGTGGAAAAAAAAGGACGCCAATTTTGTTTGGGAGCCACGTCGCACGACCGCGCAATTGTCAGTTAAATCGACGCAGTGCCGAATTGCAAAAAGGGGCCTGGTCCTTTGGCTGCCAATTGGTCCGGGGCTAAAGTGGTTAAACATTACTTGTACAGGCATTTGACTTTTTTGCCTGTAAACACATTTCTATGTTAGCCTATGTGTCCATGCACACATAGGCATTTAGAAGCATATTATTAAAGGAGAATTTACAAGCTTGAAAAAAAAAAAACATTTAAAATTTTAGCCAAAATCTTAGTTTTGAGTTGGACAAAACTGGTAAGGTTCTGAAACTTTGTCTAGTGTTTCTTGCTGTCTGTGACCTGATTTTGGGAGAAAACCCCACATTTCCTGTCCTATTACAGGAAGAGTAAGTAAGGGGAGATCTCTGTAAGGCCCCTTTCACACTGGGGCGTTTTTCAGGCGGTACAGCGCTAAAAATAGCGCCTGTATACCGCCTGAAAAAAATCCGGCCCCATTCACTCCAGTGTGAAAGCTTTCACACTGGAGCGGTGCGCTAGCAGGACGGTCAAAAAAGTCCTGCTAGCAGCATCTTTGGAGCGATATAGGAGCGGTGTATTCACCGCTCCTATACCGCTCCTTCCCATTGATTAGAATGGGACACCGCGGTGATACCGCGGCAATACCGCGGCAAAGCCTTTTTCGGCCGCTCGCGGGGGGTAAAACCGCACCGCGACCGGCCGAAAACTGCGGCTAAAACGACGGTAAAGCAGCGCTAAATATAGCGCTGCTTTACCGTCACCGCGGCTCCCCGTGTGAAAGGGGCCTAACAGGGACTTAGCAGCAAACAAAAAAAAATCCAGAGAAGGCCAGAACCTCCAACAGTATTTTATTTTGGTCTGTGTTCCCTCTGGAGATTTTCCTTTACTTCCTGTCCTATTAAAACCATTGTAACTGAGACAAGAAGTGAGAGCAAATCTCCCCAAGGAGGAAAAAAAAACTGACAGATGTTCTAAGCCTTTCCTACTTATCAAAAGTTAAAACAAAATGGAAAAAAGAGTTATGGTTGGAGCTCTACTTTAAATATAGATAGTAAATCTTTCTGATCCAAGAAGAGTAACGCTGCTCAAGGTGATAGGAATAAAGTTGGATTGATCTTTCTACTAATGATCATTCTTTTCAACTCAGTGGATCTGGGTCTACAACGTGGCTGACCCCTCATTGGATCCAGCTGTACAACATGGCTGACCCCTCATTGGATCCAGCTGTACAACATGGCTGACCTCTGAGTGGATCCAACCCTACAATGTGTCTGACTCCTCAGTGGATCTAGCTCTAAAGTGTTATTGACTCCTCAGTCAGTCCAGTTCTACAATGTTGCTGACTCCTTAGAGCATCCAGATCTACAATGTTGCCCACTCCTCAGTGGATCAAGATTAGCAATATTGCTGACTCCTCATTAAATCTGGCTCTACGATGTTGCTAACTCCTTAGTGGATCCTGTTCTTTAAAGTAGTTGACTCCTCAGTCAATCCAGTTCTACAATGTTGTTGACTCTTCAGCAACAGGATGGCTGATTCCTCCGTGGATCCAGATCTTCAATGTGACTGACTTCTCATTTGATCTTGTTGCTGACTCCTCTATGAATTGCCGAATCAATTTGCCAATTGACATTGGGACAAAAAGTGAGGGATCTATTTTTGGTAAATATCAGAACAGTAATAATAATAGCAGTGATACTTGTTCTTTTGGCAGCTATCTGACAGGGTTTTTTTTCTCACTATGGGAGATTTCCTCTCACTTCCTGTTATGCGTACTGGCCAGGAAATTAAGGAAAATCTCCCCAATGGTACGCAGATGACAAAAAACGAACAGAGGTTTTAACAATTTACCGGGTTTCAGCTTTAGATATTCTTTAATGTACAGATGTCTTTTGCCAGCATTCTTTCAGTTTATATTACCTTCATTAAAGGCGAACAAAGCTCTCCTATCCTTTACAGCCAAATAAGCTGCTATTTTAACTCCAATATGATCTGCAGTTGCCATGGTGCTGCACATGTAGTCAGCTATCACACCAGCCATTTGATGGCTTGACAACCTACATAAGCACACTAGTAACAGTAACATTTATCATTCAAGGCATTCCTTGAATTTAACTATTTTGGTAAACAGCTAAAGCAGAACTAAATACTTACCTCTCCTTCAACGGTTCAAGGTCCCTCAACAGTGCAGGGATGTTCTACCTGGCTTCTTCCGGGTTCCAGGCTACGACTTCATTGGCCCACACGGGATGACATTACTTCTGATGCACAGGAGCTGAGTCATCCCGGTGTCCTGTCGGATAGTGTCTCCCGTCAGATACTGTCCGCTGTGTACTGCGCTTGGGCAGTACACATGACAAGCAGTTTCAGAAAATATCCGAAGATGAACGGCGCCTGCGCCGTGAGTCCAGGTTTAAGCCCCACCATCCAAGTGCACATAGAGTTAGAATAAAAAATAGCCGAGCGAAGCGAGGCCGTGCCCGAACCGTGGTGAGCGAAGCGAGCCCGCGAGGGGCCCTCTAACTTTGTGCAGCACTATGTCCACTTGGATGGTGGGGCTTGCACCTGGACTCATGGCGCAGGCGCGTTCATCTTCGAAGATTTTGCGAATCTCCTTGTCCTCCATACTGCGCAAACGATGCGCCTGCGCAGTAGGGGCGGACACTTTTCGATAGGTGGACATTTTTTGACAGAACACCGGCACACAGGATTGGTTCTGGAATATAAACTGAGCAGCACATGCGTGGTTCGGAGTACATTCTAAGGACCTGTGAGCAAGTAGGTTTATTTCATTGCAGAAGAGACATTGCAAGTTTATTCTGCAATAAATAGCCTGCCTGCTCGCAGAGTCTTTAGTTCCGCTTTAAATTGGTGGGTTTAGTTCCGCCTTAAGTCACAAAAAAAGTAATTAAACCTTCAAGTGAGATAATCAATATCATGCAGCATAATCATAGATGGCCATTGTCTCTTCTCTCTCCCATGTCTTAAGAATCAACGTATCGGCATCAGACAACAATGGAGGATGAAATTGTTACTATGGAAATACTTGATACTGCGGGTCAGGTAAACATTGTATATTGAGTTAAAATTGTACTCCAGGCAGATGTATAAGACAAAAATGAATGCAGCTCTATAGTTATTAATACATTATCAAATGTATTTTTAAATGCAATCAGTATAGGTACCATATGACCTGGTATCATCCTTTTGTAGTTCTCTCTGCAGTAGAACACAGACTGGGTGCGGAAAAAGCAGCACAAGCTACCAGACAGAAAGATGAGCTCATCGGTCTGTTCTTTCTTTTACTGGACAGTCACTGCAGCAGATAAAAATCTGGACTGTGCTGTGTGTCAGAGCTGAGTAAATCTCAGAACTGGAATGCACTAAAATACAAATCTTTTGGCAGATAAAAAAACTCCTTTATACATACCTCCCAACTTTCTGAGATGGGAATGAGGGACACCTATCAGCAAAAGTATGCAGGCGTAGGACACA
This sequence comes from Lithobates sylvaticus, assembly GCA_028564925.1. Lineage (NCBI taxonomy): Eukaryota > Metazoa > Chordata > Amphibia > Anura > Ranidae > Lithobates > Lithobates sylvaticus. Next base: position 173,363,933 of record CM053029.1, read on the forward strand.
CTCCTTGCCGCGCCCCCTTAAAGGAGAATTGTACAAAAAAATTAAGATTGGTTAAACCCACAAATGCTTTTTTTACCACTACTATTGCTTTATATTGGCTTTTGGAATTTACAAATGCAGCAATTTAGAAATCAGATGAAAGGTTTAGCTCTGGATAACACTTTTTGATAGATAAAAGTGCATTTTATATACATTTATATAGATCAGACCAAAATGAGGGACAAATGAGAAATAATAAGGGACATTGCTCGAAATCAGGGACAGTCCCTCGAAATCAGGGACAGTTGGGAGGTATGCTTTATCTTATACTTGGTTTTAGCTCTGAGTGTGCCAAGGTCCCCCAATGGCCTTGACTGTCCGGCAGATGAAATATCAACCTCCTGTAGGGTAGCACTTCTCCCTTTCCCTCTACAAAGAAGCCCCCTTTCACACTGGGGCGTTTTTCAGGCGGTACAGCGCTAAAAATAGCGCCTGTACAGCGCCTGAAAAAATCCGGCCCCATTCACTCCAGTGTGAAAGCCGGCGGGCTTTCACACTGGAGCGGTGCGCTAGCAGGACGGTCAAAAAAGTCCTGCTAGCAGCATCTTTGGAGCGGTATAGGAGCGGTGTATTCACCGCTCCTATATCGCTCCTACCCATTGATTTCAATGGGACACCGCGGATTTTAACCCTTTTTCGGCCGCTAGTGGGGGTTAAAACTGCACCGCTAGCGGCCGAATACCGCAACTAAAATGACGGTAAAGCAGTGCTAAATATAGCACTGCTTTACCGTCGCCGCCGCTCCCACCCCAGTGTGAAAGGGGCCTTAGATGCCTGCATGGGGGCTTCTTAACATGCATGTGTTAATGTTGCACAACTGATTGTTTATCAGGCCCCTTGTGTTACCTTACAGCTAAAACACACTGCATAGCTCCCAACTGTCCCTGATTTCGAGGGACTGTCCCTGATTTGGAACAATGTCCCTCTGTCCCTCTCTCTTCCTCATTTGTCCCTCATTTTGATCTGATCTATATAGTTGTATATAAAATGCACTTTTTATCTTTTCAGAAGTGTTTCCCAGTGCTAAATCTTTCATCCAATTGCTGCATTTTAAATTTCAAAAGCCAATATAAAGTAATAGTAGTGGGTAAAAAAAAAGCAATAATAATTTTTTTTTTGCAATTCTCCTTTAAGGGGTGTGGCAGGGTGTGTGTCCTATGACTACATACTTGTGCTAATAGGTGTCCCTTGTTACCATATCAAAACGTTGGGAGGTAAGCATACTGTACATATTCCAACTCTCATAATGACTATACAGTGTTTTTTGTTAATCCATCTCCCAGATTTGATTTTCTTCAGGGATTTTGATTGCTTTGACCTGGGACCCTATTCACACCTTCGCATTCCAGGAACACGCACAGAAAAGTGCACATTTCCAAAAACGCGTGCCAAATTGCACCAGTTTGTTTTTAATGACACCCCAATCCAGTGGCGGCTGGTGTTTTTTTTTTTTGGGGGGCCAACAATCCACCTGCCGCCACGGCAACTTCTCTCCGGGCTGCGGGCGACTGCTGTCTTGGTTCCCCAGCGTCTCCTCCTTCCTCCTCCTGGCAGCTAATCTGATCGGATCTCATTTTGGGCAATCGGGAGACGGGTCTTATGACCCGCTTCCTTAATGGCCGGGAGGAGAATCAGCGTTACAATAGTGAATATCCATTGCTATTGTCACACAACTGGGTGGGCTTCGGCTTTTTTTGAAGCCTTTTAGAGCCTCTGGCTCTAACCATGTGCTAAAAAGGGGGGTGGGGTGGTGACTGTGTGCCCCTAATGGATGGGCCGCCACTGCCCCAATCACAGCTAGCACATGCCTAAATTAAGGCAAATTTGGGACTTCCTGTCACAGTGAAATGCATGTTTCCCTTGTAACCAGAAAACATTTTGCAGTAATGATTTCTTGTTATAAGCAATGTCAGCCCTCCCACGCTCCATTCAGTGGTTTCTATTGAACGCTTTGTCAGGAACAGGTGTCCTTGGGAAGATTTAGTGAGCTCTCTCAATGAAAGGGCACATATTATTTTACATCCTGCTTCTAATCAAAGCTCTTGTGTTAGCGGAGGCGTTTATCTGCTAATGTCAGTTAGGTGAAACTTATCAGGATTCAAGGCTTTTTCTTTACAGGTAATTCCATATTGCGTCAAAAGCTTCACACTGCCTGGTGTGGTCCCATTGCGCTTTGGTCAAAGTTTTCGCGCAGGTTAACTGCGCTTACCCATTAACTTCTATGACGTCCAGTGGTTTTGGTGCAGTTTTGAAAACCACAGGCCCTCTTAGAAATCTATAGGAGAGTGCAGCTAACTTGCACGAAAACCGCAGTATGAAACCACCCTTACATAGACTTGTATGACAATGCAAAACCCATTTAAATTGAACAAAATTCTGCTGACACGGTCCTTTACAGCTTATGCCAAGACAAAATGATAAAACATACACTATATTACCAAAAGTATTGTGACGCCTGTCTTTACACGCACATGAACTTTAATGGCATCCCAGTCTTAGTCCATAGGGTTCACTATTAAGTTGTCCCACTCTTTGCAGCTATAACAGCTTCAACTCTTCTGGGAAGGCTGTCCACAAGGTTTGGGAGTGTGTCAATGGGAATGTTTAAACCTGAGTTCCAGGCGCTGTTGACTGTGAAAACCACCTTATGCTGGATTCATATACATTCAGCTCAACTGTGCTGCTGTCATATAGCATGGGATTGAATGCTGGAGAGAATGTTAACAACAAGAGCTGACAGCGCTCAGGGGCTAGAGTGATCAATATTGACCAGTGATGGCAATGACCCACAAATTACATCTAATATGCTAGTTGACAGTTTATTCACAAATACAATTAGAACAGTATATATGCCATTGAGCATTGGTTTTAACGTTACCGCTCTGACTGGAGGCTGGCTGGGGCACTGATGGATCACTGTGTCCTGGATGGATAGTGGCAGCCCACCCCTCTGAGTACTGTGCTTGCGCCCAGAGCTAAAGTGACACCATCCACACACACCGGCGGGTCCGGCTTGGATTCTTTGCCTGCGCTGTACAACTCGTGGTTCCATTGACTGAGTCCCAACCCCGGATTCTTCCATCCAGGACACAGTGATCCATCAGTGCCCTAGCCAGCGTCCAGTCAGAGCGGTAACGTTACAACCAATGCTCAATGGCATATATACTGTTTTAACCTTATTTGTGAACTGTCAACTAGCATATCAGATGTACTTTGAGGGTCATTGCCATCACTGGTCAATATCGATCACCCCAGCCCCTGAGCACTGTCAGCTCTTGTTGTTAACTATGGGAATGTTTGACCATTCTTCCAGAAGCGCATTTATGAGGTCGGGCACTAATGTGGACGAGAAGGCCTGGCTCGCAGTCTCTGCTCTAATTCATCCCAAAGGTGTTCTATTGGGTTGAGGTCAAGACTGTGCAGGCCAGTCAAGTTCCTCCACCCAAAACTCACTCACCTTTTATAAAGCAGTTAATTGACAAAAATAAATTACCATTCCATTTCAGACTGTATACCTGTGACAGATCACTGATACTGTCCAACCTCAATGATACTGTTTTAATTTGGGGTAAATGCCCTGCTCTCACCTTGATCAATGCAGAGCACCTTGTGGAGGTGAATAAAGAAAAGGTGAGTGCACTGGTGGGGAGGAAAGAGGCCAAGTCAACCAAAAGTATTGCCCTGCAAGGACAAACTACAGGTTCATTTTGGCTTTAATGGTTAAAGTATCTTAAAAATCTATTAAACAATGTGCGTGCAGGAACTTTATCTGATCAGTGCTGTAATTTAGTGAACTATAAAATCTATATTCAATTAAAAATTTTAAAAAGCAAAATAATGTAAGGTAATGAAAACTTGTTTTTTTGATTTAGGCATATGTAAACATTCTTCAAATTCTGAAAACGTTATGCCATGCAGGATGAGATTTTAGAGGTGCTGGAAACCCCCTCTCAGAATAAAGGTCAGAACATAATTGAAGGGAAAAAAGTATTTATTACAAAATAGTAAAAAAGACACAAGACAAACTAGGAGTCTATACCCTTAAAAACATGAATAATTGTTCCTATACATAATATCGAAAACCATAACAAACACCCCTGAAGATAGAGTATTCTTCCCGCATGTAGTATTTTATATATATATATATATATATATATATATATGACAAATAGTAGTATTAAACTATTGATCTAATATAAGTTACAGCAGGGAATGATAACTCGTCCCGTGTTGATGCGTTTTGCCTGTATTGGCTTCTTCAAAGGGTTCAGGGGATATGTGTGGTTTGGAACAACTGAAAAAACTAAAATATATATGTAGCACCATAGGCAGGTTGCTAGAGTAGTGTTTTTTTTTGTGTACTGCCAGTGTAGGTAAATGTAGGTAGGCTGTGAGCTGTTTTTGATCTGGGGGCAGGGGAGTGGTTTAGTGTAGCAGCAGGTGACTGACATGTACTTCATCTCTCTGGCGCTTCCTTTGTTTCCACAAGGTTCTGGGAAGGAGGCAGGGCAGAAGGCTGGAGTGACATGGGGTGTATTTGGGAGCCCTGACCAATCCCCAACTAGGATTGGCAGGGGGCAGGCCTCCTATATATACCTATGGTCAGCCTGTTGTGGGAGGAGTTGTCGGTGGAAGAACTAAATGATGGAGTGTTAGACTGTTGTGGCCTTTGAGGGAACACCCTTTCTGGGGGGGGGGGGGGGTGAACTCAGGCCTGGAGCTCGGGAGCCTCTCTCTACACGGTCATTGAGAGGTGTTCTGGAACAGGAGCAGGAGGAGGACAGTGGGGAGCACTGCCGGCAAATCTTTCAGAAGGGATCCATGCCGGGGTCGGTGAGTGAGAATCACAGTGAGAAGCTCTGGGAGAGACATGCCAGGATTTGGATGTAAAGCCAGAGGGAGAGACTGTGGTGTTGTGAAGTCAAGTCACTGCAGCCAGGAGGGTTGGCAGGATTTGCACCAGACTTTCTGGGATCAGTAGTCCACCAAGTATCAGTTAGCACAACTATTCTTTTCATCTAAAATGGTTGCTACAACTAAGGGGACTGCAGACCCCCGCCTGCAAATGGCTACTAGGAAAATGTTAGGACTTATTCAGAGTGAGGCCTAGCCATGTGCTAACAGTGACGGGAATCTAGAATTGGACAGTAGAGGAAAGCAAGTGATCTCAAGCAGTGTGCTGGAGGAGATGTGAAGTAGGGGAGACTGCCAATTTAGATTCAACTACCTCTATTTCAACTAAGAACGATTACTCATTTGGGCATTCCATGTCCCTTTTCCCCATCCAAGTTAAATCCCCTAATAAAAAACAAAAAAACAAGCAAGAGACTGTTCAGTGCCTGAAATGGATGTCTGACCAAGCAGGGTGATGTGTGGAGCTAGAACACACAGCGACCCCATGGGGGCACCGTTACATCTACATAATATACAATCCATAAACAAGGAGCATTTATAATTTACTTTATTTTATTTTTATATGTTATCCACTGGCTCACAATTTATACGAGAACAGAACATTTCGCGATGTCAGGAGAGACGCATGTACCCCTCACTCCAACACAGGGGCGGACTGACAACTCATGGGGCCCCCGGGCAATCGGAGATTATGGGGCCCCCAGGCAATCAGAGATTATGGGGCCACACAGTATACACACACACACCGTATACAATTACACAGTATACACAGACATGTTTCTATTGGCTGAGAAGGTACTGGAGAGGTGGGGCAGCTATAATCTCGGGATTTTTAGACCAAAAAGATGTCGGTAAGGGACATTTCAGAGACAGATGTAAAAAAAAACACAGATTTTTACATACTGTCCCTGGTTTTACTGAGGCTGGTAACCCTGATGGGGCCCCCTAGTGGCCCGGGGCCCTTGGGCAGTGCCCGAATGGCCGAATGGTCAGTCCGCTCCTGCTCCAACACCAGTCAGAGATGCTGAAAAGTGTGCAGATGCAGACAAATGGTCAAGGTCAAGACCGGCCCTACCTCTAGGCTAAGGACACCAAGCCCAGAATACAGGGAGCAGATGCCAGGAAGCATAGACTTGTCTGGTCAGAAGCCCAAAATTTGTGCTAATAAAAAACAAAATGACACAGAACACAAAACATAAATGTGTCTATCTCCTCATTCCTATACAGCCTGACAATACATTTCAGTAAGGAAAAGGTCCAACCCATATGCATTGCCCATAGAATACATAACAGTCTACTCACATGTATCTCCTAAATGTGTCCGCAAAACACGGGTGCAACACCTCAGATAATAGATCACCCCACTCATTACATGTGAACCTTCAGGGGTGTTTGTTATGGTTTTGATATTATGTGTAGGAACAATTATTCATGTTTTTAAGGGGATAGACCCCTATTATGTCTCGTATCTTTTTTACTATTTATGTAAAAATACTTTTTTACCTTCAATTATGCATTGACCTTTATTCTGAGAGGGGGGTTTCCAGCACCTCTAAAGTCCCATCCTGCATGGCATAATGTTTTAAGTTTACTAAGGGATGTATTGCTGTCTTCTTCAGCCAAACTCATATTTTTCTATAACTTATATTCTACAAATTCTAGTTTGAATGAAATTGGTGAAATAATGTTTTCTCTCTGTTTTTTATTTCAAGTAATTTTGAATAAGTTATTTTATTTCATTTGCAGTGTGTATAATCTTCTGTTTCTCCCTTTGTCTTGTCTCAGGAAGACCCCTTGCAAAGAGATGGGCACATACGCTGGGGCGAAGGTTTTGTCATTGTTTATGACATCACAGACAGAGGAAGTTTTGAAGATGCCATGTACTTTAAGAACTTGTTAGATGAAGTAAAAAAACCCAAGAATGTTACTTTTATTCTAGTAGGAAATAAAGCAGACCTGACACATTCACGGCAAGTAAGTACAGAAGAAGGAGAGAGACTGGCCGCAGAGCTGTCCTGCGCTTTTTACGAATGCTCTGCATGTACCGGTGAAGGAAACATCACTGATGCTTTTTATGAACTATGCCGAGAAATAAAACGTCGCAAAATGGTTCAAGGAAAGACTAGAAGAAGAAGTTCTACGACTCATGTCAAACAAGCTATTAATAAAATGCTAACTAAGATTAGTAGCTGAAGAGAGAGTATCGCTGTGTATGAAGCTGATCTCTGTCTTCTTGCCTAAAAATAAAGATGTTAGCTAGTAGCTACTATTTTAAATTATTTTTAATATTTTGAAATTGTTATGTATTTTATTGTCATTGTAAATAACCATATTTATACACTGGTGTTATAGCTATATCCTTTATTATGTTTGAACACCTGCTTATATATGATATTGGTAATGTTGCAGGAATGATTAAACTATTTTACATGTAGCGTTATTGTCAAGTCTTTTCCTGGGAATAGTTTATAAAGCAGCAGTGACGGCCGGTGGAATTTTTTTTTTTGGGGGGGGGGGGGTTAGGCAGCAAACAGTATATTCATTCGCTGGTGTAACACACCTGGGTGGGATCGGAGCGCATACTCTGTGACCTAAGCCCACACAATTTTGTGGCCTATTAGAGCCTCTAATCAGATGCTTAACCACTTAAGCCCCGGACCATTTGGCTGGCCAAAGACCAAAGCACATTTTGCGATTCGGCACTGCGTCGCTTTAACTGACAATTGCGCGGTTGTGCAACATGGCTCTCAAACAAAATTGACGTCCTTTTCTTCCCACAAATAGAGCTTTCTTTTGGTGGTATTTGATCACCTCTGCGGTTTTTATTTTTTGCGCTATAAACAAAAATAGAGCAACAATTTTGAAAAAAAAAAAAAAATGCATTATTTTTTACTATAATAAATATCCCCAAAAATATATAAAAAAACGAGTTATTTCCTCAGTTTAGGCCGATACGTATTCTTCTACATATTTTTGGTAAAAAATTGCAATAAGCGTTTTATTGATTGGTTTTGCGCAAAAGTTATAGCGTCTACAAAATAGGGGTTCGTTTTATGGCAATTTTTTTTTTACTAGTAATGACGGCGATCTGCGATTTTTATCGTGACTGCGACATTATGGCGGACACATCGGACAATTGTAATTTTTACAGCGCTCAGCGCTATAAAATTGCACTGATTACTGTAAAAATGACACTGACAGTGAAGGGGTTAACCACTAGCTGGCTAGGAAGGGGTTAAGTGTGTCCTAGGGAGTGATTCTAACTGTTAGGGGGCATGGCTACGTGTGACACATCACTGATCATAGCTCCCGATCACAGGCAGTGACAGTGTCACTAGGCAGAATGGTAAGATGCTTGTTTACATTAGCATCTCCCCGTTCTTCAACTCCGTGAGACGATTGCGGGCATCCCCGCGGACATCGAGTCCGCGGGACCCGTGATCCTACTCACAGGGCTCTGACGTGACCACATTGCAGAAAATTCAAAGGGACGTACCTGTACACCCATTTGCCCAGCCGTGCCATTATGCCGACGTATATGTAGATGTGGCGGTCGGCAAGTGGCTAAAAAAAAAAAACAGCTGCTGTAATTCATGCACCCGGTGCCTTGAAAAAAGCTAGAGGCATGAATAGGGGGTGGCTGCGGCAGCCGTGGATAGATTCATGCTATGCATGAATCTATCCATTGCATATAGGGGGGTGGAGTGGACAGAGGGGGTGGTGCTCAGGCGCCCCTAATGGATGAGCCGCCACTGTTAAGCAGATTGGCAATGTCATTATGAGAAAAAGGCAGAGTTCACTTGTATCAAGTCCCTGGGTTAAACAAAAAATAAAAAATAAAAAAATGACATCTACACAAGTGATGTGGATGCAGGGATCTCCCCTGCCACACATTGTATTCTTACAGAGGGGACTCCCTCCTCATCAATATACACAGATCAGTGCTGCAGCCATAGGCTTTCCAGCATGAACGTGTGAGAGAAGCTGGTTGCTGGGCCACTTTCTGTTGAACAGAGAGGAGTACACACATACCAAAAGTTCCTGCTGAACCTGCTCGAATTTCAGTATGTACAGTGTGTACCCGGCTTAACTCCACCTATTGTTTTCTGCATTGGAGTCTGCAAAGCAATGAAACTGTAATGAGTGGATTACAGGTACAATGCTTAGACAGAGTCCTGCAGACTATTCCTCCAGCCTCAGGTTCATACCCTATGGGCGTTCGGTTACAGGACTGGAGAAAGTATCAATAGACCACAAATGCAATAACGTCACTGTACCAGTGCTCCATTGAGAACTACAGGTCCTTCTGCCGCAGTGGCAAATAGTACTTGTTTTTTCAGATTCCTGTTAATGAATTATGTGGCTGTGTGTGGGCACAGTTTTGACCAATTTAAAAAAATTCTATAAAAATTTGTAAATTTTCATTGACAGGAAAAAAAGAAAAAAAAAAAAAAAAAGTAAACGATATAAGAGATAAAAGAGGAGAATACAAAAATCCTTCAGTATTCATACTTCCTCTTCAATAAACATAACCATGTATAGTCTAGTCATATGTATTTCTATACATGCCTATGTATCTTTTCTTCCAGTCTTATATCAATACTAATATGAACATTATTTTTCCTAAAACTCTATTGGACTTCCTTAAATTGACACAAACAAAAAAAAAAAAAAAAAGAATAAGGACAATAAGAGAGGCATATCCAAATAGAGGCCATATTTCACTTTACCACCTTAATCAATTTCACAGATACAAAGCTTCACATTAAGGTCCTAAAATGATCTGTTTTCATATTAATAATTCAGGGGGGTCCACCTTAAATGAAAGACCGCGTATCTATCATGTTGTTATCCAGGTTTTACTTCGATCCTCATTAAACGGCACAATGGCATGATTTTTTATTGTGTTAAAACAAAGCCATAATGAAAACACAACTTACACATATGTGACATCCCAAGCCAACATAGAAAGGTTCTATAGTCAATTCAAGATGTTCATAACAGACTCATTGAAAAACACTAGGATCTTTTATATTCCTAACATAAAAGTGTAGGAAACAGACGGTAAAGGTAGAGAAGAGGAGGGGGAGAGAAATAGAAAAGAGAAGAGGGGGGGAGAGGTAGGGAGGAAGAAAACACAGAGAAGGCATAGAGGGGTCAATCACAATAGCAATAGGATGCAATTTTTAACAGAATAATCATATAATTTTTTTAGGTAATGCTGGATTTTTACTAGTAAAATATTTGTATCGACCACCCGGATGGGGAGGTTTGGAGTTAGTAAGAGACTGGGGTATATTGGGATATACATTATATGTTGCCATGGTGTGATGAAAATTCTGCTCTTGAGGAAGTCATGACGTCATCATACCCACAGAAATAATGCTTTCATCCCCAGTGGACTGAGGTCGGTTGGTAGAGTAAAAAACAGACAGTCAAAGCATACGAACTTTAACGGTACCAGAGAAGGACTGACCACATTAGATACACATGAAAAATATTTTATTACAAAACAATTACATAAAAAAGATATATAGCAAATGCTCTTAAAGTGGTTCTGCACACATTTCATTTAGTAAATCTCTTTGCCTTCCAAATCAGGCAAAGAGTACTAAATGAAGTGGTTTTTTTTTTCCACTTACCTTGTAATTGCTGACGTTCTTTCCTCTGTCTCTTCGGCGGTGGGCGGGGTCTCTGCGTCAATCCTCGTCACGCCGCACTGTCTCCTGGGATCTGGTGTCATTGATCCCAGGAGTCAGTGCGGACATCTTCCGAAATCTCGCGAGATTTCGGCCACATCTTCCGAAATCTCGCGAGATTTCAGAGAACGTGAGCTGCACTTTGCCGTTACTGTGCACGTGCCATCTGAAGTGCCTGTGTGGTTTCACATGCCCACAGGCAAGATAGCAACCAGCAGGAAGGATTTTTCTAACTTATTTTAGATGACGAAAACCGGCAGCAATGAGTAAGTGAAATGGAACACGTAAGTACTTAAATAACATCTTGTAATCCATTGCATTGCACAAAAAAAAAAAACTACAGACAGTGCAGAACCGCTTTAAAAACATCATATGATTATTGGATAGGCTGGTACATATATACTCCACATATTGTTTCTTTGTAATGATGGTCAGGAGGTCGATGCGTTTCACAAACAGCTTCCCCAGGACCTCAATTCCTTCACCACAAAGAAATTAGACCTATCTATGAAACAAAGTTCACAACAAATAATTATATAGTATACAGAATATACATAATACAGTACAGTATATAACAATTATGCCCTCTCTTTCCAAATAAAAAAGAAGGGCCACTTACATGTAAATCCTGAAGTATAGTGAGATTCAACAACACACCATGCAGCAAAATATGCCTCAAAACAACGGTTTGTTTGTAGGGGTACACTAGAGATGTATCTAGTATTCCTGGAGTAATCAATTATTGGAGGTATCCTGTTAGAGCTACATATTAAAGTGCACTGGAGAAAGGGGTGGCTACATATATGGAATGTATTTTATTTAAACCTACCAGTTTAAGATATTGTTTTCATGAATAAAAGCAAGAGAGTGATGCTCATGAAGATTAATATCCAATAATATACAATTAATAACCATATCTCTACCTACTTTACAAATGCGCAAAACAGCTAACTAAGAAATCTCCGTTCCTCCTTACCTAATACATGATAGCAGTATTCAACAAACACTGGATCAGAAGAAATGATCAAGGTACTTCTTTAAGCCATATCACTCAATGGAAGCAATTTGGTTTTAGCCTACGAAAATATAAGGCAAATAAAACCCCAATAAATCCATATTATCCTTGAAGTAACATATCAAACTACACTGCTGATTTCCCATATGGGGAACTCTCATCCAATTATACTCAATGGCCAAACAAACACTCACCTAATTGATGTCCGCCTTTAAATAGCACCAGATATAAGTTATTTTCTGTGTGTTAAACCACCTTAGTATACCAAGCCATCTGTAACAATAAACATATTCCTAAACTGCTCACTTCATGTATCCATATGTTTTACAAGGCAAACACAAGGGTAGAAAAAGGGGGAGATTTCATTGCTCACCTCTCCAGTGCACAGCCAAACGCAATGCCTCCAGCATTACTCCTCTCCCATCCTACATCACTTATAAATACCAAATGGTGCCTAATCACAGGCTTCTCCAATTTGCAATCTCCACACAATTGAGTTCATACGTACTCACTTGTGCTGTCTAATAGCACATCATCTTATTCATATGGTACTGACAATAGCTTCCCACTAGGGGGAGGCTTTTCCGCCAAGCATTCTGGGTGTAACATCTCCAAAGGCCACTAGGGGTTGCTCCTGCACGTCGGCCCAGTGAGGCTGTTTGAGTTTGGCTGTGCACTGGAGAGGTGAGCAATGAAATATCTCCCTTTTTCTACCCTTCTGTTTGCCTTGAAAAACATATGGATACATGGAGTGAGCAGTTTAGGAATATGTTTATTGTTACAGATGGCTTGGTATACTAAGGTGGTTTAACACACGGAAAATAACTAATATCTGGTTCTATTTAAAGGCGGACATCATTTTAGGTGAGTGTTCATCGAAGTGTTTGGCCATTGAGTATGATTGGATCAGAGTTCCCCATATGGGAAATAAGCAGTGTAGTTTGATATGTTACTATAAGGATAATATAGACTTATTGGGGTTTTATTTGTCTTATATTTTTATAGGCTAAAACCCAATTGCTTTAATTGAGTGATATGGCTTAAAGAAGTACCTTGATAATTTCTTCTGACCCAGTGTTTGTGGAATACTGTTATCACGTATTAGGTAAGAAGGAACGGAAATTTCTTAGTTAGCTGTTTGCCACATTTGTAAAGTAGGTAGAGATATGGTTATTGTTTTACTGCCTGTGCCTTGCTGGATGTTACAGGTTCTCCGATATATTTATCACACTGGAGGTACTTTCTTCTCCAAGTGTGTAAATATAATTTAGGATTGACCCACCTGTCAGCTTGCTAAAATTTGAGCGGAATCCTGGAGCATAGGTCTTCTCAACAAACCATGACAACCGCACCATTAAAATCCTACCTACAGTCATGTGAAAAAGTAAATACATCCCATGAAAAATATTGACTTACTCAACAATTTTAACAGGCAAACATTATATCTTGATTCAAATAGTGTCTATGGATGAAGGTGATGTATGTAAACAAATGACATACAATTGACTGGTTTGTCATATGGAAAAGGTAAGTACATCCCTACATTAAACAATACTTATAGTTATTGTAAAGGGAAAATCTTTTAATTTTTTAATCACTTCCCGACCAGTCGCCACAGATATACTGCCGCAGGTTGGCTCCCCTGTTCGAATCTACGTACCCGCCTATTCGCGGGTCCGAATCGACGGCTACGATTCAGACCCACGGTAGTGGCATATGCACTATAGGTAAGCAGTAGCTTTTATAGGCGCATGCCCGCCACGTGCCGCAGGAGCTCACCTGCGGGTCCGGCGGACTCGAAGAGAGCCAGATCGGGGATCTGTCAATGTAAACAAACAGATCCCTGTATTGGCAGGGGAGTGATCCTAGTGATCGTCTGTTCCTAGTGATCAGAAACAGGGATCTCTCTTCTTGGTAGCACTTGCTTGGGACAACCTTTACACAGTCCAGTATATACACTCCATTTCTCCTCTATTATTGTACAGGATTTATATAGCACCAACAATTTGCGCAGCGCTTTACAATGTAGGGAGATGCTACACCAAATGTACAATTCAAAATAAGAGGGTTAGAGGAGCCCTGCTCCTGCGAGCGTATAATCTAAGATGGAGGGGCTGGTGACTGTGAGGGATGAACTGATGAGGGGAGTAGAAGATTTGGTTGTTAGCTGGAGGCAGGATAGGCCTCCCTAAAGAGGTTACCGTATTTTCCGGCGTATAAGACGACCTTTTACACTTAAAAAAACTGGCCAAAAAGCAGGGGTCGTCTTATACGCCGGGTCAGCCCCTCGGATGCCGGCTGGGTGTTCGGTAATACTGTATGTAGCTTCGGCTACATATAGTATATACCGCTGAGCCAATCCTGGTGAGCGATGTATTCAAATGAATACAGAGCCCGCTCGGATTGGAGTAACAACCTCTGCCAATCCGAGCAGGCTACTCTGTAGCCTGCTCGGATTGGCTTTGAGAGTCAGAGAGGCGCGGGCTGATGATGTCAAAGCCTCTGCCAATCTAAGCAGGCTTTGTATTCATTAATAGAATACATCGCTCGCCGTGATTGGCTCCAGCAAAAGCAGGAAGAAGGATATGGCGCCAGCTCCAGTTCCAGCAAGAAGGAAGAAATATGAAGCGTCGGAAGCCTCGGAAGGGGGGTCGTCTTATACGGTAAGTACAGGAAAAAAATGTTTAAAGAACTGTAAGTTTAGGGGGTCGTCTTATACGCCCCATCGCCTTATACACCGGCAAATACGGTAGTTTTCAGGGATCGCCTAAAAGTGGACAGAGTAGGAGATAACCGGACAGATAGGGAAAGTGAGTTCAAGAGGATGGGAGAGGCTCTGGAGAAGTCCTGGAGACGAGCATGGGAGGAGGAGACAAGGGAGCTAGAGAGCAGAAGGTCTTGAGAGGAGTGGAGAGGACAGTTTGGGTGATATTTGGAGAGAAGATTGGTGATGTAGCTTGGGGCAGAATTGTGAATGGCTTTGTATGTTATTGTAAGTGTTTTGAATTTTATTCATTGGGCAATGGGAAGCCAGTGGAGGGATTGGCAGAGAGGAGTGGCAGGCACTGAAATGTCGGTAAGGTGGATGAGTCTGGCAGCAACATTCATGTTAGACTGAAGAGGAGATAGTTTTTGGAGAGGTAGACTAATGAGGAGGGAGTTACAATAGTCAAGGCAAGAAATAACAAGGGAGTGAATAAGTTGCTTAGTTGTCTCAACCGTTAGAAAGGGGCATATTTTGGAGATGTTTCAGGAGGTGAAGTCTGGACGATTTGGATAGTGATTGGAATTGGGGCTGAAAGGACAGGTCAGAGTCTAGATCAGTGTTTCTCAACTCCAGTCATCAAGGCGCCCCAACAGGTCATTTTTCAGGCTTTCCATTATTTTGCACAGGTGATTTGATCAGTTTCACTGCCTTAGTAATTACCACAGCTGTTTTACCTGGGGGAAATCCTGAAAACATGACCTGTTGGGGCGCCTTGAGGACTGGAGTTGAGAAACACTGGTCTAGATTACACCTAGTACCCTGGCATGAGGGGAGTGACTGATGGTTGTATTATTCAACTTGATGGAGAATTGAGGGGGAGGGGCACTGGCTAGAGGAAAAATTATGAGCTTGGTTTTAGAAAGATTGAGTTTGAGGAAGTGGTGTGACATCCATGTTGATATGTCAGTTAGTAAGTTAGTAATGCGAGCGGAGACTGAAGGAGTCAGGTGAGGAGTAGAGAGATAGATTTGTGTGTCGTCAGCATAGAGGGGGTACTGGAAGGCACGGGAGTTTATTAACAGACCAAGAGAGGAGGTATAAATGGAGAAGAGAAGGGGTCTGAGGACAGAACCTTGAGGTACCCTTACAGAAAGAGGAAGCGGAGAGGAGGAAACAGAGTTATAGGTCACACTGAAGGTGCACTGATAGTTATGAGGTGCACCAGGAGAGAACAGAGTCTTGAAGGCCAAGAGAGTGGAGTTTTCTTAGGAGGAGGGGATGGTCAACAGTATCAAAGGCTGCAGAAAGATTGAGTAGTACTAGTATAGAGTAGTGACTATTGGTTTTAGCAGTTAGTAGGTCATTAGTGAGTTTCAGTAGGGCAATTTCAGTGGAGTGTAGCAAGCGAAAACCAGACAGTAAGGGGTCAAGAAGGTTGTTGTCAGTGAGGTAGGCGCTAAAGACGGTTGTAGACTAAGCGTTCAAAAAGTTTTGACGCAAACAGGAGCAAGGAGATGGGTCTTAAGTTGTTCAGGCTGATCAGGGCATGTTTTAGAGGGGAGGGGAAGGTGCCAGTAGAGAGGGAGAGATTGAAGATGTGAGTGAGGGAGCATAAGATAGAAGAAGAGGGTGATTGCAGTAGATGTGAGGGAACAGGATCCAGGGGATGGGTGGTAAGGCAAGCTTCTGAGAAAACTTTAGAGACCTCTTTGGTAGTAGCAAGGTCAAGAGAGGAGAGGGTTGAGAGCGGATTGGTACAGGGTATGTTAAGTGGGTTGGATGTCTGTGCAGGGGAGAGGTCCCCACAAATTGCATCAATCTTGCACATCACTTTCTCTCTAATCTAACGGATAATGTCCATTCACAGGACCGCAGCCTGAAAGTGAGCCTACTCGAGTGCCCCCATAACAAGAGACTTGCTATTGGGGGCACTCGGCAGGGGAAAGGGGCCAAAAAGAAGATAATTGCAAAACATTGCACAGAGCAGGTAAGTATAACATGTTTTTTATTTAAAAAAAAAAAATTGATACCTTTAGGATCACTTTAAAAGCACACTGGATGTATGGTAGCATCACCAGCTATTTTGGATTTATTCACAGCATTTTTAAAGAGGCAAAATATGGGGAAAGGTGTACAGTGTGTATTGCAGAGATGTACTGAATATGATTTTTTTTCTTTAGTGCTTATATTCCACAAACACAAATGAGACAGAAAGAATTTTTTTTTAAAGATGTGAATGAGGCACAATGAACCCTTAAAGGGATTGTAAAGGTTTGTTTTTTATTTTCTAAATAGGTTCCTTTAAGCTAGTGCATTGTTGGTTCACTTACCTTTTCTTTTGATTTCCCTTCTAAATGTTTTTTTTCTTTGTCTGAATTTCTCACTTCCTGTTTCTCCTCAGTAAACTTCACACCATCATCCGAGCGGTGTTTAGTCAGCCAGAACAGCTTACTGAAAAGCTTACTGAGGAGGAACAGGAAGTGAGAAATTCACACAAAGAAAACAAAGAAAAAAAAAAATCGAAGGAAAAGGTAAGTGAACCAACAAGGCACTAGCTTAAAGGAATTTATTCAGAAAATAAAAAAACAAACCTTTACAACCCCTTTAACTCTTACATAAACCCAAAAGAGACTACGGAATCTATGTAACATAGACTTTGGCAATAATAAGTCATATTTTATTTGTAAAAAGAATGGTCTTTATTTCACAGTGCAGACAGAATTCTAAATACCAATACATTCTGAATCTTAAAAAAAATGTAATATATGTTATATTGGTTTCCAATATAACTCAATGACACTCAATTACAGCACTCAAACTACATAAACACTGAAGAAGTAAATCTTCATATAATAAATTAAAATATAATTAAAGGCATTCTTTTCAATTTGGTCATAATTAAATACAAAAAAAAAAATAATAATAATTATAAAAAACCAAACAAACAGCATGGGTTTTATAAAAGTTCCAGGCTGATCAGCCAGTAGTGCATCCTCCAGCCAATTTGGGGGGCTTAATATGGGGTTATGTGCACACAGTATATCAGTTTGCACTTGCCGACAAGAACTAACTTGAAAGTTTATTTCCAGCTTTAGTGATATTCTAAAGAGCTTGAGTAAGCGCCTACTGAAATACTTTGTGCATATAAAAGTTTTTACAAGAGGAGCATTTGTCTGGATCAGTGAGGCAGCTGCATATCGATTCAATTTATTTTGAAGTAACGATATCCCCAGGATAGTGCATTGAGGATTGTATTTCTTGTCCTTTTTTGATGGTTACACTGATAATCCCGATTGCAGATCTCAGAAAATGACTCTCCCAAGCTCAAACAGGACCTATAAGACACAATGAAGAAACAATAAAACCGTCAAAGTGAACTATAATTAACTGAACATTTAAAGTTGATTTCTGGGTTTCCTGTCACTTTAAAGTGTAAGTAAACTCTAATTCAATAGTTTTCCCCATGTAAAGCTGCCTAGAGTCATTTACATGTGAATGTCTATCATATTGTTCCAATGAGCGCCCTTTAGAAAAAATTGCCGATGTTTACTTCAATGACGTCACCGGTGCACGCGCATTTTTGCCTCCATTTGTGGCATGCTTCGTGGGCTGTCAGTCTATTCCTCCTGTGCTGTGCCTGAATCATCAGCAGGTAATCACTCAGCATCAACAGAGCGAGCAGGTCCACTGCACATGCGTGAGACGCAGAGGAAGGGCAGAAGTTTGCTGAGGGCAGGAAGCAGACAGGAGCTAAAATGGGGAAGGCTTCAGCTGGGATACATAGAAACAAAACTACACTGGAAAAGACGCAATGGGCATGATAGGTGGATAAATCAGATTTCAATGTGTTTTTAAAAATTATAAATTGGTGGCCTTATAGTTGCAAATGATTTGTGCACTGGAGTTTACTACCGCTTTAAATAGTTTGTTTGGACCAAGCTGGTCCAAACAAACCATTTCCTTAATTTGCTGCATTGGCTCGAAGTGCTTTATGAACTTTTTTTAGCTTCAACTACATACAGTACACAGTGCTGGGTTCCCGGCTGTGAGACAGAGACTTCCCATCTTACACCCGGAACAAAACAGAATTGGGCGGAGCAGAGCTCAGCCATTCAGAGGCAGTTTTTTTCTATGAAATAATACAAAGTTGACTGGCTGAGGCAGACTGATTACATCATGATCTCCAACTCGGCCAATCAGAGCCAGACCCGAGAACTGAGCGTTCAGCTGTCTTTGATCGATCAGTTCTCGGTGTAGAGGCGGCGGGATAGATGCAGCAATGGATCCCGCACTTCTCTTAATTCACATGAAATAATCATTTTACCTTACTTGTATGAAAAATCTTTCATAAGTGTAGAGAGTGTCTTGGGTATATGGGCATATTGGTAGTGTGCAACAGTGTATTCTCCATAGTGTCAGCAAGCACTGACAGTCAGTGGAGGTAGCACATGTTGACACAGATTTAGGAAGGTGATTGAATGTGTACAAGTGATAAGACTACCCCATGGAAAAATCTTGGCCTGCTGATGTATAAACCTGAATGCTTGACCTGGCCTTTATTTTTCATGCCTTGCATAAAAAGAAAAGTGTCTCCAGTCTACAAAGATAGAGTTGCATAGGGCCATCTCCCAATTATCTTCTAAGCCTGCTTACTATGCAGGGAGAGAAATGCAGCAGGATCCTTCTAACTACTTCAGCCCCGGAAGGATTTACCCCCTTCCTGACCAGAGCGTTTTTTGCGAATTTTTGCTTTAACTGACAATTGCGCAGTGGTGCGACGTGGCACCCAAACAAAATTGAGGTCCTTTTTTTCCCACAAATAGAGCTTTTTTGGTGGTATTTGATCACCTCTGCGGTTTTTATTTTTTGTGCTATAAACAAAAAAGGAGCGACAATTTTGAAAAAAACACATTTTTTTTTACTTTTTGCTATAATAAATATCCCCCAAAAATACATAAAAAAATTGCAATAAGCGTTTTTTGATTGGTTTGCGCAAAAGTTATAGCGTCTACAAAATAGGGATTAGTTTTATGGCATTTTTATTAATAATTTTTTTTACTAGTAATGGCGGCGATCAGCGATTTTTATTGTGACTGCGACATTATGGCAGACATATCGAACAATTTTGACACATTTTTGGGACCATTGGCATTAATACAGCGATCATGCTATAAAATTGCATTGATTACTGTAAAAATGTCACTGGCAGTGAATGGGTTAACCACTAGGGGGCGGAGAGGAGCTAAGTGTATCCTAGGGGCGTGTTTCTAACTGTCTGGGGGAGTAGCTGTGTGTGACACCACACTGATCACTGCCCCAGATGACAAGGAGCAGACGATCAGTGTGCTGTCACTAGGCAGAAAGGGGAGATGCTGTTTACATCATATCCGGTTGTCTTTGGGAAATGGACATATGAGTGCTGCCAGCATTGCTGCAGAGGTTGAAGGGGTGGGGGGTCAGCCTGGCAGTGCTCAGACCACACACTGCATCAAATTGGTCTACATGGCTGTCATCCCAGAAGGAAGCCTCTTCTAAAGTTGATGCACAAGAAGGCCAGAAAACAGTTTGCTGAAAACAAGCAGACTAAGGACATGGATTACTGGAACCATGTCCTGTGGTCAGATTAGACCAAAATAAACTTAATTGATTCAGATGGTGTCAAGCTTGTGTGGCGGCAACCAGGTGAAGAGTACAAAGACAAGTTTGTTTTGCCTACAGTCAAGCATGGTGGTGGGAGTGTCATGGTCTGGGGCTGCATGAGTGCTGCCAGCAGTGGGGAGCTACAGTTCATTGAGGGAACCATGAATGCCAACATGTACTGTGACATACTGTAGCAGAGTACGATCCCCTCCTTTCGGAGACTGGGCCGCAGGGCAGTATTCCAACATGATAACGACCCCAAACATACATCCAAGATGACCACTGCCTTGCTAAAGAAGCTGAGGGTAAAGGTGATGGACTGGCCAAGCATGTCTCCAGACCTAAACCCCATTGAGCATCTGTGGGGCATCCTCAAACGGAAGGTGGAAGAGTGCAAGGTCTCCAACATCCACTAGCTCCGTGATGTCATCATGGAGGAGGGGAAGAGGACTCCTGTGAAGCTCTGGTGAACTCCATGCCCAAGAGGGTTAAGGCAGTGCTGGAAAATAATGGTGGTACCATTATATTTTCACTTAGGGGTGTACTCAATTTTGTTGCCAGCAGTTTATACATATTAGGCTGTGTGTGGAGTTATTTTGAGGGAACAGCAAATTGACACTGTTATACAAGCTGTACACTCACTACTTTACATTGTAGCAATTGTAGCTGTACATTCACATCAGTCCTTGACCTCAGACAGCTTACAAGCTAAGGTCCCCATCTCATGTACAAACATGCATGCAGACACATACGAGGACCAATTTAGACAGCAGCCAATTAACCTACCCCCATGACTTTGCTGTGTCGGAGTTAACTGGAGTACCCAGAGAAAACCCATGTAAGAAAAGGGATAATGTGCAAATTCCATGCACTCATAATTTAAACCAAGGATCCCAGTGCGTCAAGGTAAAAGTGCTAACCACTATCCCACTGTGCTGCCCATAACACTACTATTAATAAAAAAAATTATTGAAAGAATAATTGAAAAAAGTTGAAGTATATTTGAAAACAAAAAAAAGGATATTCTTTTTAAAAAGCATAAGCCCTATATCTCAGGGTTCTCAAACTTACCTCAATTGTAATTAATATGACAATCATCCATTCTAACCTCAGAGCATGCTTCTCATTCAGATGATTGCGCATCAAATCCGTAAGTTCTGTACAGTGTTGAAGTTTTTCATTAATCACCTAAATAAATAAATACCTTTATTTAATATACTTTTTATATAATTTTCTGCTAAACTCTGTAGGGCATCCCCAAAGCTGCATCACCACATTACCCCTAGTAGTGAAGCCTTGGGGGTCCATGCACACTGGGCTTAAAAAACACTGATTCTACAGGAGTTTTTTTTTCCTTCTGCCTGTAGAAGCAGCTCAATGTTATCCTATGTGTCCATGCACATTACGGCGTTTAGAGGCATATTTTAAGGCTTAAAAGGGGTTGTAAACCCTTGTGTAAACCACCTGCCAGTGACCTATGAGGCCTAAGATGTCTCTGGCTTAATGAGTAAAATCTATTGATTCCCTCATCCATGGTGAACAGCGTGGATGGATAAATCTCCCCTGCCAGGTATTGTATTCTGACAGCCAGTGCCTTATTGGATGCAGACGCTGTTCCCCTAAGAATTTTCCATCTGGCTCCTTCAATTTTCAGTTTAAAGGATGCCGGGCAGGAAGGTGCAGACAGGGTCAACCACAGCGTCAATTTGAAGAGAACAGAAAGCATCGGCTCTGCTTCCTCTAGCGCTGGCTCCAGTGCTGCGCCTCTAATTACACTACCGGTCAGACTTAGTTAGTTGCATTCTGCAGCCTGCAGAGCATGCAGACGCGGAGGGAAACCAGTGGCCGAGCGCCCCTAGGCAGCAGCACGCCCTAGGCGGCTGCCTAGTTTGCCTAGTGGTAGCAGCGGCCCTGGTTCTGACAGGGGGACACCCCCCCGCCAGAACACCCTGGTCAGTGCTCTCAGCCATTGGTCAAATGGCCAGCTTCTGTCGGACACACCGGCCAAATGTCCGGTTTCCATTGAACCAGCTGATGCCACCTGATATTCGGCCCATATGTACTAGGCTTAAAGTGATTGTAAAGTCTTGTTTTTTTTTAATAATAAACATATTATAATTACCTGCTCTGTGCAGTTGGTTTTGCACAGAGCAGCCCAGATCCTCCTCTTCTCAGTTCCCTTTTCACTGCTCTTGTGCCCTCCCTCCTATCGAGTGCCTCCACAGCCAGCAGCTTGCTTTGGGGGCACTCGAGCCGAGTCACAGCTCTGTGTATCCATTCAGACAAGGAGCCCTGACCTGACCTGGCCCCCGCCTCCTCTCTCGCCTGATTGGATAACTGACTTTGAGTAACAGCCACAGGAGCCAATGTCGCCGCTGTTGTGTCTCAGCCAATCAGGAGGAGGGTCCTGGAGATCGCTGGAGAAAGATGGGCTCAGGTAAGTAATTAGGGGGTGCTGGGGAGGCTGCTACACACAGGTTTTTTATCCTAATGCATAGAACGCATTAAGATAAAAAACCTTCTGACTTTACAACTCCTTTAAGTGTTAATTTATACGTTTTGTTAAGTTTTGTTTTGTTAAGTTTTAGGGCACGAGCTACGGGGTAAGTGGATCAGGTTAAGGTTAGGGGTAGCAAAGGCTTCTCAGTGCTGAAAACCAAAATACTGAAACATCATTTACTGCTGCTATGAAAATTACATTTCAGATTTAAAGATGAGCTCTGAGCAAACTTAAAAATTACACATACGGTGCAGTCTGTCACTAACACAGC
The DNA here is from genome assembly GCA_028564925.1 of Lithobates sylvaticus. NCBI lineage: Eukaryota > Metazoa > Chordata > Amphibia > Anura > Ranidae > Lithobates > Lithobates sylvaticus. The sequence goes on from CM053029.1 coordinate 173,386,718, forward strand.
AGTATTTACAATAGTCCCCCTGTAACAGTTTTATTACCTGTTGAACCTTCCCTTAGACCCATCATTTTTGCTCTTTCTTTACGAGTGTGACAACACAAATTGTTCAGCAATAAAACCATGCAGCAATGTTGTCACCCTGTGGACCAAGTAGTTTTATACGGACATGTAGTTTTAAAATGGATTTAGGTGCCAAACAAACCAAACTCAAGCTCCAGCTGATATTGTAAGCACCTGCCCTAGGCAGTATTATATAGTTTTTCCCAACCCCAGCAACTGTCACTTTTGCTGAACAGCCCGTTTTTGCACGTAAATGTGAAGACAAACATAAATATAAAGAGGGATTCATATACTAAGTACTACATTTACAGGTATTAACTGTGTACAGATACCAGGTTACAATATTTTTCAGTACAGAGGTTCTTTAAGACCTTATTCACACAGGCTGAGACCTGTAGACCATGAATGGACCTTGCGTTTATGTGGCTTTTTTGCCAGGTACTGTGTGCAGGCATCCTATTTAAGTCTATGGGGAAGCAGCAGCTGCACAGAAGCAGCCGCTCATCCGCAAAAAGACACAAGAGGGTGCAAACGCCTAGTGCATTATCACCAACACAATTTTTATTATTAAAAACGCCAAAAACATACACACAAACATGAGAAGAGACAAGCTTGTCAAATCACAACTCCAGCATAGGCGATTTACGAAAAAGCTGTGGTTGAAAATCTGATGCGTTTCTGGAGACAAGCCCCTTTCTTCAGAGCTGATCCAACCTATCACACTTCTGCCTTTTATATGAAACGCATCAGCTTTCCAACCACAGCGTTTTTGGAAATCACTTCTGCTGGAGTTGTTTTTTTTTGACGAGCTTCTATCTTCTTATGTTTGCAAGTATGTTTTTTGGCGTTTTTATTCATAAAAATGGTGTCCGTGATAATGCACTATTCTTTTGCACTCTTCTCTATCTCTTTGCAGTGTTTGTCAAGTTTCCCTGCTTGAGGAGAGCCGCATCGCTCTGGGCAGTACGCATGCACTCTTGGTTGTGGGAAACAGTGAGTGCTGAGGCTTTGTTGTGCTACAGCCGCTCTTCCCAATGCGTCAGCCATTTAGGTGAGCTGCCCCCGAATGCACACCATCTACATTCGGGTCACCCACCTGCACCTGCATGGCTGTCAAATTGGGACGAACAGATGTGTCCATGCAGGTGCTGCGTATGAATGAGGCCTCAAGGTCAATTTTTGGTGCAATTGCTTTCAATGTTTTTATATGCCATGCTAAAGTACAAACATTCAAGTAGATTAACTTATTTCAAATTTGAAACCCCACCTTGACCCTGCGGTTTATGCTGAGAAACTGACATGTTTTATCATAGAGAAGCTCTAGGTTTTCTCTGTCCCAGTAGAAGTCTGGTGTGATGAGAAGGTCCGAACTTAGATTTATACGGTGTCTAAAAGAAGACAGGAAGGACAAAAATAAATATCTGCCAGTTTAAACATTTCCTACAAACTGTATGTTTCAACTTTGTATTTAGCTGTCGTGGAGTGAAGCCCTTATGTACTTCTTTAAAATAAAACCACAATAATACCTATGACAAGTGTCTGGAATAAGCATGTAATAAGTTTACCTTAGTGCGAATAACTCTCCAATTTTTTGCATGACATCATCATGAGTCAGTTTGACTTTTTTTCTGGCTTTCAACATCTGAAAAATAACAAACGGATTTTACAGTGTTAAAGTAATTGTGATACATGATATACAAAACATCTACATATGCCCTTCAAATATGTTTAACAATATCATAGGGACATATAGAACATTTGCATATATCAATATTCTAAAGGGGAGTCTTTGACTTGCCTCTGGAATTGACTGGATAGACTCTACAAATCTGTCAAGGGTAGACTCCCACATGGCCAGTTTCACTGTTAAAAAAAAAGAAAAAAATAATAATAAAAAAACATTAGTGTCTTTTAGCACTGAACAATATCAAGTTAGTTGTTTGATTAACTGTTTCAAGTGTATACAGATTAAAAAAAAAAAAAAAAGAAAACAGGCCAACTAGTTATTGTTATTGTTATTGTTATTGTTAACCAACCAAACGTCCCAAGACTGAACATGTATTTTTTTAGTATAAAATAAAGGCTGGCAATAGAGATTTGAACGTGTATGGGCAGGCTGAATATACCAAGTTGATCGGTCAATCAACTTGGGTACAACCAGCCTTACGGATTTTACGCGTCCCCCCCCACCACCGGTAGAATACAATGCCTCGACAGGATGGATTCCCCTGTCAGCACGGTCTGTGTTGATGGGGGAATTGCTCAAATTTATTTCCTGCAACCCGTGGTTGCAAGAAAAGAAATCCGCACTGTCTATGGTGTGCAAAAACCATTTGGGCATTTCCTGGTTCAAGGCACTATACAATAAAACAACAAAACAGCTTACATAAGTACCAAAACTATAACATGCTCAGGTCCAACAGGGAAAAGTAATGAGAAGGAGGAAAATGTATTTTTTTTTTTTTAACATGAGACTTAAAGAGGAACTGCAGTTTGCTCACATAATTTGTAATAAAAACATCTTTGCCATTCTGAAGCTTCCCTCCAACCACTTTGCATATTATTTTATATATACTGTGACTCTGTACTTGCCAAATATGTTGCAGAAATCTCCCATCGCTGAGTCTGACTGCAACCATTTTAAAGGATCGTTTAAAAAAAAAAAAATAACAAACACATACTTGCCTCCACTGTGCAGCTCGTTTTGCACAGTGTGGCACCGAACATCCTCTTCTGGGGTCCCTTGGCGGCTCTCACGGCTTCTCCCTGCATCAGATAACCCCCTAGAAGAGACGCTCTCCCGGGGGGGTTACCTTGCGGGTGATCTCCTGAGTCCAGCATTTGCATCCACAGACACGAATGCTGGAGTCGGCCCCGCCCCCCTGGCGCCTGTGTCATTGGATTTGATTGACAGCAGCGGGAGTCAATGGCTGTGCTGCTATCAATCTATCCAGTCAAGAGCCGGGACCCCGTGGAGAGAGGGACAGCGCGCCCCTGCCCAACAGATGAAGGGGCTCAGGTAAGTAAAACGGGGGGGGGGGGGGGGGGGGGGGGGGGGGGGGCTGGGGGGCCAGTGACTGCCAGGTGTTTTTTAACTCTAATGCATAGGATGCATTAAGGTGAAAAAAAACGAGGATTTACAACCCCTGTGGGCAGCTGAAGTTGCTGCCTGTTCACTTCCTGGATTTACACAGACACACAGTGGCACACCGCCAGCTCTGCAGCTCTCATTGGCCCTCTTATGACTCACCCCCCTCTATTCCTGGCAAACTCTCACGAGAATTAGAGAGGGAGCTGTGCATGATGTCAGAAGCCAAGGATTTTTACCAGACAAGAAAAAGGAAGTGGGCTGTATAAGGTATTTACTGCCAGAAAAAAAATGTTTTACTATCCAAAGTTAAAACAAGGGCAGAAGATAGATAATAGATGGAAAGTTGAAAAAATGATTATTATTATTATTGTTATCTCTGTCTGTACCGCCGTTAGGGAGATTCGCCCTCTCCATTTGTCCTGTTTGCCATTATCATTGAAAGTGAAAGTAAAAGAAAAATCCCACATTTTGGATTGTCCCCAAAAAAGGGGGAAATCTTCCAATAGGGGTACTAATTCTAGTGGCCTGGGGGTCCCCAAGGAATTCCCTTATTTTGTGGGGATCTCCTCTTACTTCCTGTTTTAGCCATGGAACAGGAAGTGAAAGTAAATCTCTCCAATAGGTACTTTAAAGTACACTTATTACATAGGCTGTCATTGCTGACCTCTACTCAACTCTGGACTCTCAGATATAGTTACTCCTGCAAAATTTGGTGAATTGGGCATACCATGGACCCTCAATGGCTTTCAGGCCACCAGGTTGTTGACAGTCTTCCCTGTTTCTACTTTATTCTAGGTGGCATGGTTGTTGGGTAGGTACAGAATATGTTCAGCCAGCCGTAGCCCTTGATTGGTGACAACCAAAAAGACTGAGGACATCTTGTAGCGAAAATTAAGTACTGTGGGGGACACCTTCAAATTGAAGATATATTTTTTAAACTGCTGGGGGATGGCAAAACAAAACAATTAGTCTGAAGTTGGAAGTAGGTCCCTGGCTATTATGCGTATGCTTGGGCTTTAATGTTTTCTGAGACACTGACTAGCAGCAAGCCTATTCTTACAATTTTCTGGCACTCATTTACAAAATGGCTGTCTGTGAGTTACATTTTTAAAGCCAAATAACTAGCATTTTCAGAATGAAGCCAGCAATGGCAGCCCCCATACATTATTCCTGACAGGTGTAGTTTAACCGCTTCCCGACCGCCACTGCATATATACGTCAGCAGAATGGCACGGGCAGGCAGAATCACGTACCTGCATGTGCCTGCCCGTGGGTCGCGCGCGCGCCGCTAGCGGCGCGCTCGCGACCTGGTCGGGAGCTCCGTGACCACGGCCGCGGGACCAGCGGACCCGATCGCCGCTGGTATCCCGCGATCGGGTTACGGAGCGGAAGAACGGGGAGAGGTCTATGTAAACAAACCTCTCCCCGCGCTTCCTACACTGACTGTCAGTGATCGGCGGTTCCCTGTCATCGGGAACGCCGATCAATGACGTCAGACGTACAGCCACGCCCCCCTACTGTAAAAAAAAACACAACACGTCACACTGACTCCTCCCCGCCCCCTAGTGGTTAACCCCCTAACTACAACTGTCATTTACATAGGAATCAGTGCTATTTAAATAGCACTGATTGCTGTATAAATGACAAATGTCCCAAAAATGTGTCAAAAATGTCCGATGTGTCCGCCAAAATGTCGCAGTCACAATAAAAATCGCTGATCGCCGCCATTACTAATAAAAAAAAAAATATTAATAAAAATGCTATAAAACTATCCCCTATTTTGTAAACGCTATAACTTTTGCGCAAACTAATCAATAATCGCTAATTGCGATTTTTTTTTACCAAAAATATGTAGAAGAATACGTATCGGCCTAAACTGAGGAAAAAAAATGTTTTTTTATATATTTTTTGGGGATATTTATTATAGCAAAAAGTAAAAAATATTGCATTTTTTTCAAAATTGTCGCTCTATTTTTGTTTATAGCGCAAAAAATAAAAACCGCAGGGGCGATCAAATACCACCAAAAGAAAGCTCTATTTGTGGGAAACAAAGGACGCCAATTTTGTTTCGGAGCCACGTCGCATGACCGCGCAATTGTTAGTTAAAGCGACGCAGTGCCGAATTGCAAAAAGGGGCCTGGTCCTTTGGCTGCCAATTGGTCCGGGGCTGAAGTGGTTAAATGAAAATTTAGGCTGGCAGTCCATAGCAGTCAAAAAGCAATAGTCTTACAAACTGTGCCCCACATTTTATTGTCATAAGACTCACCAGAGAGGCAAAGTGCATTAGAAAAGGCAAATTTTTCTAGAATGACCTCATCTGCTTCCAGCTGGGAATTCAACGCAATTTCACCTTTTACAAGCTTAGAGTGTCCCCTGCAGAAACACACAGGAAGTGTGGATTACTTGTAAACATTGATGAATACAAAGCAACTCCAGGTACCAAGTGAAGCCCATCAATAAACAGTAAGTGCAGTGGCTTTGCTGAAATGATCAGATTCTCCACATTAAAGTGTAACTTTAGTCAGAAAATGAAGTCCTCCTAGACAGTGGTGTCTAGGAGTTTAGGTTTTGTGCTGCCCTAGGCCTGACTAAACTCATGCACCCCCTAATTTAAATATGACCACTCCTTCCTGTCGAAGGCCACACCCCTTCCTGTTTAAGTCTTGCCCCTTTCCTCGTAGAGCTCCACCTCTTCCTCTCTGTACATTAAAAGTAGATACCAAGTGCCTGCTTGTATATTTTGTACAGTGCATCAGTATAGCCTTATCAGTGCAGCCCCATCAGTAGCCATCAGTGTGGCCTAATCAGTGCCCATCAGTGCAGTTCATTAGTGCCGCCTCATCAGTGGCCATCAATGCAGCCACTATATCACAATAAGCTCATAAGGTCACTCGTATCTTGTAAGATATTTGGACTTGTGTTTGCTGCCACTGATAGTCATTATACAAATAATCGTATGAATACAAAGAAGTCCCTAGTCATTTTACAATTACCTGAATAAAAATCAGTGGCAGCAAACCCAAGTCCAAATATCTTACAAGATAGGAGTAATCTTACTAATTCAGTGACATATTGTGATAGCACATATGATATAGGTGAGCAAGTGAGCGGCTGTACAGACACAGCCTTTCATATTCATATTGGCAGCCATGTGAGTGCGCAGCTCTGAATGCAGACATAAACATACATGGGCTGCCTGCACACAGAACCTGTATAAACAAACAGCCTATTTATGGTGTACAGGTCTCATCGCCCATGTGAATGAGGCCTTAATGTGTTCGTAACCCTAAAAAAGTGAGTTCCTGTTCCCTTATAGCAGGTTAAACAGCACAGTGCATGTGCGGTCTAACCTGTCCCTCTCTAAGCTGTAAAAAACCTGGCTGATCCTGCCAGTTCCTGTGTCCCCCTCTGTGAGCTGACCATGATATTTATGGTTGCTGAGCCCTGATTACTGTGGTCAGTTTACGTGCCTCCATCATCCGCAGTCCTCCTCTGTCCCCCTCACCCCTCCCTCCCTGCTTGTCAGCTCCGTGTCTGTGTCCCGCCCCCAACCCCTCCTGGTGCTATTAGTAGTTACAAAAAGTTAATAATGGTCACTGACAGCCCCTCTGTTTTATCCAGGGATAATGCACTGTGTAGGTGTGTTTTTTATAAACAAAGCCTCTAAATATCTTTTTTCTCAGCTATATTCAGCCTATCACATGACTCCCGGACGTTTACCTACTCCGATCCAGGGCTACAGCGGGAGGAGCCGAGTGGCCATGTGACCTCCCCGGCTGACGTCAGAGGGAGATTTCGGCCCCTCCCGCTGTAGCCCTGGATCGGAGTAGCAGAGCGTCCAGGAGTCACTTGACAGGCTGAAAAAACTGTATTTAGAGGCTTTTTTTATAAATAACACTTATGCCGTGTACACACGAGCAGAATTTCCGTCCGAAAAATCTTGGATGGTTTTTCCGACAGAGTTCCGCTCAAGCTTGTCTTGCATTCACACGGTCACACAAAAGTTCTCTGAACTTTTGACCGTCAAGAACACGGTGACGTACAACACTACGACGAGCCGAGAAAATTAAGTTCAATGCTTCCGAGCATGCGTCAAATTATTTCCGAGCATTCATGATTTTTTGCGCGTCTGAATTGCATACAGACGATTGCATTTTCGAATTAGGAAGTTTTCCCGACCGAAAAATAGAGAACATGCTCTTAATCTTTTGCTGGCTGGAATTCCGCCAGCAAAAGACTGATGTAGAATACACACGGTCGCATTGTCCGACAAAAAGCTCTCATCTGAGTTTTGCTGGTGGCATTTCCAATTGTGTGTACGTGGCATTAGAGTGCATTATCCCTGCATTAACCAAGGGGCTGCTAGTGAATCCTTTTGAAAGGTAACAACCACTTTAAGGTGAGACATGTGGGTATGTATTTTAGTAGGTATGAATCTGTGGGTATGATGAATTATAATATTGCTGCTGTAAAGAGTACTATGAGAAAAGGCAAATAAAGTATTTATATGTATCTTATCTTTATGCAAAAATAGGCATGTTAATGTGAAATTGCAGCAGCATTACCAGAAGCATCTTGGAGAAATAAAATTAAACATACTCTCTGAAGCTGTAGTTTATCTCCTCGTTTTCCCAGTGAACCAGAGCAACTTCATAAGGCTGAATTTCATGGCGCTCCAGAATTTGCATAACATGTTTCATCTTGATAAGAAAATCACAATTATATGTTAACTACAGAAAAAAGATCCTATTATCTCCTTTAATTTGTAATATCCCTATTAATGTTACTGTAACAGCATTACTATTTCTAAACTTTAAAAAAGGCTACAATACATAAAAGAGCTACCATCAACATTTACATACTGTATATGTATAAATCTACCTATGGCTGGACAGAAATAATAAAATATATGTACTCACAGTTTTTTCTTCAACATTCCAAAAGACAACTGCTCCTTCCCTGCAACAAGCACAAATTTAGAGTCTGGAAAATGACTTTAGTTATAAACTCCATACGCAGAGGAATTGCAATCAATATGAGTTTTTTCAACTTTGACAAAAATGTCATCACATGCCTGGGTCTGTGCAAAACGACATTTGTTATATTTAGCCTGCTTGCGGTCTGCATTGTGCAATCTGAAAAGCAGCAATCAGGATACTAAACTGTGGCGTTAGAGAAGGGGATCTGTTTCGCATACCAGTTCAGTTCAAAGTGTTCATGAGGATTTTGTACTGCACTGCACATGTAATCTCTGCAGAAACAGATCACAAACTGTTGGAAAAAGATGCCCAGCATAGGTTTAAAAGGAAGTAATTAGGCAGATTTCTGGGCTCATCAAAAAAGCGTCACCAAGTGTATAAAAAGTGATTCCTCCTGTATTGAATTGTATTGTAAGTGTACCGTCTGCCCTCATGTTGTAAAGCACTGCACAAACTGTTGGCACTATATAAATCCTGTATTATAATACCGGTAATAATAATTACAAAGCAATTTGTTTAAATAGTGGCGATAAGTGTGCCTCAGTAAATATAGTGATCATATCTGCTATTTTTATTTGCAGCCTGGCAGCAGTTGTCTATCTGGAATGACAATTATCTGATTCAGCAGAGTTTGTAGATTGTAGCTGTTACACAGCTTACTCACTCTAAGCCCCAACAGGTCATGTTTTCAGGATTTCCCTCAAATGAAACGGCTGTGGTAATTACTAAGGGCTCTTTCACACGGGTCGGATCAGTGCTGATCCGCCCCGTGGATAGCCGCTTGCTCAGCAGGGATCGCCGGAGCGATCTCCGCTGAGCAGGAAGATGACAGGTCCGTCTCTGCACACTGTGCAGGGACGGACCTGTCACAGCGCCGCTCTCCCCTATGGTAGATCGGGTGACGACGGACCGTAGAGTCCGTCGTCATCCGATCCGCTCTGCAGACGGATGAAAAAATTGGGTTTTCCTCCGTCTGCAGAAACGGAGCATAGCGGACACGGACGAGAGCGGGTGTCAGCGGATGCTCATCCGCTAACACCCGCTATCCCATAGGGATACATGTATGTCCGTTTTTCATCCGAAAACGGATGGATGAAAAACGGACATACGGACCGTCCGTGTGAAAGAGCCCTAAGGCAGTGAAAATTATCAAATTACCTGTGCAAAATAATGGAAATCCTGAAAACATGACCTGTTGGGGCGCCTTGAGGACTGGAGTTGAGAAACACTGCTCTAAGCACTGCCCCTGCTAAAAATGACTACAGTATGTCTACAACCCATGATACATTAGAGTGATGGTCAGTGGGAAGAATGCTCCTTACACTTGTGGTCATTGGGAAGAATCACCCCCAAAGTTCAATGGTGTCAGTGAGAACTTTTCTTAAAATAAGAAATAGAAATAGAAATTGCTCATTGCTCAAGGAACCCCTAGCAACCTCTGGAGAAGAATTGCTCTAAGCTCTGCACATTTACACCAGTATTTACCCTATATACGTTTATCTAAGTCTCAACCCCATCACTTGTTATTCTAGAAAGTCAGTTGTCGAAAGCAGAATGCATAATATAGGATCTCTGATGCCCTCCTTGTTTCCAATGTTGGCGTGTAGATATGTTGCTCTACACAATTTACAGCACGTACTTGAAAAGTTTGTATTAAATATCTGCCTGGATTTCAGCATTAGGTGGGCATCATCGGAATTTTGAAACAGCACAAGAACAAATGTGTGGATGTTCAAAATACACACAGAAAAAGCTAAATCAAACCTGCAGACTGGTGCACCCCATACTTTTCAATGTAAGGACTTCAGTATTACAAGGTAAACATTTATTTAGAAAGAGTAACCTTACTTTGTCATTGATAATAATGTAAAAAGGTGTTTTAAAAAATCATAAGAATGGAGTCCTGTGGTGCCAATTTCAAAAGCAGTTGACCACGAAAAAGGGTTGATATTGGGGAAAAAAATCATAGGCATATAATGTTAAATTGTGTGCTAGATCTACAACCTATGGCATATATTATTGTGATCCAAGGCTGGAAGTAGGATTTTGGGAGGAAGAATCTGACACACAACAGGATTGCACCTCTGCAGTACAGATCAAGTGATAGAGGACACTAGAAGCAGCCCAGTCACTGCCATTTCACTATAGCAAGTCGAGAGCCACAGCGCACAACCAGAGCTTTAAACCGGGTCAATTACATCCGACCTTGGCCACTAAAAAATATTTGTGCAGGTAAGCAAGAACAATTGATCTTCCAATTTCATCTTCAGAATTCCACTTTGATAAGTTAGAATGAAACGACGAGTCAACGAAAATCAAAAATTCGTGGAAGTTCTCAAAATCGGTCTTGGAAACAGGAAATTTTGCAGCCATATTCAAGTGAACCTATCACGAATCTGGGAAATTCAATCTCAGCATATGATGGAAAAGTGTATAAGCATGGGTAAACTGATGGAAACCGTTTGTCAAAATAATCAGTAGATCAAGAAATACTGGCGGCAAAATTTCAACTTTCCTGCAAAAGTTGTCCCTTCCCCCTTCTAATTTTCTGAGCCTCCTTATTGGTTAGTAAGGCCACCTATTACATTAAAGGACCAAAATGGAGGCTTAGGAGGTTAAACTTGACCTTTACAGAAAAAGTCAAAATTTGCACAAAATGTTAGTTATCTATATCTCTGGATTTCCTGGTTTACACTGATTATAACCTTTGCTTTATGCATTCATTATATACTCTGTTTTAGTAGACCTGAGTTGTGACGGGTTTAATTTAAGAAAGAAATTACCTGAAGAAGAATATCAACCCAGAATCATACTCTTTAGAAATGTTTGTCGCTTCCACCAGCAATACATTGGATGCATCTATAAAGGGTAAACAGGCAAACATTAAATAATAAAACTCTGGACAATACATAAAATCAATTAGTGAACTGTATGTAATGTGGAGAGTCAGCCTGAGGCAAGGTAAAAAGGGGGTTCATTTGGGAAAGCAGTTATTTCCCACAAACCTTGCCTATTAAAACAGGTGAGCTAAAGAGACAATGCTGTAATTGTGTGTGAAGGGAAGATAGCTGTTTAGGGATAAGCTCAGGTGTGTTTGGATACTAGTCTGAACCTGGCTGAGCTATCCCATCAGAGAGCTGTCACTGCTCACCACCAATCATAAGTGACCAAGGCATTCCCTGTCCCACAACCACATGTATACATACCCCATGTATATGTGCACCTGCAGGGTGGGGAATGCCTCGCCTGCCTATGATTGGTGGTGCACAGTGATGGCTCAGCCAGGTTCAGACTGGGATCCAAACACTCCTGAGCTTATCCCTATTTGCAGGCTGGATCCCTGCGAAAGCTGATAAATGGCTTACTGAAAGACTTGCATGTCCTGGACCTTCCTGGTTGGTGAGTCTACTTTGTTATAATCGGAATTTTGTGCTTCAGTTCTATAAACCTAAAATCAGCGTTATTTATTTATTTATATAGCAGCAAACAAAACACAAAGGCTTTTCCTTCAACGACTGCAGTCTTTCAATGAGGTATATTACACTATTTTACCAAAAGTATTGGGACACCTGCCAATTTACACTAGGGTTGCCACCTCATCCCTTTAAACCTGAACACATATGAATAACACAGGTTCTGAGGCTAATTTAATTCAAATAAGACACCAAGTGAGTTTAATTACCACCTTAATCAGCCACACAATCTGTGTAATTAATATGTGTTCGGGTTTAAAGGGATGAGGTGGCAACCCTACTTTACACGCACATAAACTTTAATGGCATCCCAGTCTTAGTCCGTAGGGTTCAATATTGAGTTGGCCCACCCTTTGCAGCTATAACAGCTTCAACTCTTCTAGGAAGGCTGTCCACAAGGTTTAGGAGTGTGTCTATGGGAATGTTTGACCATTCTTCCAGAAGCGCATTTGTGAGGTCAAGCACTGATGTAGACGAGAAGACCTGGCTTGCAGTCTCCACTCTAATTCATCCCAAAGGTGTTCTATCGGGTTGAGGTCACGACTCTGTGTAGGCCAGTCAAGTTCTTTTACCCCAAACTCGCTCATCCATGTCTTTAAGGACCATGGTCAACCTGTGGCTCTGAATACTATAGAACTAAATCGCTGCCTCCAGTTTCCAAGGCTTAAGTTAGATTAGGACATTCTCAGACAAAACTGCTCTTTAACTGTAATTACAAATTTAGCAGTCACTAACATCTACAAATTTGGTTCTAGAATAAAAAAGATAATTTTAAGGAGAGCAGAATACCTCGAGGTAAGCTTAGTAGTTCAGAGTACCCACTGGATACAAGGTCGTGGCACAGAGTACCCAAGTGAAACTCATCAGCTGTGGCAAAGGCCACACATTGCATCATGTCCTGCATAGTAAAGAAAAAAATACAGTAACAAAAAAGACACACGCATCTATACTCAACAGAGAATCTCCACAGTTTGCTTGGTTTGTAATGTACTACAGTAAAAAATAGAAACTAAAGCGTCATATCAACTGCACAATAGTCCTGGTACAACTTTATTTTAGTCCGGTCAAATAAACAATGTAAAGGGTAGCCAACATGCTTTGGAGGTTTAAAAACATCATCTTTATCAGGGTCTGGAATAGAAGACAATGTAGCTGGGTTTAGAGTTTCATAAAGATGCTAGCATTTAAGAAAAATACCACCCAAATTTTAAAGCCCATAATTGGACACTTAACTGTCCTGGAGTCCAGCGATGTCGGCACTGCAGCTGATGTTTCCATCAGCTGTCAGGTGCATGCCGCCTCCATTGCGAGTAAGAGAACCTGGCAGTGAAGCCTTACGGCTTCACGGCGGGAACCCTACTGCGCATGCGCGAGGCTTTGCTCCTCTCTCCTACTGGCCTGGCGGCCGGGGAAGGAGGGGGAGAAGGGAGCCCTGACGGTGACATCAATACCCGCGGCTGAGGCCCCCGTAAGTGGGAACAGGATACCTGTGAAAGGTGCCAAATGTGGCACCGGAGGGGGAAGGAGTACAACGAGCGGAAGTTCCACTTTTGGGTAATATTCAGTCCTCTACATGGTCTTCTATTCCCTGGTCTTTGCATGATGCGCTGGACACTGCTACATTTGAAGATATAAAATGCAACTACCTATGTTCATGGGTTTTCTTGTTCAAGTTATCAGGGCTTTAAACTATTAGCCAGTTAATATTTAAAAGAATGGGATGCTATGTTCAACATAGACAACGAACCCAAGCAATTCAAACTATGCATGTGATAAAAATTTTCCTACTAAAACTTAATCACTTCAGCCCCAGAAGATTTGGCTGCTCAATGACCAGGCCATTTTTTGCGATACGGCACTGACAATTGCGCGGTCATACGACGCTGTACCCAAACAAAATTGATGTCCTTTTTTTCCCACAAATAGAACTTTCTTTTGGTGGTATTTTAACACCTCGGCGGTTTTTATTTTTTGCGCTATAAACAAAAAAAAACACAAATGGGGGTTATTTACTAAAGGCAAATCCACTTTGCACTAAAAGTGCAAAGTGCACTTGACATTGTACTGAAAGTGTACTTGGAAGTGCAGTCGCTGTAGATCCGAGGGGGACATGCAAGGAAGAAAAAAAAACAGCATTTTAGCTTGCACATGATTGGATATAAAATCAGCAGAGCTTCGTCTCAGATTTACAGCGACTGCACTTCCAGTGCAATTTCAAGTGCACTGTGCACTTGTAGTGCAAAGTAGATTTGCCTTTCATAATTAACCCCCAATATCTTTTAATTTTTGCTATAATAAATATCCCACATTTTGTTTAAAAAAATAAAATAAAATTTCCTCAGTTTAGGCCCATATGTATTCTTCGCAATCGCAATAAGCGTATATTGATTGGTTTGCGCAAAAGTTAAAGCGTCTACAAAATAGGGGATAGATTTATGCCATTTTTATTACTATTTTTTTCTAGTAATGGCGGCGATCCGCAATTTGTATTGGGACTACGATATTGCAGCGGACAAATTGGACACTTGACAAATTTTTGGGACCATTGACAATTATACAGTGCTATAAAAAATGCACTGATTACTGTATAAATGTCACTGGCAGGGAAGGGGTTAACACTAGGGGGTGATTGAGGGGTTAACTGTGTTCCCTAGGTGTGTTCTGACTGTGGGGAGGATGGGACTGACTTGGGGAAGAGAGAGATCAGTGTTCAAACTTTGTATGAACACACGATCTGTCTCCTCTCCCCTGAAAGAACCAGGATTTGTGTGTTTACACACACAAATCCCGGTTCTCGCATCGGCTCTGGGCACACGCTGCGGGTGCGTGCCCCTAGTGCCCAAAAGGCGAAGCGATGTAAGGTAACGTTGTTTCGCCCAGCCGTGTCATTCTGCCACAGTAAAACCACAGGCTGGTCGGCAAGCTGTTAAAGTGGTTGTTAAGCCACTCTAACCTGTATATACCATAAGCACTGCCTCCTATTGTAGTATCCCCATCTGTGTGTGATTTATAAAAATAAATGCAGCAAATACCTAATTTCACTGCCGAGATTGCGATCACATGACCAGCCAGCTTTCTCCTTTCCTCCTCTGAGGGATGCAGCGGGCGGGTGGGGCTGAGATTCCCCTGCTGATGTCAGTCTGGCGGGAAGGAGGAGGGCAGGAGGAGAGAGTTGGCTGGTCATGTGATCACAATCTCGACTCTTAAATTAGGTATTTACAGCATTATCATCGTTGGAACCAGGAAGTGCCAGTAAGCGGCTTTCCTTGGTGCACGCTGACAGGGAGAGACGATTGGCGGCTCTCCCTGTTAGAGGGTTGTCTGTGCTGATAATCAGCACATTGATTATCAGCACAGCCCCCATCAGATGTGCCCATCAGCTTCCAATCTGTGCTCCATCAATAACGGCTGTCAGTGCCAATGAAAGTGCCAATCAGTGCCGATCACAGTGCCAATCATTGCCCAGCAGTAACACCTGTCAGTACCTCATCAGTGCTGCCCATCAGTGCCATCTATTAGTGTCCATCAGTGCCACCTGTCAGTGCTGCCTATCAGTGCCCATCAGTGCTGCCTATCAGTGCCCATCAATTCTACATATTAGTGCCTCCTCATCAGTGCCCATCAGTGCCACCTTATCAGTGCCAAATCATCAGTGCCATCAGTGCTGCCTCATCAGTACCCATCAGTGCCGCCTCATCAGTGCCCGTCAGTGAAGAAAAACATTTTTTTTTTTTTTAAAGTCGGTCTTTTTTAGTTTTTTGTTTAGCAAAAAATAAAAACCCCAGAGGTGATCAAATACCACCAAAAAAAAGTTCTATTTGTGGGAAGAAAATAAAAATGTAGTTTGGGTACAGTGTTGTATGACCTCGCAATTGTCATTCAAAGTGAAACAGCACTGAAAGCTGAAAATTGTCCTGGGCAGGAAGGGGGGGGGGGGGTTCCTGGTATTGAAGTGGTTAAACTGTTTAATGGATGAGTTTACATCCGCTTTAAAAAAAAAATAAACAATTAACACAGGTACTTAGTGCTTTTTCTGAAGCTCAGAGTGACAAGGACACTGCATTTATAGCAAAATCAACACATAATTTCTCTACTTTCTGAAAATTTTCTTAGCCCGAAAAGTAAGCTAATTCTGCCACTATATCTAAAGACTGGTAAACTAGGTATGCTTTAACAGGGAGAGGTGTTTTGCTTATAGTGGGGGTTATAATAATATCATGTCAGAACATGCTTTTTATACAAATATAATTTATGCAAAGTGCATTCTGCACTTTAGAGAGGACACTAAGGCTGGGTTCACACTAGAGAATGCAGCAACTCACAGGAGGAGCCCGGTGCACCTCCATTCACCGTTTCAGGTCCGATTTTTTTTTTATGGGATGCATTCTGACCAGAAACAGACCAGAAGACGCACAGGGCTCCTGTGCAATTTGCACCGGAGGCGCTGAGAAGATGTGTGAACTGGCTCCATAGAGAGACGGTCACGATCTCCTGCTATGCGAATTGGATGCGGAGAAACCCACATCCAATTCGAAATAGTGTGAATCCAGCCTCAATGACGAGAGCATTTCAACGACATTCTAACAAGTATGTTTTACCTCATTCTCCACCATTAAAGGCAGATTAGATCTGGATGGCTGTTTGGTCCTGGAAGATTTCAGAGGTCTCTTTGTGGAAGGAGTTGGCTTTCCAGCAAAATAAAATCTCTTTGATGACACCCCATTCACTGCTGCAAAATGTTTATACCAGCTCTGTGAACCAAAGGTACAGTTCCATTTTAATTTTGAATGGTCTGTAATTTTATTGCTGAAATTACTTACACTGGTCGCAGGAGGGACATTGGTCCTTTTATTGGAAGTAAGAAGTCTGTATTTTAGGTCCACATTGTTAAACTGTTTATTTAAGCAACTTGTCCTGCATGCTTGGGTAAAAAGATAGGATGTCTTCCGCAGTAGTCTGCACATGATCTAAAGCTGCAAACAAAAGGATGATACAATATCAAGGTTGTAATATTGCAGCTTATAGTTATCAAAGGGGACGTCTTACTTATAGATTTGCCTAAAGAGGAACTCCTTCATCAACATGGAAGATGAGCTTTGTTACTTTAAGAAAGAGGTGAGTAATGGCAGTCCTGTACTCTTCTTACGACAGGCTCACTTTTCTGGTCTTATGATCCACATTTTTATTGCATATGGACTCTCTGGCAAATATGTATAAAGCGCCACACAACACTACTTTTATCCTAATATGGCAACATCAGTGGCATGAGGCTTTCGGAAGATTTAGAACAGGGGTGCTCAGCCTGAGGCCCTTAGAGCCCGCTGATGTGGCCCCGACCTCAAACCAGGGAAGCACATGCTCATGCTCAGGGATGGTTGGTTCGGCAAGCCCAGATTGCGATCAATGGGTTGCCAACTCGCCATCCCAGACCATCAGAGTGCATGGAGCCGGTGCCAGCAGTGGATGAAGCAGTTGGCCGTGAAGAGAGCAGGAGCCGCATAAGCCGATGCTTCCTCTGTAGTGCTGGCTCTTGTCCCAGGCAGAGTGATACATGGAACCCTTCTAGATGCCTGGAGAGTGATGTCAGCAGAAGTAGGAAGAAGAAAAGGTCAGTGTATTAAATATCACATACGCTGCACTTCTGTAACGGGCATATTAGCACTTTTAAAAAATAGGGTTATTAGGCTGCTTTCACACTGATCTGCAGGTAGAGTGCAGTGCACCTGAAGCTTTCCTGCAGGTTAGCTACACTGAGCCAAAGACTTCTATAATATCCTGCAGGTTTGGTTAGCTTTTAGAAAGCAGCTACCTGCAGAAAAGCTGCAGGTACACTGTTCTGCACCCGAAGTGTGGGTAAACCGCAGTGCATCAGTGTGAAAGCAGCCTTAGTGGGCTGAGGACAATATGGCCTCATGTACATTTGCGGTTGGGGGGGGGGGGGGCAGTAAAACCCCATAGTTCATTGTGGCCCATGACCGATTACCAAATCACTTAAAGCGGAGTTCCACCCTAAAGTGTAAGCACACGCACTGCATCAGGCAATAATCAGGTGCACTGGGTTCAGTTTTGCTAACCTACCAGATTGAAATTTACTGACACGACGCCCAAAATTTACTGGCACAGCCACGTTTTTACTGGCATTTCCAAAAGTTACAAAATAACAGTTTTAAGTGCAAATTTCAGTATTTAGGCTACAAATAAGTACAATACGCAATTAGCAATATGATTTAAAGTAGATATTAAAGAAAAAAGCATATTTCTTATTTTATTTTCAATATAGTAAGTGGCTCAGGGGCAGGACTCAGGAGGGCAGGAAATTAGAATGGACAGGCACACACACATGAAATCGAGCAGTGTGCAGCAGCACAGATCACCAACACGCCCCCTCCTGAGTCACAGTGACAGTCTCTCTCCATGCCAGGTGGTCTCTTCAGTCCACTCTAGTCCAAACAGCACTGACAGTCCCACTCCCGGCTTGCCTTGCTCCCGTCCGGCAGACCTGCACATGAGGCTCTGGCCGTTCCTCTCCCTTGCACCATGACATCACATGACACGCTCAGGCACCACCTCCACCTGACCCACCCCCCCACCGGTACCACCCGAACACACTGTAGCAGGCACTTGGACGGTCTCGGCCGGCTACGGACCTGTTCTGTGTATGCGCAGTTCCGAACCAAGTGTCACAGCCATATTTTTTTTTTACTGGCAACCTTTTTCTCTTACTGGCATTTACTGGCAGGAGAAAAGTGCCCATTTTTTACTGGCTGCCAGTAAAAATACTGACGGTTGGCAACACTGACTGGGTTCCAGGTGCTAACCCCGGCTCACCACCATCCACAATGCGAAGAAGAAAATGGTTGCACACCAGACCATCAAAATGCTTGATAAGAAGTTTTGTATTGTCGTATGCCAGTCAAACATGCAGGAATACAGATAGTTGACGCATTTCACACAAGTGTGCCATGCTTGTTCACAACTTTGTGAACAAGCACGGTACACTCGTGTGAAACGCATCAATTACGACAATAAAGAACTTCTTATCAAGCATTTTGATGGTCTGGTGTGCAACCAATTTCTGGAACGTCCACTTTAAGTAATCCTGACCCCCTGACATGCCACATTTGGCATGTCATTTTTTTTTTGGGGGGGGGGGGGGGGGAGGAGCGGGTACCTAGTTTTCATAGGTACCCAGTTCCCACTCCCGCCTCGGGACGCCTAGGTGACTCCTCCCTCCCAGCAATCTTCTGGGACACGTCACAGGTCCCAGAAGATTGCCCGGCCATTCAAGACGCACAGCGCATGTGCAGTGCGCACCTGGCTGTGAAGCCACAAGCTGTCACAACCGGGTGCCCACAGTAGTGATGTCGGGGCTGTGGAGAGGAGAGGGAGAAAAGCAAGGGTTTGGGTGGCCACATCGCTGGACCGTGGGACAGGTACGTGTGTGTTTATTAAAAGTCAGCAGCTATACTTTTTGTAGCTGCTGACTTTTAATAAACACAAATGGGTGGAACTCCGCTTTAAGTGACCCTCACTCTTCAAAAGGTTGAGCACCCCTGATTTAGAACATTGGGTGACACTTCAAGCATGTGTCACAGTCATATCCTTTAAGTGTATGTAAAACCTAACAAAAATTACCAAAGAGAATTGCCCATTATTTATAATTATTATTATACAGGATTTATATAGCACCAACAGTTTGCGCAGCGCTTTACAACATGAAGACAGACAGTACACTTACAATGCAAATCAATATAGGAGGGATCAGAGGCCCTGCTCGACAATTGGAACAAAAGGCCATGATGCATATCCACAACCAGGAGATCACAAACGAACCCAACCAACCCAAAAAAAAATAACCCAGTAGTAATTAATGAGATCGGAGGGATAGACTAAATCAGGGGTAGGCAACCTTTTGAGCACAGTGTGCCAAAAAATGTTTTCAAAGAAATTGAGCGTGCCGATTTTATAACAAAAAAAGGGTAACTTCACACTTTCAATCGCGAAAGGGATTTTTTTTATTTTTTATTTTTTTTTAAGTAAATGCTGTAAACTACTTAAGTAGTGAGAAATTAAAATCCTGCATTCTCACGCCTCAGATCACTGGCCCCCCCAGCAAATCTGTTTCACCACTGTAAACCCCCCTACATCTGCCCCACCACTGTAACCCCCCCCTACATCTGCCTCACCACAGTACCGCCTTGCTCATCTGCCCCACCACTGTACCACCCTGCTCTGCTGTCCCACCACTGTACCGCCCTGCTCATCTGCCCCACCAATGCTCCCCCTTTCTCATCTGCCCCACCAATGTTCCCCCTTTCTCATCTGCGATTCCTTGTGTGACGCGCCCCGCGATTCCTTGTGTGACGTGCCCCGCGATTCCTTGTGTGACGTGCCCCGCGATTCCTTGTGTGACGTGCCCCACGATTCCTTGTGTGACGTGCCCCACGATTCCTTGTGGCTAGATTAGTTCAATTCTAGTGGGGTATAGGAGGCATTGCCCACATCCCTAGTGTAGGACATAGAAACAACAAGAACCCTCTTATGGGAATTTGAAGGGCAATGACTCCAGAAAAAAACTTATGCAGAGATAGGATAGATAAAAAGTTACAAATGTAATAGTACAAAATATAAAAATAGACACAGCAGTGCTTACTCAACGCGTTTCAAGGTCATGCATTATTCCTCTTCGTCAGGAGTGTAATACTCATACCCATCTCCTGACGAAGATGAATAATGAATGACCTTGAAACGCGTTGAGTATCACTCTGTCTAATTATACATGAGTGATGTAAATGAGTGGGCTTTTTTGGATCTCATTGTGAACAACATGTTATATCTAATATAAATTTTGTACATTGTTGATACAGCACTGCTGTCTATTTTAATATTTTGTACTATTAAATTTGTAACTTTTTATCTATCCTATCTCTGCGTACTTTTTTCTGGAGTCATTGCCCTTCAAAGTCCCATAATAGGGTTCTTGTGTCCACGATTCCTTGTGTGACGTGTCCCATGATTCCGTGTGTGACGTGTCCCATGATTCCTTGTGTGACGTGCCCCGCGATTCCTTGTGTGACGTGTCCCATGATTCCCTGTGTGACGTGTCCCATGATTCCGTGTGTGACGTGTCCCATGATTCCGTGTGTGACGTGTCCCATGATTCCTTGTGTGACGTGTCCCATGATTCCGTGTGTGACGTGTCCCATGATTCCGTGTGTGACGTGTCCCATGATTCCGTATGTGACGTGTCCCATGATTCCGTGTGTGACATGTCCCATGATTCCGTGTCTTATGATTCCGTGTGTGACGTGTCCCATGATTCCGTGTGTGACGTGTCCCATGATTCCGTGTGTGACGTGTCCCATGATTCCTTGTGTGACGTGTCCCATGATTCCTTTTGTGACGTGTCCCACGATTCCTTTTGTGACGTGTCCCACGATTCCTTGTTTGATTCCCTCACTCACAGTGAACACAGCACCCGTGCTGCATCGGTATGTGTGGGTTCAAGCCCAGCTAGGAGTGGACATGTCAGGGGGCTCCTGGGAGACCCTGCAAAGCAAAGGAGCACCCCCTATAGGCAGAGACGCCACACAGCAGGCATACAAAAGCTGATTATTCAAAAGACAGCACAAATTGGCATCATGAAGAAATAGAATAAAGGATAGGCAGTTACATTTATTTTTTCATTGAGGGTTTAGTGACACTTTAAAGACCCGCCCCCCATGCTGAGCTCCTAGCTCCACCATACTCCATGACTCAGGGCTGACATATTACATGAACCCGTCCAGCCTTCTCCTGGAATGCCTGTTACTCGGGAATTGACCTTGCAGTGTTCTGTTAGCCCCTTCAGTGCGGATATAATAACAGACCACGTGTACATGAAGTATATCCTAGGGATCGGTGTCTGTGAAGGAACCCTGACACCGCACAGATTCGAACCCGCGACCTTCACCCCGCACAGCCTTACCTGCGTGACGGAAGCCCCGCCCAGTCTTTATTCCACCAAGCCACGCCCCCGTCAAACTCTTCCATAGTATAATGCAGCCAGCCACGCCCACTAGAGGCTCGGAGCTTCCCTGTCATTCGTCCAGCCCAGGCAGATAGAAGTTACCGATTTACAAGAGCAGATTCCTCACTTCTCATCTTGCGTTGTAACATCGATTACAGAACGGACAGTTAAAATATTCATTAGAATAAAACTGATCCTAAATGTAGTCAATGCAGAGCTGTAGAAGATATTCTTGCGAATATGTGGGTTTAGGGTAAGGCGAATGTGCGGATGAGTGTGCGATGCTATTACATAGATCAGAGAAGCTTCTGCTCATGTTCTGCAGCGCAGCAAGTGGGAGAAGTCAGGAGCCAGAGTAAGATTGTGTGACTGCTGTCTGTACTTCCTCTATGGCGGCTTCTGGGGCTGGGCTCTGGCTTGTTTCAAGTAAAGCTGTAGGGAAAGAAATACAGGGGTTGCCACTGCTTACCTCTCTTAGAAAGTGCTGCTTGCCTGGCATGCTCCCTAGTCCAGTCTTAGAAAACGCTGCTTGCCCGGCATGCTCAGCTGTCTTAGAAAGTGCTGCCTGCCTGGCATGCTCACCTGTCCAGTCTTAGAAAACGCTGCTTGCCTGGCGTGATCACCTGTCTTAGAACATGCTATTTACCTGGAATGCCCACCTGTCTAGTCTTAGAAAATGCTATTTATCAGGCATGCTTCCGTCTTAGAAAACGCTGCTTGTCAAGCATGCTCACCTGTCTTAGAAAACGCTGCTTGCCCGGCATGCTCACCTGTCTTAGAAAATGCTGCTTGCCCGGCATGCTCACCTGTCTTAGAAAACGCTGCTTGCCCGGCATGCTCACCTGTCTTAGAAAACGCTGCTTGCCCGGCGTGCTCACCTGTCTTAGAAAATGCTGCTTACCTGGCGTGATCACCTGTCTTAGAAAACGCTGCTTGCCGGCATGCTCATCTGTCTTAGAACATGCTATTTGCCTGGAATGCTCACCTGTCTAGTCTTTGAAAATGCTATTTATCCGGCATGCTCCCCTGTCTTAGAAAACGCTGCTTGTCAAGCATGCTCCCCTGTCTTAGAAAACGCTGCTTGTCAAGCATGCTCACCTGTCTTAGAAAATGCTGCTTGCCCGTTGTGCTCGCCTGCCTTAGAAAACGTTACTTGCCCGATAAGCACACCTGTTCTAGAAAATGCTGCTTGCCCGGAATGCTCACTTGTTTTAGGAAATGCTACTCACCTGGCATACGTATCAGTTTTAGAAAATGCTACTTGTCTGGCTGTTACATTGACCTACTAGCCTCAGTACTGTCGGAGTCAATGAGACGTTGGGCGTCCAGGTCATTAGATGAAAATGGTAAAGCGAGTGAATCGGCACCACAGCCAAGCAGTAAGCCTTTTTAGAAAACTCAGTCAGCAGTGGCTGCCTTCACATTTTTCTCACCATCGCTTTCTTTGCTTTTGCTAGCTTTACCATGATCGGAACAGTTGCCATGTTTGCCTTTTCTTTAAAGCACACCTGCAATGATAGAAATAGATGGATGTCATTGCTGATCTCTGTCTGAGAATACCACTTGACTGACTATCGTACTGATTTATTGGCTTTAATACACTGACTCATTGACCAGGGGGGAAAAAAACACACAGGTAGGTCCAGAGTCTTGACCTGTATACTTGTCCCAAGGCTGTGCTTTGGAAGCATTAAAGCTATTGGATCAACATGACGGCCACTAGAGTTTTCAGGAGAGGCCAGCATTGGCAGCGCCCGTGTTCTCTCAGGACTGGTTTCCTTTAGGCTGCTTTCACACTGGGGCGGTTTGCAGGCGCTATTGCGCTAAAAATAGCGCCTGCAAACCGACCCGAAACAGCTGTTGCTGTGTCTCCAGTGTGAAAGCCCTGAGGGCTTTCACACTGGAGCGGTGCGCTAGCAGGACGGTAAAAAAAGTCCTGCTAGCTGCATCTTTGGAGCGGTGAAGGAGCGGTGTGTTCACCGCTCCTATACCGCTCCTACCCATTGAAATCAATGGGAGACCGCGGGGATACCGCCGGCAAAGCTCCGCTGCAGCGGCGCTTTGCGGAGGTTTTTAACCCTTTTTCGGCTGCTAGCGGGGGTTAAAACCACCCAGCTAGCGGCCGCATACCGCGGGTAACACGATGGTAAAGCAGCGCTAAATATAGCGCTGCTTTACCGTCGCCGCCCCGCACCACCCCAGTGTGAAGCCGGCCTTAAAGCTGAACTCTGGGAAATGTTATCCAAGTACACTAATCGTGTGTATTCTTATTGGAGTCTTGGTGTGTTTTGTGTATTTCCTCCAGATCTGTCATCCAGTGTGAGACTTTCCCTCTGTGTAGGAGCTTCCTGTGATAAAGACCAGTCACTGCTGCTCTCTCTCCTTGTGCAGGGAGACTGGTCTTTTCTCCACCCCACTCCTGTAGTTTTCTGCAGGCAGCCTGTAGTGGGTGGAGTCTCCTGGGCCCCTCCCAC
The DNA here is from genome assembly GCA_028564925.1 of Lithobates sylvaticus. Taxonomy (NCBI): domain Eukaryota; kingdom Metazoa; phylum Chordata; class Amphibia; order Anura; family Ranidae; genus Lithobates; species Lithobates sylvaticus. The sequence continues at coordinate 173,410,801 of CM053029.1, forward strand.
AGCTCTGCTGTCTGCAAAAGCTATGTACAACACAGCGATGCTGTCACTGCTAAGGATGGCCTCAGGCGTGTTCGCACACTCCACAAGCAGAGCCCGCCAGGAAGTCGGCACGGCGCTGCGCTAATCACAGGCAGTGAGACATTTTCCCGATCTCTGCAGCCGCACATCGGGGGAAAATGTCTTACTGCCTGTGATTAGCGCAGCGCTGTGCCGACTTCCTGGCGGGCTCTGCACGTGGAGTGTGCGAACACGCCTGAGGCCATCCTTTCACTGCTACTTTTATAAGGTATTATCTGGGTTTGCAAATGCATTTGGTACTCATAAGGTGGACTTATATTTTTGTGGCTATTGAGAGATATAATGTATATGTGTGTGTTCTTGTACCCAAAGTTTAGCTTTAGGCTGGCTTCACACTGGGGCGGTGCGGGGCGGCGACGGTAAAGCAGCGCTATATTTAGCGCTGCTTTACCATCGTTTTACCCGCGGTATGCGGCCGCTAGCGGGGTGGTTTTAACCCCCGCTAGCGGCCGCAAAAGGGTTAAAAACCTCCGCAAAGCGCCGCTGCAGCGGCGGTTTGCGGGCGGTATCCCCGCGGTTTCCCATTGATTTCAATGGGAAGGAGCGGTATGGGAGCGGTAAATACACCGCTCCTTCACCGCTCCAAAGATGCTGCTAGCAGGACTTTTGTTGCGGTCCTGCTAGCGCACCGCTCCAGTGTGAAAGCCCGCCGGCTTTCACACTGGAGTGAATGGGGCTGGTTTTTTCAGGCGGTATACAGGCGCTATTTTTAGCGCTGTACCGCCTGAAAACCGCCCCAGTGTGAAAGGGGCCTTAGAGGGCCCTATAGGTGGTAGTTGCAAATAATCAGCAGTTTTTTTGCTTAAAATGTAGTGATTATTTAGATTGCAGTGAACACTATCCCTGACAACTCTGCATTTTGTAAACAAATAAAGGGGTCTTCTGTTCCTATGTAAAATATTTTCCTCTGTTTATGTTTTTTGCAGATTACGTGGATCAACACAATGGAGACTCCCTGTTCACTGTCTGCCAGTTATGAAGGGTGAGTGTTTACTGATTTGTACGGCATACATGCCGTACATTTTTTTTTTTTTTTCTGTACACCTTGCATAAAGTTTACAACAAATATGTAAAAAAAAAAAAAAAAAAGACAAAAACTGGAAATATGCCATGCTGTACAATCAGTGGAATGTTTCTTCAAGTGTACAAAAACAGTTAAGGCTGGGTTCACACTTATGCGAGATGGATGTGGGTTTGCCGCATTCAATTCTTTTCAATCAGTTTTTATTGAATTTCATAACATACAGTAAAGATACAAATTACACATTGTATGCCGTTAAGATAAATTAACTCAGAATAGCACTTAAATAATGTCAACTCAATTATCAATGAAGTGTTACAGAACAAGAATTACTGTTATTAAAATGCTTCTAAAATACATTCAATATAGAAATATAAGATCAATATAGTAACATAAGATCAAATAGAAGTATATGTCCTCTAGACACCCCCATGGGGACTACACTGTGTCTAAGAGGAGAACGTTGCCACAATAATAGAACTTATCCAGGAACCTGTGTCCATACTCTAGAACCCAGAGGCAAAAGTGTATATCAATCTGTTAGATATGAGTGTTACAAAAAGTTAGTTATAGTCGACCATTGTTCCCATGATGCCCACTTGGTTTTTTCCTTGGGTAATTTACCCTCACTGGATGCCATCATTAATTCATAACTATAATGTAGGTTTACGGTATCTAAGAGGTGAGTGATAGAGGGAGTTGTATCTGACTTCCATAATCTGGTTATAGTTAACCTAGCTGCCAATAGGATATGTGTCGTCACATGACGAAATTAAAAGGGTATGTCTTCAATGGATAAATTCGGGATAGCTAGACCCGGAGACATTGGTATATCTATCTGGGATATATTTTTTAAGAGAAGAAAAACGGTTTTCCAGTATTCCTGTATGAGGGTACATTCCCAAAATAAGTGGAATATGCTTCCTATGTTGGAATTACATCTCCAGCATTTATTCGCCGCATTCAATTCACATGACAGGAGACTGTGACCAGCTCTCAATGGAGCCAGTTCACACATCTCCAGGGCAGCTGCGGAACGCACAGCAGAAGGGTCCTGTGTGTCTTTGGTACTGTTTCGGGTCCGAATTCAGGCAAAAATGTGGACCTAATTCGGACCTTAAGAGTCAGCTCACTGCATTTGGACTTTATGGCTAGAAAAGAGTAAGGATGAGCTCCGGCGTGTTCGCACAGCCCACGTGCAGAGCCCGCCAGGAAGTCGGCACTGAGGCTGCGCTAATCACAGGCAGTGAGACATTTCCCGATCTCTGCAGCCGCACATCGGGACAATGTCTCACTGCCTGTGATTAGCGCAGCACAGTGCCGACTTCCTGGCGGGCTCTGCACGTGGGCTGTGCGAACACGCTTAGAGAAGAGTAATGAGGCAGAGTGCTGTTATATTTTTAGGGAAACTATGTACTGCACCCTGCTAGCCCCTCACAGCCATGATCTGCCTGCATTGCCCAGATTAAACTTCTCTTTACATATAAAAACTTTTAAAATGGCATTAAAGTAAACTTGCTAGTAAAATAAAGGTACTGAGTCGGTGGCAGTGCAATACAGGGGTAATAAATAGACATACAAACTGTTGCATAGATTGGCAGCCGTATTTGCTTGTATTTTTCCCAATGAAAGAGTGTTTAGATATAGTCAACTAATTCTCCTGCTATTTTTATTTCTCTTATAGCTCATTTGCATATTACACTGTTAAGGACAGATTGCCACAGATTCTAACAAAAGTGATTGACACTATACACCGGAATAAAAAGAAGTTCTTTGAAGAATATGGGGAGGTAAGTGATCAGTTTTGGTGGCATGTTCATGGTAGTAAAAAAACATTCTAATGTCCCATGACATGGAAATCTTAAATTTTTAAAGTCTGATTGAAGTCCCTTACCTCTTTCTTCTTCGTTTTTTTTTTTTTTTCTCCATATAGTCCTGTGCTATGATTGTTGGGAACTATGCTATAAACTGTTTTATTAACACATTAAGTCTAGGTTCACAAAAGCCCACATGGTAAAACGAAGCATTTTACTGTGTGGGCTAGTGTCTGTGTCGGCTCCTGCAGGGAGAGTTCAATGCGCACTTTTTTTTAATTTTATTTCAATTATCATATAGAGACACTTCATTCATGTCTCTGCAAAGCAGCACGGTGCGTTGCACTTCTGTGCGGTGACATAAGGTGCCATCCAGTGCTCTGGGGGAAAATGAATTTCCTCACTGCACCACCACGCACATCACACCAGTGTTGTGGTGTGAACGGGGCACCCATAAAATAATTGCTTTCTTTCTAGTGGTGACCTGTGTTTATCCAGTGCAGAAAACGCAAGTGACTGCAAATTATGTCAGTGAGCCCTAACTCATGTATGGTTGGAAAAAACAGTATTCTAGAAATGTCTCAAGAATTGAATTCCTGTTCTTCCACTTTAGTACTGTATGCTGGCATAGATGAGTAACAGCCACACCCATAATCTAAGTCGTTCTTGCACATAGGGCTGGGGAAGAGAGAGAGAGACCTGTCTGATTTAGGTTTGTTAGATTATGTAGTCAATTGGGCAGAACTGTTAAACTCTGGTGCCTATTGTGCTGTGCTATAGGAGGTGTATATATGAAGTTAGGACTAAGAAAATGAAATTGGAGGTTGATGTATGTCTGTCTGACTATCTACAGCAGGGGTGTCCAAACTTTTTTCAAAGAGGGTTTTGAAGATTTGGTGAAGTGAACATGCATGAGGGCCTACCATTTTGCCTGCCATTCTTTGGACCATTAAAATTCACTCTACTGCCCCGTACACATGGTCGGATTTTCCGACGGAAAATGTCCTATCGGACCATGTTGTCGGAAATTCCGACCGTGTGTGGGCTCCCCCGGACTTTTTCCGACGGAAAAAGTTTGAGATCCTGCTCTCAAATTTTCCGACAACAAAGTCCTATCGGAATTTTTCGGATCGTGTGTAGCGAATTCCGACGGACAAAGTGCCACGCATGCTCAGATCACATTACAAGACCAAAGCTATTGGCTACTAGCCTCTACGTAGTCCCGTCGTACGCAACGAACGTCACCACTTTCAGAATGATCGGATTTTCCGACAACTTTGTCTGACCGTGTGTATGCAACACCAGTGTCGGACAAAATCCGACGGATTTTGTAGTCGGAATTTCCGACCGTGTGTACGGGGCATTAGTGTGTTCGTCCAAGCACTAATACACTGCCCAACAAGAATTATCTTGCCTTTGTGGCTGTGTGTGGTGAAGAGATGAGCTTGGGCGTGTTATTTGGTTATATCGGATATATCGTATTTATCGGCGTATAACACGCACAGGCGTATGAAGTGTACCTTCACTTTAAGGGAAGTTTCAGGAAAAAAAAAAAATGTTTAAATAAAGAACTGTGAAGCAAAATAAGGGTCAGTGGCCATGAATGCAGCCTTGCATGTGCCATGAGTGCAGCCTTACCATTGGCATCAGTGCAGCCTAATCCATGCCCATCTGCAGCCTCGGAGGGGGGCAGGACAAGCGCAGACAGACTACATACAGGAGAATCTCCTGTCTACTCTGCGGCCTCTTTAATACAAAGGCGAACATATTACAGCGCACACATTCAAGAATGACATATTGTTTGTTGGTCTTATGGCAGCACCATCTTGAATCTAAACGCATTAGGGTGTGCTTCTCAAATATGTTTTTGTATCTCTTTAATACAAAGTCTTGCCTCCTATTATAGACAAAACAGTTGTCCAATGGCAGCCCAGGAGATGGGACTTCCTATTACAGACACCACCGAGTAAACAGGAGATTCTCCTGTATATAATCTACAAGGACAGTCAGCGGTGATCGGTGCGGCTTTGGGGGCAGTTACAAGCACTGATCACCGCTGTGTAGATTTCACTAAAGCAGCTGAAAGGGGAGTGGGGCAGAAACGGCTGTCAGGCTTTATTGCAATCTATACAGGGTGATCGGTGCTTGTAACTCCCCCTCCGCACGATCACCCTGACTGTCCAGGTATTGGGTGAAGCACCGGAACATTTGCCCGAGTACAAGGTATCGGGACAACCCTAATTGCAATGAAACCAAACCCACATCATACACATCTAAAAACATGCATCCACCTCTTTTTTATATTATATGCTCAATAAGCCTTGATTAATAAGTTAAAAATTCAAATCAAAGATAATAGTTGTGATCTTTTTACGTGGTGGAAAAATAGAGCTACGGAACCAAAGAGTTCAAAATGCCAGTAGCGATTCAGTGATGGTATCCTTGTGAAAAGTATCAATACTCCCAAGGTGCCAAGCACAGGAACAAATGGAGAGATGTGGACCATCGATATTCCAGTAGCCATTCAATGGTGATATCCTTATGAAAGATGATGGTAAGTATCATAAGTGTCAATACGCCAAGGTGCCAGGTACAGGAACAAATGGAGAGATATGAATCTCTAGTGTAACTCATATTGTAAAGTCTCCCATGATGGTAAGGGAGAGATGAAATTACATGGTCCACAGGAGAATATATGTTGACCAAAACAAAGTCAATGACTGTCTAAAGCATATGTTTGTATGATTCCAAAGTAGATTCTGTGAACATAACCTGCCTCGCACATTAATGTACATTCCAGTAAACCATTCCTTTAGGTACCTAAAAGGGATGTCCTCAGAGTATTTGGACAAGACCCACCGGTCACAAAGTCAATTAGACGCTCACCGTGGTACCCTGCCTTGGGTGCGTAACTAAAGGCGTAACTAGAACCTTCAGGGCCCTGTTGCAAAACACCATGAAGGGCCCCCGATCCAAGCCTGGGGCCCTTTACTCCCATTGCAGGGTCCTTTATTATGGTCCTGCAGCGGGTCTCTTTCACGTGTTCTGCAGCGGGCCCCCCTTCCTGCCCTTACATTAGAATACCCCTTACATCAGAGCCCCCTTTACATCAGTTTCCCTTTACATCAGAGTCCGCAGGGTGTGCCTAAAAGTGCAAGCGGTAACTCTGGACCCTGATGTAAAGGGGAACTCTGGTGTAGAGTTTCTCTGGTGACCAGAGCCCCCTTACATCAGTTTGCAGAGTCCCTCCTTATGTCAGAGTCCGCAGAGTTCCCCTTGCACTATAACTCTGATGTAAGGGAGGGGGGCCCTGGTGGTCAGAGATCCTCTTACACCAGAGTTCACAACATTCCCCCTTACATCGGGGTCTGCAGAGTAAATGCACAAGGTAAAGGGGTTCACTGATGTGAGAGGGGTGCCCCCCCCCAAAAAAAAGGCTGGATGTCGCACATATTAACCTGTGTGCGCCCTCTCTTTGCAGATACTTTCAAATTTGCTGGAAAGCGTCAAGCATGTCACCACGCACTTGACCAACGGCCTGCCAAGAACCCCCCCCCCCCCTCCTTTCTCAAGACCATCCCTGCTCAAGCAAAATCTCCACTGAGCTGATTAGTAATCAGCTGGCTCCATGAATGCATGAAATTTTCTGAAATTGGCTTGAGCGGGTGGTGGGGGGGAATTGTTGGTCGATCTGCTGGTTAGGTGCGCAAGAAACCCTAGTAGTTCTGCCACTGTCTTGCTGCAAATCAGCTGGCCGAGAGGCCTCTGTGAGTGTGAGGCCTTGGGCGACTGTCTAATTTGCTCTAATTAAAGAGCCTCTTCTGGCTCACTGAATAATAAGTACACTGGTGAAATACACTTGGGGGGGGGGTATATTTAAAAACTTTTGCACAGCAATTCCCCCTAAAGAAGAGCATGTACTTTCGTTCTGCTTGAATGGCGCATAGAATCAGATGTTCAGCTATTTCCTTTGCTGGTATGCTGGTAGAATGTTTTTCATTGATTTAAATTGTATAATACTGTGTTTGGCCACTAGATGGCACTAAATATAATAGGAAATCCCTCTGATACTTTGCACCTTCTTGTGGCCAACTGTGGTGTTTTTTTTTGTTTTAAGGAATTTGTGATTTGTTTCAGGAAGGCGTCACGGCAGAAAAGAAGGCAATTTCTATCTTCTCAAAACTGCGTAATGAGATGCAGACAGATAAGCCTATTCTTCCGTTGACTGATAACTGGCAGGACACAGACATCTGGAACCAATACTTGGACTACCAGAAGACACTTCTTGGCAATGGTGAAGATCCAAGCTGGTTCCGATCTCCATGGCTGTATGTGGAGTGTTATCTCTACCGCAGAATCCAGGAGGGGATGTCATTTAGGTATGTAAGTGGCTGCGCACACACCTTTTTGTCTATGTATATACAGAGAGTTGGTCTGGATTTACACTGTTCCATATGGCTGCATCGCCAGGGCTGGTGCAATGATTTCTGACACTGTAGCGAAAACCTCATTTTGCTGTCTCCCCCTTGGCTCCACCCCTGACCCCACCCCTTTGCCCTGCCCATGTATATGGTGAAGGTGGCGGGGTGGGGATTTTTGTGGCACCTCTCCACCTATTTCTTCAGCTGTGGTCTGCAGGCCAGCACCTGCACCTCTGGACCCAGCCTAAAGACAAATACTGGCGGCACCGGTTCGCTTCCGCATGCCAGCCGTGGTCCGCAGGTATACGGACAGTCTAGGGTAGTATACTGACAGGTGGTGCAGAAGGAAACGGGCGGGGGGGGGGGGTTGACCGCATTCTTAAAGCCGCCTGTAGATCCCAGGGAGAGAAGATCGGTGTCCCGGGCTCTGTGTAGGCCTCACCTGGTGCTCTGGGGGGGGGGGGGGAATCAGACTCCTCCTCTTGGGTGCTCCGTCAGGACCCTCCGTACTGGATGACGGGGGGGTGCTGCAGACGCGAGCCTGTCACTCCTCATCCCAGGGGGAGGGGAGGACCGACAGCTAGATCTGGGCAACTTCCCTCATTTCTGAGGAGACTGGTCCCTACAGGACTGTCCATGGAGAGGGAGCTTCTAGCGACCGGAAGCCCCCTTTTCTTCTCAGGCTGTTTCGCACAGCCGACCAATGAGGAGGAGGCACCTCTTGCACCCCTGACTTGTGTGCACTCTAGGCCAGCACCTACCTTGCCTATAGGTAGCGCCGGCCCTGTGCAGTGTGCATGGTAACGCACAAATGTAGGTGTGAATGTGCCCATGCAATTCCCATTCACACTAAACGGCAGCACATAGATGAAAACCAGACATGTTAGAATACGTTTTTTTTTTTCTACTTTTTCTGCAACAAAATGAATGAGTGTTGCTAAATATAAATGAACAAGTGGGAATTGTCCATCAAAGTAAGGCCCTTCCTGAAATATGTTTTCCATTTTTGGGTGGAGTGGGACAGAATTGCATATTTATAAACCTGCCTGGTATTCTAATCCTCCTCCACACTATCCAAAAGAAAAAAAAGTTTTTGTCTTTAGTTCTACTTTTAGAGAATAAGTTCACATTTGGGAACATGTTACACCTGATTTTTAGGCTAGAACATGTTCCCAGTGCTGCAGCTGCCACCCTTCCCTGTGGCAGCAGTATGGGGAGAAGATCCTTGTACTAGCTGTCACTGTTTGAAAAACAGCACGGTCATGCGGGGCTCCACCCACACGGCCGTGTCATTTGGAGACGCAGCTCTGTGTCTGAATTAACTACAAGTCCCGACATCCTTAGCCGCTGTCAGCTTGTAGTTCTCAATGAACTACCACGACACTGGAGCACTGTGGTAGTTCATTGAGTCTTCCTGTCAGTGAGTATCGGCTTACGGGTAAGTGATAAACTGACAGTGTATCGGAGACCTGCATGGCATCGGTGATCTGTTCGCTGGTGCAATGCTTTCCAGGCTCCTGCAACAAAAACTAACAAATGCACATTTTAAAAATGTGCATTTTATTATTTTTCTTTCAAAAGTGAACTTATCCTTTTAAGCATGCTAAGCAGTTTGGGGGTATTGGTTGCATATCTTTTAGATGGATCAAGAGGGTTTAATTTAGTGTAAACCTGGTTCTAGAGGTTTGGTCTTAGGCCGTAGTGTCTCTTGTATCCCGCCCTTCAGTGTTTTACACAAAGTTTACAAAAAAAACATTTTATTTTCATATAATTTGTTTGAAGTTCCTCCTGCATTCTGTTCTTTATCTTGCTTTCTCACAGCCCTCCAATCTCTGAGTATGATGTCTTCAGGGATGTAAAGAATGAAAGCTTCTTTCAGTCTCAGCAAGCAATGATGGCCCTCTGCACTCATCTACAGGAGCTTAAAAAGACCATTGCCAGCCTGAGCAAAGAACAGCGCCAAGAGGAGTTCTATAGACTACTGCAGGTGGGTAGGGCTGGGAAAATAGATTAAGGTGAACCTATCGTGAAAACAGGATATTTTGTGTCTGAAGTGTTTGATGGAAGCTGCCTCACTCTGAGCTAGGCTTCATATACTGACTTAGAGTCAGTAACATGACCGGCCAAGCAGTGCTCAAGGAGAATACTAAAACTCTCTCCTTCCTGGAATGTTTATTGGAATATGATTAATATTAAGCATTAGTGTCTTTTTTTTATTTTTATGGGCTCATTGCCCAAACCTGTAAAGGGAGGCAAAAAAAAAAAAAAAGCTGTGCTCCACGCAGAATTGAATGAACCCCCACAATCATTCAGTACACGTCCTGTGAGCCTGGGGTGTGAAGAGCCCACCCCTTGGGGCAAATCATCAAGCTGCCCAGGGAAATGCTTTAGCGCTGAAGACTGTCCCACCACTGGAAGAAGAAAAGGACCCATAGCATCTTGTGAATAGACCAAGGGCTGCAGAAAATTAGGAATGAAAATGGATTTATATTTTTCCTGTTAATGAATGAATTGTCCTTCAGAATAGCATCTGAGAGAGTAGCTCCACCCACAATGCCCAGAAAACACTACAGATGAAATTCTTTCAAAGCAGGAATTGGGGCTGATCTGAGGCGTGAGAGTGCAGGATGTTCATTTCTCACTATTAAAGTAGTTTACAGCATTTACTTTATAAAAAGTCCTTTTTGTGATTGAGAGTGTGAAGTTTTGGTTATAAAATCGGCACGCTCAATTTCTTTGAAAACATTTTTCGGCACACTGTGCTCAAAATGTTGCCTATCCCTGATCTAGGGAGTAGATGATTGCCTTTGGGAATTAGGAAGACATTTTTTATTCTGTTAAAGCAAACTTTACCATTTTTTATTTTTTTTTATTTATGACATTTTCTTCTCTCCCACTATCTACAAACCTAAAGTGATACTATAGATACTATAGTCTCCTTTGTTATTTAAAAAAAAAAAATGTCATACTTGACCTGTGCAGTGGTTTATCACAGAGCAGCCCAGATCCTTCTTTTTGGGTCCCTCTTCGGTGCTCCTGGCCCCTCCCTTTTGTTGCATGCCCCCACAGCAAGCAGCTTGCTATGGGGGCACCCGAGCCGAGCCACAGCTCCCTGTGTCCATTTGGACATGGAGACGCATCCTGGCCCTGCCCCCTTTCTCTTCCCCATTAGCTGACTCCTTTTGACAGCAGTGGGAGCCAATGGCGCAACGCTGCTGTCTCACTCAATGAGGAGTGGAGTCACAGGCAGCCGAGACGTCCCTACAACATCATATAAATGAAAATGTAGTAACTGTGCAGGTGAAAAATGATGAATCCAAAAACGAAGCTGGCAATCGCACAACAGAACATTTGTGTAAAAACATAAACATTCTTTTTTGTCCATGAGAGGAAGTGGGTTGGAGGATGCTGGCCATCATTCAGTCTAGAAGAGCCATCTTTATTTGTAAAACATCAGAGCAATTTATTTTTGTTCTTATTATAAAAACTAGAGTTTTGCTTTTAAGTTATGTTGCTGAGTAATGACTTTTTGTTCCATTACCAGGTCTCTTTATGGGGAAACAAGTGTGACCTTTCTATTTCTGGAGGTCAGGACAACTCTCAGAAATCCAGTATTCTTGCTTCTCTGGAGTCCCTCAAATCATTTATATTGGTGGACAATATGGAGTCTCTCTGGAACACCCTCACAAAGGGCAAGGATGTCGGCTCGGAGAATGCCTTGAAGACAAGAGTCGACATTGTTCTGGATAATGCCGGATTTGAGCTAGTAACAGACTTCATTTTAGCTGATGCCATTTTGTTTTTTAACCTGGCCACTGAAGTTCATTTTCATGGCAAATGCATTCCTTGGTTTGTTTCAGACACCACAAAGCATGACTTTGATTGGACAATCCAACAGTTTCTGGCAGTCAATCACAAGTGGATGTCAAAGTGTGGTCAGACATGGAAGGAGAATCTGAAGAAGGGTTCTTGGGTCTATCACGAGAATCTCTTCTGGACTCTACCACACGAGTTTTGGAGCATGGAAAAGATCGCTCCAGATCTTTACGCAGAGCTGAAAAAGTCTGATTTGATTTTTTTTAAAGGAGATCTGAACTACAGGAAACTCACTGGAGACCGGAAATGGGACTTCACTGTTCCCTTTTCTCAAGTACTGAAAACCTTTCACCCTGCACCGCTGTGCAGCATCAGAACTCTAAAAGCTGACATACAAGTAGGATTACAAGCTGGGATTGGGGAAGGGCTCAGTGCTTCAGAAGCAAACTGGATGGTATCTGGGAAATATGGAGTTATCCAGTTTAGCTAAACAGTGTAATGGAGTAACTACAACCTTGAAATTACTAAGTCAGTTAGTTAAATTGATTTAAATAGAGCCACCCTGTAAAAGAAAAAGCTTAACGGTTACATTTATGATGGGTAGTGTTGAATCTTTGCTCCCTTCAAGTACTCCATCCCTTGCTGCTATTTGACACTTCTAGGTATATTGGAGAGAGTGTCCCCCCCCTGTGCTGTGGTTCCTCCCACCAGCCACAACAGTGTTCTGTAGTGATGGAGCCAGCTGGAAAGAACCAAGAGCACCTAGCGGGACACACTATTGGACTCACCTGGATGTGTCAAATTGCAGAAGCTCTTTTGAAAGCCAGCTCTAAAGGTACAAATGTGTTTATTTTTATTTTTTTTAATGCATTCTCTGCATTACCAGAAAAAAAACATTCTGTATGCAGCTCCCCCCTGCCCTCCCTAAATACTTGCCTGAGTTTGATCTCTATCCAGCAATGTGCACGAGAAGAGTGCCTCTCTTGGCTCTCTATCTCCTCTATTGAACAGAGAGTTAGGCCATTGGCCCCTAATGCTATCAATCACAGCCATTGTGGAAGGGTGGGGGGGGGGGGGGCAGGGCTGTGATTGGACACACAGAGCTGGCTCTGGAGCGAGCATACACCAGTTCCTGCATAGCAAGCAGCTTGCTATGGGGGCACTCAAAGGGGTGGAGGAGCCAGGAGCATCGGCTGGGGGTCCCCAGAAGAGGAGGCTCGGGGCTGCTCTGTGCAAAACGATTGCACAGAGCAGGTAAGTATAACACGTTTGTTAGTTTTAAAAAATAAAGCAATTGCCCTTAGAGTTGCTTTGAACACACAGCCCATCAGACAGGCAAGTATAAGCCTTCTTTTACAGTGTAGTTTACTTTGGAATTTTTTTAACATTTAGACAGAACTGCTTTAATAGAATTTTTTTTTCATTTTTGCTGCTTGAAAAGACCTGCCAGTATGGAAATATCTTCATCAATATAAATGGTATAACATTTTCTAATATCCTATATTTGCCAAAATAAATTATTTCAGGGCTACCCCTTTTTCATAAAAACAACTCGCCCTTCTCGTCGGAGAATCTGACTTACTGTGTCTACTTTAGCACAATGTTATTCCCTTTTCCTGCTGTAACTGCACAGATGTTTAGACCCCTGGGGCATTTTTCAGGCGCTTTAGCGTTAAAATAAGCGCCTGTAAAGCACCCTCAACTGCAATGCCAATTTTTTTCAGGCGATTTAGCGTTAAAATAAGCGCCTGTAAAGCAGCCTCAACTGCAATGCCAATGTGAAAGCCCGAGTGCTTTCACACTGAGGTGCTGCTCTGGCAGGGCGTCAAAAAAGTCCTGCAAGCAGCTTCTTTGCAGCGCTTTTGGAGCAGTGAATACGCCGCTCCTAAAGCGCACCCTTCCCATTGAAATCAATGAGAAGCGCCTGCAAAGCGCTTTTGGCAGCAGCGCTTTGTGGGCGCTTTTAACCTTTTATTTGGCCACTAGCAGGGGTTAAAAGCACCCTACTAGCGCTTGAAAATGCTGGTAAAGCGCCGCTAGCTTAAGTGGCGCTTTACGATCGTTTTTCGGGCGCTGGCAGTGTGAAAGGGCTCTTAAAGCACTTGGGCTTTCACATTGGGATTGCAGATGAGGCTTCTTTCAAGCACTTTACAGGTGCTTTTTTTAACGCTAAAGCACCTGAGAAACGCCCCAGTGTGAAAGTGGTCTTATTGCCTAAAAAAAAACATTATTGAACTATGGACTCCAGATGACTCTGGCACTGGTTACTTTGAATGTCCTAGTTTGTGTACATGGACTTTGTCTGAACAGAAGTTTTGGCTTAAAAAGCTTTTTCCAATCTCTCTTCCTTAATGTAATAAGGACCTTGTGCTGCAGGCCATTGCCAGACATTGTGGGAGTCTTTGTCCTCCAAAGATCAGCATTTTCTCATCTCAGACTTTCTCAGAATTATGTATCTTAAGACTTGCAGCATTCAAACAACCAAATCTTCTTTCTGTATCCTGTTATATTACAATGTAACTTTTAGAAGAAGTCACCTTTGTCCACCATCATCCAAAAAGCCCAATTGAATCTTCTTACTTTATAACTGTAATGCACTCAAGTTGCTTATTCAGTAATAAATATGCCATGTTTTTTTTTTTTTTTTATAGGATTTGTGAACAAAGGTTAAAAACCCCTGTGTTGGCAGCACGACAGTTGGACCTCAGCTGTCACACACAAGCTCTTCAGCAGAACACTGTTCCAGTAAACCTCACTTTTGCTTCCTGAGTAGCATTGATTAGAGCAGTGTTCAGGGGAGCGTGTTGGCTGGGCTACTGCCTCTGTGTGATATTGGTAGTCTGACTCTCCTAGTACTGCAAGCACAGGGTTTGTTTTTGTTTTTTTTTCATTTTTAACTCTGCACTTAGTAGAAAGGGAAAACAAAAATGAATAATTATCACTGTATATGCAGCCTGACTGCATTACAGTAAAAAATTCAAGAGAGTTGCCCATTCACGAGTCATAAAATAACACAGCTGGACTAATTAGGGGTAATACAGTACAGTGCTGGCAGCAAGAACCTACATAAAATCGTATCTGTACACTATGTATATAACATTCGTGCTAAGGGTAACATGCATATAGTGCAAATGTAGCCTGTTGGTTGCTAGGACTCTGGTGGCCATTGCCAGCTAGCATCCTTTGTTGCTAGGAGGCTCTAGGAAAGTGCATTTGCACTGTATGCATGTAAACCTTAGCACACAAGTTTACATGCATACAGTGTAAAATATGCTCTGTATGTCTGCTCTCGAACACAGATTTTTCATTTTATGGTTTAAACAGTGTTGCGTACCAATACAGACCAGTGTACATGGGCTCATAGAACACAATACTGCAGCATTCAGTACAAAGGAGTATTGTAAGCCCATGTGCATGAGGTCTGATTGTATATGTGAATTGGGGGATATATATATATATATATATATATATATATATATATATATATATATATATATATATATATATCTCTATCATACATACACATACATACATACACGCTCACACTAACAAGTGTTGGGAGTAATGCGGTGTGATTTTTGCCTTAGAGCTGGGCACATTTTCAGTCCTGCTGAGAGAAGTTTGAGTAGTATTGCATGCAAGACTGCATGTTCACTTTGACACACGTGTTTCTTGCAAAAACTTCCTCCAGGGGCCTCAGCACATTGTTCAATTTGCTCAAATCTCTGTGCTGAGTATAGTTAAAAACAATAATTCTTTTACAGCAGGCATCCATTGTGGACAGTCATGGTTTCCCCTACTAACCAGGGCAAGTCCCAGCTCTCCAGAATTTGAAGCACCAGCATGTTGTAAAAGACTGCGAAACATTTGACACCTATAGTTCCTCAACAGGAAGAGACAAAGAACTTGCCTTTTGGCTGCTGGATCACATTTTATTCAGAGATAATACAGGTAGTGCAAATGACTTTGTGCTGTACTCAAGTATATACACTGTGTGTGCGCTACAATGGAATGGGTTACAAACTACTAAAGAAAAGCAGACAGCACAGGTGTACAGGCTCCTCTACTGTACTGAAATGGCTTATTCTGATTTGACTGCATACTGAGCATTTGAAGCTGCACCAAGTCAGAGTCTGCCTCATTTCCTAGCTGGAGGATGTTCAGCATCTATCGCTTTCCTCCCAAGCCTGGCTGTCTCTGGCCCGCCACTTTGCTTTAATTGGATTTCAATTCTTTCAATCATGGAGGTTCAGCATCACGTGTGCATTAAAAAGGACTCCTCCAGACTTCATGAGGACATTGAATATTGGTATAACTCAGGGGTGGCCCGTCCATTAAGGGCGCACAGGCGCAGCCATCCCCCCTCTATATCCAAAGTCGGGTCGGAAAATGTCACTCTCTGCTGCAGCAAATGCTTGACTCGAGTATAAGCCGAGGGGGGCATTTTCAGCACAAAAAAATGCTGAAAAACTCGGCTTATACTCGAGTATATACGGTACGTGGTTTGTCCTATAGAAATTAATCACAGTTCTTATTTTCTTTTAAATCCTATTAGGAACAGCTTCTTCAGTATGAAATGTGCACTTTTCAAATGGATGCAGATTGACTAAATGAGTCGTGTCTTGATTTTATTTTTTTTCTTAAGAAAAAAGTAGTGTTATTACAAGCAGGGCCCCAGGAACACCAAGGCTTCAGATGCCAATTTTCTCATACTGGGCAACAAAGAGTTAGCTGGTTGCTACTTTTCAGATTTTACAAGTAAGGCTAGCAGCCATTTTGAGATTTTAGCTTATTTGTTCAATAACCACTAGTGATGTCGGTGACCCATGTTCTGATTTGCAGAGAATAAAATGTATTAGTTTTGATGAATTTTGCTACTTGAAAATAGCTGTCAATGTTACTTCTTGTGATGTCATTGCTTTTATTGATTGTAAACTGCTGATATGTGGCACTGTGGAAATCTGATAAAAAATTTTCACTAAATAAGAGAAATGCACTTCACTGTATCAATTTATGCGCTGGAATAAGCTTGCTGATGCATTGCAGTAGTGACCAGAACAGGGGGGGAAATGGACTTTATAGCAGCATTGCTTTATACCAAAGACCTCACCCTAATTTTGCATGTGTAATAACTTGATATGTCATGTTTACAATCTCTGGAAAAAGGACATCTGAACAATAAAAAAAAAATTCCATGCGTGTTTTGTCGCCTCCGTAATCATTTCAGTTGGTCTAGTTAACATGCATTACCATACAAAAATAAATAAAACGGCAGCATGTTTGAAATTTGTTCATTTTTTTTTTTTGCACACAAATCATAAATTGTATGTGAATGGGACCCTCAGGCCTGATTCACACTTATGCATTTTTTGTGCTTTTTGCATTTTATTACAGTAAAACCTTGGATTATGAGCATAATTCGTACGAGAAGAATGCTTGTAATCCAAAGCACTCATATATCAAAGCAAAATTCCCCATAGGAAATAATGGAAACTCAGATAATCTGTTCCACAGCCACATGTGGCCAGAGGTGTCGGGTTGCCAGAAATACTTCGGAGACACTCGGAACGGAGTGTTTCTGAGTGGCTCTGAGCGTCACCGGCAACCCTGCACTTCTGGCCAAATTCAGTACTGCACACCCCAGAGGCTTGAATCCTGCTCGTCTTGCGAGACAATGCTTGTAAAAAGCAAAAAATAAAATTAAAAAAATAATTAGCTCATATTGTGAAACGCTCAAACCGCGTTATTCACAATCCGAGATTCCACTGTATATGGTTTTGGTAAATCTGAAGGAGGGGGGGGGGATCTACAGAAAATTGTATATAGTGTTTATCAAGCTTTAGCTCTATTCCTAAACTTGATTTTCAAAAGTCTCACCTGCCCTGCACCTTCAGAGCCTCAAGAAATGTGGTATTTAGTCAGGAAATCAGATGCATTATTATGCTCCTTGAAAGCATGAAGGGGCTTCTTGAATTGCAGGCCCCTCTAAGATTATATATTTGCAAAATATTATAGCAGAAACATTTTTTTTTTCCTTTTTTTTTTTTTTTTTTTTATATGGCAAAAAATATAAAAATCCAGTGGCAATTAAATAGCACCAAAAGAAAGCTCTTCATCTCCAAAAAAATAATTTAGGTGTAGTGTTGCATAATTGAATAATTGCCAAAATAATACAGTGCTGAAAAATGGCCTGGACGGGAAAGTGGTTTAATATGCCGGATTTCAAGTGGTCAAAAGGAACGACAACATTTTCTTTTCATATGGAATAAGACACCATTAGTTTGACGAGGGACTAAGGCTGGATTCACACCTAGGCATTTTTAGTGCTTTTTGCAGATTTGCACTACAGAACGTGTTCCATAGGAAACCATGGTAAATGGACTGTAGTGCAAAAAGCACTAAAAATGCATAGGTGTGAATCAGGCCTTACACTGGTCTGGTGACACTATGATATGACTGGTGTGGCAGCAATCAGGAACACTGTTGGTGTCTTACATTGCTCTGGCAAATCTGCAACTGGGGTGGCGTTGATCAGGAATACTATTGCTGGCTGCACCGTTCTGGTAGTACTGGGACTGATGTGGCAGAGAGCGGGAACATTGTTGGCGGCTAGGAACAATGTTGCTCACTTACACTGGAAAACATGAAAAAAATGCGCTATTGATCCTAAAACGTACAAAGCAGCAACTTTTCTGTGAGACAGTGACAAACATTAAACTTAGATAAGCTGCGCTAAAAATGCATTACATATATAAATGCAAAACATATATAACAATGGTGTAATAATCCAGTGAAGAATGATCAAATAACTGGAAGTGATCCAAAGCTAATTTGAATAAACAGTGAAAATGATCTATCCAATAAAGAGTCCAGTAATATAAATGTTCCAGTGAAAAATGCTCAGTGTTTCTGATGGATCTTCACCACCATCCAACACCTTTGAAAAGTGATCATGTAAATAGACACCACCACCAACGGCTGAAAAAGGGCTCCCTTACCAGATCAGATAGACCTCCCATTACAAAGGATCAAAAACATCTGTGGCTCCATCAGTGCTGGGACAAGGTCATCCAGTGCCCAGGGCGAAATTTGCAAACTGTGCCCCCCCCCCCCCCCCAGAGGAGAGATTGGGGCCAATGTATGTAATGTGAAGTTTAAAATTGATGCACAAATATGGGTCTAAAGGTGGCAAAGACAAAAATGTCCCTGCGTCAGTGGTATCACTAAAAATAAAAAAATGGCCTTCCATTCGTGGTGCAATGAAAGGAAAAAAATGCTGCAGTGTCACTATCAGTTTAAGGGGGACTGATTGACAACTATTTCAGTGGGTTTGGGAAGCTGGGCTCTGAAGGTGCATGGAACTAAAAGACTGTAGTGGGGCTCTGAGGTTGGGTTCACACTGGTTTGATGCCAGACATTGCATGTAATTTGCGATGTCTGTGCGATGTGAATTCAGCCATTCAGTTTGTATGACTGAAATTGCATTGTATTCGCACCAAAATAGTTCAGGACCCTTTTTTTGGTCCGCACTGGAATTGGATCACATGGGTGCTCACAACTATGCGATCCGATTCCTGACATTTGACAGTTCGCACTGCGATCTGCAAACCAATCTGGGGGTGACAGTAACTTAACATTGACACCCCCAGTGGTTTGCAGATGTCAGTGTGAATCAGTCTGAGATGCGGGAACCGGCACTGAATTTTTAGGGTTGTCCGCATCATACCAGTGTGAACCGAGACTGAGGGAGGAAGGGGCCTGAAAGGGCTTGATACCATGTGTGTCTATCATTGCTGGTGTTTGACAGGTGGTGAGGGGGTAATATTACTGTGTAATCAGTTTGCATGAACAGGTTTGCGAATTAGATGTGGTGCGGATTTGCAGCAAATTTGGACCGCTACTAGTGTGAACTGGCCCCTGGGTGATAACATTAGAATTATAAATAGAAAAAAAAAGTGGAATCAGGGATAAGGAAAGAGTGAAAACACGAAGGCGTGGGGTAGTAAGGGCCTGTTCAGCATGTCTGCATTTTATCGCCTCTGGGCTGCATTGCACTGGAAATGGGGCACAAATAAACAATTGTATTCTATATATGCCATTGCAGTGACTGAATTTTCCTGTGTGAAAAT
This sequence comes from Lithobates sylvaticus, assembly GCA_028564925.1. Taxonomy (NCBI): domain Eukaryota; kingdom Metazoa; phylum Chordata; class Amphibia; order Anura; family Ranidae; genus Lithobates; species Lithobates sylvaticus. Next base: position 173,430,080 of record CM053029.1, read on the forward strand.
AAGCCAGTTACTGCAGTAGGGTGAATGAGCCCCTGCAGTGTTAATAAAGAGCAGAGTAAATAGCTGCAGAGAATGTGCAAGGTGAATGATGATCACAGGATAGTTCCAGAATAGAAAAAGCTAAAAAGTAAGTGAAAGTAACTTATCTTAAACAAACACCGGTGTACCATGAAGTCCACTACCCCGTGAAAGACGCTATCCCCTGACGCTACTGCGCATGCGCCGGTTTCAGTCAAAAGAAACCGAGCGCATAGGTGCTCTAAACGAGTAAAGCTGACTCAGATTAACCCCTCACAAGAATGACAGCACGGCGAGGGCTCACGGCGGCGGACACAGGCTGTGTCACATACACACACACCATGCATATCACAGGGGGCACAAACACCATGCATATCACAGGGGGCACACACACCATGCATATCACAGGGGGCACACACACCATGCACATCACAGGGGGCACACCATGCACAGCACAGGGGGCACACCATCCATAGCACAGGGGGCACACCACGCACAGTACAGGGGGCACAACACGCACAGCACAGGGGGCACAACACGCACAGCACAGGGGGCACACCACGCACAGCACAGGGGGCACACCACGCACATCACAGGGGGCACACCACGTACAGTACAGGGGGCACACCACGCGCAGGGGGCACACCACGCATAGCACAGGGGGCACACCACGCATAGCACAGGGGGCACACCATCCATAGCACAGGGGGCACACCACGCACAGTACAGGGGGCACAACACGCACAGCACAGGGGGCACACCACGCACAGCACAGGGGGCACACCACGCACAGCACAGCGGGCACACCATGCACAGCACAGCGGGCACACCACGCATATCACAGGGGGCACACCATGCATAGCACAGGGGGCACACCTCGCATAGCACAGGGGGCACACCACCCATAGCACAGGGGGCACACCACCCATAGCACAGGGGGCACACCATCCATAGCACAGGGGGCACACCACGCATAGCACAGTGGGCACACCACGCAGGGGCAGGGGACATTAGTTCGGTGTAGAGCAGGGGTCCCCAGTACCAGTCCATGTCACCATGTCCTATTGTCATCGGGCCAGCGAAGGCTGCACTGAAAGAGGAGCGGTAGGCAAGCAGAGAGATCACATTATGGTCTCTCCCCGCCCTGCATCACCACTGTTCGGTCTTCTTACTGTCATAAGACGGTAGTATAGCTAATGTAAACTGGATTGAAGCCTGAAAAAGTAGCGCTAAATAATAACTACTATAATGTACACATACAACTACAAAATGAATAGTAATCATAAAATTACATATGTGCATCAACCCACGTGATAGGTGAAAGTGATACAGTAAAGAAATATATTAAAAAAAATATAATATATTGAGAGAAATATAAATTGTATCAGGGAAAAACGTGCAATATTGCTCAAAAATAATGTTCCAGCAAAAAGCAAAAAAGCAATCCAAATGATATGTGTTAGATTATTAAATAAAAAGGTGCAGTCCTTCTGATGTGACCGTGAATCTTCTCAAAATAATAATTAAACAATCTTCTTGCCTTCCACCACACCTGTGCTCAATGTGCCAATCCCATAGGAAACTCACTCACCACAATTTTTGCCCGCACTTTCGTGTCGGGCAAATCAGCATAAAAGATCTCAAACAGCCAATCGGTGGTCTTCCTGCATAATCCACTTAGTGTTTGTAATATAGCTCCACATGTAAAAATAAAAGTGCTCCAATAGTGTAATACAGTAAATAAATTTATTAGCACACTAAAATCAAAGCTTCAATCAGTTCACTCACATTTGAACAGATATTAACCAGCAAAAATAATTTTTGAATGAATTCCACCACAGCAGATGTCACTCCAATCACTTCAAATTTGCAAATCCACTTCAAAGCATAGATATATAAAGTGGTCACGGCGGACCCGAGGTGTGTGCGATAATGTGATCAAGATCTCACCATCTCCCCTCCGCCAAGTGTCCACAAAGTAAGAAAAGTCAGCACCGTATCTTTGTTTGATAAAATGTTCTTGTTCACTGTAGATGAACGCCGCTTAGCCACGCCCCGACATGTTTCGTCACAGATAGGACTTAATCATGGGGTTGGCTAAGTATTGTGTCATTCATATATATATATCCGCCCCCTCCCTCCCATTGGTGGAATGTTTATTAGGCTGGTGGATCCGACGTACGTAATGCACGTCCGCATGATCCCCTGTGTGGTATCACTCCCCACAGCTGCGTGACCAATCCCCATACAGCTAGCAGCCGTCGCTATGTTCCCCTCATGCGCATGCGCATAATCTATTCCACTCGTGCGCATGCGCACAGTGCGCGCTCTAGGTCGGCGCTATTGGTGGATCAAAGGTCCTGTCAGAGCAGGGCTACGCCGATCAGGTGACTCAAGCGCAGCGCTCTCACGCATTCTGCGCTGCACCTGGCCCAGCAACCCAGCCTGTCTCAGACAAACTGTCGCTCTAAAGGCCCATCATAGCGGCGCTTATAGCCCCTATTCATATACTGGTCTCAAACCATACACACACCTCGCGTCCCCGTTTGCATGGGGGAAGGTACATAGTCTGGAGTATTGGGGTATTTCAAAAATAGCATGTTGCTTGTGATCAAGTCAATGACATACAGCATACTATAAATAAAATATTAAAAGATATTAAAATATTAAAATAAAATACGTAACCCCACTGCATATTTCTACCCTTGAAATTGTAGTTCATCAAAGGAATCTACAAAGTCAATATAGGGTATAAAAATAAAAACAAGTGACATAAAAATAAAGATAAAAATGTATAAAAATGTATATAAAAGTAGAGTGGCTGGTACTCCCTCAAATGTATATTGATAAATTGGTCTTTATTATTAATATTAGTCTAGCAATATTATTCGAAGGTAATAAACAATAGTATATTGTTGGTTTTGTAATATTAACGAGTGGCTTGCACATATCAGATATAGGGAGTCTACTATGTATTGGTGGAGAGTGGTGGAATTATGTTGCATCTCACACTGGTGGTGGTCACCCTCCTCCAAGTGACACCCATTGTTGGTGACCAAAATGCATTAGCCATACAACAACAATGTTTATCACTATTTGGCTTGTATACAAACTGGAGCCATAATGTCAAATCTAGAAGTCATTCAAAAAACAATTTAAATCGAGCTCAATATTGAGACCCCTAGGCGCAAGACACTTAAATAAAAAGATCCATCGGGTTTCCCGCTGTGATAGGTCCCTCACCCGATTGGACCCTCTCCATGATGGATGTATTGTATCAATACCTACGAATTGGAGTAGGCTAGCGTCCTGATGATGCTTCAATTTAAAGTGTAGTGATACACTATGGAATTGGTAACCTCTTTTAATGTTGGCAAGGTGTTCCGAGATTCGCACCCGCAACAATCTCTTCATCCTTCCAACATAAAATAGGCCACGTGGGCACCACATAAGGTATACCACATGTGACGTGCCACAGGTGATAAATTCTTTAATCGGGAAGCTTTCATTATCCCTATTGGTGACAGTGGTCACACCCCTATTGGATACCCGTACTGTCTTGCAGCAAACACACTTCCTACAACAATAAAATCCTTTCAGATCTATTTTCAGGTTCCCTTCACCAGGGGGGTCCAGAATCCTTTTAACTACCTGATCACCAAAATTAGGTGCCCTTTTATAGATGAACTTAGGTTGTTGAGGCAAAATCCCCCCCAAGTGGCGGTCCCTAAGTAGTATGTGCCAGTGTTTTTTGTATATTTCCTCAACCTCTCTGTATTGACAGTGAAATCCTGAGAGGAATCTAATTTGGTGAGGATTATCCAGAGTTTCAGTCTTGTCTTCAGTGTTTTAAGTCTTCTTCTTAAAACACTGGGCTCTTGGTAATTCCGCAATTTCATGGATGATCTCACTCATTGCATCTTTGTCATAACCTTTCTGGACAAACCTATCTTTCAGTATGTTGGCTTGTTCATGGTAATCATCTAAGTGTGTACAGTTACGTCGGACCCATAACATTTGCCCCTTAGGTATATTTTTTATCCATATAGGGTGATGGCCACTCCTAATGGATAAATAGCTGTTTCTATCTGTCGGTTTAAAGTACACCTTCGTGCTCAACACATTGTTATCCTTCCTAATAGTGACATCAAGGAAATTGACAGTGGTCTCACTAATTTGGTAGTCCAACCGGATGTTATTGGTGTTACCATTAAGGTACAGAAGAAATTCTACCGCAGATTCCTCAGACCCCTCCCATATAAATAGGAGGTCATCGATAAATCTGCGGTAGAATTTCAGCTGTGGCAATGACCTACTAAAAATGCGCCTATCCTCCCACTCAGCCATAAACAGGTTGGCGAGGTTGGGAGCATAATGAAGTGGATTTGCAAATTTGAAGTGATTGGAGTGACATCTGCTGTGGTGGAATTCATTCAAAAATTATTTTTGCTGGTTAATATCTGTTCAAATGTGAGTGAACTGATTGAAGCTTTGATTTTAGTGTGCTAATAAATTTATTTACTGTATCACACTATTGGAGCACTTTTATTTTTACATGTGGAGCTATATTACAAACACTAAGTGGATTATGCAGGAAGACCACCGATTGGCTGTTTGAGATCTTTTATGCTGATTTGCCCGACACGAAAGTGCGGGCAAAAATTGTGGTGAGTGAGTTTCCTATGGGATTGGCACATTGAGCACAGGTGTGGTGGAAGGCAAGAAGATTGTTTAATTATTATTTTGAGAAGATTCACGGTCACATCAGAAGGACTGCACCTTTTTATTTAACCGCTTCAATACAGGGCTTTTAAACACCCTTCCTTACCAGAGCACTTTTTGCGATTCGGCACTGCGTCGCTTTAACTAACAATTGCGACGTTACACCCAAACAAAATTGACGTCCTTTTTTTCCCACAAATAGAGCTTTTTTTGCTGGTATTTGATCGCCCCTGCGGTATTTATTTTTTGCGCTATGAACAAAAGAAGAGCGACAATTTTGAAAAAAAAACACAATATTTTTTACTTTTTGCTATAATAAATATCCCATATTTTTTTTAAAAACTATTTTTTTCCTCAGTTTAGGCATACGTATTCTTCTACATTTTTTGGTAAAAAAAAATCGCAATAAGCGTTTGATCGGTTTGCGCAAAAGTTATAGCTCTACAAAATAGGGGATAGATTTATATATTTTTTTTTTTTTTTTTTAAGTAATGGCGGGGATCTGCGATTTTTTTTTCTTTACTGTTTTGACACATTTTTGGAACCATTCACATTTACACAGCGATCGTTGCTATAAAATTGCAATGATTACTGGGTAAATGTGACTGGCAGGGAAGGGGTTAACACTAGAGGGCGCTTTAGGGGTTAATGTGTTCCCTAATAGACGTGATTCTAACTGTAGGGGGAGGGGACTTAAGGGGAGGAGACCGATCATGTGCTCCTCCGTACTGGGATCACATGATCGGTCTCCTCTGCACATGGAGCTGTGTGTTTACACACACAGCTCCACGTTCCCGCCCGGTCCCGTTGTTTTAACGGGCAATCGCGGGTGCGCACCGGGTCCCGAGCGATGCCGCGGGCGCGCGCGCGCCCCCCAGGCGGCCGGGAATCCGAGGACGTCATATGACGCCCACCCAGGATGGTAGATCCACCTTGTGGGCGTCATATGACGGCGGGCGGTGTTGAAGTGGTTAATAATCTAACACATATCATTTGGATTGCTTTTTTGCTTTTTGCTGGAACATTATTTTTGAGCAATATTGCACGTTTTTCCCTGATACAATTTATATTTCTCTCAATATATTATATTTTTTTTAATATATTTCTTTACTGTATCACTTTCACCTATCACGTGGGTTGATGCACATATGTCATTTTATGATTACTATTCATTTTGTAGTTGTATGTGTACATTATAGTAGTTATTATTTAGCGCTACTTTTTCAGGCTTCAATCCAGTTTGGATTATCACCTGAAATACCCATCTCCATTCATATCTCTTTAAGTGGCTGCTTTTAGTGTCTATTTTTCCCTGTTTGTTTTATTTTCCGTGGCGCAGCGGTTGGAATTTGGATTGTGGCGGATTTATCCTTATTCCTTTTTTCAAGTATAGCTAATGTGCATGTGCCAGTGTTATGCAGAAAACTACAACTCCTCAAAATCTCCAACTACATCATTTCTGATGACTCTCCAGCAGCAATAATTGGAGATTTCAATGAGTTGCTACACGATCAGTTGCCGCTTTTCACAGAACACTGGGTAAGGAGGAAAAAAGTTATTGCCGCCTTAGCGGCAGCCATGTTGAAAGTGAGTAGTGGGCGTTACACGCAATGTACAGTCATTATAGCATGTACCGGAGTGTAGAAAACAGCAACTCATCAAAAACTCCAATTATTGCTGCTGGAGAGTCACCGGAAGAGAAGGTGTTGGAGATTTTGTCAAGTTGGCGGTTTTGGCAGAACACCGGTTTCCCCACTCTTGAATGTGAGATGCTCCAGATGCCATACCACGGTCTAGAGGCTGCAAGAAGAGGGATCCATGTACGGTAAGTGTTTTCACTGCATAAAACCTTTACAAATTGTTTGTAAAGTTACAAGCTGCATCTGGTGTTTTTGCTGACAGGTTACAGCAGGAAGCTGCATCTGGTCCCAGGATAGTGATGAGCATCGACAGTAGCAAGTGACATTTGGTGTCAGGCGATGGCGGCAAGTGACATGCTCCTGATTCCCACTGATTCTGCATTATGGTGAGTTGGAACTGTTTAATTTTATATTACAATGTATTATCATAAACAGTGCGCTTCAATCATCCTGACACCATATCGACTATGGTGTTGTGATGATTGAAGAACAAACATCAGCCATTGCCCAGAAAAATTACCTGCAACACTTCTATCACTAAACTCGTCCCCAGTGCCAAAAAGATTTTGGATCACTGGCCTAGAGGATGTCACTGTGTGGACAGTTGTGGTCTGTTGGTGGGGGGCAGAATTTTTCAGGATGCATTATCAGCATAGTAGTTATAGAGGGTGGGAAATAGACAGAATATCACTGCCTGCACTATACTGTACAGTGCAGTGATATCAAATCATTATATCAGCATTGGGGGGGGGGGGGGGGGCTGGGGTATAATTAGTGCAGGGCTTAGTCTGTCACAACTGATCCGTCTGTACCTGGCTTAAGTGTGGGGATACCAGATTTCACCTGTTGTTAAATTCCTTATTTACTAGTCAGTAGGGATGAGCCGAACACCCCCCCGTTCTGCTCGCACCAGAACCCGCGAACGGACCTAAAGTCCGTGCGAGCTTTAGAACCTATTAGTTATAATGGATGCGAACGTTCGAAATTAAAAGTGCTCATTTTAAAGGCTAATATGTATGTTAATGTCATAAAAAGTGTTTGGGGACCTGGGTCCGGCCCCAGGGGACATGTATCAATGAAATTTTTTTTTTAAAAACGGCCGTTTTTTCAGTGATTTTAATAATGCTTAAATTGAAACAATAAAAGTGTAATATTCCTTTAAATTTCGTACCTGGGGGGTGTCTATAGTATGCCTGTAAAGGGGCGCATTTTCCCGTGTTTAGAACTGTCTCTGCGCAAAGTGTCATTTTTGAAAGTAAAAAAGCTATTTAAAATCACTGCGGCTAATGTTAATTCACGGCTCCCGTAACACAGAGAACAGTGATTCATTGAAACTCATTCATAAAAAAAAGTAAAAAAAAAAAAGCGTAGGGGTCCCCCAAATTCAATAACCAGGCCCTTCAGGTCCCCCTCAAAATCCATACCAGACCCTTGAGGTCTGGTATGGATTTTAAGGGGAACCCTAGCCAAAAAAAATGGCGTGGGGTCCCCCTCAAAATCCATACCAGACCCTTATCCGAGCACGCAACCTGGCAGGAAAAAGGGGGGGGACGAGAGCGGCCCCCCCTCTCGCCTGAACCGTACCAGGCCACATGCCCTCAACATTGGGAGGATGCTTTGGGGGTCTAAGACCCCTAAAGCACCTTGTCCCCATGTTGATTAGGACAAGGGCCTCTTCCCCACAACCCTGGCCGGTGGTTGTGGGGGTCTGCGGGCGGGGGGCTTATCGGAATCTGGAAGCCCCCTTTAACAAGGGGACCCCCAGATCCCCGCCCCCCCCCCTGTGTGAAATGGTAAGGGGGTACAAAAGTACCCCTACCATTTCACAAAAAAGTGGCAAAAATGGTAAAAATGACAGGAGACAGTCTTTGACAATTCCTTTATTAAAATCTTCTTTCTTCTTTCTTCATCCTTCGGATTCTTCATCTTCTCCTTCCTTCATCTTCTTCCATCTTCTTCTTCCATTTTCTTCTTCCTCCGATCCGCTTCTTCTTGCGCTGGTCTTCTCGTCCTTCTCGTCCGGCATCTTCTTCCGTCGGCGTCGGCGTCGGCGTCGGTGTCTTCTTGGGCCGCTCCGCGCAATGGGAGGCTCCCGCTGTGTGAGGCTCCGCTCCATCTGACAGGTCTTTTAAAACGGAGGGCACCTGGTGACCCCGCCCCCCTCTGACGTCATGGGGAAAGCCATCATGGAATTCCCCATGACGTCCCTGTGCGTCAGAGGGGGCGGGGTCACCAGGTGCCCTCCATTATAAAAGACCTGTCAGACGGAGCGGAGCCTCACACAGCGGGAGCCTCCCATTGCGCGGAGCGGCCCAAGAAGAGACAGAGACACCGACGCCGACACCGACGGAAGAAGATGCCGGACGAGAAGGACGAGAAGACCAGCGCAAGAAGAAGCGGATCGGAGGAAGAAGAAAATGGAAGAAGAAGATGGAAGAAGATGAAGGAAGGAGAAGATGAAGAATCCGAAGGATGAAGAAAAAAGAAAGAAGATTTTAATAAAGGAATTGTCAAAGACTGTCTCCTGTCATTTTTACCATTTTTGCCACTTTTTTGGTGAAATGGTAGGGGTACTTTTGTACCCCCTTACCATTTCACAAGGGGGGGGGGGGCCGGGATCTGGGGGTCCCCTTGTTAAAGGGGGCTTCCAGATTCCGATAAGCCCCCCGCCCGCAGACCCCACAACCACCGGCCAGGGTTGTGGGGAAGATGCCCTTGTCCTAATCAACATGGGGACAAGGTGCTTTAGGGGTCTTAGACCTCCTCGCTCTCCTCGCTGCCGGCGCTGTGATTGGCCAAGCATGCGGGGTCACAGTGCATGCTTGGCCAATCATCAGCCAGCATTGCACTGCGCGGGCCGCAATGCATTGCGGGGCCGCTCGCATCACACGAATTTGATGCGAGCGGCCCCAATAGTTCTGGGCTCGCCGAGCGAGCGAACACCCGGTGCTCGATTCGAACATGGGTTCGAATCGAACACCGGGCTCATCCTTACTAGTCAGTCTGATTTATATATCAGTTGTAAAACGCTTGTAACGTCCCATATGATTTGTATGTTTTTAAATAATATCTGATGAAAAGGTTGGGAAAACTTCGATCCTCTTAGGGCTCATTTACACTTGCTTCAACTTCAACACACATTAAAGTGCCTACCGCTTCCACATGCTTTTTAGATGTGTTTTTGGGGCTTAGGTCATTTTTGGATACATTTTTTTGGAAGCTTGGCAGATGCACTGTTTGTGTGTGTTGATATCTCATGCCGGCAATACCTCCAAAGCAAAGTGAATCTAAGACACCTTTCACACTGGGGCGCTTTGCAGGCGCTAAAAATAGCGCCTGCAAAGCGCCCTGAAAGAGCCGCTGCTGTCTCTCCAGTGTGAAAGCTCGAAGGGCTTTCACACTGGAGCAGTGCGCTGGCAAGACGCTACAAGCTAGCAGCATCTTTGTAGCGGTGTGTATATCGCTCCTCCACCGCTCCTGCCCATTGAAATCAATTGGCCAGCGCGGCTATTCCGCCACTAAAGCACTGCTGCAGCAGCGCTTTGCGGGTGTTTTTAACCCTTTTTTGGTCTCTAGGGGGGGTTACAAGCGCCCCGCCAGTGGCCGAATAGCAGCGCAAAAACAGGATGAAAACTGGATGTTCAAATACAATATCTCTTGAATAGTATGGGCTTCAAATGTTTTGTTCTACTTTCCGCGTTTACCCTCAATGCTATAAATGGCACCCCAAATGATGAATGACATTGCAGAACAATAAAAAACTGAGGTGCATTGATGAATGCTAAAGAAGGGTCTGTTCTGTATAACATACTGAAAAGAAAAGAATCACCAACACAAAGATAAACAATCATCACACTAAGGCAAAAAGTTTTGAAAACATTTTTTAATTGAAATATAAGTACAGTATATGAGCGAGGAAACATACTCCAAACAACTAAAAATTAATAATTCATGGTGGCTGGCTAAGCAGATTGATAGATCACCACTCCCCAGACTGACAACAGCCACTACCAACTATTGACACCCCAGACTTAACACCCTGTTAATACCCAAAACTGGAATACCTACACCACAGCCAGTCTGACACCCCCCTAAAAGAGTGACCCCCCTAAAAGACTGACCCCCATCCAACTGAAACACCAGAGTGAGCCCCTTCCACTAATACACATCACCCCCAACTAATGACAACACAAAATGACCCATACAGACCATGACATTCTGTATCCCATCTATACCAACTCATCATAATGCAGTCTGAGAAAATCTGACCCCCACAACTCCACATGTGATGACATACTCCAGGCCGACCCCCCCCCCCGGACTACTGCTCCGTTACTGCCCACCGACCCTCAACCCTCCCCAACTACCGCTGCGCCACTCCCCACTGACCCCACCCCACAAACTACTGCCCCACTACCAGACCCCCTTACCCCCAACTGCCACTCCCCACCCCACTACCAGACCTCTGCTATTTTTTATTCTTTCACGGGGTAGTGGATTTCATGCTACACCGGTACAAGGGGTGGGCAGAGAGGGCACATGCCCTGAGCGCAGTGTTAATTTGTGTGAAAAGGGGGCGTTGGGAGCATCAGATGATTCTCCTGCCTGGCAGACGGAAGTGCCTGTTATTCTCCTCCTGCTCTGTTCTAGCCGCTTCAACTATGGGTTAACTGCATCGTCTTGCTCTCGGGATGGAGTCGGACCCTCTGCTGGGTCCTTTGCATTGGAGTTGGTGTGCGGAGCCGAACTTCCCTGGAGAAGAATCCCTGAGACCGGAGCGGATCCGCTTGTTCCTGTGGACATGGGGGGCCCCGGGACAGCAATGGTGAGAGCTGCCCTGTGATTTGAAAGGTGTGCTTCCAGACAGACCATCTACACACTGCATGGCTATTCTAGTCCTCTCCTATAATACTAGAGATATAATAATAGTACTTATACATACAATAATGTCATCTATATATAATAATATACTCTATAATCTCATCTATATATAATATTATACTCTATAATCTCATATATATATATATATATATATATATACATATACACTTTCTCTCGTAGAACTTTTAGAAGTACTAAGAGTACTTCCAATCCTGCCGCCTGGTCGCGGCCGTCGCATCCTCTTGTGCGGCGAGGCCCCCCCCCCCCCGCTGTCTTCTGGGACCTGTGTGTGTCCCAGAAGACAAGCTGGCCATTCACAAAGCACTGCGTGACTCGGGCATGCATAAACCGGCAGTGAAGCCGCAAGGCTCCACTGCTGATTTATTTTAGTTAGAATGGTGGTACCTGCACCCGAGCCGATGGACGGATCGGCCTCGGGGGTGGGGGTGGGGGGGTGACATTGCGGGCTCCCTGGACAGGTAAGTGTCCTTATTAAAAGTCAGCAGCTACAGTGTTTGCAGCTGCTGACTTTTTAAAAATAAAAATAAAAAATTTTGGCTGGAACACCACTTTAACAAAATAAGGGATTTTGCTGTCTATCGATTTGTACTTTCAATTATTTTATTTTTTATTTACTTCGTTGTTGGCCCCTAGCCAAGTGCTGTCCACCTGGTCTTAATGTGTTACTAAACCCCGGACCCTGCATTCACTATATCTGGTCACCCACAGTACACAGAACATGGAAATTATTTCAGTAAATATAAACTGCTAAATACCTTTTCTCATCAGCAGTATATAGCAGTCTTGTAACTTATATCAGTGTCTGGTTAAAGTTTGTAATAGGAGTTTTCGTTCTCCTCTGACTGTCCTATGAGGCGGCAAGACCCCTGACCTTCTGTCTGGACAGTGCTGATTGGCCCTGTGCTGATCACATGAACTCTCCCAAGAAAAAAAAAAACTCTAGCAATACACACCAGACTGAGCATGTGCAGAGTGCCTCCAAAACTCAGTTCTATCAGTCAATGGATTGGGGACTGTGTAAGAAGGGGAGGATCAGAGAAGACAGGATCAAACATCCTTTTGCAGAGGATTATGCTCTTAGAATCCCCAGTGAGTATAACAAGCATGCTCTGCTGCATATACAGACTGACTTTACTGTTTTGGGTTTAGTAACACTTTAAGCAGCCCATAGATGATTACATGTCTAGAAAATCGCTTTATTTCCCCCATCAACACAGTCAGTGTTGATGAGGGAATGCCTTCCGCAGAGCTATTGTATTCTGCCAGCAGGGGGCGCGGGGAGCCTTCCCAGCCAGCAGACCGGTGATTACTGGTAGCGGCTGTAGCCGCCAGCAGTAATCAAATCTAGTTGTACCCAGTTTGATTGATGGATTGACTTGGGTACAATCAGCCTGCTCATACATGGATCAAACCTCGGCTGGTTCAGCAGGGACAATTTCAATTCAATGTATGGCCAGCTTTATACTCGCCTTCACCCCCCCCATCCCCTCATCCAGCAACCTTCACTGCACAGCACCACACATCCCGTTCTGCAGAATTGTTCTCTCTGTTCTGCATGTTTGTTCTGCAGCCTCATTCATTCCTATATGGCATAAAAAATAAAATATTGCTGCGCTATATTAGTGTTATAAATACTGAAACCAAGTGCTATGAGCACTCCCAATCGTGCTGATCTAACATACAGTGGAAATATATAAATCCAAAAGATACTTTCATGTACCAACTGTAGTTCATACAGTTTTAGGACAGATGATCCACACCCTTCCTTTATCATATGACAGTGGTTATGACATGTATGTCTGCTGGCTGATTATAATTATACTGTACACAAACGCTGAATCATTATCAATATCTTCACATGAGCACAGCTCTCATCAAATTAATATAATTATATTGTATACTGAGGGGGGCCATGGAGGGACTGCTCAGCACTGCTATTTTTTTTCTTCGGAGAGATCGACTATATATTGGGACACAGATATGTCTTGTGTGTGAAATGCGTGTTCTCTGCATATTAAAGTCTCCAGTCAAATTCTGTATTTTAGATTTGGGTACAGTGTGAACCGAGCCTATGAGTACACCCATGCTAGGGCCGTATTTGCCCATGCAGGGATGCACAGATGTTCTAAACATCCCATTGATGTCTATTGGGGCACAGCCGTATGTATGCGGGTCTCTGAATGCAGACTAAGAACAGGCCGCCACAGGCTCCAAGAGTGCCTGACTATGCCCGCCCCTTCAGCCCAGCTCCTCCAATCATAGAAGCTGTACTACAGCTTCTAAGATTGAAACGTGATCTATGGATGGAGGGGGGCAGACCTATCAATCAATCTGCCTGTCCTCCATTCATAGATCCTATACCTTTTCATAGAAATTGTAGTACAGCTTCTGTGATTGGAGGAGCTGGGTGGAAGGGGTGGGCATAATTAGGCACTCTTAAAGTGGTTGTAAAGGCACTGTCGTACTATCCTGCCATCCCCTCTGTTAAATAACTACATGTGCCGCACAATAAGTTTTATAAAAAGGATGCCCATTTCTACCTGATTTCAGAGCGTCTCCCGGTGCTCCCGTGACTCCTCGGCTCTCTCCTCTCCCGGGATGACAGCTCCAGTGGGCGGGGCCAAGAACCCCCGCTGATGTCAGCAAGGAGGAGAGGAGGCAAGAGCCAAGGAGTCACGGGAGAGCTGGGAGATGCTCTGAAATCAGGTAGAAATTGGTATATATTTTATAAAACACATACTGTGTGACACATGTACTTATTTAACCGAGGGGATGGCATGATAGTACAATAGTTTTATAGCACAGGAGTGGCACTGTCACGAGCTGACAGGCAGGAGGACAGGAGAGCTGCGGATGACGGAGGCATGCAAGCTGACCACCGTGTCAGAGCTCAGCAGCCATGATAAACTGTGATCTGTTTCACAAAGGGGAGGGCAGAACCAGGTATTTCAGGTGATACGGGGGGGGGGGGGGGGGGGAATTACACAGCACAAACACTGTGCTGCATAACATGCTTTAAAGCGAGGTTCCACCAGAAAGTGGAATTTCCGCTCATCTGTTCGTCCCCCCCCCTCCAGTGCCACATTTGGCACCTTTCGGGGCAGAGGGTGGAGCGGGTACCTTTCTTTGACAGGTACCCTGTCCCCACTTTTGCCAGACCTCGCCGTGGCAAGATACAGAAGTCCACCTCCCTCCTCCTTCCCCCGCCGCCGGGCCAGTAAGAGAGTACAGCGTGCTTCATGCATGGGCAGTAGGGACCCGGCCTTGAAGCCGCCGTGCTTCACTGCCGGGTTCCCCCTACTGGCAATTGCGGCAGCAGCACCCGACAGCTGATGGAAACGTCAGCTGCGGTGCCAACATCGCTGGACTCCAGGATAGGTGAAAGTCCTAATATCAAAAGTCAGCAGCTGCAGTATTAACACTTTAACCGCTTGGCGACCGGCTCCTGTAGATATGTCGGCAGAATGGCACGGCTGGGCAAAGTAACGTACCCATACGTTCCTTTGAAATTCCTGCCGTGCACGCGAGCTCCGTGACCGTGCCCCGCGGAATCTATGTCCGCCGAGTGCCCGCGATCATGTCACGGAGCTGAAGAACGGGGATATGCCGATGTAAACACAGCATCTCGCTGCTCTGCCTAGTAACAGGACACTGATCGTCTGCTCCCTGTCATCGGGAGTTGTTTATAGCGCAAAAAAATAAAAACCGCAGAGGTGATCAATTACCACCAAAAGAAAGCTCTATTTGTGGGTAAAAAAGGACATTGATTTTGATTGGGAGCCACGTCGCACAACCCTCATGTTTTTTTCACCTTAATGCATCCTATTTTTTTTTTTCCCCCCCAGGTGCTGTGTGTGATCTTCTTTATTTAAAACAAGCTGTTGTGTTTATTGAAGATGCAATCCAGGTAAGGATAGGAGTATAAAACATGCTCTCTTGTGTTGCACAGATTACAGTTCCTGTTTTGGGTCTACATGGAATCTCTCTGATCGCTGGGATCAGGATTATTTAGTAATGTGAAGCACAGGGCCACCTATAATTCAATGTCTTTGGTCCACTTAAAGGGTATCTCCACTTTTTGTGTGTGTGTGGGAGGGGGGGATAGCAAATAAACAAAAAATAATACAGCGTGTATGATTGTGATACAAGTCATATTGTACTTGAATGTTATTAAAAATTACCTTTACTTTTCAATCTGCAGCTGCTGTAATATTCTATAAATGCAAAGCAATATGGCTGCATGGAGTTGTTCTGTACACAGAGTGTGTACTGACCACTCCCCAGAAACATCATTTCCTGCTTGTTTGATTGGCTCACCAGTTTTCCCAGAAGTCTGCACTAAGATACAAGTCAGATTTCAGGCATCCTCTGCAACAAAAATTTCATTTTTGGTGAGCTATTGCTAATAGGAACGTGTCTAAAAGGATGCAGGCCCAGCAGCTTTCCTCATTAGTGCCCTGCAGCTGCCACAGCTGACTGATAATTATGAAACCACTCCCATTAGACCCACTCAGTACAGAGGCACAGACAAACACACACATGGATTACTTCAGAATAAAAAAAGGTAGGAATTTGCAACAAAGGTTGTTATAATCTTGTAATGTACAGAGATCACCCAGAGGGAGTGTTTTTTTGAGAAGAAAAAAAAAAGTGACTTATCCTCATGGCTCTTTGATAACTGCATAGGATAAGTCTGCAGATGTGTTTGTATGATGTCTTTTAAAGGCATGGTCAAATTGAATAAATACACCCATGTAAATGAAAAAAAAAATGGAGTGCATTGATTAATTGTTTTACATTTACTTTTATCACTGTTGCAATGCATTGTTTACATACGAGCCCCAGGTCTGTACAGAGGTACGCACCTATTGTTGTGAGGCTGGAGGACAAAATCAATGAGTACAAGTACAGTGACACCACCACATAGTGTTTTAATTAGATCTGTCAGTTCCTCTGCTGTAGTGCAGGATGGGACTTGTAGTCTTTCCATTCTCAGATCCCTGTAAATGGATCATGCAGCTGTGTACCAAATTCAAACAGACAGGAGGCTGTGGGTAGTAGCACCCTGAATCAGTGGGGGTGCAGTTCCAAGATGGGAGGGGGGGGGGGAGGTTTGGGGAATGTGACCTTGTTTTATGTTACAGTGAGATACAGCCAAGGTCATCTCCTTGGTTATAGTGGCTCTTTTATTTCAGACAAAACCCCCATACCTTTGCATCCATTCCATGAGTACCACACCAGGTAACCCTTTGCTTTACCAATGATGGATCACTGCTACCAGGAAGCTCTGGGACAAAGGACCTGATAACAGGTGCTCTATTGACTGCCTACAGCAGGCATCTCTAAACTTTCTAAACAAAGGGGCAGTTTACTACAGACTTTAGGGGGTCAGACTGTGGCCATTGGGAGTTGAAATTGTTCTGGTGTCATGGGAAGTAAACCGTGTATCATTGGCATTAAGTGGTGGATTGGTGCCTCTTTATAGCTGATGTCAGTAGAAAAATAGTGTCCCACGATTGGTGTCAGTGGGAGGGATAGTACCCCATTGTTGGTGTCAGTGGGAGGAATAGTGCCCCATGATTTTTCATTGGGAGGAATAGTGCCCCATCATTGGAATCAGTGGGAGGAATAGTGTCTTAAATCAGTGGGAGGAAAATAGGGATGCATCGGTACTAGTTTTTAAGACTGAGTACCGATACCTTTTCTCAAGTACTCACCAATACCAAATACCATTACCTATTTTTAGTGTCATGTGACATTTTGTTTTTATAGTCTTTTAGGGGTCCCCTTGGGGGTCTTTGTTGATTTATCAGTGGTTTAAACAGACCTCTGATGTTTCACATTTAAGACCAAAAAAAAGGCTGCAAAGATGCGGCTTGCAGGACTTTTTGTACTGTCCTGCAGGCGCACCGCTCCAGTGTGAAAGCCCTCGGGGCTTTCACACTGGAGACACAGGAGAGGCTATTTTTAGCGATGTAGTGCCTGAGTCGCTTTACAATGTGAAAGTAGCCTCAGACCGGAAACTCAAATAACTACCTAGAGCGATCCATAGCATAGTTAATTGAGAAACTACAACACGACAGCCACGAAGGCTGGCGGTACTTGTCGTTTTCCCATTCACAGAACACTGTGAATGAATGATGTGGGTGGAAGAAGAGATCATCAAGAGAAAACACAAATCTGATGTGCTGTTTAGCCAACTGCCTTATTATCCTTATTACAATTTTTAACTCTCTGTGTGTTGTATTTAGGTGGTATACTATGTTTTTGCGATCATTGGTATTGACCTGTTTAGAGGTGTCCTGCCGAACCCAAGGAACACAAGGTAAATTGTGGTCCCAAAAATACTCATTTGGGCTTAAAATACTTTAGAACATTTACCTACTTGGATATAAAAACTTAAACTCCTATTTTCTTGTGTAATTTTTTTTAGTTCTCCAGCTAATGAGAACTCCACCAACGAGACTGCACAATGCGGGACCTTTGAGCAACTTGAGTATTGGCCGAACAACTTTGATGATTTTGCTGTAAGTCCTGCAAGCAGTTCCTCTTCTGTAGCAGTGATTGTTTCACTTTGTTTATCATCTTTACTTTGTGTTTTCAGGCTGCTCTTGTGATGCTGTGGAACGTGATGGTGGTGAATAACTGGCAGGTGTTCTTGGATGCCTTTTCCAGATATACAAATCCGTAAGTGATGCTATATAATAAAGCCAAAATTAGGTTATGCTTGCACTAAAGCAGTGATGGCAAAGCTTTTTGAGCCTGGGTGCCCAAAACAGCCACACAAAACCAACTTATTTATTTCAAAGTGCCAACACAGAATTAAACTTACCAGCAGCTCTATACAGAGGATGGGACTGATCATCCCTCTGAATGAGCCCTAAGGGACCAAAAACTTACGATTCTGCCAGATTCGCTCAGAATGCAGGGTTCAGGAGTGCGTTGCGCTCAGAATGCAGGGTTCAGGAGTGCTTTGCGCTCAGAATGCACTGTGCAACATACACTGACCTACCTAACACATACTTCCTGCACTACTCACACCCCACCCCCCCCACACACAGTACAATGTAGATTGGAAAATCCATCATCTTCCATGCCTCATCGTCCAGCTCTTCCCAACACCGGATGGGCAGTATTGCAAGAGTCCCTGCCATCCGGCCGCTGCTTAGTATCCCCGCTGCCGGGAGGTCAGCTAGCAGCCACTACACCTCTTCCATGGTCATGATCTGCTCCGAGCACCGCCCCTCCGCTGTTCCACATGTTGCAGTGCCAGAGGGACAGGCTGGACCAAAGTAGTCCTGGGGCAGGGTGAGCTGGAATAGGGTGCCACAGAGAGGTGGAATAGGGTGCCACAGAGAGGAATGTCAAATGCCTTGACGGAGGCGTTGGACATCCGGGGGATGCAATGAGATACAGCACAGACCCTCGACACAGTGGAGGAATAACTTTACACCCCCCTAAATGTCACACTTTGGGCAAGATGACTGGCTTCCCACCCCCTCTGCCAACGTCACTGGCACTGATGCAAGGAAGGGAGCCTGAATCATCACATGCCTGACGAAGGGGCCCTGCGTGGCTCCGAAACGTTACACTATCCCTGTGTTGTGATCATGCAATAAATCACCCTTTTGGGCGCTATTTGTGTCGCTCCATGGTGTGCTGGCAAATATCTTCATAGAAGCTTTTTTTAGCCCCTGAAAATAACATAAAAAAAAGAATCAGACTTCCTATACTCTTTTGTACTGGAGGACGCATCTCCTAATGTCCAGTTTATGTAAAGTGTGTTCCTGTTCCCTCACAGGGTTGGCACAGAAGGTAGGCAAAATAATTTCTTGAAAATAAATAGACCGCGCTAATAAAAAATTATTTTAAACCAAAATGGGGAGAAAATAAAATCCTAACCTAAAAGGCTGCTGCTAGAGGTGGGATACTCACACATAATAGCATACAAATGGGTAAAGCTGCGCCAATAGGAACTAAATACAACTAAATAAAAAGGGAAACACAAATAACCAAATAATTAATGTCCAAAAAAAGAGGGGAAAAGTGCATATGTAGCGTGGCCATGAAAGAACACACTATTTCTGATAAATAGAGTCCAGTGAGGACTTCATTAGTCCTGATCATATGTCTTCTTTCTTCCTGGGAAGGCACGCAGTGACGCCACCACGTAGATCGTGAACGGGGGACGGGTGTACACTGACCGGCCGGCAGTGGGATTTATACTATGTTCGTTTTCATCTTACGTATGTAAGTGTTTTTAATTCTTTTAAGCCTGAATAAAAAATTGTTTATCAGTATCACGCTATGGGCGGCCCCCCCTTTTTTTATGTACTTGAGCTAACCAGTTGGATGTCCCTGAGTGGAGCGGAGGTTGTGGAGGTCCCTCTTTCCCTCTGAGCGGTTGTTCCTGATCCGATCGGCCCTATCAGACATCTTTTATCTGGGAAATTGCAGGCTTCATATGCAGTGCTCGTTATATTTAGCCATCCGGTAAGCGGCAAATTCAAAAGGTGGAGGGGATCGCACAGAACTCTTACATGTCACAGTGGAATTTTTAAGATCTGTCACAGTGGTGTTTTATTTGCTACAAATTATTAGTCTGCAGACTACATTGAACCAGGTTTTTTGTACTAAAGAAGACATATGATCAGGACTAATGAAGTCCTCACTGGACTCTATTTATCAGAAATAGTGTGTTCTTTCATGGCCACGCTACATATGCACTTTTCCCCTCTTTTTTTGGACATTAATTATTTGGTTATTTGTGTTTCCCTTTTTATTTAGTTGTATTTAGTTCCTATTGGCGCAGCTTTACCCATTTGTAAAAAATAATTTCTTGGCCCTTATGAAAATTAGAGGCCACTTTGGGCAAAAATGCCGGATCGGTTCTAAAAACCACACGGTCCGGAAACACCTGGAAAAAAAGGAGCCCTAACTGACAGGGCTTTGAGTTCACTCTCTCCTTGCCGTAGTGATCGCCACCAAAAACACAGTTTTGAGGGTGATCAGCTTTATTGTACAAGCCTCCAACGGCTCAAATGGTTCCCCGGTGAGGGCATGTAAAACCAACGAAAGGTCCCATACAGGGAAGGAAGAGACTCTTACTGGTCTCTGCCTGCTCAGGGCTTTAAAAAATCTGGATACCCATGGATCCAATGCTGGCTGTTTCTCCAAAAAGACACTCAAAGCAGATACCCGTCCTTTCAGTGTGCTAACGGCCAACCCCTTGTCCGCCCCTGCCTGCAAAAACTCTAGTACCGCTATCGAGCTGCGTGTATCAAAGGAACTTTCTGTGCACCAGCTATTGAAGTGCTTCCACACTTTCCAGCTGTGACTTCACTCGGCCTGTTCCTGGCCTGATATATTGATGCTTCATGCTGACCTACATACCGGATATAGAGCAGGAGCCCTGTAAGTCACTGCCAGGATGGCCTGAATCACGACTCTGATGATGAATTTTATAGCAGACATTTATAAGCTGGAAGGGGAGCCACCTAGTTAAAACAGATAAATGAATCTGGATAAACGGTCAAAGCCAATGTTTGCAAACATGTCTGACCTAAGGTGATAGATTTTCTAGTTTGATGAATCTTCTTCATTTATTTAAAAATGACAAGTTCTGTAGCTGTTACAGTTGAATTCATGGAAGATCGCTAGATACGCCATTGAAATACATATACACTATATTGTCAAAAGCATTGGGACTCCTAACTTTACACGCATATGAACTTTAATGGCATCCCAGTCTTAGCCGGTAGGGTTCAATATTGAGTTGGACCACTCTTTGCAGCTATAACAACTCTTCTGGCAAAGCTGTCCACAAGGTTTAGGAGTGTGTCTATGGGAATGTTTGACCATTCTTCCAGAAGTGCATTTGTGAAGTCAGGCACTGATGTTGGACGAGAAGGGCTGGCTCACAGTCTCCACTCTAAGTCATCCCAAAGTTGTTCTATTGGGTTGAGGTCAGAAATCTGTGCAGGCCAGTCAAGTTCTTCCACCCCAAACTCGCTCATCCATGTCTTTATGGACCTTGCTTTGTGAACTGGTGTGCAGTCATGTTGGAACAGGAAGGGGCCATCCCCAAATTGTTCGCACAAAGTTGGGAGTATGACATTGTCCAAAATGTCTTGGTATGCTGACGCCTTAAGAGTTCCCGCCACTGAAACTAAGGGGCCAAGCCCAACCCTTGAAAAACAACCCCACACCATAACCCCTCTTCATATGATTTGAACCAGTGCACAATCAAGGTCCATAAAGATATGGATGAGCGAGTTTGAGGTGGAGGAACTTGACTGGTCTGCACAGTCCTGACCTCTGGCCCTCTGATTCAGGCCTTCTTGTCCACATCAGTGCCTGACCCAGGCAGCCCTAATGGACAAGGTAGACCACCTTCAGACGAACGTGGACTTTACCCACCGAGACCTTGATTCGTTCCACAGGGGAGGTGGAGCATCGGGTGTCGGCGGTGGAGGACACTGTGCGGGACCACGCCGGGGACTTGCATACCCTGAAGGCCAGAGTTAAAGCCCTGGAGAGCCGTGCCAAGGACACAGAGAACCGAAACCGACGCAACAATCTGCGAGTCGTCCGCCTCCCAGAGGGGTCAGAAGGTAAAGATCCTGTTACCTTTATAGAACATCCCTCGGCAGCAGCTCTTTTAGGAAAACACGTCTCCCCCTTTTTCACTGTAGAACAGGCCCACCGCATGACAGCTACACGTGGCCCGCCGGGCTCCCCTCCCCGCACATTTATATTTAAGCTTCTGCATTAGAGACAGAGATTTGGTGCTGAGGGAAGTCAGAGCACTTCAGGAGCTTAAATTTGAGAATGCGTGGCTGATATTTCCTGACTATACTATGGAAACGCAGCGCCAACGCAAGTCATTTGATGCTGTCCGTGCTAAACTGCGGGCCAAAGGCCTTTAAATATAGCATGCTCTTTCTAGCCCGGCTGCGGGTGGAAGATGGAGAGTCTACAAGATTTTTTACATCGCCTGCGGAGGCCCTGTCCTGGATTGAAATGATACGCAGACACTGAACCAGCCATTAGATAACACTTTATTGTTGCGTGAATTGTCCTGCGCGAATGTTTAAAGTATTTGCCTACAACCAACAGAAACCTGGAATGGATGACTGCTGCTGGTTTTGTTTTTCAAGCCAGCACCCTGATAGCACCCTCAGCACGACGTGGAAGGTCGACAGCTTCCTTTATGTAAGTGCCTCGTGGGGGACTTGATGTGGGGGCCCCTCTCCCTTTCTCCTCACAGATCTCCCCAATGGAGGGGCGTGGTTGTTCTATCCTCATTGCCAGGGGGGGTTGTGGAGTGATGGAGGGCACGCTGACTGAGACTTGGTGGAGGAAAACCTGGCCTTGGTGTTGCGATAGCTGTGACTACCCCCTTACCTGCCCCCCCCTCTCCCTCCTGGGACGTAACATTTGCCTGTGAATACGTTCTTTCATTGTGAGACTGCACGTTTGTGGAACTCCGCAACTTCTGGAGGAATGCGACTCTAGTGCAATTGAAACCCTGTTGGCAAGTTGTCTTCGGACCAACCCGTTAAGTTTGCAACCTAAGCCTATTACCCTCGGCCCAGGCCGGGAGACCCCTTTTTCAAATAAGCTGCCGGACTCCGATACCTAATCCATGTACTGTACTCCAGAGGACGGGACAACGGCGCCTTCTTGCACACTGCATCCCCACAGGGGTCTGTTGCCCCTTTATGTTTTGGGAGTGAGGCCCCCTCCGTTTTGGGTGGGGGGGGCTTGGGTTTTAGTTATGTTCACTTAACTTATTGTTTACATGAGTCAGTTTGCCGTATGTCTTAACTATTTGATATCTCATACAGAGGTTATAGTACAGGTGGTGCGAAATGATGGTGTGGTGGGAGCTCCTGAATCTCCGGTGATGTCCCCCAGCCCTGCAGAATGGTATGATTTTGCCTGATGTCTAATTGCAAAATTGTATCCTGGAACACCAGGGGTCTGAACTCTAAGGAAACAGTCCGATGGGAGCTTTTCATCGTCTTTTTCAACCGTGTGTATGCCCAACGGTCTTTTTTTGTCTGAATTTCCGACGGACTTTGAATTGAGAACCTCAATTTTTCCGAAGGAAAACCTTTCTATCGGATTTTCCCATCGTGTGTATGCAATTCCGACACGCAAAATTCCGACGCATGCTCGGAAACAATTCGACGCATGCTCGGAAGCATTAAACTTCCCTTTTTATAGTGCTGTCGAACGTGTTTTATGCCGCTGTGTTATTGACCGTCGGAATTTGGTGTGATCGCGTGTAGGCAACACAGCTTAAGCGGAATTCCGATCGTGTGTACGCGGCATAAGATTAAGAGATCACTGGTGTTCCAGTTTTTGCAGAAACATTCTCCTCATGTTTGTATCTTCCAGAAGACGCACTTAGTCGGGGGTAGAACCATGAGCCTGTGGAGGCCTTGGGTGGGCCACGCATACCATTCAACCTACTCAAATTTAGCGAGGGGTGTTAGTATCCTTATACGTAAATTTCCAACTTTTGGCATTAGAGGTGGATTCCGGGGGGTGGTATGTAATTATTCATGCAAATATTATGTCTCTAGAGGTAGTGATAGTGGGGTTGTATGTGCCTCCACTGGCCTCAATATCTTTTTTGTATCAGCTTGTGACGAAAATCACACAGTATACCACAGATAATAAAATAAGTAAAAGAATTTTCGCGCAAATAATTAAAATAAACGGTAGTTAAAAAAGTGCACTAGTGAATAAACATATACTAATAGTGTCACCAATATATATACATAGTCTGGGGGTATTAAAAATAAATTAACATAAAAAGTTAAAACACAAATAAAATAAAAAAAGTGTAAAAACACACAGCAAATAGTGACGTGTTGTCTAAAATAAAAGGTGCCTGGTGTTAAACTTGATGATGCGTTAAATAATTGACATATGGAATAAAATAAAAATAAATCCATATAAAAATGAATCATATGTGAGATACAGCAGAGTATCAAAAATTGAGGCTGAAAAAAAAAAAAAAATGAAATGTGATGCACGTGGGTGTGCTAAAACATTAAAAGTCAATCCAAAAAGAGTGAGCGTGTATCACACACTAAAATAACAAGTGTGTGTAAGTGTAAAAAGTTTGTGGTGATAAAAGTCCAATTAAACTCCACAATTAAAGTCGGATATTGCCGAGCTTGTAATCAATATGGTCACTACGATTTCCTTATCGATCATCTATAGTGGGGTATCCTAGATCGGTCTCTCTATTCGCTCACCTCAATTAGTATTGGGTATCGCCTTTCTGGGATATCCTATATTTCCCAACTATCGGTGTCTCAAGGGTCATGGGTATAGGTATGAGTTTTGTCCCTTGTCTTCCCTGTCTCGTCTGGTGGGTTGTTCCGTCCAATCTATCTCCTTATGTATTTTTCTGGGTTGTGTATCTAAGGTGCTAATAGTCATGGGCTCATCATGACATAACACCCAGGGGAGTAAGAGGGGAAGGGGGACAAACAAGCCTCCACTAGTGTAGTAAGATTAAAACCAAAGGATCAATTTAATAGTAAAAAGGTGTACTCGTACATTTAAAAAATTAAAAACTGGCATAAAGATAAGACAACTTCACCGGCGTTCTCAGCGCCTCCTCGCGTCCTATTTCTTCCACTGCTTGCCTACGGCCACTCCCTACGCGTTACGACACGTCACGTGTCTTCATCTGGGGAACCGGATTGGTCAGGCATTGGATGTTTAAGTATCTATTCAAACCGGAAGTTCCGTCGCGGCCATCTTTGTTGTGGTCAACGGTATATATATCAGTGTGTATGTCTACCATGTTACGGGTGACTTTTTATGTTGACAGGTGGCGGCCATTTTCTTGACTATACTGGATAGGACTTGGTGTTTGTATGTGCGCCACCATTTTGTTGGTTATTTACAGTTCTAATTTACGTGCTGTCAGCAATCTATGTCTCACGATATCCTCCTCATTTGGGGAGACGGAGTGTCTATTTTCCCTACTATGCTGATTAATAAGCTGTTCATAATACATGGTATAGTCAGTCGCTGTGGTATAGTGTGAATAAGTATGTAAAGAAAATATAAAAAATACAAAAATTATATATTATAAAAAATATTATAAAAAATAGACATTTTCACTTTACTCATAGATGGTTCTTGATGTGAATCTGGCATTATTAAGCTACGTACGATTGGATAATGTCGCAGCTATATTTAGGTTTTTAAAATAATTTAAAATATATTTAAAGTTATTAAACAATAACGATTTTATCCAAAGGGGGGATCATACCTCAACTCTAGTTAATATGGGAAATTTTCCAGGGAGTTTCTGTCTCCATTTCCATACGATTATAACATCATCAATATAGCGTTTATATAGCGTAAGTTCTGCTGGTATATCCTTATATACTGCATTCTCCTCCCATTGGGCCATAAATGCATTGGCTACTCCTGGTGCAAATTTGGCACCCATCGCTATCCCGATTGCTTGCTTATAGTAAGTCTGGTTATGCCAGAAGTAATTGTACTTCAGGCAAAAATCGAGGCACTTAATAAGGTATTTTCTTTGTTTGCATATATACGTGCTGTAATTTCTGAGTAGCCATTTGGTGGCTGAACATGCATCATGATGTTGTACTATGGTATATAGTGATGCAACATCGGCCGTTGCTAGTAGGGTTCTACCCTTTAGTACTGTTGTATTGTCTAGCAGCTGCAGTATATGTTTTGTGTCTTTAAGATACGCTTGTGTTTGTTGTACCGCTGGTTGAATATAATAGTCAATATATTGTCCCATTCGGGATGTTAGGGAGTCTATCCCGTTGACTATTGGTCTCCCTGGGGGGTTTTCTTTACATTTGTGGATTTTTGGGACTGTGTAAATGATCGGAATTCTGCAGTTTTCTGGTATTAAATATTTAGATTCTTTTGCATTGAGTATCTCTTTCTTTATTCCAAGGTTCACTAGTAGTTCCAGTTCTTTCTTATATTTGGGTGTTGGATTTCCTAGGAGTTTGATGTATGTCCCTTCATCATTCAACTGTCTGTTAAGTTCATTTTGGTATTGTTCTTTGGATTGTAACACGATAGCTCCTCCCTTGTCTGCAGGTCGTATCACTAGATTTTTTCTTTCTGTTAATAGTTTGATACCCTTCTTAATATGTGAAGGGTCAGTTATTTTCTTCAATTTGAGTGCCTCAAGATCTTGTAGTACCAGATTTTTAAATACCTCTACATGGTGGTTGTTGGACACTTGGGGGTTGAATACCGAATTGTTTCTTAAAGTGCTATGTGCTATTGTGGGTATAGTCTCTTTATTTTTAACTTGTGGTCCCCATGCATTATTTAAAATGCATTTTTTAATATTGATTTTTCTAATGTATTTCTGAATTCCTATATATGTGTTAAATTTATCCAGATTTTTGACTGGTGCGTGTTTTAGTCCTTTATCTAGCACCGCCAATTCTTCACTAGTGATAGGTATATTGCTCAGGTTAACCACATTTTCTCCAACTACTCTCTTTTTCGCTTGGAATCTCTTTCCCGCTCTGTGTCCTCTCATCGTTCTGGACTTTTTCTGTATGTTTCTTGTTGCCTCCTTGGTGAATGATACGTTTCTTGGGTTTGTCTTCTCGGGGAATGGTCCCTCCTTTCCCTGTCTAAAAAAGAACGCTGTGTATTGTAGTCATAGTTATTTCCATAGCTTCTTTGGTTATCATATTGGCTCCCATAGTTTCGTTGGTTGTCATAGTTGTCATAGTGGTCACGTATGGGCTCATATCGGTTATAGGTTGGTATAGGTGCTCTATTATATCCTCCATGATATTCTTGTTGTGGTGGGGGTCCTCTGTTATCTCTTGGATTTCTTTCATTTTGGTGCCAGTTATTATATGGTTTTTTAAAAGGTTTTTTAAAAGGTTTTTTTCCCGTTTTCTTGGGGGTTTGATATCCATAACCATTAGTGTGTCTCTGTTCGTTTTGGTTTCTAGGTGTTTCTGCATATCTATCTCTCTCTTCCCATCTTGGTGGGTTATAGATATGGGATGTTGTTGGATCGTGGATCCTGACTTCTGTCAACATAAAAAGTCACCCGTAACATGGTAGACATACACACTGATATATATACCGTTGACCACAACAAAGATGGCCGCGACGGAACTTCCGGTTTGAATAGATACTTAAACATCCAATGCCTGACCAATCCGGTTCCCCAGATGAAGACACGTGACGTGTCGTAACGCGTAGGGAGTGGCCGTAGGCAAGCAGTGGAAGAAATAGGACGCGAGGAGGCGCTGAGAACGCCGGTGAAGTTGTCTTATCTTTATGCCAGTTTTTCATTTTTTAAATGTACGAGTACACCTTTTTACTATTAAATTGATCCTTTGGTTTTAATCTTACTACACTAGTGGAGGCTTGTTTGTCCCCCTTCCCCTCTTACTCCCCTGGGTGTTATGTCATGATGAGCCCATGACTATTAGCACCTTAGATACACCACCAGAAAAATACATAAGGAGATAAAGATTGGACGGAACAACCCACCAGACGAGACAGGGAAGACAAGGGACAAAACTCATACCTATACCCATGACCCTTGAGACACCGATAGTTGGGAAATATAGGATATCCCGGACCCCCCGATATGCGCACAGACTACTACCCCCCAGTTGTCCGCCTCATCCTTGGACCCCCCCCCACATCCTTGGAGCTGAGAGCCTGGGCAGAGGTGTTTAACCTCCACTGATGTCTGGCGCTGGCGGCACCCGAGACTGAAGGCATTCACCTGTCACTCAGCATCGTACAAAACTTTTTCTAGAATAGACCTAGTATACTCTGGGGGACCTATCCTCTCTAGAGTAAAGGACATTACTATTTTGCCCAGGGGGGTCTCGGACCATGCCCCGGTCTCCTTAACGCTTGAATTATCCTGTGCATCATTGGAGAGTCTGTGGCGCCTCTCTAGATTCTGGCTCTCTGACTCAAGGATTGACCTCCCGGGTAAGGTTGATATGGGTGCCTTCTGGAACACGAGAGATAGGAATATCCCTCTCCCGGATTCCTGGGATGCCTTTAAAGTCTGCATGAGGGGGCACTTTCAAGCCCACATTGGGAAAGTCCATAAGGAAGCTCGCAGGGAATTACAGAGAGCTGAAACTAGGGCACAAGCCCTAGAATCTACATATGTCGGGGATCGTTCTCCTCAGGTGTACTCACAGTACAGGGAAGCCCTGAGAGATGTAAATCTTCTTTGAGCCTCTGCGACTAAAGTGCTTTTGCTACACCAGAAGATTTTTGAGCAGGGCGAGCGAAGCGGCAGACTGTTGGCATGGTTGTCCCGGGAGCACTCCTCCCCGGCGTCCATATCAAGAATCTTGTCTCCCAGCGGGGAAACTCTCACAGATTCATCTCGAATTAATGCCCAGTTTGCGTCCTATTAAGATCTTTATAGCTCTAGAGCCAACTATACCTAGCGTTCCCCAGAAGACGTCAATAGACTAAACGGGCGTAGGGAGGCTGACCCACTGACGTCATCACGTTCCGAATTGAGAGCGGGTGTTTTGCTAGCCGGCCGGCAGCGTTTTATGTGATTCTGCAAATATCTAACTGTTTTTGATGTAAGTAGAACTTTTATTTGAGCTTAATAAATTTTAAATATGGTTTCACACTATGGGAGCATCCCTTATTCTTGTTATACCCACATGCTGAGACTATATGGTTTCCTGTTCCTGGAGAAATTCCATTCCAAAGGCACCTCATAAAGGGAGCAATATCCATATCTGTGATCCTGGTTGTATCCATTGGCTGAGGATTGGTCTTGGAGATAATTGCGTTACAGGCTTATAAAAGCTTGCCTTCTGGTAAGCGCAATATTTGAGCGGTGGTGGATCACGGTTACTTGGTGGATTTTTTTCTAAGTCACTTCTTCCAAAGTCACCTTTTGGATTTTTATTGTCACTTTATTTTCGTCACGTATCACTTTCATTTCATAATTTTTTTGAATTTATCAATTCAATTTCATTATATGATGGACTTTTCTCACATGGACTAATTGATGGTTATCATTATTTTAGTTTTTCAAGATTACCATTATCATTTTTCAATCTTAGCGCGGCTTTTCTATTTTTATTTTCCTGTTATATGTGTATATCTCACATTTAGTAGCTGCTGCTTTACCCACTGTCACTCACTTGTAATTTTTTATATTGCATATATATTGTTTCATCATCAATATTTTTTCAGTTTAGCGATTAGCGCAGTGTTGGCTTCACTTTTTTCCTATACTGAGCAAGAACTGTGCGAATATCTGGACCGGGTAAATCTACCATGTCTCACCGATACTGCTAGAGAAAAGTTGGACAGTCCCCTGACCCTAACAGAGATCCAAGCGGCGGTTAAGTCTCTGCAGAGTGGGAAAACGCCAGGCCCAGAATGGGTATCCGGCGGAGTTCTACAAACAATATGCAGAAGATTCCCTCCCCATTTTTCGAGACGTTTTTGGTGAAGGCACTTGAACGTGGGAGTTTACCCACGTCCATGTTTGAAGCGGTAATCGTTGTCCTCCCTAAGCCTGGCAGGAATCCTGATCTGTGTTCCTCATACAGACCCATATAACTTCTGA
This sequence comes from Lithobates sylvaticus, assembly GCA_028564925.1. Lineage (NCBI taxonomy): Eukaryota > Metazoa > Chordata > Amphibia > Anura > Ranidae > Lithobates > Lithobates sylvaticus. The sequence continues at coordinate 173,459,993 of CM053029.1, forward strand.
ATGTGGATCTGAAAATACTGGCTAAGGAAGGTACTGGCGGGTCGTTTGAACACAGTGATTACAGCTCTTATACACCCGGACCAGTCCGGGTTCATGCCGGGCAGAGGGACGGATATTAATATACGAAGACTGCTGACACACATGGATAGTGCTCCGGAGGACAGCCTGGGGGTGGTGGTATCCCTGGATGATGAGAAAGCCTTTGATTTGGTTGAATGGGGGTACCTCTGGGCTGTCCTCCGGAAATTTGGATTGAGACCGGTGTTTATACAATGGCTGCGCACAATGTATGCCTCCCCTAGTGCCCGTATACGGACCAATAATTCCCTCTCACAGGCCTTCCCGCTGGGAAGGGGTACCTGACAAGGATGCCTGCTTTCACCGGGGCTTTTTGCACTGCCAGTGGAACCCTTGGCCTCAAAAATTTGCGAAGCACCCACAGTACGGGGAATACGGGTGGGAGTGGTGGAAGAGAAAATATCCTTGTATGCAGACGATACTATCCTATATCTGAATGATGTCTCCTCCTCACTCCCAGCCATCCTACAGTTAGTCAATGAATTCGGAACATACTCTGGCGTCAAAGGTCAATTGGGATAAATCATTGATTTACCCACTGAACCCAAATAGACCTAGGCCTCCTATGCAGAGCCCACTAGTCTGGGTAGATAATTTCAAATACCTGGGGATTTGGATGGGTGGGCCAGTAGCTAGGTATATGGAACTCAACATAAATCCCCTACTTGTAAGCTTCTCGAAGAAATGCAATGACTGGAGGTCGCTACCCCTAACTCCAGTGGGCAGAGTAAACCTTAGTAAAGTGTAAGTAAACCCCCCTATCGTTTTCAGCCAAGGAAGCTGCCATCTTTGCTTCTGTTTAATCTTCAACTGCCACAGTGCTGCACATGTGATCCGTTATGACACCAGCCATTGGATGGTTTAACTGTTTGGTTAAGAGCACAGCCAATGTGCAGTTAGCATTCCCGGCATGCCTTTTTTTTTTAGACTGTTAAATCGATGGGTTTACTTCCGCTTTAAAATGGTTTTCCTGCCGAAGTTTCTTTATCTATTCAGAAACAGCCCAATAGCGATCCCAATGACCTACTTTCACAGAATAAAGTCTATAGTTTCCTCCTTTGTATGGCTGGGCAAGGTGCCTAGACTGGCACTATCCACCCTGCAACTACCGATGGGACAGGGGGGACTTGCCCTTCTCAACTTCCAATACTACTACTGGGCGGCAATTCTGGTGACTGCCCTATGGTGGTTCTCACAGCCGAAAGATAACCCAGCGGTGACTCTGGAGGCTGCAATTCTGGGGTCATATGCAGTGCTTAGCCATTTAGTATTTCTGAAAGCTAAGTACAATCTACCAAACTGGATGCTTTTCCGGTTCCTACAGGTGAGACATGCCTTTCAACATCAATTTCCTGATGGGGTCATCCTTGAGTCAGATCCAGTTGAAAAATTGCTCACCTCTAAGGTCCTGCTGGCACCCCTGTCCACAATCTATTTTCATTTGACAGCCCCCCTGCCCACCTCGCTATCTAAAGTGTATACTAAATGGAAGGAGGACATACCTTCTCTTGAGGAGGAAGACTGGGAGTCCTGTGTCTCCTCATACGTTTCAACTCTGATCTCGGCTAGGGACCGTTTCATACAGCTGAAATTCTTGCACCGGGCCTATTATACACCGCAGAGACTGGCAGCCATCTATAGGGACAGGTCACCTAACTGGATGTGGGGGGGGGGGAGGAAGCCTCCTTTTTACATATGACCTCGTCATGCCCGGCACTGCAGGGATTCTGGCAACAGGTCTTGGCTGATATTAATCAAACGGCGGAGATCTCCCTCCCACTGAAGCCAGAAATTTTGCTTTTGAATGTGATAGATGATCCCACGGTTAAATATACTGGGAAATATAAGAAATTGTTTGTGTCATTTGCTACATACTGTGCTCGAAGAGAGGTTCTGTTGAAATGGAGGGCCGAGCTCCCACCCACCATCACCACATGGAGAAACACCTTGAACACGGTTTTACCACTGTACAAAATAACGTATGTCAATAGGAATTGCCCGCACAAATTTGATAAGATTTGGTCATCTTGGATAGACTCTTGGGGATCTTTGCCATTGGAGTTATATCCCCCTGATCCAGATGCAGATTTATGATCCAGTGGGGGGATCTGGAATCCCGAACTAGCGGAGTGTGCTACTCTGCTCTGTCTCTCCCCTTCTTTTCCTCCCCTCCCACCCCCCTTTTTTCTCTCTCTCCTCTCTCCCCCCCCCCCTCCCCCCTTACCACCTCTCTTTCTCCTTCCTTACTTCCATCCCTCTCCTACGCCAGACTCTCCCTTAATTTCTCCCTCTGATGCTCCCTCCCTCTGATGCTCCCTCCCTCTCCTTCCTCCCTTTCCTTCTTCACCCCTTCATTTACACTGATTGTTTCGGGATATAAGAACACTAGTCCCCTATATACTTAATGACTATGACTACTACCTGCAACTGTATAAACTGCGGAATATGTATATTGACAATTTGCTCTAAATAACTATGTATTGTAAACTGACCTGTATGTACTAAATATGAATAAAGTTCACATTTTGTTAAAAAAAAAGATCAGTGGTGTCAATGGTTACATATCTGAGAGTCATACATTTTGTCATTGTTCAAGGAACACCTAAAAACCTCTGGAGGAATCCTGGTTGAGAAAAGGTGATAAGGCAGTGGACGTTAAACAAAAAGTGTGTGTGTGTGTAAATTGTTTAAAGGGCGGGATTACAAAATATACTTACCTTTTCCCGGCTTCTACTAAGCATCACCATCTTGCAAAGGAGAACCCAGAGAATGCAGAGTACTAGGGTTGCCACCTTTTCTTCAAGCCAAACCCGAACACATTAGCAGCGCACGGCAATTTTTTTTTTTTTTTTTAGTACATTAAATTCATTACCTCTGTACAATGCAAGGCAATTTTTATGTATTTATGTAGTATACACTATACATATATTTTATGATTAAATAACATTTCTAATCATATGGAGTTAATCACAAGAGTCCCCCTTTACCTCAGAGTCAACAAAGTTGACACTCTTGGCTTACAATTGCAGTGAGCAGTCTGGGCCAGGGGTGGCCTGAAAACTCATGGGGCCTCCGGGCAATTGAAGATCATGGGTTCCCCAGGTTTAAAGATGGCTGTCTCATGAGAGCCAACATTATTGTGGCAGGCCAACGCATAGAGGCACCAAGCTCTGCAACATGCAGAGTGGCAGAAGGAGTACCACACTATACCACGGGTATGATGGGGGCAGTATGTACAAGAGAGGAGTGTGGAGGGGATGGTGTGGGCAGTATGTATAGGAAAGGAGTGCGGAGGGGATGGTGTGGGCAGTAGGAGAGGAGTGCAGAGGGGATGGTGTGTGCAGTAGGAGAGGAGTGCGGAGGGGATGGTGTGGGCAGTATGTATAGGTGAGGAGTGCGGAGGGGATGGTGTGTGCAGTAGGAGAGGAGTGCGGAGGGGATGGTGTGTGCAGTAGGAGAGGAGTGCGGAGGGGATGGTGTGGGCAGTATGTATAGGTGAGGAGTGCGGAGGGGATGGTGTGGGCAGTATGTATAGGAGAGGAGTGCGGAGGGGATGGTGTGGGCAGTAGGAGAGGAGTGCAGAGGGGATGGTGTGTACAGTAGGAGAGGAGTGCAGAGGGGATGGTGTGTACAGTAGGAGAGGAGTGCAGAGGGGATGGTGTGTGCAGTAAGATAGGAGTGCAGAGGGGATGGTGTGTGCAGTAGGAGAGGAGTGCAGAGGGGATGGTGTGTGCAGTATGTATAGGAGAGGAGTGTGGAGGGGATGGTGTGTGCAGTAGGAGAGGAGTGCAGAGGGGATGGTGTGTGCAGTAGGAGAGGAGTGCGGAGGGGATGGTGTGTGCAGTATGTATAGGAGAGGAGTGTGGAGGGGATGGTGTGTGCAGTAGGAGAGGAGTGCAGAGGGGATGGTGTGTGCAGTAGGAGAGGAGTGCGGAGGGGATGGTGTGTGCAGTAGGAGAGGAGTGCGGAGGGGATGGTGTGGGCAGTATGTATAGGAGAGGAGTGCGGAGGGGATGGTGTGGGCAGTATGTATAGGTGAGGAGTGCGGAGGGGATGGTGTGGGCAGTAGGAGAGGAGTGCAGAGGGGATGGTGTGTGCAGTAGGAGAGGAGTGCGGAGGGGATGGTGTGTGCAGTAGGAGAGGAGTGCGGAGGGGATGGTGTGGGCAGTAGGAGAGGAGTGCGGAGGGGATGGTGGGGGCAGTAGGAGAGGAGTGCGGAGGGAATGGTGTGGGCAGTAGGAGATGAGTGCGGAGGGGATGGTGTGGGCAGTAGGTGAGGAGTGCGGAGGGGATGGTGTGGGCAGTATGTATAGGAGAGGAGTGCGGAGGGGATTGTATGGGCAGTAGGAGAGGAGTGCAGAGGGGATGGTGTGTGCAGTAGGAGAGGAGTGCGGAGGGGATGGTGTGTGCAGTAGGAGAGGAGTGCGGAGGGGATGGTGTGGGCAGTATGTATAGGAGAGGAGTGCGGAGGGGATTGTGTGGGCAGTATGTATAGGAGAGGAGTGCGGAGGGGATGGTGTGGGCAGTAGGAGAGGAGTGCAGAGGGGATGGTGTGTGCAGTAGGAGAGGAGTGCGGAGGGGATGGTGTGGGCAGTAGGAGAGGAGTGCGGAGGGGATGGTGTGGGCAGTAGGAGAGGAGTGCGGAGGGGATGGTGTGGGCAGTAGGAGAGGAGTGCGGAGGGGATGGTGTGGGCAGTAGGAGAGGAGTGCGGAGGGGATGGTGTGGGCAGTAGGAGATGAGTGCGGAGGGGATGGTGTGGGCAGTAGGTGAGGAGTGCGGAGGGGATGGTGTGGGCAGTATGTATAGGAGAGGAGTGCGGAGGGGATAGTGTGGTCAGTATGTATAGGAGAGGAGTGCGGAGGGGATGGTGTGGGCAGTAGGAGAGGAGTGTGGAGGGGATGGTGTGGGCAGTATGTATAGGAGAGGAGTGCGGAGGGGATTGTATGGGCAGTAGGAGAGGAGTGCAGAGGGGATGGTGTGTGCAGTAGGAGAGGAGTGCGGAGGGGATGGTGTGTGCAGTAGGAGAGGAGTGCGGAGGGGATGGTGTGGGCAGTATGTATAGGAGAGGAGTGCGGAGGGGATTGTGTGGGCAGTATGTATAGGAGAGGAGTGCGGAGGGGATGGTGTGGGCAGTAGGAGAGGAGTGCAGAGGGGATGGTGTGTGCAGTAGGAGAGGAGTGCGGAGGGGATGGTGTGGGCAGTAGGAGAGGAGTGCGGAGGGGATGGTGTGGGCAGTAGGAGAGGAGTGCGGAGGGGATGGTGTGGGCAGTAGGAGAGGAGTGCGGAGGGGATGGTGTGGGCAGTAGGAGAGGAGTGCGGAGGGGATGGTGGGGGCAGTAGGAGAGGAGAGCGGAGGGGATGATGCCAGCTGGATATATGAAGTGGTCAGGGGGGGGGGGGGGGTGATGAACCTGGGGGGAGTTGGGGGCTGAGAAACAGTGATGTATATAATAACAAAAGCCATTGTACTCATCCACTAATATTTACAACAATGAAAACTGCCAGCTCCCAGCACTCTCTATGTACAGATGATGTGAATGTAATGTATGACCATTCATATATCCCTGTGTTGTCCAAGCTCTGTACATCAGAAGTTTACACTCTCCACACACACAGGGTTAATGAATGGTCATAAATGACTGCACATTATCTGGACTGAGGATGGGGGATGTTTGTACAGACACAGCTTGGAAGATATCAGACACACTTCAGACTGATCCTCCTGTCACCTTAACCCTTCACAGCAACTACTGCAAAGCAAGTCCTGTCAGCTTTCCACCCCAGGAGACTCAGAGAAACTCTCAGCTCACCTCTTCCCTGTGTGAGTAGAGCCAGCCCGACATCATCTACTCCTCCTGACATCATCTCCTCCTCGGCTCCACCTCCGGGACACCGCACTAGTGATCAGAGGGGGGGGGATTAAGTCACTGATAAGAGACCATACAGGAGCCTGGGGGAGGGAGGGTCAGCAATGAGTTTTAGATTATAACAAACAGACCAGCACAGTGTATTTATGGAGAAGCAGTGACACTGCTGCTGTCTCCAAAGTGACAAATATGCTAGAGGAGCTCCCCCTATCTGAATGGTCTGTCCGGGTTTCAGAGAGTCTGAAAACCGGACAGATGATTCAGAACCCGGACTGTCCGGGTGAATCCCGTACAGGTGGCAACCCTACAGAGTACTCCAAATCCTATGAAAGGCTGACGCAGTCTAGAATACACTTTTGGTGAGACTTGGAGGTTGATTTACTAAAACTGGAGAGTGCCCAATCTGGGGCAACTCTGCATAGAAACCAATCCGCTTCCAGATTTTACTGTCAAAGCTTAACTAAACAAGTTGACGTTAGAAGCTGATTGGCTACCATACAGACCTGCACCAGATTTTGCACTCTCCACCTTTTCTTAAATCAACCCCACAGGCTACTTAAAATTCTCTATGGTCTTGTCAGGAGGATAATGTCGCCTTCCCCCTAGGCTCAGTGTGCAGAAGTCAGGCGAAAGGTAAGTATCTAACTTCCCCCCCACAAGTGTTTTTTTTTCACATGGGCATTTAAGCAAGAGGGTGGGAGGCCTCATTAGAAAAGGTTTGCTTTAACCACTTGCTGACCGCCGCATGTAGATTTACATCAGCAGAATGGCACGGCTGGGCAAATGGGCACACAGGTACGTCCTTTTGAATTTGCCGCCGTGTGGTCACGTGCGTGCGGGCGACCCTGTCGGGAGCCCCGTGAGTAGGATCGCAGGTCCCACGGACTCTATGTCCGCGGGGATACCCATGATCGTCTCACAGAGCTGAAGAATGGGGAGATGCTAATGTAAACAAGCACTGTCACTGATCATACCTCCCTGTGATCGGGAGCTATGATCAGTGATGTGTCACACACACACAGCCCCTAACAGTTAGAATCACTCCCCAGGACACACTTAACCCTTTCCTAACCAGCTAGTGGTTAACCCCTTCACTGCCCGTGTAATTTTTTACAGTAATCAGTGCAATGTTATAGCACTGATCGCTGTAAAAATGACAATGGTCCCAAAAATGTGTCAGAATTGTCCGACCTGTCCACCATAACGTCGCAGTCCCGATAAAAAAAAAAAAGAATAATAAAAATGCCATAAAACTATCCCCTATTTTGTAGACGCTATAACTTTTGCGCAAACCAATCAATAAACGCTTATTGTGTTTTGTTTTTTTTTTTACCAAAAATATGTAGGCGTATACGTATCGGCCTAAACTGAGGGAAAAAATATTTTTTTTATATTTTTTGGGGATATTTATTATAGCAAAAATTTTAAAATAATGCGTATTTTTGTTTATAGTGCAAAAAATAAAAACAGCAGAGGTGATCAAATACCACCAAAAGAAAGCTCTATTTGTGGAAAAAAAAGGATGTCAATTTTGTCTGGGAGCCACATCGCACGACCGCGCAATTGTCAGTTAAAGCGACGCAGTGCCGAATCGCAAAATGTGCGCTGGTCTTTGGCCAGCAAAATGGTCCGGGGGTTAAGTGGTTAAGCGGCATCATTGAACACATTGTAAAAAAGGGACATATGAATATGCACAGTAAAATGAAAACGTGCAATGCACTTAAAGCGGAGCTCCACCCTAAAGTGGAACTTCCGCTTATCGGATTCCTCCCCCCCCCGGGTGCCACAATTGGCACCTTTCAGGGGGGAGGGGGGTTGCAGATACCTGTATAATGCATGTATCTGCACCCAATTCCGGGACGAGATATCTGGAGCTGTCCCGCCCATATATGCAGATGCACCGTTGTGTCTTGGGAAACACAGTTCCCAGGACACAACGGGGACCAATAGAGACGTGCATGCGCAGTAGGGAACCGGGCAGTGAAGACGTTGCGTATTCACTTCCTGATTCCCTGACAGAGGATGGCGGCAGGGCAGCCGAGAGACGATCGGTCGCTCGTCACATTCTGCCGACACCGCTGGAACAGGTAAGTGTCCATTTATTAAAAGTCAGCAGCTGCAGTATTTGTAGCTGCTGACTTTTAATATCTTTGGTGCGGGTGGAGCTCCGCTTTAAGAATCACTTCCAAGGTCCAAGAGAGGTGGTACCCCGTAATGTCTATACAGACCTTCTACTGAGCATTATATCCAACATGGAATATAAGAGACGTGCTATACAGCTACGACTGTACACACAATTTATTAGTAGATACTGAGAATTACACCCAGCGTACAGAACAAGAGAAGTGGTACTGTGCAGAATCAATACATACAGAATAGGAACAGATACTGAGAGTTACACCCAGCTTATAGAACGAGAGAAGGAGTACTGTGTAGTCTATTAGGTTTACATACTAACACAGCCTGTAATGCAAACACATCTCCAGTATGACACATTGGGGTTGATTTACCAAAACTGAAGAGTCCAAAATCTGGTGCAGCTCTGCATAGAAACCAATCAGCTTCCAGGTTTTATTGTCACACCTTAACTGAACAAGCTGAAGTTAGAAGCTGATTGGCTACCTTGCAGAGCTGCACCAGATTTTGTACTCTCCAGCTTTAGTAAAACTAAAGTAACTAAAATAACTGCAAACTAATAAAATGTAGGTAAAAAAACGTATTCTCACAGTACTTTTGGGGTTAATTGGAGTCTACTGATCTGCATTGAACGTGCATTTAGAACACAGGTAAACAACACCTGTGTACACAAGTCCTACCTGAGGTTGCAGCAGAAGTAACCCTTATTCTGTTTTCTGCGGTGGCTGCTGAAAATAGTGTGTAGCAGCCATAACCCCTAGGGGCGGCCTTGACTTTTCTTGGCTTACCAAGTACCTCCTCGTGGCTTGTCGGTTGTTGTCTAGGGGTTCCCAGGGTTAGTACCCAGTGACTTCAGATGCCGACACAGTAAAAGTCCTTTTCAAGGTTTTTATTTTGCAGGGATAACATCCAACGGTAACACAGTCTCAGGTGGGAATAGAGGGCAAGGGTGATAAAACTCAGGCACTTTGAACTGCTGACATCCACTGAATGTCTCTAATCAACCCAGAGAGTAGCCACTCGCAGCTGGGTGTTTCACTGCTGGATAAACCTTTGCAAAGTCTCTGCCACAGACTAGATTGTAACTGAAGAGAAGTAGGAACCTTTCTCACAGTACCTGGATCTCTCAGCCTTCTTGGCGATACTGTGTGAAGTGTGGATTCTTTAGTGTCCATACAACTCCGCTCCCAGGCTCTTACTGAGCAGCCATCTTGTTGGCCCTCCTCCGAAGAGTCCTCCCCTGGTCACTTGTATGAGTTGCTGTGTCCGCCAATATCGAGAGCACACCGGGACGCCTTCGAATCCTCCTTCAGTTACTGGGCCTCGAACTAACCAGTTCCGAGGCTCGGGAACGGACAGATTCCCCACCCCAGACCATGAGGGCCTCTGGGGCTGGTCAGAGTGACCATGCTTGGGGGACGGCAGACACTCCTGGGCCCGGGACCCCTCACGGGGCTGCCCCGGATCAGAACCAGGAATCAAAGCAGCGGCCGACCCACCTTAAATACCCCTTCCCAGACTATGCAGCGGGGCCAGACTCGCCCACTGATTGGCTCCGGGAAAGATTGGTACCTAACACATTCAACCAGGCTCAGTTCTCAGCCTGTCACAGGTGCCTCACTGCACCTATGACCAGGCGGAACCTCAGTACAGCCCAGCCAGACTGATGCCAAAGTAAATCCTGTACAATTAACCCCCAGAACTCCATTACAGCTCTGAGAAAAAATAGATTTACATTGATAGCGCACCCTTAATAAAGTGTGGGCGCTACAGGTGCATGCACAATTTTTGGTCCATTGTGGTACATTAAGTAGCCTATTCGTATGAATGGTCTGCCCTAACACTGAGCATGTAATGTATGATGTAACATGTGTGCGTTTAATGCACCACAGCAGACCACACTGGCATAAATAGCCACAAATGAATGGGTTGCCTTCATGCAACATGCGTCAATGCACAACACAACATAAAAGAGCAAATTACCACGCTAGACCTAAATTGCATATGCTCCTATACACTATAGCACACTCCATGCATCCTCATACACGCTCTTATACTCCATAGCGCACTCCATGCGTCTCCCATACACTCTCCTATACTTCATAGCGCACTCCATGCATCCTCATACACTCTCCATGCATCCCCCATAGCGCACTCCACCCATCCCCCATACACTCTCCTATACACCATAGCACACTCAATGAATCCCCAAAACACATTCCTATACACTATAGCACACTCCATGCATTCTCATACACTTTCCAATACACTATAGCACACTCCATGCATCCATCCTCATACACTTTCCTATACACCATAGCGCACTCCATGCGTCTCCCAAACGCTCTCCTATACACCATAGCACACTCCATGCATCCTCATAAACTTTACTATATACCATAGCGCACTCCATGCGTCCCCCATACACTCTCCTATACAACACTGCGCACTCCATGTGTCCTCATACTCCCTCCTATACACCATAGCGCACTCCATGCGCCCCCCATACTCTCTCCTTTACTCCATAACGCATAACTTTATGCGCCTCCCACACGCTCTCCTATACACAATAGCACACTCCATGCGTCTCCCATACACTCTAGCCCACTCCATGTGTCCTCATACACTTTCCTATACACCATAGCACACTCCATGCGTCCCCCATACACTCTCCTATGCTCCATAGCGCACTCCATGCTTCCCCTATACACTATAGTGCACTCCATGCATCCTCATACACTCTCCTATATGCCATTGCACACTCCGTGCATCTCCCACACGCTCTTCTATACACCATAGCACACTCCATGCATCTCCCATACACTAGAGCACACTCCATGCGTCCTCATACACTTTCCTATTTACCATAGATCACTCCATGCATCCCCCATATGCTCTCCTATACATTATAGGGCACACCATGAGTCCCCCATATGCTCTCCTATACATTATAGGGCACACCATGAATCCCCCATATGCTCTCCTATACACCATAGCACACTCCATGTGTCCCCCATACACTCTCCTATACAGCATTGCACACTCCATGTGTCCTCATACTCTCTCCTATACACTATAGCGCACTCCGTGCATCCCCCATACGCTCTCCTATACACCATAGCGCACTCCATGCATCCCCCATATGCTCTCCTATACATTGTAGGGCACTCCATGCGTCCCCCATACACTCTCCTATACAGCATTGCACACTCCATGTGTCCTCATACACTCTCCTATACACTCTCCTATACTCCATAGCACACTCCATGCATCCCTCATACACTCTCCTATACAACATTGCCTATTCCATGTGTCCCCCATTCACTCTCCTATACACTATAGCACACTCCATGCATCCCTCATACACTCTCCTATATTCCATAACGCACTCAATGCATCTCCCACCCGCTCTTCTATACACCATAGCACACTCCATGCGTCTCCTATACACTATAGCACACTCCATGTGTCCTCATACACTTTCCTATATACCATTGCTCACTCCATGCATCCCCCATATGCTCTCCTATACATTATAGGGCACTCCATGCATCCCCATATGCTCTCCTATACACCATAGCACACTCTATGCATCCCCCATATGCTCTCCTATACATTATAGGGCACTCCATGTGTCCCCCATACACTCTCCTATACAGCATTGCACACTCCATGTGTCATCATACTCTCTCCTATACACCATAGAGCACTTCATGCGTCCCCCATACACTCTCCTATACACTATAGCGCACTCCATGCGTCCTCCATACACTCTCCTATACACCATAGCACACTCCATGCATGCCTCAAACACTCCTATACACCATAGCGCTCTCCATGCATCCCCCATGCACTTTCCTATACAATAAGCGCAATCCATGCATCCCCCACATGCTCTCCTATACACCATAGCACACTCCATGCATCTCCTATACACTTTCCTATATACCATAGCACACTCCATGCATCTCCTAGACATCATAGGACACTCCATGCGTCCTCCATACACTTTCATATACACCATAGCACACTCCATGCATCCCCCATACACTCTCCTATACACCATAGCGCACTCCATGCATCTCCTATACACCATAGCACACTCCATGCATTCGCATACACTCTCCTATACACCATAGTGCACTCATGCATCTCCTATACACCATAGCACACTCCATGTGTCCTCATACACTCTCCTATACATCATAGCGCACTCCATGCTCCATACACTCTCCTATACACTATAGCGCACTCCATGCGTCCTCATACACTCTCCTATACACCATAGCACACTCCATACACACTCCTATACACCATAGCGCTCTCCATGCATCCCCCATGCACTTTCCTATACAATAAGCGCAATCCATGCATCCCCCACATGCTCTCCTATACACCATAGCACACTCCATGCATCTCCTATACACTTTCCTATATACCATAGCACACTCCATGCATCTCCTAGACATCATAGGACACTCCATGCATCCTCCATACACTTTCATATACACCATAGCACACTCCATGCATCCCCCATACACTCTCCTATACACCATAGCGCACTCCATGCATCTCCTATACACCATAGCACACTCCATGCATCCTCATACACTCTCCTATACACCATAGTGCACTCCATGCATCTCCTATACACCATAGCACACTCCATGTGTCCTCATACACTCTCCTATACATCATAGCGCACTCCATGTGTCTCCCATTTTCTCTCCTATACACCATAACATACTCCATGCGTCCCCCATACACTCTCCTATACACCATAGCACACTCCATGCGTCCATACACTTTCCTATACACCATAACGCACTCCATGCGTCCTCGTACACTTTTCTGTACACCATAGCGCACTCCATGGGTCCTCCACACACTCGCCTATACATTTTAACGCACTCTATGCGTCCCCCATACGCTCTCCTAAACACCATAGTGCATGCAATGCATGCTCCAAACACTCCTATACACTATAGCGCACTCCATGCATCCTTATACACTATAGCACACTCCATGCATCTCCTATACACCATAGTGCACTCCATGCATCCCCCATACACTCTTCTATACACCATAGTGCAGTCCCTGCATCCCCCATACACTCTCCTATACACCATAGTGCAGTCCCTGCGTCCTCATACACAAGTTTTGAAAATAGGAAAAAAAATATACTTTTCTTTCTTAAATATTCCAAAACAAATGAGAGCTGCAAAAATCTCACCATGCCTCTTAGAAGATACCTTGGGGTGTCTACTTTCCAAAATGGGTTCATTTGGGGGGTGTTGTGCTATCATGACATTTCAGGGCCTCCGAAACTGTGATAGGTAGTGAGGAGTAAAATCACCATTTTATGCCCTTAGAAATCCTGAAGGTGGTGATTGGTTTTCGGGCATGTGGTATCTCATACTAGGAGAAGCAGCAGAATGTATTTTGGGGTGTAATTTTACATATGCCCATGGCATGTTTGAGCAATATATCATTTAGTGACAACTTTGTGTAAAAAAAGAAAAAAATTAAATTACATTTTCCAGAAACTTGTGGCAAAATATAAAATATTCCATGGACTCAACATGAATCACAAAAAATAGGGTGTCTACATTCCAAAATGGGGTCATTTGGGGGGGGTTTTGACCTGTCATGGCATTTTATACCCAACATTAGAAACTTATGCCACACATCACCCACTCGATCCACCAAGTCCTTTCTGACACTTTTGTTTACATGAAAAAATTATTATTTTTTGAACCCTCAGACATTATATATTATTTTTTTAAAACAGAGGCCCATCAGATTAAATTGGTAGTTTTTTTTTTCACAAAGTATTTGTTCAGCGATTTTTTTGAATGCAATTTTTGAGGAAAAAAAACACTTTTTTGAATTTTAGAGACTAAACACGACATGCTTTAAAATTAGGCACACCCGCGCAGCAGCGACAAATTATATACATTTTTAAAAGCCTTTACAGGTTACCACTTTAGATTTACAGAGGAGGTCTACTGCTAGAATTACTGCCCTGGATCTGACGTTCGTGGTGATACCTCACATGCATGGTGCAATTGCTGTTTACATATGACACAAGACTGAAGCTTGCATTCACCTTTGCATGCATGCACGGGGGAACAGGGGTGCTTTTCAATTTTAATATATATTTTTTTTAATTATTCATTATGCTTTTTAATTTATTTTTACAGTGTAAATCTCTCCTCAACTCTTAAAGCATGTAAAATCAGTCTAGCGGCTAATTAGCCGATAGGATGGGTTTTACATAAAAGCCGAACCGCCGGCTGAAAAGAACGATACCAAGATGATACCTAAACCTGCAGGCATCATTCTGCAATAACCACTCAAAGTCCAGAAACATACCAGTATGCTGCTCGTCCTTGTTGGGCATATATTGTAATGTTCTTTTTTTTCATGCAGCCTGTGGATGAAAAAAGAGAACCTAACAGATTCCTCTATTCATATTAATCGATGGTATGCCCACCATTAGAATACCGCCCTGCATCCACCCTCTTCTAATGATGGGCATACATGCACCATTCTTTTTTTAACTGTGGTGGTGAATTTACCTCCTACAGCACTGGAGTCGCTGATTTATGTATCGTGAGAGCAAACCCTGTTGCTGTCAAAATAATAAAATCCGTGCTACAGCTGAACGGCGTACCTGAAAAGCAAGCAATGGTATCAATAAACCATTAACTCAATAAAGCAACTTTTTTTATTGCAAACTGTGCCAAAAAAAAGAGTAAAAAATATATGTCGAAACATAGGGGCAAATTGCCCCATCCACCCCTGCCCCCATGCTTCGGCATATATGCTATTTTTTTTTAACTGTGGTGGTGAAATAAACTCCTACAGCGCTGGAGTCACGGCTTTATGTATCGTGAGAGCAAACCCTGTTGCTGTCACAATAAATAAACCAGTGCTGCAGCTGAACGGCAAACCTGCAAAGCAAATAATTGTTAACAATAAAACACAGTAACATTACAGTATAACAGTAGGATATACCATACCCACAAATCAAACACAATAAAACACAGTACAATAAAACATTACAGTATATCATAAAATACAGTAAAACAGAGGAGAACAATACAGAGAGAAGAACAATAAAATGACAACTATTTTGGGCTTTTTTCTTTACACTTTTATTCTAACTTTGAACGTTCCAGGTTAGGGTCTCTCAAAATGCGATGGCCATCTAACATCTTTCAAGACCCTGTGTAAGTGTGCCGTAGGACTGTGCCATTCTGTACCCTACGCTAATACTCCACTAGTGTGTGGCAGCGATGGAAACAGTGACTGACCAGATTGGTCAGGACAGGAGGGACAATAAAAGCGTGTGTCACGCCTAAATCCGTGTTTTCTGCAGACACATCTTTTTTGGGGTGACACTATGACAGGGAGTAAAAGGGTTAACTGGGGGGGTGATCAGGGCTCCACGAGGGGAGGTGACATCGCTTCCTCTGCCTCTGTTTACATTACACAGGCAGAGGACAGTCTCTCATTCGCCAGAAATGATCACCAGGTCCATGCCAGAAATCATCTGCCTGGGCCTGGAGACTGATCGGTTCGGGAACAAAGTACTTTTTATTGATCTCAGATTCCTCCTTTTTTTCTGCTCTAACTTCCTGAAATGGGTTTTGGGCTGCGCGCTGCAGGTTTTGAGCTGTGGGTTTTGGGCTGTTGCCTGTTGGCTGCGGGCTGTGGGTTTTGGGCTGTAAGCTGTGGGTTTTTGGCTGCGGGTTTTGAGCTTGTGGGCTGCAGACTGCAGGTTTTGGGCTGTGGCTAAAGGAGAGGTTTGGGAGTTAATGGAGAATGACAGAGGGAGGCACAAACATACAGAGACAATTTTATGACAAATAATTTACTTATTTATATATTTTTAAGGACATTACCTAGAATGTCTATCTTATCTGCGGGCTGTGGGCTTTGGGCTGCAGGTTTTGGGCTGTGGGCTGCGGGCTTTGGGCTGCGAGTGACACTGTGGGTGTGAGCTGCGAGTTTTGGGATTCGGACTAAAGGAGAGGTTTGGGAGTTAATGGAGAATGACAGAGGGAGGCACAAACATACAGAGGCAATTCCATGACAAATAATTTACAGGACAAAAATGTCTAATCTATCTTTATATTTGCATTTTTTATTTTTATAAACAAGACCAAAAAACATACATACTATCTTATCTATGTTTACAAAAAAAATGATATATATATATATATATATATATATATATATATATATATATATATATATATATATACACATTTTTTTCCAAACAAACAGAAGTGAGAGGAAAGGGAGAGGTTCGGGAGTTAATAGAGGATGTGACAAGGAATCAGAAACACACAGAAAGAAACAATTTCATGACAAATAAGTACATTGACTATAATATCTATCTTATCTATAAAAATCTATACAAGAACAAAAAACATACATACTATCTTATCTATGTTTACTAAAAAAATTTTTTTGTATTTTTTAATTTATTTTTTAAAACAGAAGTGAGGGGAAAGGGAGAGGTCCAGTAGTTAACCACTTCCTGCCCAAGGTACGTCATATGACATCATGGACTTTGAGGGAGATATCTGAATGATGCCTGCAGGCATCATTCAGATAGTTTTTTTTTTCAGCCAGCGACAGCCAGCGACTTTCAGCCAGCGAACATTCACAGCGGCAGCTCAGCCGCTTAATCTTTCTTACAGGTGGCGGGAGGGGACGTCCCCCCTTCCGCCGCCCTCTGGTGCTTTTCCTGGGTTTGCCTGTATGATCGGTGGCCCGGCGAAAGAATCGGTCGCCGCCAGAAGTTTACCATAGAGATTTATGATGCTATGAGGTCACATCCGGGCCGGCGGATGTAAACAAAGCCAAGGACACGGCTGGAAAGGCAGAGAGAGTTTGTTTTTTTTTATCTCCGCCTTTCCAGCCTGGAGGAGAGTTGTGGGGTCCATAAAGAGGACCTGTCACACACTATTCATATAGTAAACTCTGGTTTAAAAAATATATTCAATTTAAGTATGTGTTCTTAACCCAAAAAAGTAGCTTTGGGCCTTTGGACTTTCTTCTCCTCATATGGCTGCCCAATCACACTTTTGTGTATGTTGGTAAAGAAGTGACACTATTATCCAACTTCCTGAAAAGGGCTATGGGCTTTAGACTTATGCTATGGGCTTTGGGCTATAAGCTTTGGGCTCTGGGCTTTGTAGTGAACATAGAGCAGTGTACATGACTGCAACTAACGTGCACGGCTTGTTCCAAACAGATGTGAGGGGAAAAAGGAGGGGTGTAGGAGGACCATTAACTAATGGATGTGTATGAATTTTTACTGAAAAATAAGGATATTGTTTAGTATAAAAAAATTCCGGCCTCCACCACCCCTTATAGCCTGCCAATCCCTCTCCTTCTTTGTAAGATGTTATAAACACACTAAACTCTGGTTTAAAAAACAAAGTGTTTTGCTGTTTATATGTTGAGTTTGTAGCTACATTTTGTAGTCTGGTCTGGAATCCTCACCTTCATCAGGATGAAGGGACTCCTTTTCAGCGGTAATGATCTAGTCTCCACCTGAGACCTATAAGCTACATCAGGATGAAGCGACCCCTTTTCGGTGTTAATTGTCTGGAGCGCTCACCTGAGAGCTCGAAGCTACGTCAGGAAGTGACTCCTTTTCGGTGTTGATTGTCTGGAGCGCTCACCTGAGAGCTGGAAGCCACATCAGGATGAAGTGTCTCCTTTTCGGTGTTGATTGTCTGGAGCGCTCACCTGAGAGCTGGAAGCTATGTCAGGATGAAGCGACTCCTTTTCGGATATTGTTTAGTGTAAAAATAAATCCGGCCTCCTCCACCCCATAGCTGGCCAATGCCTCTCCTTCTTTGTAAGGTGCTATTAAAGTAACAGTAAACTCTGGTATATTTTGAGTTTGTAGTTACATTTTGTAGTCTGGTATGGAGTGCTCACCTGAGAGCTGGAAGCTACGTCAGGATGAAGCGACCCCTTTTCGGAGTTGATTGTCTGGAGCGCTCACCTGAGAGCTGGAAGCTACGTCAGGATGAAGCGACCCCTTTTGGTGTTGATTGTCTGGAGCGCTCACCTGAGAGCTGGAAGCTACGTCAGGATGAAGCGACCCCTTTTCGGTGTTGATTGTCTGGAGCGCTCACCTGAGAGCTGGAAGCTACGTCAGGATGAAGCGACCCCTTTTGGTGTTGATTGTCTGGAGCGCTCACCTGAGAGCTGGAAGCTACGTCAGGATGAAGCGACCCCTTTTCGGTGTTGATTGTCTGGAGCGCTCACCTGAGAGCTGGAAGCTACGTCAGGATGAAGCGACCCCTCTTCGGTGTTGATTGTCTGGAGCGCTCACCTGAAAGCTGGAAGTTACGTCACGATGAAGCGACCCATTTTCGGTGTTGATTGTCTGGAGCGCTCACCTGAGAGCTGGAAGCTATGTCAGGATGAAGCAACCCCTTTTCGTGTTGATTGTCTGGAGCGCTCACCTGAGAGCTGGAAGTTACGTCAGGGTGAAGTGACCCCTTTTCGGTGTTGATTGTCTGGAGCGCTCACCTGAGAGCTGGAAGCTATGTCAGGATAAAGCGACTCCTTTTCAGATATTGTTTAGTGTAAAAATAAATCCGGCCTCCTCCACCCCATAGCCGGCCAATGCCTCTCCTTCTTTGTAAGATGTTATTAAAGTAACAGTAAACTCTGGTATATTTTGAGTTTGTAGTTACATTTTGTAGTCTGGTATGGAGCGCTCATCTGAAACCTAGAAGCTACATCAGAATGAAGCGACCCCTTTTCGGTGTTGCTTTTCTGGAGCGCTCACCTGAGAGCTGGAAGCTACGTCAGGATGAAGTGACCCCTTTTCGGTGTTGTCTGGAGCGCTCACCTGAGAGCTGGAAGCTACGTCAGGATGAAGCGACCCCTTTTCGGAGTTGATTGTCTGGAGCGCTCACCTGAGAGCTGGAAGCTACGTCATGGTTTGAAGCGACCCCTTTTCGGTGTTGATTGTCTGGAGCGCTCACCTGAGAGCTGGAAGCTACGTCAGGATGAAGCGACCCCTTTTCGGTGTTGATTGTCTGGAGCGCTCACCTGAGAGCTGGAAGCTACGTCAGGATGAAGCGACCCCTTTTCGGTGTTGATTGTCTGGAGCGCTCACCTGAGAGCTGGAAGCTACGTCAGGATGAAGCGACCCCTTTTCGGTGTTTATTGTCTGGAGCGCTCACCTGAAAGCTGGAAGCTACGTCAGGATGAAGCGACCCATTTTCGGTGTTGATTGTCTGGATCGCTCACCTGAGAGCTGGAAGCTACGTCAGAATGAAGCGACCCCTTTTCGGTGTTGATTGTCTGGAGCGCTCACCTGAGAGCTGGAAGCTATGTCAGGATGAAGCGACCCCTTTTCGTGTTGATTGTCTGGAGCGCTCACCTGAGAGCTGGAAGCTACGTCAGGATGAAGTGACCCCTTTTCGGTGTTGATTGTCTGGAGCGCTCACCTGAGAGCTGGAAGCTACGTCAGGATGAAGTGACCCCTTTTCGGTGTTGATTGTCTGGAGCGCTCACCTGAGAGCTGGAAGCTACGTCAGGATGAAGCGACCCCTTTTCGGTGTTGATTGTCTGGAGCGCTCACCTGAGAGCTGGAAGCTACGTCAGGATGAAGCGACCCCTTTACGGTGTTGATTGTCTGGAGCGCTCACCTGAGAGCTGGAAGCTACGTCAGGATGAAGCGACCCCTTTTCGGTGTTGATTGTCTGGATCGCTCACCTGAGAGCTGGAAGTTATGTCAGGATGAAGTGACCCCTTTTCGGTGTTGATTGTCTGGAGCGCTCACCTGAGAGCTGGAAGCTACCTCAGGATAAAGCGACCCCTTTTCGGTGTTGATTGTCTGGAGCGCTCACCTGAGAGCTGGAAGCTAAGTCAGGATAAAGCGACTCCTTTTCGGATATTGTTTAGTGTAAAAATAAATCCGGCCTCCTCCACCCCATAGCCGGCCAATGCCTCTCCTTCTTTGTAAGATGTTATTAAAGTAACAGTAAACTCTGGTATATTTTGAGTCTGTAGTTTACATTTTGTAGTCTGGTATGGTGGAAGCGCTCATCTGAAACCTAGAAGCTACATCAGAATGAAGCGACCCCTTTTCGTTGTTGATTGTCTGGAGCGCTCATCTGAGAGCTGGAAGCTACGTCAGGATGAAGCGACCCCTTTTCGGTGTTGATTGTCTGGAGCGCTCACCTGAGAGCTGGAAGCTACGTCAGGATGAAGCGACCCCTTTTCGGTGTTGATTGTCTGGAGCGCTCACCTGAGAGCTGGAAGTTATGTCAGGATGAAGTGACCCCTTTTCGGTGTTGATTGTCTGGAGCGCTCACCTGAGAGCTGGAAGCTACGTCATGGTTTGAAGCGACCCCTTTTCGGTGTTGATTGTCTGGAGCGCTCACCTGAGAGCTGGAAGCTACGTCAGGATAAAGCGACTCCTTTTCAGATATTGTTTAGTGTAAAAATAAATCCGGCCTCCTCCACCCCATAGCCGGCCAATGCCTCTCCTTCTTTGTAAGATGTTATTAAAGTAACAGTAAACTCTGGTATATTTTGAGTTTGTAGTTACATTTTGTAGTCTGGTATGGAGCGCTCATCTGAAACCTAGAAGCTACATCAGAATGAAGCGACCCCTTTTCGTTGTTGATTGTCTGGAGTGCTCACCTGAGAGCTGGAAGCTACGTCAGGATGAAGCGACCCCTTTTCGGTGTTGATTGTCTGGAGCGCTCACCTGAGAGCTGGAAGCTACGTCAGGATGAAGCGACCCCTTTTCGGTGTTGATTGTCTGGAGCGCTCACCTGAGAGCTGGAAGCTACGTCAGGATGAAGCGACCCCTTTTCGGTGTTGATTGTCTGGAGCGCTCACCTGAGAGCTGGAAGCTACGTCAGGATGAAGCGACCCCTTTTCGGTGTTGATTGTCTGGAGCGCTCACCTGAGAGCTGGAAGCTACGTCAGGATGAAGCGACCCCTTTTCGGTGTTGATTGTCTGGAGCGCTCACCTGAGCGCTGGAAGCTACGTCAGGATAAAGCGACTCCTTTTCAGATATTGTTTAGTGTAAAAATAAATCCGGCCTCCTCCACCCCATAGCCGGCCAATGCCTCTCCTTCTTTGTAAGATGTTATTAAAGTAACAGTAAACTCTGGTATATTTTGAGTTTGTAGTTACATTTTGTAGTCTGGTATGGAGCGCTCATCTGAAACTAGAAGCTACATCAGAATGAAGCGACCCCTTTTCGTTGTTGATTGTCTGGAGTGCTCATCTGAGAGCTGGAAGCTACGTCAGGATGAAGCGACCCCTTTTCGCTGTTGATTGTCTGGAGTGCTCATCTGAGAGCTGGAAGCTACGTCAGAATGAAGCGACCCCTTTTCGTTGTTGATTGTCTGGAGTGCTCATCTGAGAGCTGGAAGCTACGTCATGGTTTGAAGCGACCCCTTTTCGGTGTTGATTGTCTGGAGCGCTCACCTGAGAGCTGGAAGCTACGTCAGGAGAAAGCGACTCCTTTTCAGATATTGTTTAGTGTAAAAATAAATCCGGCCTCCTCCACCCCATAGCCGGCCAATGCCTCTCCTTCTTTGTAAGATGTTATTAAAGTAACAGTAAACTCTGGTATATTTTGAGTTTGTAGTTACATTTTGTAGTCTGGTATGGAGCGCTTATCTGAAACCTAGAAGCTACATCAGAATGAAGCGACCCCTTTTCGTTGTTGATTGTCTGGAGTGCTCATCTGAGAGCTGGAAGCTACGTCAGGATGAAGCGACCCCTTTTCGGTGTTGATTGTCTGGAGCGCTCACCTGAGAGCTGGAAGCTACGTCAGGATGAAGCGACCCCTTTTCGGTGTTGATTGTCTGGAGCGCTCACCTGAGAGCTGGAAGCTACGTCAGGATGAAGCGACCCCTTTTCGGTGTTGATTGTCTGGAGCGCTCACCTGAGAGCTGGAAGCTACGTCATGGTTTGAAGCGACCCCTTTTCGGTGTTGATTGTCTGGAGCGCTCACCTGAGAGCTGGAAGCTACGTCAGGATGAAGCGACCCCTTTTCGGTGTTGATTGTCTGGAGCGCTCACCTGAGAGCTGGAAGCTACGTCAGGATGAAGTGACCCCTTTTCGGTGTTGTCTGGAGCGCTCACCTGAGAGCTGGAAGCTACGTCAGGATGAAGCGACCCCTTTTCGGAGTTGATTGTCTGGAGCGCTCACCTGAGAGCTGGAAGCTACGTCAGGATGAAGCGACCCCTTTTCGGTGTTGATTGTCTGGAGCGCTCACCTGAGAGCTGGAAGCTACGTCAGGATGAAGCGACCCCTTTTCGGTGTTGATTGTCTGGATCGCTCACCTGAGAGCTGGAAGTTATGTCAGGATGAAGTGACCCCTTTTCGGTGTTGATTGTCTGGAGCGCTCGCCTGAGAGCTGGAAGCTACGTCATGGTTTGAAGCGACCCCTTTTCGGTGTTGATTGTCTGGAGCGCTCACCTGAGAGCTGGAAGCTACGTCAGGATAAAGCGACTCCTTTTCAGATATTGTTTAGTGTAAAAATAAATCCGGCCTCCTCCACCCCATAGCCGGCCAATGCCTCTCCTTCTTTGTAAGATGTTATTAAAGTAACAGTAAACTCTGGTATATTTTGAGTCTGTAGTTACATTTTGTAGTCTGGTATGGAGCGCTCATCTGAAACCTAGAAGCTACATCAGAATGAAGCGACCCCTTTTCGTTGTTGATTGTCTGGAGCACTCATCTGAGAGCTGGAAGCTACGTCAGGATGAAGCGACCCCTTTTCAATGTTGATTGTCTGGAGCACTCATCTGAGAGCTGGAAGCTACGTCAGGATGAAGCGACCCCTTTTCGGTGTTGATTGTCTGGAGCGCTCACCTGAGAGCTGGAAGTTATGTCAGGATGAAGTGACCCCTTTTCGGTGTTGATTGTCTGGAGCGCTCACCTGAGAGCTGGAAGCTACGTCATGGTTTGAAGCGACCCCTTTTTGGTGTTGATTGTCTGGAGCGCTCACCTGAGAGCTGGAAGCTACGTCAGGATAAAGCGACTCCTTTTCAGATATTGTTTAGTGTAAAAATAAATCCGGCCTCCTCCACCCCATAGCCGGCCAATGCCTCTCCTTCTTTGTAAGATGTTATTAAAGTAACAGTAAACTCTGGTATATTTTGAGTTTGTAGTTACATTTTGTAGTCTGGTATGGAGCGCTCATCTGAAACCTAGAAGCTACATCAGAATGAAGCGACCCCTTTTCGTTGTTGATTGTCTGGAGTGCTCACCTGAGAGCTGGAAACTACGTCAGGATGAAGCGACCCCTTTTCGGTGTTGATTGTCTGGAGCGCTCACCTGAGAGCTGGAAGCTACGTCAGGATGAAGCGACCCCTTTTCGGTGTTGATTGTCTGGAGCACTCACCTGAGAGCTGGAAGCTACGTCAGGATGAAGCGACCCCTTTTCGGTGTTGATTGTCTGGAGCGCTCACCTGAGAGCTGGAAGCTACGTCATGGTTTGAAGCGACCCCTTTTCGGTGTTGATTGTCTGGAGCGCTCACCTGAGAGCTGGAAGCTACGTCATGGTTTGAAGCGACCCCTTTTCGGTGTTGATTGTCTGGAGCGCTCACCTGAGCGCTGGAAGCTACGTCAGGATAAAGCGACTCCTTTTCAGATATTGTTTAGTGTAAAAATAAATCCGGCCTCCTCCACCCCATAGCCGGCCAATGCCTCTCCTTCTTTGTAAGATGTTATTAAAGTAACAGTAAACTCTGGTATATTTTGAGTTTGTAGTTACATTTTGTAGTCTGGTATGGAGCGCTCATCTGAGACCTAGAAGCTACATCAGAATGAAGCGACCCCTTTTCGGTGTTGATTGTCTGGAGTGCTCACCTGAGAGCTGGAAGCTACGTCAGGATGAAGCGACCCCTTTTCGGTGTTGATTGTCTGGAGCGCTCATCTGAGAGCTGGAAGCTACGTCAGAATGAAGCGACCCCTTTTCGTTGTTGATTGTCTGGAGCGCTCACCTGAGAGCTGGAAGCTACGTCATGGTTTGAAGCGACCCCTTTTCGGTGTTGATTGTCTGGAGCGCTCACCTGAGAGCTGGAAGCTACGTCAGGATGAAGCGACTCCTTTTCAGATATTGTTTAGTGTAAAAATAAATCCGGCCTCCTCCACCCCATAGCCGGCCAATGCCTCTCCTTCTTTGTAAGATGTTATTAAAGTAACAGTAAACTCTGGTATATTTTGAGTTTGTAGTTACATTTTGTAGTCTGGTATGGAGCGCTTATCTGAAACCTAGAAGCTACATCAGAATGAAGCGACCCCTTTTCGGTGTTGATTGTCTGGAGTGCTCATCTGAGAGCTGGAAGCTACGTCAGGATGAAGCGACCCCTTTTCGGTGTTGATTGTCTGGAGCGCTCACCTGAGAGCTGGAAGCTACGTCAGGATGAAGCGACCCCTTTTCGGTGTTGATTGTCTGGAGCGCTCACCTGAGAGCTGGAAGCTACGTCAGGATGAAGCGACCCCTTTTCGGTGTTGATTGTCTGGAGCGCTCACCTGAGAGCTGGAAGCTACGTCATGGTTTGAAGCGACCCCTTTTCGGTGTTGATTGTCTGGAGCGCTCACCTGAGAGCTGGAAGCTACGTCATGGTTTGAAGCGACCCCTTTTCGGTGTTGATTGTCTGGAGCGCTCACCTGAGAGCTGGAAGCTACGTCAGGATAAAGCGACTCCTTTTCAGATATTGTTTAGTGTAAAAATAAATCCGGCCTCCTCCACCCCATAGCCGGCCAATGCCTCTCCTTCTTTGTAAGATGTTATTAAAGTAACAGTAAACTCTGGTATATTTTGAGTTTGTAGTTACATTTTGTAGTCTGGTATGGAGCGCTCATCTGAAACCTAGAAGCTACATCAGAATGAAGCGACCCCTTTTCGTTGTTGATTGTCTGGAGCACTCATCTGAGAGCTGGAAGCTACGTCAGGATGAAGCGACCCCTTTTCGATGTTGATTGTCTGGAGCACTCATCTGAGAGCTGGAAGCTACGTCAGGATGAAGCGACCCCTTTTCGGAGTTGATTGTCTGGAGCGCTCACCTGAGAGCTGGAAGCTACGTCAGGATGAAGCGACCCCTTTTCGGTGTTGATTGTCTGGATCGCTCACCTGAGAGCTGGAAGTTATGTCAGGATGAAGTGACCCCTTTTCGGTGTTGATTGTCTGGAGCGCTCACCTGAGAGCTGGAAGCTACGTCATGGTTTGAAGCGACCCCTTTTCGGTGTTGATTGTCTGGAGCGCTCACCTGAGAGCTGGAAGCTACGTCAGGATAAAGCGACTCCTTTTCAGATATTGTTTAGTGTAAAAATAAATCCGGCCTCCTCCACCCCATAGCCGGCCAATGCCTCTCCTTCTTTGTAAGATGTTATTAAAGTAACAGTAAACTCTGGTATATTTTGAGTTTGTAGTTACATTTTGTAGTCTGGTATGGAGCGCTCATCTGAAACCTAGAAGCTACATCAGAATGAAGCTACGTCAGGATGAAGCGACCCCTTTTCGGTGTTGATTGTCTGGAGTGCTCACCTGAGAGCTGGAAGCTACGTCAGGATGAAGCGACCCCTTTTCGGTGTTGATTGTCTGGAGCGCTCACCTGAGAGCTGGAAGCTACGTCAGGATGAAGCGACCCCTTTTCGGTGTTGATTGTCTGGAGCGCTCACCTGAGAGCTGGAAGCTACGTCAGGATGAAGCGACCCCTTTTCGGTGTTGATTGTCTGGAGCGCTCACCTGAGAGCTGGAAGCTACGTCATGGTTTGAAGCGACCCCTTTTCGGTGTTGATTGTCTGGAGCGCTCACCTGAGAGCTGGAAGCTACGTCATGGTTTGAAGCGACCCCTTTTCGGTGTTGATTGTCTGGAGCGCTCACCTGAGCGCTGGAAGCTACGTCAGGATAAAGCGACTCCTTTTCAGATATTGTTTAGTGTAAAAATAAATCCGGCCTCCTCCACCCCATAGCCGGCCAATGCCTCTCCTTCTTTGTAAGATGTTATTAAAGTAACAGTAAACTCTGGTATATTTTGAGTTTGTAGTTACATTTTGTAGTCTGGTATGGAGCGCTCATCTGAAACTAGAAGCTACATCAGAATGAAGCGACCCCTTTTCGTTGTTGATTGTCTGGAGTGCTCATCTGAGAGCTGGAAGCTACGTCAGGATGAAGCGACCCCTTTTCGGTGTTGATTGTCTGGAGTGCTCATCTGAGAGCTGGAAGCTACGTCAGAATGAAGCGACCCCTTTTCGTTGTTGATTGTCTGGAGTGCTCACCTGAGAGCTGGAAGCTACGTCAGGAGAAAGCGACCCCTTTTCAGATATTGTTTAGTGTAAAAATAAATCCGGCCTCCTCCACCCCATAGCCGGCCAATGCCTCTCCTTCTTTGTAAGATGTTATTAAAGTAACAGTAAACTCTGGTATATTTTGAGTTTGTAGCTACATTTTGTAGTCTGGTATGGAGCGCTCATCTGAGACCTAGAAGCTACATCAGGATGAAGCCACCCATTTTCGGTGGTAATTGTCTGGGGCGCTTACCTGAGATCTAGAAGCTGCATCAAGATGAAGCGACTCCTTTTCGGTGTGAATTGTCTGGAGCACTCAACTGAAAGCTAGAAGCTACATCAGGATGAAGCGACCCCTTTCGGTGTTGCCTGGGGCGCTCACCGGAGAGCTAGAAGCTGCATCAAGATGAAGTGACTCCTTTTTGGTAGTAATTGTCTGGGGCGCTCACCTGAGTTAGAAGCTGTATCATGATGAAGCGACCCCTTTCGGTGTTAATTGTCTGGAGCGCTTACCTGAAAGCTGGAAGTTACATCAGGATGAAGCCACCCCTTTTCGGTGTTGATTGTCTGGAGCGCTCACCTGAGGGCTGGAAGCTACGTCATGATGAAGCGACCCCTTTTCCGTGTTGATTGGATCGCTCACCTGAGAGCTGGAAGCTATGTCAGGATGAAGCGACCACTTTTTGGTGTTGATTGTCTGGAGCGCTCACCTGAGAGCTGGAAGCTACGTCAGGATAAAGCGACCCCTTTTTGGTGTTGATTGTCTGGAGCGCTCATCTGAGAGCTGGAAGCTACGTCAGGAGGAAGCAACTCCTTTTCAGATATTGTTTAGTGTAAAAATAAATCCGGCCTCCTGCACCCTATAGCCGGCCAATGCCTCTCCTTTGTAAGATGTTATTAAAGTAACAGTAAACTCTGGTATATTTTGAGTTTGTAGTCTGGTATGGAGCGCTCATCTGAGACCTAGAAGCTACATCAGGATGAAGGGACCCCTTTTCGGTGGTAATTGTCTGGGGCGCTTACCTGAGATCTAGAAGCTGCATCAAGATGAAGCGACTCCTTTTCGGTGTGAATTGTCTGGAGCACTCAACTGAAAGCTAGAAGCTACATCAGGATGAAGCGACCCCTTTCGGTGTTGCCTGGGGCGCTCACCGGAGAGATAGAAGCTGCATCAAGATGAAGTGACTCCTTTTTGGTAGTAATTGTCTGGGGCACTCACCTGAGTTAGAAGCTGTATCAGGATGAAGCGACCCCTTTTCGGTGTTAATTGTCTGGAGTGCTTACCTGAAAGCTGGAAGTTACATGAGGATGAAGCGACCCCTTTTCAGTGTTGATTGTCTGGAGTGCTCACCTGAGAGCTGGAAGCTATTTCAGGATGAAGTGACCCCTTTTTGGTGGTAATTGGGGCGCTCGTCTGAAAGCTAGAAGCTACATCAGGATGAAGCGACTCCTTTCAGATATTTGGTGTAAAAATAAATCCGGCCTCCTCCATGCCTCTCCTTCTAATATGGAAGTTTCCCCATTGGGGCTTTAGACAGCAATGTAGCAAGATCAAAAAGTATGGCATGGATAATAGAAAGGTTCTTTAGTCAAAAATTAGCAGCTGTCACAATGTAATTAAAATACAACATATAAACACTGGCCAGATGATATAATACATATTCCACAGTGTAGCATGCAAGCAAGGTTATACATCAATACATAGCAAAAAGCTATGTGGTTACCACCTATCTATTACCTCATACTCCTCATCATCTTCATCATCCTGAAAGTCAAATCTTATCTCTTCAAGGTTAAAATACCACACATTACCATTTATATCAACCTGAACATCAAACCTGTCGTTGAGCCACTCGTCGATGTCAAAGTGGATTCCGTCGTCCTGTTGGGGGATGGGAGCCCGGCACAGTGGACAGGTTGCGCTTTGCTCGATCCACCGTTGTATGCAGCCCGTGTGGAACTCGTGAGCGCAGGTCAGAATGGTCGTCTCTTCTCCATCTTCATACTCTGCAAAACAAATTGTACAGCTCACCTGCTCCTCGCCACGCGGCTCCATGGCCGGCGCCGGTGCTGGGAGATGTTCTGCTGCCCTGTCGCGGTCTCTTGGCGAACAACTCCTGTTCCTGGGTGGGTCCGCCTCCTGTCTCTGCCGTGTGGGGCTCTGGATCGCGTTCGGTGGGCGATTGGTGACTCGTCGCCGTCCTGACGTGAGTGCCTTCGCCGGGATCTGCGACGTGAAGGCCGAGGCATGCTGTTGCAAAAAGGCAAAACAATAATAATACTAAAAGGGTTAGTAATAGCGATAAATATCAATAAAAAAATTATAAAAATTGGGGTTATTTGCCGCCAGATGCTGAAAATCGCAGTGAAATAAAAGAGATCTCTCTCTGAATGTCACTCCATCAACTCACTAAGGAGAAGTGACCTGATACTGCCTCAGACTGGAGTAAACAAGAACCTGTGACCAATCACAACCTGATGTGCCTCACACCAACTATTTCATATAACACAAACCCATATCAATTTTATATCATTTTATTGATTTTACTTATAATTCAACAGTATTGGATGATTTTAATGGTTATTCTTGAATTTGGCCACAAGATGGCAATCTCTGTCTTCTCCGGCTGTAATACCGATCCACGCCATAGGTGTCTCCTATCCCTAACAGCTGAATGCAGTGATTCATTGGTTTCATCAACACCCGTCGGCCATCTTTAGTACTGGAAATCTCTATGAAGGCCGGAGGAGAGACTGTTACTGCCGGGAGAGCTGAGAGGAATGGTCCCGGGGGCAGAAATGGTGGCCGGGGGAGCAGAGCTGTGCAAGTGAGGAGGAGAGCCGGGGGGAGGAGGGGAGACCATGGGAATGCTGAGGAGGAAAGTCCGGGGGCAGAGTTGGAGACCCCCAATCACTGCCCTCTGTGTTCACGAATCACCCCCTCCTCCGTGTTCACTAATCTCCCCCCACCTCCCTCCGTGTTCACTAATCACCCCCCACCTCCCTCCATGTTCACTAGTCACCCCCCCTCTTTGTTCACTAATCACCCCCTATGTTCACTAATCACCCCCCGTGTTCACTAATCACCCTCCCTGCATGTTCACTAATCACCCCCCTCATTGTTTACTCATCTACCCCCCAATCACCCCCCTCCGTGTTCACTAATCACCCCCCCTCCATGTTCACTAATCACCCCCCCTCCGTGTTCACTAATCACCCCCCCTTCCATGTTCACTAATCACCCCCTCCGTGTTCACTAATCACTCCCTCTGTGTTCACTAATCACCCTCCACCCCCCCTCCGTGTTCACTAATCACCCCTCTCTGTGTTCACTAATCACCTTCCACCCCCCCTCCATGTTCACTAATCACCCTCCACATTCACTAATCACCCCCCCTCTTTGTTCACTAATCACCCCCGTGTTCACTAATCACCCTCCCTCCGTGTTCACTAATCACCCCCCTCATTGTTTACTCATCTACCCCCCAATCACCCCCCTCCGTGTTCACTAATCACCCCCCCTCCGTGTTCACTAATCACCCCCCCTTCCGTGTTCACTAATCACCCCCCCTTCCGTGTTCACTAATCTCCCCCTCCGTGTTCACTAATCTCCCCCTCCGTGTTCACTAATCGCCTTCCTCCGTGTTCACTCATCTACCCCCATTACCCCCCCTCCGTGTTCACTCATCTACCCCCCATTACCCTCCCCCCTCCGTGTTCACTCATCTACCCCCCATTAACCCCCCTCCATGTTCACTCATCTACCCCCCATCACCCCCCCTCCGTGTTCACCCATCTACCCCCCATCACCCCCCCCTCCGTGTTCACTCATCTACCCCCCATAACTCCCCCCTCCGTGTTCACTCATCTGCCCCCATGTTCATTCATGTATCAGCCCCCCAAATTACCTCCCTCAGTACTCATATACCCCGTCACACCCTATCCGTGCTCACTAACCCCCCGTGTTCACTCATCTACCCCATGTTCATTCGTCTATCACCCCCCACCTGTTCACTCATCACCCCCCTTCCCCAATCACCACCCCTGTATTCACTCATCTGCCCCCCCATCACCCCCCTCAGTGCTCACTATCCCCCCCTCCCGTGTTCAGCACCACCTGAATCGGATCGGCACCAATTCCCAATAAGTACTTCCTCTATTACTTTTGGTGACATTTGAATTGTCGGTGTGAAGTTTTGTGCGTTCAGCTAGACATTTCTATCCCCTCCATGTGATCCTCCTGGTAGAAGTCTGTTTTTTTATCAGCAGAACAAGCTGTCATGCAGATGTAGCAGTTAGAGGGTTGAGCCAAACCATTTGCCGCTGATAGGTGATTGCAGTGATGGGCTCTTTTATTTATTCATGTAAAACCTTTATCCCCAAATATCTGTTGTTCTAACTGCTTGTGAGTCTAAAGTGGGACCTGGAGATTGGCTTCAATTTGATAGTGTATGTAAATCTGCTAGTACATCTAATACCCCCTCCCCAACAAAGCTTCTGTCTTAAGATGTGCCCCCTGTGCTGCTTCATCCAGAATCGGGGCACTCTAGTACAGGGGGTGTGTTACCAAGGGGAAAAGCCTTCGGCTTTCACATGGGCCGACCGTTCAGGTCCTCCTGTCAGTTTTTTAGGCGGACCTGAGAGGAGGCTCTATACAGGTCTATGGAGGGACGGATGTCAGCGGTGACATGTCACATCCCACCCTCTAACGTCAGAGGCATGGAAACCCCATTTTCCATCCGTCTGGCGGATCGGATGAAGACTCTACGGTCCATCTTCATCCCATCCCCCATAGGGGAGAGCGGAGCTCTGACAGGTCCGTCCTGCACAGTGTGTGGAGATGGAGCCATCATCTGTCTGCTGAGCGGGGATCAACGGAGCGATCCCTACTGAGCAAAGCCCAGTCCGGACATGTCTGTGTGAAAGAGCCCTTAAAAAAGAAAACCAATACAGCCACCACATCTAATGATTGTTAAAGGATCACGAAAGGAAAACATTTTATTTTTTTTAAATAACAAACATGCTATACTTACCTCCACTGTGCAGCTCGTTTTGCACAGAGTGGCCCCGAACTTGGTCTTCTGGGGCCCCTCGGCGACTGTCTCGGCTCCCTCCCGCAAGGACTCCACAACTTCATGCAAGCTCCCTCGCATGCTGTGGAGTACTTGCGGGCGTGCTCCCGTGATACAGCTGGCAGCTATAGCCGCTCGCTGTATCACTTGGTCCTGCCCCCCACGTCATTGGATGTGATTGACAGCAGCGCAAGCCAGTGGCTGCGCTGCTTTCAATCCATCCACTCTAGCCAATCAACGGCCAGGGTGAGCGGCGAAGAAGACGTCGGGGGCGAGCGCGGGACTTTCGAGGGGTCAGGTAAGTAAAACGGGGGGCGGCATTGACAGATGTTTTTTCACCTTAATGCATACAATGCATTAAGGTGAAAATACTTTTACCTTTACAACCCCTTTAAGCTGCAATAGATGACATCCAATCAGAGGGCTGGCTGAACGTGTCGCCATATGTCTGTTTTTAGCGGATCGAATGGCAGGCGGGTGTAGGGGGACACATCTCTGCTGACATCCATCTCCCTATAGGAGTCATTGGGAGGCCCGCTCAGATCCACCTGAAAAACTATCAGATCAGAGCAGTCCTCCGTGTGGAAGGTGCCGAAATGTTTGTGTGCGTCCCGAGTTCCTTTATTTACTCTTCAGGTACATTTCATGTTATATTCCAATGAAGAAGATGATTGAAGTGGGAAATAACGGTGACATATGTAAGGAGATGTCAGGAACACTTAAGGCCTGTACACACGATCTGACTTTTTGACAACAAACATGCAAATTAGCTGTTTTGGAGCAACATCCGACCCGGTGTACGTTCCATCGGACAAACTTTTTCAGTTTTCATCAGACTTTTGTTGGCTGTGCGAACGGACAAACTTTGGCCTCATGCACACGAGACGCTGTTAAACGCGCGTTCAGAAGCAGTTGGACACTTTTTTCAACTGCACCTGAACGCATGCAATGTTATCCTATGTGTCCATGTACACAGTCTCGTTTTTTCCCGTTTTTATGCAGTTGCGTTTAACCTCGTTTTTCCAGAAGCAAAAAAATGCTTTCAGACACTTTGCTTTTCCGCGTTTCAGATGCAAAACACAGCTAAACGCAGGCACCTGCGTTTAGCCGCGTTTGCGTTTATAAGCCTTTTTAAAAGGAACCCAATTTTTTGGACCAGATAACTCAGAAATATGATGGTAAACCATAAAAAATACTAGAAAAATTGGTTTAAAATGTCGTAATTAGTTTAGATAGTTCATAGAGCATATACAGTGGTGTGAAAAAGTGTTTGCCCCCTTCCTCATTTCCTGTTCCTTTGCATGTTTGTCACACTTAAGTGTTTCGGAACATCAAACCAATTTAAACAATAGTCAAGGACAACACAAGTAAACACAAAATGCAATTTGTAAATGAAGGTGTTTATTATTAAAGGTGAAAAAAAATCCAAACCATCATGGCCCTGTGTGAAAAAGTGATTGCCCCCTAAACCTAATAACTGGTTGGGCTGCAACCAAGCGTTTGCGATAACGTGCAATGAGGCTTTTACAGCGTCCTGGAGGAATTTTGGCCCACTCATCTTTGCAGAATTGTCCTAATTCAGTTACATTAGAGGGTTTTCGAGCATGAACGGCCTTTTTAAGGTCATACCACAACATCTCAATAGGATTCAGGTCAGGACTTTGGCTAGGCCACTCCAAAGTCTTCATTTTGTTTTTCTTCAGCCATTCGGTGGTGGACTTGCTGGTGTGTTTAGGATCATTGTCCTGCTGCAGAACCCAAGTTCGTTTCAGCTTGAGTACACGAACAGATGGTCGGACATTCTCCTTCAGGATCTCTTGGTAGACAGCAGAATTCATAGTTCCTTTTATCACGTCAAGTCTTCCAGGTCCTGAAGCAGCAAAACAGCCCCAGACCATCACACTACCACCACCATATTTTACTGTTGGTATAATGTTCTTTTTCTGAAATGCAGTGTTTCTTGTACGCCAGATATACTTGGACACACACCTTCCAAAGAGTTCCACTTTTGTCTCATCGGTCCACAGAATGTTGTCCCAAAAGTCTTGGGGATCATCAAGATGTGTTGTGGAGAAATTGAGACGAGCTTTGATGTTCTTTTTGCTCAGCAGTGTTTTTCTCCTTGGAACTCTGCCATGCAGGCCATTTTTGCCCAGTCTTTTCCTGATGGTGGAGGCATGAACGCTGACCTTAACTGAGGCAAGTGAGGCCTGCAGTTCCTTGGACGTTGTTGTGGGGTCTTTTGTGACCTCTTGGATGAGTCGTCGCTGCGCTCTTGGGGTAATTTTGTGCGGCCGGCCACTCCTGGGAAGGTTCACCACTGTTCCATGTCTTCGCCATTTGTGGATAATGGCTCTCACTGTGGTTCGCTGGATTCCCAAAGCTTTGGAAATGGCGTTATAACCCTTTCCAGACTGATAGATCTCAATTACTTTCTTTCTCAATTGTTCCTGAATTTCTTTGGGTCTAGGCATGATTTGTAGCTTTTAAGGATCTTCTGGTGGACCTTACTGTGTCAAGCAGCTCCTATTTAAGTGATGCCTTGATTGTGAACAGGTGTGGCAATAATCAGGCCTGGGTGTGGCTAGAGAAATTGAACACAGGTGTGGACAACCACAGTTATAGTATGTTTTAACAAGGGGGGCAATCACTTTTTCACACAGGGTCATGATGGTTTGGATTTTTTTTCACCTTTAATAATAAACACCTTCATTTACAAATTGCATTTTGTGTTTACTTGTGTTGTCCTTGACTATTGTTTAAATTGGTTTGATGTTCCGAAACACTTAAGTGTGACAAACATGCAAAGGAACAGGAAATGAGGAAGGGGGCAAACACTTTTTCACACCACTGTATACTAACTGATGCATACATGTTTGTGAAATGCATACATGTTTGTGAAATATCCAACGGACATTCGCTGTACCATCAACGGATGGGTCCAATATCGACAAGCTCCGATTCTGGACCTCTCATGCAAATTTGCGACGACGTTGCTGCCTCATGAAGAGCAACATCAGGAGCATTTCCTGACATATATTCAATATGGGATCCATTTCCTCAAAAAAACACAGAAAGAGAGGCAAATGCAAGTGTACAACTGCTCTCTCTGCTGCTGCTGCTCACTCTGATCAAAATGGCAGAAATAGTTAATAATACATGCTTTCTGAGCTTGGGCAGGGTCTATATGATGTTATCTTTACAAATGCTTATAGACGCAAACGCGGCTAAACGCGGCATGAAAACACAGCAAAACGTGCGTTTTTACACGCATGTTTCTGCTTTTTAAAACATGCGTAGCGCAGAGTTTGCATCTGCGTCTCGTGTGCATGGGGCCATTAGACTTTTGTACAAAGTACAAACACGCATACTCAGAACCAATGCAAAAGATCAGACAACAATACAGAAGTTGACCAAAGGTGGCGCTGGAGTATTTGAACGTCCTCTTTTGAAGTGTCGTCAGTACGTTGAAACGTCACTACGTTCGTGTTTGTTGCCTAAAAAGTCTGATCGTGTGTATGCAATACAAACTTGCGGCCAACGCCCTTTGTACAAAAATCCAAGGAAAAGTTTGTACAAAATCCGATCGTGTGTATGAGGCTTTAGGGCTGCTTCACTCCGCAAAAAACGCCTTCCGCATGGGTTTTGCATGTATGTGTTTAATGCGTTTTTTGCGTGTTCCGGTGTATGTTTGATGTGTTTCCAGATGCTTTTTTCTTTTTTTCAGTTTTTCACTGTACTGGGGTCCGGTGCATTTTTGATGCATTCCAGTGCGCTTTTTTATGCGTTTTTATTGCCTTCCAGTGTAGCAAAAATTACGCTTTTTTTTTTTTCTGGAACTGGAAAGCCCCGGTGCTCTGCACTGGTGTGACCTATGTCATTGGAAACCATATAACCTACTTTCCAATGCGTTTGGGGGAAAAACACACTGGACTCTGTGGTGTGAATTGCATTTTTTTATTTTTTTTATTTCGGACACTTCAGCTCCAGAAGATTTACCCCCCTTCATGACCAGGCCATTTTTTGTGATACAGCACTGTGCTATTTTAACTACCAATTGAGCAGTCGTGCGACTCTGTACCCAAATAAAATGTATGGACTTTTTTTCCCACACAAATACAGTTTTCTTTTGGTGGTATTTGTTTATCTGTGCATTTTTTTTTTTTTTTTTGGTTGCGCTATAAACAAAAAAAGAAAATGTTTGAAAAAATAAATATTTTTTTGCTTTGTACTATAAGGGCTGGTTCACACTATTGCAATGGCAGACATTGCATGTAATTTGCAGCGTACTGCTGTTCACATGCAATGTCTGTGCGGTGCGATGTCAGCCATACAGATAGTATGGCTGATATCGCACCACATTCGGTGCAAACACGCACAGGACCCTTTTTTTTTTTGTTCGGACCAGAATCGGATCACGTGTGTTCACACCTATGCAATCCGATTCATGTCCGATCTGTCAGTGCGCAGTGCGATATGCGAGCGAGAATGGGGGTGTCGTTAACATATAATGACACTCCCCAGCAGTTCGCATATGGCAGTGTGAACTGCCGTGCGTGTCGGGTGCAATGCCGGAACCCGCAGTTGATTCGCATGGTTCTCGCATCGCAATAGTGTGAACCGGCACTATGGGCCGGTTCACACTGGTGCGCTGTGCGAGATTGCATGTGATTCACACTGCAGTACAAATCACATGCGTGCGATGCGATTTCAGGCATACAGATAGTATGGCTTAAATTGCGTCGCATTCAGACCAAACTCGCACAGGACCCTTTTTTCACACCTATGCGATCCGATTCATGTCCGAACTGACAGTTCGCAGTGCGATATGCGAGCTGAAATGGGGGTGTCATTAACATTGTATTGACACTCCCAGCGGTTCCCATATGGTGATGTAAAGTGCCGTGCGAGTCGGGTGCGATGTGAGAACTTGCAGGGTTTCCGCATCGCACTAGTGTGAACCCAGCCCAACACATGCAATAAAAAATGTAAAAAAAAAATCACATTTCATTATCAGTTTAGGCCAATTTGTATTCTGATACAAATTTTTGGTACAAAATCCTAACAAGCGAATATTGATTGGTTTGCACTAAAGTTATTGTGTTTACAGACTATGGGAAATATTTATGTTTTTTTTTTTTTTTTTTTACTAGTAATGGCGGTGATCAGTGACTTTTAGCAGGACTGCGAGATTGCGGCTTTAAAGTTGGACACCTTACAAACTTTTAGCACATTTTTGGGAACCAGTGATGCCAATACAGTGATCAGTGCTAAAAAATATGCACTGTCACTGTACTAATGACACTGGCAGGGAAGGGTTTACCATCTTGGGTGATAAAGAGTTAAATGTGTGACCAACGTGTGTTACAGTGTGTGCTCTGTGCTGTTTTCTACTTCCTGCTTTGCAGGGAGAAACAAACCGTACATTGCTGCTGTCAGAAGAGATTACATCGGGCTCTCTTCGGTAATGTCCGGCTGCACCTTCTGATTGGTTGGTACTGCAGCACATAGGGTTGCCACCCGTCCGGGATTCACCCGGACAGTACAGGTTTTGAATCCTGTGTCCGGGGATCAGTCCGCCTGAGTCCCGGACACAGTGCTGAGGAGTCTCCTATTATTACTTTGTATTGGGGTTCCCCGTGCAAGTGTCTCCCTCCCTGCCTGCACTGCCCGGCACTCTGGCCAAGTCTCCGGCGCATTTTAACTTAAGTTGTAACAACTTGCAGGGCTGTGAGGGGGGAGAGACGCGCCAGTGCCTACTCCATGCAGACACACAGCCTCAAATCTTCCCCTCTGCAAGCTGATCATGTGACCTGTCCAGAAAACAAGAGGAACAGACACAGAGCCTGCCGAGCGAGCTAAGGGGACACAGACAGACCGCTGGGTGAGTGCAGAGCTGAGGGTCTTTACTCTCTTGCAGCTCACAGTCCACAAGCTCTCCAGTGTGGGACTGTTATGCTTGTCTTTCCAGGGACATGGATGCTGATTGAAGATCGCAGTCTAGTTCTCCCTGCAGCACCATCCTGGTATAATTACTTCATTGTGCAGTGTTCACTCAGTAGCCTTTATTTATTATCTTTTCTTCTCTAATTGTGGGGTGCCTGTGGATTGCTTTGATTTTGTTTTTGATTTTTTTTTGGTAATTAAAGTCCACTGCCCCACGGACACCGCACTCTGCCCCGCTGACACCGTCCACTGCCCCACTAACACCGTCCACTGCCCTCCTCTACCCCACTGACACCATTCACTGCCCCACTGACACCGCACTCTGCCCTCCTCTTCCCCACTGACACCGCCCTCTGCCCACTGACACAGCACTCTTCCCCACTGACACTGCACTCTGCCCCACTGACACCGCCCTCTGCCCCACTGACACCGCCCTCTGCCCACTGACACCGCACTCTGCCCCACTGACACCATCCACTGCCCACTGACACCGCACTCTGCCCCACTGACACCGTCCACTGCCCACTGATCGGTCCCACTGACACCGTCCTCTGCCCTCCTCTACCCCACTGACACCATCCACTGCCCACGGAAACTGCACTCTGCCCCACTAACACGGCACTCTGCCCCGCTGACACTGCACTCTGCCCTGCTGACACCGTCCTCTGCCCCGCTGACTGACAGTGTCCACTTTTAAGGTAGGCTGTGTTCATATTTTAACTGTGACATTTCTTTTATTAATCTAATCATATTTTATGGTCACACAAATGCTTTTGTTTTATTTAACCATGCCCACTGTTCACTGCAGCGCGCTATGCGCGCCTCCTTACTACTCTCCTAGGGTAACTCAACGGTGTCTCAAGTCTCCTACAATCCTATAGCATGTACTACAAAAAAATTGCTGTGCGCTGCTAAAGTGTTGGGGTTTGGCTTGATGAAAAGGTGGCAACCCTAGCAGCACAGCCGAGCATCGGCAACGTACGTGTGTTCTCTATACCCTACTAGAGCGGCCGCCCTGCCGCGGTCTATGTACGGTGGGCGGTCCGCAAGCGGTTAAAGTTCACCTTTGGGAACATGTTACATGGTCCACCTGATTTTATGGTGAAATATGTAACCTGTTTCCAGTGCTGTAGCTGCCCTACAAAGTCCACACCTCATCAGTGCCACCTATCGTTGCCCATCAGTACTGCAAATTAGTGTCCCTGTCACATGACATAAAAAAAAGTATCAGTATCTGCAAGTATTTGATAAATAAATAAGGGGTATTGGTGCAACCCTATTTAAAAATGGAAGTATAGGGAAAACTTTTTATTTTTGGATAGAGCAAGAGAGGGTTATAACCCCTGCCAGATTCTTTTTTTTATTTGTTTTCACCATCTGTGTCCCATATTGTAGATTTTCCCTCACCACGTATAGGAGCCCATGCCGTAAATGGCGGCTCCTATACGCATGCACAGGAGTGACGTCATAGCACCCCTGGCCACTCATTTAGCTGGAGGCAACGGACCCGGAAGGAAGGCCGGGTGAAGATGGAAGTCCTGTCAGCAGTGAAAGCGCAACACTGGAGGGCTTTGTTTTAAGGGAAGTCTCTATTAATGTGCTAGTATGCGATACATACTAGCACATTATGACATTGCCTTACAGGGGAACAATTTTTTTGTTTTGTTTTTACTGCAGTTTACTACCGCTTTAGGGGAATCCCTTGGGGAACCCCAGGTGACCAGAACTGGTGTCCCCATTGGAAGATTTCCTCTCGATTACTTTTCTGGGGACAACATAAAATGTGGGATTTTCTTTACTTTCAATGATTATAGTAAACAGGACTAATAGAGAGGAGGAGTCTCCTTAAAGCGGAGTTCCACCCACATTTTACACTCACCACCACCCAGCACTAATGTGTACCCTTAAAACGAGTTGGCATTTTTTTTTTTTGTGTGTGATCACTTACTTTTTTCAGCATTTCTTTTTTCACTTCCTCCTTTGTAACTTTCTGGTTCCTGGAGGGGGAGGAGAGGTTTACATAGCAAAGGGGCGGCAACTTCCTCTGAAGCCGCCGTTGCTATGGAAATCCAACCTACAAGCAATTGGGCTCGCTCACGTCGCACTACGCATGCGTGAGATCGGCAGGTGCATGCTGGGTAGCCAGCACGCACGGAATACAGGAAGGACAATACGGCTTCAGATGCCAACACAGGAGATGGCAGCGGTCTGCTGAGACAAGAAAACAACGCTGCACAAATACTAAACGGCCCTTCCTTTACAGCATACCTTTATTAGACTACACTAAGCATGAGTATTAGAGGGGTATTTTTTATCTAAAAGGTTACATTTCTGCCGGAACACCGCTTTAATGGGGAGACAAACGGCAATAAAAACTGACAGGGGTTCTAATCCACCTCCACTCTATCCAAAACTTAAAAAAAAAAACTTTTACCTTTAGGCCTGGTTCACACCTATGCGGTTTGCTTTTGATCTGGTTCTGCAGCACGCTTTGCACTTTTTGTACACGTGCTTTCGATGCATTTTTTTGTGTCTTTTGATGCGATTTGCGTCTTTTTATTTACTGGCATACCCAGCTTTACGGACACTCGCAAGTACGGACATACCTGCGCCATGCAGCCACAGTAGAAGGAACTGAAGCTCTGAGCACGTAGCCTGTCCTGTTCCAGTGGGCTCTTCCTGTATCCTGGCTGCCTCCCCACCTCCGGTGACATCACATCCGCTCCGTGGTTCTTCTGACTTCCCTGTCAGCCACAGAAAACCATCCAGCCTCTCCACAGCACTGTCCTCTGTGCACTGTGCGATGTCCAGGGGTTGGATTGGAGCCCCCCCCCCCCCCCCTGCATCAGATGAGCCCATTTACATGTGAGTGTTCCCCTGACACGCCCCCCCCCCACTGCTGTCCCTGACATGCCCCCCCCCCCACTACTGCCCCTGACACGTCCCCCCCACTACTGCCCCTGACACGCCCCCCCCCCCCACTGCTGCCCCTGACACCCCCCCACTGCTGCCCCTGACACCCCCCCACTGCTGCCCCTGATTTTTAATAAAGGACTTGTCCCAAGCTGTCTCTCGTGTGTTTTTTTTTAACATTTTGACACTTTCTTTTTGTGAAATAGTAGGGCTACAATGTACCCCTTACCAGTTCACACAGAGGGGGGGGGGGGCAGGATCTGGGTGTCCCCTTTGTTAAAGGGGGCTTCCAGATTCCGATAAGCCCCCCCGCCCGCAGACCCCCACAACCACTGGGTAAGGGTTGTGGGGAATGAGGACCTTGTCCCCATCAACATGGGGACATCCTCCCCATGTTGGAGGGCATGTGGCCTGGTACGGTTTTAGGAGGGGGGGGGGGGCGCTCTCGTCGCCCCCTCTTTTCCTGGGGCCTGCCAGGTTGTGTCCTCGGATAAAGAGTCTGGAGTGGATTTCTGGGGCATTTTTTTTTTTGTGGCGCAGGGTTTCCCTCAATATCCATACCAGACCTGAAGGGCCTGGTAATGGAATTTTGGGGGACCCCCACGCATTTTTTTTTTCCAATGACTTTTATGTGTGTTGTCAGGACCGACAAATCATTAATAGCTGGCACTAGCGCTAGAACTTTTACATTACTTGTTTTTCCTTTGAAAATGTAATTTTGCTGTGGGACTGTTATAAACACGGGAAACATGCGCCACTTTACAGGCATACTATAGACACCCCCCAGGTATGAAATTTAAAGGAATATTTCACTTTTATTGTTTCACTTTAAGCATTATTAAAATCACTGCTCCCGAAAAAAATGACGTTTTTAAAACTTCTTTTTGCATTGATACATGTCCCCTGGGGCAGGACCCAGGGTCCCCAAACACTTTTTATGAAAATAACTTACATATTAACCTTTACAATTTGCACTTTAGATTTTTCATGTCCGTGTCCCATAGACTTTAACGGTGTTCAAACAAATTTTTGCCTGTTGGCATGTTCTGGATGCGAACCGAACAGGGGGGTGGTCGGCCCCTCCCTAGTGGAGAGATGACACTGAGGAGAGGACTGTACACACACACACACACACTTTGATTACCGCCCCCTATCTCCTCCAAGGGCTGCTCATCTCCTGGTGTTCTGTTGGGAAGTGCCCCCCATCGAATAGTGCCCGGTATGTACTGCGCATGTGCCGTACGGAACAGCACAACAGCTGATTTGCCGATCAGCTGCATTGATGTAACCAGGGAGCATGCGCACATCGTAGGAGGTATCTCTCGATGGGAGATACCATTTCACAGGCACAATTTAAACCTATACGAACAGCGGGGGGAGACCGTAGTTTTCCGATTGTGAATCGCTGCTGCTGGAGGGCGGCTACTGGTTGTGTTCAGAGCTGGTTTTGTCTGTGTTGCAACCTGACCTTTAACACAGGCAAAACCGTCCATTCAACACAGCAAAACCGCCCTGCAACACAGACAAAGCCGCACATCAGCACACACTGTAAAGCCGCCCACAACAGCGAGGCACAATGTGGGAACTACGGTCTCCCCCCGCTGTTTGTATAGGTTTCAATTGTGGCCCTGAAATGGTATCTCCCATCGAGAGATGCCTCCTACGATGTGCGCTTGCGCCCTGGTCACGTCACTCCAGCTGAAATGCGGCTCCGTCCTACGCATGCGCGGGCACTATTCGATGGGGGGGGGGGCACTTCTAGACAGAACACCGGCAGCAGGAAATGTGGATAGGGGGGTGGTAATCACACTGTGTCTGTGTACAGACCAATGTCATCTAAGAGCGATCCTGTCTCATGTGTTGGAGGAGCGCTGTAGTGACAGGAGAGGGTGAGGAGGGGAAGGTCACAGGGAAATTGTACACAATGAAGGGGGGGGGGTAAAAGTTTGTGCTTTGGAAGTTTGTGGAGAAGGGGGTGGGCATTTATCTTTGCTGAGAAGTGTAATCAGGATGGGGGTGTATT
Source organism: Lithobates sylvaticus (assembly GCA_028564925.1). NCBI lineage: Eukaryota > Metazoa > Chordata > Amphibia > Anura > Ranidae > Lithobates > Lithobates sylvaticus. The sequence goes on from CM053029.1 coordinate 173,502,342, forward strand.
TTCTAGAAGGAGAAATGGGGGGGGGGGGGGCGGGGGGAATATGTGCTAGGACAGTTTTGGGGGATTTGAGCCAGGACGGGAAATGTTTGCACTAAGGGTGTGGGAATTTGTGCTAAGAGGGGGGAATTTGTGCTGGGGGGAGATTTGGGTAGGGAGGAAGAATTTGTGTTAGGAAAAGGGTAATTTGGAGGGGGTTGTGGATTTGTGTGGGGGGATTGTGCTACAAGGAGGGACTGGGGGGGGGGGGGTTTGTGTTAGGAAGGGGGGGGGGGGTTGGGGAGGATTTGTGTTAGGAGGGGGGGCTTGGGGGAGGATTTGTGTTAGGAGAAGGGATTGGGAGGATTTGTGTTAAGAGGAGGGATTGGGAGGATTTGTGTTAAGAGGAGGGATTGGGAGGATTTGTTTTAGGAGGAGGGATTGGGAGGATTTGTGTTAGGAGGGGGGGGGGGGGTGGGGTGGGATTTGTGCTAGGAGGAGGGATTGGGAGGATTTGTGTTAGGAGGGGGGGTTGGGGAGGATTTGTGTTAGGAGGTGGGGTTGGGGGGGGATTTGTGCTGGTAGAATGGATTGGGGAGGATTGTTGCTAGAAGGGGGGGTTGGGAGGATTTTTGCAAGGTGGGGGGACTGGGTGGATTTGTGCTAGAAAAAGTGATTTGGGGGATTTGTTCTCAGAGGGGGGATTGGGGGGATTTGTTCTCAGAGGAGGGATTGGGGGGGAGGATTTGTTCTCGGAGGAGGGATTGGGGGGGGGGGGGGGGGGGATTTGTGCTAGGAGAGGGAATTGGGGGGGGGAGTAGATTTCTACTAGGAGGGGGGGATTGGGGTGGGATGTGATTTGGGGGACATTATAGCTGTGTAGTGGATACTCCCACTTTCAATTAGATATAATGATGAAAAGTGACCCGCTGCTGCAGGCAACGGATATCTTATCGGTATCTAATGTGATTGGTATATATATGGAATGGTGGGGCTGCGCTGCTGTAGTGATTGACAAATTAATTTATACAACAAAGATAACATGACATTGAAGTGCCAGGATGTAAATAATGGCGATTCAAATAATGTGACATTGAGCAAATAAATATGTAAAAGGTGAGAATTCATATAATACAATCCATACCACTTTAGGTGCTGATAACAGAGCAATAAATATTTGAAAAAGAAGGTGCAAATAAACATATAAAATCCGTAGCATTGATCTGTCAATATGCAGCGATTGCTATGAAGACGGCAGAATATTAATAGTGATTTATAAACATACGACTCCAAAATAAAGGGGGAGCTGAAAAATCTGAGGCTACTTTCACACTGAGGGGTTTTTCAGGCGCTAAAGGACTAAAAAATAGCGCCTGTAAAGTGCCTGAAAAACGCCTTCCCTCCCCCCAGTATGAGAGCCGAGTGCTTTCACCCCGGGGCGGTGTGCTTACAGGACGGGGAAAAGTCATACAAGCTGCATCTTTGGGGCGTTGCGGATCGGTAAATACATCGCTCCGAAAACACCCCTGACATTGAAATCAATGGCCATCGCTGCCGAGGCACCTGCAAAGCGCTTCGGCAGCGGCGATTTTAAACCTTTTTCGGCCGATAGTGGGGAGTTAAAAGGGCCGCTAAAATGACGGGAAAGTGCTGCTAAAAATAGCGGCACTTTACTGCTGATACCCCCCCTCCCCCCAGTGTGAAAGTGACCTAAATTGTTCTCTCTTGTAATCCTTTAAAATAATGGTAGTAATGGTGTGTCCCTTTCCAGTGTTGTAGGAGGGATTGGGGGGATTTGTACTGGGAGGAGGGGGGCCCCGGTCAGGTAGGAAGTGGGGGGCCCCTGTCATGTAAAAAGTCGGGGGGGGGCCTGTCCTGTAGGAGGTCGGGGGGCCCCTGTCCTGTAGGAAGGTCGGGGGCCCCTGTCATGTAGGAAGTCGGAGGGCCCTGTCATGTAGGAAGTCGGAGGGCCCTGTCATGTAGGAAGTCGGAGGGCCCCTGTCATGTAGGAAGTCGGAGGGCCCTGTCATGTAGGAAGTCGGGGGCCCCTGTCATGTAGGAAGTCGGGGGCCCCTGTCATGTAGGAAGTCGGGGCCCCTGTCATGTAGGAAGTCGGGGGCCCCTGTCCTGTAGGAAGGTCGGGGGCCCCTGTCATGTAGGAAGTCGGGGCCCCTGTCATGTAGGAAGTCGGGGGCCCCTGTCCTGTAGGAGGTGGGGGGCCCCTGTCCTGTAGGAGGTGGGGGGGCCCTGTCATGTAGGAAGTCGGGGGGGCCCCTGTCCTGTTGGAAGTCGGGTCAGATCCTGAGTGTGAAAAGTGATTCCTCTTCCCTCAGACCAGAAAGAAGGGGAGGAGAGACACACTGACTGACAGATCATTACACAAGCCCTTCCCCACTCTGGACCCGCCCCCCCGGTCAGGTGACATCACTGCTAATAACACTTACTTTGTCTCGATAGATGTACGATGAAGCCTGGTATGTAATCTCCGATTTATCCTCTGTAGGGCGCTGTGTCCTGTCAAAAACGCCTCCAAAAGACGCTCCCTCTTCCTGGCAAAATGGCGCCGATCAGCCTCCGCGCTCTCGATTACCGTTATCCGCTCTTCATCTGATTGGAGGACTCCGCTCTTCATCTTATTGGCTGAGGGCGGATAACGTAAATCAGGCGCGCGGAGGCTGAGCTGCGGGCGGCGCGTGCTGGGTACTATTGCCGATGTACAGTGACAGGAGAGATAGCTGAAGAGAGGATTCAGCATTATACTCCCTCCAGCCTGCAGATGGCAATAGAGCGCCGCTGTGCAGTGAGGGAAGGCTACCCGTTCTTCCTCTCTATCCCCTTGTCACATGACTGGAGACGAGAGTGTTTCTGTAAGTACGAAGGGAGCGAACTTACCCCAGTAAATGTTTGTGACTCTCTTGTGAGCAGCAATATGTAGAAAATCATTTTTAAAGCTCCCAACCTTATAATGTGCAAACAAATCACTGAAACAATTGGTGCCGCGCTTATTACACACCCCTCTCCTCCTCACACCCCCGATGGATGAAGAAATGTCATTATGCAGCAAACAAGGCATGCTGGCTCTTGTAGTTCCTAGTTAGTTATCTGTAAATGCTGTAATCATACCAAGTACCCTAGTGCATGCTGGCTCTTATAGTTCTAGAGACCAGACCATGCTGGGTGATGCAATGTCATTATATAGCAAACAAGTCAGGCTGGTTCTTGTAGTTCTACAAACCACTTACTGTATCCAATGGTGTCTATGCTGGATGGGATCCCATTTTAGTACAAGCCAGGCATGCTGGCTCTTGCAGTTCCACAGACCACTTATCTCCTGGTGTCGCTAGTATCAGGGACCCTAGACCATGCTGGGTGATGCAATGTCTTTATATAGCAAGCAAGTCCTGCTGGTTCTTGTAGTTCTACAAACCACTTACTGTACCTAATGGTGTCTATGCTGGATGAGATGCCATTTTAGTATAAAAACAAGCCAGGCATGCTTGCTCTTGTAGTTCTTCCGTAAATTGGTATTTACACCCAAGGCAGGCACAAATAATAAAGCCATGGACATAAATATAACAATCTCAGGCAAGGGGAAACAATTCTCGTGACAACGGCAGTGGCCATCTTTGTGTAGCCCGCTGCCGTTTTTAGCCCAAAACATTCCCGATTTTCCTAGGACAAAAACAAAATCCCGGGAAAATAATTGGGACAAGGGTCCAAAAATCGGGATTGTTGGCAAGTATGCACCCCCTCTACTACTCCTCACACCTCTTCTCTACTCCTCATACCCCCCCCCCCCCCCACTCCTCACACCACCCCCCTACTCCTCTCACTCACTCCCTCTCTGCTCCCTCCTCTCTCTCTCCGTTCCCCCTTCCTCTCTCTCACACACACACACACACACTCTGTGTGGAGCACTCACTAGTCATATAGGTAGATGTCTTCCAATTCTGTGAGGATGCTGAAGTAGTCATAGTTGTCTTTGATTAGAGTAATCGTGTACTCTAGCACCTCCTGCACCCATTCATTTGGGTATCCTTGTACACCAGTGATGGTGACAGTCTTGTCTGGGGAGAGCACCCATTCAGCAGCTTTGACACAGCAGATGGCCTGCAGTTATGGAGGGATAGAGCAGTAATAGTACTCTGTCAGGCAGAGTTTAACGACTGCTTTTGCACATCCCATCAGAATATGGTTCTCCTCCACTGTCTGTGCGGTGAACTCTGCACTGGCCATCCGCTTCATGATAAGATGCTCCAAGAAAATGTTGGTGGTTGGAGCAATTAGGCGGTACCCGAGTTTCCTCATGATCATTGCCTCCATAGTCCACATAGTGGTGTTGGTGTAGTACGTGTGAAAACTCATAATTAACTGGTGCACTTCTTCGGTATATGTTTCTGATATTTTCAAGGCAAGTACCATTGAGGTGATGGCCATGATGTTGTAGGTGGACCGCTTCCCTGTGAGGTTAAGTAGGAGCCTGTCCAGGTAGTTTATGGCCAGGCACAGGGACTCCAAGCTCAGGGAGTACTTTGAGTGTGATTTGATAAGGCTGAGCACCATTTTTCTTCGGTCTTCTTCATCCAGTTCTGTATGACTAAGACCACTTTCACACTGAGGCGCTTTCACGCTAAAAACAGCGCCTAAAAAGCTCACCAAAACGTATTTCCATTAAAATCAATGAACGCTTTCACACTGGGGCAGTGTACTGGCAGGGCTGTGAGAAACTCCCCTCCCCATTGAAATGAATGGAAAACTCTTCAAAAGTGCCTGAAAAGCTCTTCAAAAGCGCTCAGTGTTTTTACTGGCAGTTTAGAAGCGCTTCAGTGTGAAAGTGGCCTAAGAGACAGTTGTCAGGTAGGAAGTAGAGTTCAATGCTCCTCTTGTAGGCATAGTTTTCATTTCCATATTCCATAATGTACTGCAGGTCTCTTCTCAGACTATGGAGGTTATATGGTCCCACACATGGGTTCATTGAGAAGATAGGTGATTCATACGGCTTCAGCTTTTTGAAAGTGGGTTCAACAGAAGAGGAACTAGACTGGCTAACTGCCCCTCTGTCGTCCATTTTTCTTTTGCTTGGCTGAGTGAACTCCTCTAGTTCAGATGTGAACTCCTCTTCATCAGAATAGCTTACAGTACTGTTAAGCTGTGAGTTGCTGGAAGAATCAGACCTATCAGATGTGTCTTCATTGGAATAGGTCACTCAAGGTTTCCGCTGAAGTGTTAAAAGCGGAAAGTACACCTCTCCATCCAAATTGCGTGCGCTCATGGAATGGCTCCAAACGACGGTACCTAAAAAAATCCCCATAGGCACCGCTTAAAAAATGACTACAGGTTACCAGTTTAGAGTTATAGAGGAGGTCTAGTGCTAGAAATATTGCTCTCGCTCTGATATTCAAGGCAATACCTCACATGTGTGGTTTGAAAACCTTTACATATATGTGGGCGTGACGTATGTATGCGTTCACCAATGCACATGGGATGCTTTAAAAAATATTTTTTATTATAATTGTTTCCCACTGTTTAAAAAAAGAAATAAAGGAAAAGTGTAAATATAATCACTTTTATTGCTATCGCAAGAGATGTAAACATCACAGAATTAAGGATGGAGATGGAGTCTCAGATTGCTGGATGATCCACAGTGACATCCTGAGTACCTTACAAAGTCACCTGAGGGCCGGGGATGGGGGCATTTCACTGATTACCATAAGGAAGCCTCTTGTCCTCACAATAAACAACCAATCCTCTCTACTAAAGACCAATTTATTCAGTTGAACTTTCTACCTAGGATCTGTCCTATACCCTCAGAGAGATTGCATCACATCAACCCCACTGTCTCCCATATCTGTAGCAGATATCAGACTGAGATGGGAACCTTTTATCACAGGGTGTGGCGTTTTCCTTAAATCCCAAATTGGGGAACCGCAGTGGTCACCTTGAAAAAGCAGGTCGAAGCAACAGAATCCAGTTATCCGCTTCTTACCTTCAGTTCCCCTATGGCTCCTCTTCAGCAGAGACCACCCACAAACATGCAGACTATAAGGGGTGGGCCGCAGGTGGACACGAGCTGAGTGGTTCACCTGTGGGTGGCCTCAACTGAGTCATTCAGCTTGCATTAGTCTGTCTCTATCCTTTGCAGCTCCCAAATACAGGGGGAATGGCGGTTTTGAACTGGACGGTGGTTTCTAAAACTGGACTAGCAGGTTGCAACCCCAGATGAGAACTCATCATTCATTTCCAATGCTCACTAGCCCATAGCATCCCAGTAAGTAAATGTATCACTGTTATGTAGGCACAATTACTGACCTTTGCATACAGTGACTAGGAGAAATGAGCAATGACAGGGGAGATTTCCACTCTTCTGTCACCACCATCTTCTTCTCACACACCTGTACACAGCACTGCCTCCCATGCCAAGGAGCTCACCCTAAGGACTCCTGGGGGTTGTAGGATTGTCACATTATCGACATATTCCTTGAAAAGTCAAGAAAAACAAACATATTTATGTCAAAATACTTTATTAAAAGAGCTCACACAGGTACAAAATGTTTTCATACAATGTTGTAATAAATGGACTTCCAGCTTTTCAACAAATACTGTACACCAAACTGCAAGGAGCATCTCAAACCAGAACAAAATACAAAAATATTTTAACATCCATTAATAATATATTCTGCGCAAGTAGCAATAAACCCCAACTTAGGCAGGCCATACATTAAGCGCACTGTAAAGGAAAGGAACCACCCTACAAACAGGAAGGTGTAGGTGGTGGTAATGTGGTTGGCCAAATGAGGAAGATCCGGTTTTAGAAGGATGAGAATCAACACCTTAGTGTGGACCTGCTCTGCCGAAATATTAAAAAAGTGTGTGTATATATACACATCACACTTATGCCCCATACACACGGTCGGAAAATCCGACCACAAAATCCATCGGATTTTGTCCGACGGATTTAGTCACTGGTGTTGCATACACACGGTCGGACAAAGTTGTCGGAAAATCCGATCATTCTGAACGTGGTGACGTTTGTTGCCTACGACGGGACTACGTAGAGGCTAGTAGCCAATAGCTTTGGTCTCGTAATGTGATCTGAGCATGCGTGGCACTTTGTCCGTCGGAATTCGCTACACACAATCGGAATTGGTGTGATCGGACTTTGTTGTCGGAAAATTTATAGAGCAGGAGATAGAACTTTGTCCGTCGGACAATCCGATGGAAACTGTCCGATGGTGCCTACACACGGTCGGAATTTCCGACAACATTGTCCGAATCCATCGGAAAATCCGACCGTGTGTATGGGGCTTTACAGTGCATAGGCTGTATTATGTGGACTTTGGCCAAATTTAGGCTGGGTTCACACCTCCGACAGACGTGTCTCACGGGAGGGGTCCAGTGTTCTCCGTTTCAGGGACAAATTTTTACCTGAGTTTGGCCCTGAAACAGATCCAAAGATGCAGTGTTACTGTGCAACCCGCAACTGAGATATGTGAACCGGTTCCATAGAAAGCCAGTCACAATCTCCTGTCATGCAAATTGGATGCAGAGAAAACCGCATCCAATTCACATAGGTGTGAACCCAGCCTCATAGTTGAAAAACCCTGTCGGGGGTGGGGGGAGTTTATAAAGGAATACCTGCACAAGAGTACTTACCTAGCCACACTGAGGGCTCATATCAGAATTCCCGCTTTCTTTAAGGCTCATATCTCAGCTTTTGTTTTCAAGGGTACAGCAGCCCATTTTTTTGAATAAGCTGTAGTTGCGTTTCCCACAGGAAAAAAAATACTTTTTTTTTTTTTCCAAATGCAGCCACATGGAACTATATGGTGCTTTCTCACTACGGAGTTTCATGCATGCAATAAATGTGTTGCATTTTCTGATGTGCAGGGTACCATTGAGAATTGATAGCACCCCTGCCATCTGCAAAGACCAGCGTGTTTTGGGTGCTGGGATGTATGCAGTTTACATGCTGTCCCGCACCCATAACAGTGTGTACCTAGTCTAATAGAAACAACTGCTGGGAAACAGACACTTCCAGGAGTGTTGATCTCCTGGGTTTCCCACACCACTCAATGGTTCCTCCTGCTAAACTTCACATCACTGTATTTACATACATGGAGACTGTGGGAGGGACCACAGTGCGGTGGGGTGGATTTCTTTTAGCCCCTAAAGCGGAGTTCCAGTCATTTTTATGTTTATTAAGTCAGCAGATATGAAAACTGTAGCTGCTGACTCGTATACACACTTACCTGTCCCACGATCGAGTGGTGCACTCCCCCCAGCAGTTTTCACTCTCTCTCCTCTCTCGGCGACACTGGCATTTCTGTGGGCACCCAGCAGTGACAGCTTGCTGCATCACAGCCGGGTGCCCACTGCGCATGTGCGAGCGGCGCTGCGCTCTGTGACTGGTCCCACCTTCTTCTAGGACCTGTCATGTCCCACCTAAGGCGATCGGAACGGAAGTGGAAGCAGGTACCTCTCAAAATCAGGTAAACACCCCCTCCCCAAAAGCTCAGTTTCACAAACAGGAGCTGGGGAGGAGGCCTTAAGCGAAAGTTCCCCTTTAACCACTTGAAGACCAAGCCTTTACTGGCACTTTGTTTACAAGTTTAAATCAAAATGTAATTTTTTTTTTCCTGATTTATTTTATTTTTATACTGTTCCTTTAATTTTTTTTATTTTTCTGATCACTTTTATTCCTATTACAAGGAATGTAAACATCCCTTGTAAGGCTGCTTTCACACTGGGGATTCGGCGGTAAAGCGCCGCTATTTTTAGCGGTTCTTTTACCGTAATTTTTTGCGGAGGTTTTCGTTCGCTAGCGGCTGAAAAAGTGTTAAAAACGACCTGCAAAGCGACACTTCGCCGGCGGCACTGCCCATTCATTTCAATGGGCAGGGGCGCTTTAGGAGTGGTGTATACATCGCTCCTTCAACGCTCCAAAGATGCTGCTTGCAGGAGTTTTTTAATGTCCTGCCAGCGCATCGCCTCAGTGTGAAAGCACTCAGACTTCACACTGAGACTGCAGGGGAGACGTTTTTCAGGCACTTTTTTTAAGCCCAAAAGCGCCTAAAAAATACCTCAGTGTAAAAGGGGTCTAATAGATATAACGACGACAGGTACTCTTTATGGGTCAAAAAAAGGCCCCAAATCTCTATAACTTTTAAAAGCAAAAAAAAAAAAATCCCCCCAAAAAATTTGATCTTTTGCTTTAACCACTTCAGCCCCGGACCATTTGGCAGCCAAAGGACAAGAGGTCTTTTTTCAATTTCGCACTGCACTGCTTTAACTGGTAATTGCGCGGTCATGCAATGTTGTAACCAAACGAAATTTGCGTCCTTTTCTTCCCACAAATAGAGCTTTCTTTTGATGTATTTGATTGCCTCTGTGATTTTTATTTTTTGCGCTATAAACGGAAAAAGACCGCAAATTTTGAAAAAAAAGAGATATTTTCTACTTTTTGTTATAAGAAAAATCCAATAAAACTCAATTTTAGTCAAACATTTGGGCCAAAATGTATTCAGCCACATGTTTTTAGTAAAAAAAATGCCAATAAGCGTATATTTATTGGTTTGCGCAAAAGTTATAGCGTCTACAAACTAGAGTACATTTTCTGGAATTTACACCGCTTTTAATTTATGACTGCCTATCTCATTTCTTGAGGTGCTAAAATGGCAGGGAAGTACAACCCCCCCCCCCCAAATGACCCCATTTTGGAAAGTAGACACCCCAAGCTATTTGCTGAGAGGCATGTTGAGCCCATTGAATATTTTTTTTTTTAGTCCCAAGGGATTGAATAAAGACAAAAAAAAAAAGAAAAAAAAAAAAATGTTTTCATAAAGTTGTCACTAAATGATATATTGCTCACACATGCCATGGTTATATGTGGAATTGCACCCCAAAATACATTTTGCCACTTCTCCTGAGTACGGGGATACCACATGTGTGGGACTTTTTGGGAGCCTAGCCGCGTACGGGGCCCCGAAACCCAAGCACCACCTTCAGCATTTCTAAGCGTGCAAATTTTTGATTTCACTCCTCACTACCTATCACAGTTTCGAAGGCCATAAAATGCCAAGATGGCACAAAACCCCCCCAAATAACCCATTTTGGAAAGTAGACACCCCCCAAGCTATTTGCTGAGAGGCATGTTGAGCCCGTTGAATATTTTTTTTTTAGTCCCAAGTGATTGAATAAAGACAAAAAAAATAAATAAAAAAAATTTATTCAAAAAGATGTCACTAAATGATATATTGCTCACACATGCCATGGTTATATGTGGAATTGCACCCCAAAATACATTTTGCTGCTTCTCCTGAGTATGGGGATACCACATGTGTGGGACTTTTTGGGAGCCTAGCCGCGTACGGGGCCCCGAAACCCAAGCACCGCCTTCAGGATTTCTAAGGGTGCAAATTTTGATTTCACTCCTCACTACCTATCACAGTTTCGAAGGCCATAAAATGCCAAAATAGCACAAAACCCCCCCAAATGACCCCATTTTGGAAAGTAGACACCCCAAGCTATTTGTTGAGAGGCATGGTGAGTATTTTACAGCTCTCATGTGTTTTTGAAAATGAAGAAAGTAAAGAAAAAAAAAATTTTTTTTCTTTTTTCAATTTTCAAAACATTGTGACAAAAAGCGAGATCTGCAAAATACTCACCATACCTCTCAGCAAATAGCTTGGGGTGTCTACTTTCCCAAATGGGGTCATTTGGGGGTGGTTTGTGCCATCTGGGCATTCCATGGCCTCCAAAACTGTGATTGGCAGTGAGGAGTGAAATAAAAAAATTACACCCTTAGAAAGCCTGAAGGCGGTGCTTGGATTTTGGGGTCCCGTACGCGGCTAGGCTCCCAAAAAGTCCCACACATGTGGTATCCCCGTACTCAGGAGAAGCAACAGAATGTATTTTGGGGTGTATTTCCACATATGCCCATGGCATGTTTGAGCAATATATCATTTAGTGACAACTTTTTGTAAAAAAAATTATTATTTTTTTTTTTTTTCATTATTCAATCTCTTGGGACCAAAAAAAAAAAATATTTAATGGGCTCAACATTGCTCTCAGCAAATAGCTTGGGGTGTCTACTTTCCAAAATGGGGTCATTTGGGGGGGGGGGGGGGGTTGAACTGTCCTGGCATTTTATGCACAACATTTAGAAGCCTATGTCACACGTCACCCACTCTTCTAACCACTTGAAGATAAAGCCCTTTCTGACACTTTTTGTTTACATGAAAACATATTTTTTTTTTGCAAGAAAATTACGTTGGACCCCCAAACACTATATATATTGTTAAAGCAAAGGCCCTACAGATTAAAATGGTGGGTGTTGCATTTTTTTTTCCACACAGTATTTGCGCAGCGATTTTTCAAACGCATTTTTTGTGGAAAAAATACACTTTTTTTTATTTTAATGCACTTAAACACACTATATTGCTCAAATTTTTGATGAAATAAAAAATATGATCTTAGGCCGAGTACATGGATAACAAACACGACATGCTTTAAAATTGCGCACAAACACGCAGTGGCGACAAACTACATACATTTTTAAAAGCCTTTACAGGTTACGACATTAGATTCACGGAGGAGGTCTACTGCTAAAATTACTGCCCTCGATCTGACCTTCGCGGTGATACCTCACATGCATGGTGCAATTGCTGTTTACATATGACGCCAAACCAGCGCTTGTGTTCGCCTTTGCGCAAGAGAAGGGGGGGCAGGGGTGCTTTTTTTTTTTTTTTTAGTTTTTCTTTTTATTTAGCTTTTTTATTTTTAAACTGTTCCTTCCATTTTTTTCTTAGTTGTCATTTTTATTGTTATCGCAGGGAATGTAAATATCCCCTATGATAGCAATAGGCAGTGACAGGTACTCTTTTTTTGAAAAAATTGGGGTCTATTAGACCCTAGATCTTTCCTCTGCCCTCAAAGCATCTGACCACACCAAGATCGGTGTGATAAAATGCTTTCCCAATTTCCCAATGGCGCGGTGGGTATGCCCACCATTAGAATACCTCCCTTCATCCACCCACTTCTAATGATGGGCATACATGCACCATTTATATATGCCGAAGCATGGGGGCATCCTCCCGCAAAAAAGTTATGCCACGTACACATGGTCGGACTTTTTTCGACCGTATGTACGTGGCATTAGGAGCAAAATCGCTCCTCCGCCCTAGAGAGAGAGAGAGAGAACAATAAAACGACAACTATTTTTGGTTTTTCATTTTATATTTTTTTGGGGGTTTTTATTTTTTATTTTTTTTTTAAACTATAACTATAATTTTAACTGTAACGGTCGGGTCTCAAAATGCGATGGCATTCTTGAGACCCTGTGAAAGTGTATCCTAGCCTGTGAAATGCTGTACCCTACGCTAATACTTCACTAGTGAGTGGTAGCGTTCAAAGCATTCACCAATGCAGAGACCAGGATTGTCAGGACAGCGTGGACAATAATAACGGGTGTCACGCCTACATCCGCGCTTGCTACAGACACAACATCTTTTTTGGGGGGGCTCGTTGGGTAGGGGTACTCTGGAGGGCATAAGGAAAATGCCTCTCATGCAGCCGGCTTACTGCATTTGGTAGGGGATGTTGAGGTGTGGAATCGCCTGGATACAGGAGTTCCATGACAACCGCTCCCTGGAATTCAAGGAAGGGTAACGTCCCGCCTGAAGCTCCGTATAGCACATGAGCATTCAGCAAAGCCAATTGGAACAAATAAATAGACACTTTTTTGTACCAGCGTCTAGCCTTACGGGCAACTAGGTACGGCGCCAACAACTGGTCGTTGAGGTCCACCCCTCCCATATTAAGGTTGTATTCGTGGACACAGAGGGGTTTCGTCACAACACCAGCCGCCGTACGAATTTGGACTGTCGTGTCTGCTTGAAGGGAGGTAAGAACGAAAACATTCTTATTATCCCTCCACTTCATAGCGAGCAAGTTATTACACTTCAAGCAGGCTCTCTCCCCCAGCCTAAGAGGGGAATCTACAAGCCGCTGGGGAAAGCCCCGGCGATTAGGTCGCACGGTGCCACATGCTCCAATCTGCTGATCAAACAAGTGACTAAACAGTGGCACGCTCGTGTAATAATTGTCCACGTACAAGTGGTACCCCTTTCCGAATAAGGGTGACACCAAGTTCCACACTATCTTGCCAGCGCTCCCTATGTAATCTGGACAGTTCTCCGGCTCTACGTAACTATCTTTTCCCTCATAAACCGAAAAGCTCCACGTATAGCCTGTTGCCCTGTCACAGAGCTTGTAGAGCTTGACCCCGTATCTGGCACGCTTGCTGGGAAGGAACTGTTTGAAAGACAAGCGGCCAGAAAACTTAATCAGGGACTCGTCAACGCAGACAACTTGATTGGGCGTAAACAAGGCTGCAAAACATTGGTTGAAGTGGTTTATGAGGGGCCGAATTTTGTAGAGCCGATCAAATTCAGGGTCTCCACGAGGACGACAAAGTTCATTGTCACTGAAGTGCATGAACCGCAAAATCATATTGACCAGCGTATATATTACTTTGGTCCACAATAGATCTATAGAGATCTTCCGTGAAAAACAGCAAATAAAAATCGGATGGCTTAAAATCAGCTGTTTCCACCTGAATACCGGGTTGGCCAGTGAATGGGGGAAGTACGGGTCCTGCAGAAGTGGTGGGCACCCAATCAGGATTGGCGAATTCTGCAGGAAGGACACTATGTGATCGACGGGCCTGCCTTTGTCTTCTTCTTGGTGGCAGCGGGACACTACTTGTGCTTGCCACCTCGCCAGCTTGAACTGCACTTATGGGACTCGCCACGTCACCAAGTGTTACTGCAGTGCTGGTTTGACTACGTCCAGGGTGTACTAGGCCGCTGGTGCTTGCCAGTTCACCAGAAGGAATAGCGGCGCTAGTACTTCTCTGCTCCATACGAGAGACCTGCGGTTCCTGCACCTCAACAACAGCAGAAGATCGGGATCGGGTACGCCTGACCTTAGCAGGGACCTCACCTTCGTCGTCAGATCTATCTGTCATGGAGCCGCTGTCGTCTACTGGATCGTATTCTGAGCCTGATTCTGACAGATGAGTGACCTCCTCTTCACTATCTGACATACTCAGAAACAAGTAGGCCTGTTCACTAGTGTACTTGCGATTTTGGGCTCTAAATTTAGTAGTACACTAGTCAGATTCACAGGAAAAAAAGCTCCTAGGCTGCTGGCGACTGAATCAAAACGCTACCAAAAAAAATGTTAGCGATCGCAGGGATCAGGCCTGACTCTGCGAACGCTGCAGTTATGTGTGCTTAGTGTTTTGTAAGTGACAGTGATCGATCGATACTGCACTTGGGTGGGCTGGGCTGGGCTGGGCGGAGGGGGAAAACGCAGGTGCTAGCAGGTATCTGGGCTGATCCCGCTAACAATGCGTTTTTTGGAACCCTAAACTGCTGGGACGCTAGTATAGATCTGATCAGATCAGATATTGATCTGTTCAGATACTATACCACTAAGGGAGGTGTATGCTTTGCGCGTGGGTGTTTGCGGTACTGCCACTAACCTGGGGCGACGCAGACCTTATTTGACCCTAAAACCTAATTGATATCACCCGCCGGGCGATCAGGGGGTTAAACCGATAGTTGGGTAATAAATGGCGGGTGCCTTGACAGTATAAAAAAACAAGCTAACTAACCAGCGTCACCCGTAACAGTTATACGGTGATCACTGGTGAAAGGGTTAACTAGGGGCAATCAGGGGGTTAAAACCTTTATTAGGTAATATATGGGGTACCTGACGATATATAAAAACCTGACGGGGAACCTAAATAACTAACTGGCTAACCAGCGTCACCAGTGACACTTATACTGTGATCACTGGTGAAAGAGTTAACTCTAGGGGCAATCAAGGGGTTAAAACCTTTATTTAGGTTGTAATATGGGGGTACCTGACCTATAAACCTATTTATAATCCTATATAAACCTGGCGGTACCAGTGACACTAATGCAGCGATCAGAAAAACGATCGCTTAGTGACACTGGCAAAAGGGGGTGAAAGGGTTACCTAGGGGCAATCAAGGGGTTAAACCTTTATTGGGGGGTAGGGGGCTACCTTAGACCTAAAAGGGGCCTAAAACTAACTGCCCTGACAGTTATTGCAGTCACACTGACACTAAATGCAGTGATCAGTAAAATAAATGATCACTGCAATCAGTGACACTGTGACTGGGGGGGCAGGGGGTGATCTGGGGGGTGACAGGGGGGTGAAATATGTGCCTATGTATGCCTGGTGTCAGTGTAGTGTTGGTGCACTAACCTGATGTCTTCTCCGCTCGGCGTCCCGGTCAGAAAGACCGACACGAGGAGCGTGACATCACTTCCCCTTGCCTGTGTTTACAATTACACAGGAAGGGGAAGCATCTCATTGGCCAGAGCGATCGTGAGGGGGTGGCCAGAAACCAGTGGCCGTCCCCTCGTGCCGCATCGCTTCTGGAGCCATCCCGACCGTCCCCGCCGGCGGAGGGGGTTCCGATCGGACACCCCAACCGCCGGAAGAATGTCACGTACAGGTACGTGATTATGCCTGTACGTGCCATTCTGCCGACGTATATATACATGGGGCGGTCGGGAAGTGGTTAAAAAAAATAAAAAAAATTAACAAAAAGGGTTTTACTTCCACCCTGGAATGCAAGTGACATAATGACATCACTCGGGAACGGTAAGCCCGAGAGACACCGGTAAATGTTAATTGTTAAATATACTAACAGATTTAAATACATTAACAATTTAAATCCAAACTCTACCACACATTTTATAATCAGCTACAGCAGTTTTTTTGTGGTAAAGGTTTTACATAAATAAATAATAGCTAATCATCGTAAGCACCCCCTGTCAGTGGTAAATGGTTTGTCATCCCTATAATGGTTACATTCTGCTGGAAAGCTTGTTCTTTTGAAAAACTATAGACTTACTAGCCAGATTTCCACCAGATGGAAAGAAAGTCTAAAAAATAAAACGAATACAACCATCCCATCTAATAACTGGTAAGCTGCAATAGAAGAAATGTTTGCTTTTGGGTATAATACTGCTCTGCATCTGGTGAGGCGACAGAGCCTCAGATCTCACACTTCAGATACACGGCTATGAGGCTGGGGACACAGCAATCCCCAACCACAGAACCTTTTATTCATAGGAGGAATTCAGGACAAAGAAGGGATCACTGAGGTACAGTTCACATTCTTCTAGGAGATGGAGAACCTTCACTCCCCGACTTCTCTTCCACTTTACAGAGGATGAAATGCGTCAGCAGATTTCCTTCCAATCCAGAGCCCATTCTGATCTCTATGCCTAGAGGAGAAAATACATTGTGTCACTGACATCACTTCCAGACAAGTCTACAATCATTACCGGACGGGGGGATTGGACATTACAATACAAATTCACTAACTTCTCCTCCTTCCTCCCCCTGCAAATGGCTAAATACCCATCACAAGCCCTCCATAATGCACCCCATTAGGTCTCCCCCCCCCCCATCTATCCATTTCTCCTCATATACACCGCACTCCATACTAATTCTGGGATCTATTCCATCCATTCCCCTCCCCCATCACACCACACTGACCCCTCATCGATATCATGGGGGCTCATAAGAAAACCCGAGACCCACCCCATCTCCTCTACTGCACCCACTGTGTGTTCCTTATATACTCTCCTATACACTAGGTTTCATATTCCCCCATACACTCTTCTACAGTGCACTTCATGTGTCCCTATACACTCTCCTATACCCCATAGCGCACTCCATGCGTCCACATGCTCTCTCCTATACCCCCATGTTCTCTCCTGTACCTCATAGTGCACTCTATGCAATCCCCTATACTCCATAGCAAACTCCATGCTTCCCCCATACACTCTCCTATATTCCATAGCGCACTCCATGCGTCTCCCAAACACTTTCCTATATTCCATAGCGCACTCCATGCGTCCCCCATACACACTCCTATATTCCATAGCGCACTCCATGCGTCTCCCAAACACTTTCCTATATTCCATAGCGCACTCCATGCGTCCACCATACACACTCCTAAACTCCATAGCGCACTCCATGCGTCCCCCATACACTCTCCTATATTCCATAGCGCACTCCATGCGTCCCCTATACACTCTCCTATATTCCATAGCGCACTCCATGCGTCCCCCATACACTCTCCTATATTCCATAGCGCACTCCATGCGTCCCCCATACACTCTCCTATATTCCATAGCGCACTCCATGCGTCTCCCAAACACTTTCCTATATTCCATAGCGCACTCCATGCGTCCCCCATACACACTCCTATATTCCATAGCGCACTCCATGCGTCTCCCAAACACTTTCCTATATTCCATAGCGCACTCCATGCGTCCACCATACACACTCCTAAACTCCATAGCGCACTCCATGCGTCCCCCATACACTCTCCTATATTCCATAGCGCACTCCATGCGTCCCCTATACACTCTCCTATATTCCATAGCGCACTCCATGCGTCCCCCATACACTCTCCTATATTCCATAGCGCACTCCATGCGTCCCCCATACACTCTCCTATATTCCATAGCGCACTCCATGCGTCTCCCAAACACTTTCCTATATTCCATAGCGCACTCCATGCGTCCCCCATACACACTCCTATATTCCATAGCGCACTCCATGCGTCCCCCAAACACTCTCCTATATTCCATAGCGCACTCCATGCGTCCACCATACACACTCCTATATTCCATAGCACACTCCATGCGTCCCCCATACACTCTCCTATATTCCATAGTGCACTCCATGCGTCCCCTATACACTCTCCTATATTCCATAGCGCACTCCATGCGTCCCCCATACACTCTCCTATATTCCATAGCGCACTCCATGCGTCCCCCATACACTCTCCTATATTCCATAGCGCACTCCATGCGTCCCCCATACACTCTCCTATATTCCATAGCGCACTCCATGCGTCCCCCATACACTCTCCTATATTCCATAGCGCACTCCATGCGTCCCCCATACACTCTCCTATATTCCATAGCGCACTCCATGCGTCCCCCATACACTCTCCTATATTCCATAGCGCACTCCATGCGTCCCCCATACACTCTCCTATATTCCATAGCGCACTCCATGCGTCCCCCATACACTCTCCTATATTCCATAGCGCACTCCATGCGTCCCCCATACACTCTCCTATATTCCATAGCGCACTCCATGCGTCCCCCATACACTCTCCTATATTCCATAGCGCACTCCATGCGTCCCCCATACACTCTCCTATATTCCATAGCGCACTCCATGCGTCCCCCATACACTCTCCTATATTCCATAGCGCACTCCATGCGTCCCCCATACACTCTCCTATATTCCATAGCGCACTCCATGCGTCCCCCATACACTCTCCTATATTCCATAGCGCACTCCATGCGTCCCCCATACACTCTCCTATATTCCATAGCGCACTCCATGCGTCCCCCATACACCCTCCTATATTCCATAGCGCACTCCATGCGTCCCCCATACACCCTCCTATATTCCATAGCGCACTCCATGCGTCCCCCATACACCCTCCTATATTCCATAGCGCACTCCATGCGTCCCCCATACACTCTCCTATATTCCATAGCGCACTCCATGCGTCCCCCATACACTCTCCTATATTCCATAGCGCACTCCATGCGTCCCCCATACACTCTCCTATATTCCATAGCGCACTCCATGCGTCCCCCATACACTCTCCTATATTCCATAGCGCACTCCATGCGTCCCCCATACACTCTCCTATATTCCATAGCGCACTCCATGCGTCCCCCATACACTCTCCTATATTCCATAGCGCACTCCATGCGTCCCCCATACACCCTCCTATATTCCATAGCGCACTCCATGCGTCCCCTATACACCCTCCTATATTCCATAGCGCACTCCATGCGTCCCCCATACACGCTCCTATATTCCATAGCGCACTCCATGCGTCCCCTATACACTATGCCCCAAAGCACACTCCTTGTATGTCCTATACGCCATGTACTCACCTATACCCCATAGTGCACTCCATGCACCCACCATACACTCTCCTATACCCCATAGGTTTCCTTTAAACTCTCCTATACTTCATGTTCTCCCCATACAATCTTGTACACCACACTCCATGCATTCCCCATACACCTTGCTATACTCACAGCACACTCCATGCAGTCAGTTGTCCTCTGTACTTCTCGTTCTTCCGCATGCGCAGTACACCTCGGACACTTGGTGATGGGGGACGGATAGTGATACAACACCGGGGTCCCTCCAGGCTCCGCCCTCCTCCCCGGCTCTCTCTGACATCTGGCCAATAGTAGTTCTGCCCAGACATGTGACACTCCGCCCTTTCACAAACTTCTTGAAAGTTTATATGTGTTTGAATAAAGTTTTCCTGATACAAGCTCTTACCTTCTGGGAAGTGTAGTTCGGAGCTGTGCCGAACACGGAGCTGTGTGTGTGTAATTTTTTTTTACAACAGCGGCCGCTAGATGGACCCCCCACCTGGAGTCGATGGTAATCCAACTTGCAGTATTACCACATACGGCCGCTAGATGGAGCCTGCCGGTCGCTGACAGTGCCGTCTGGGGTATACAGTGCGGCTTCCGTAGTTCGCGCAGGACTGTGGGAGGCCGGACAAGATGGCGGTGATTATCCTCTGCAGGGCGGCCGGAGGCCGGGCAATGTCACGTAAGTCAACCGGAGCTGTCAGGGGAGGGGGGAAGTTTGGAGTAAGGGCGGATTTTATATGGGAGCTCGGAGCTCACTGGGGGGTAATAATGAACACACATTAGAGGGAGAGTGTGCTTTGGTGACATCCAGGTCATGGAGGGCACACCAACATGCCATGAAAAGATCCTCTACAACCAGGGCACAGCACAGAAATCACCCTTCATTACACAATTCCACCTTTTGCAGTAAAAATAACTAAAAAAAAAAATGCACCCATATTGCAAAAAGTAAAAATGTCCAATTTGTATTTCTTTTATTTTTGCTTGCAATGCAACTGAGATTGGTGGAGTGTGGGTGCAATGCACTGGCTGCTGCACACTATTCCTCTAGCCCCATGTCCGAATAGAGGTACAGACCTTCATCTATGGATACACCATTGATGACTACAAGTCCTTCTACCACAGTGGCAGATGGGACCTGTAGTATTTTCATTCTTGGAGTAATGGCGCAACTTACTGTGGCTGGCTGCACTGGTCTGGTGACCCTATACAGGTGTGGGGGTGACTGGGGACACTGGCAGGTGTGGTGGCAATCAGGGAGAATGGCTGGCTGCACCGCTATGGTGACACTGTACTGGTGTGGGGGTGACTGGGGACACTGGCTGCACCGCTATGGTGACACTGTACTGGTGTGGGGGTGACTGGAGACACTGGCTGCACTGTTATGGTGAGACTATATAGGTGTGGGGGTGACTGAGCAAACACTGGCTGGCTGCACTGGTATGGTGACACTGTACACGTGTGGTGGCAATCAGGGACAATGGCAGGCTGCATCGGTATGGTGACACTATACTGGTGTGGGGGTGACTGGCTGACTACACTGGTCTAATGACGCTGGTAGAGACAAAAGCACCCTACAAGCCTGTAAAAGGGGGGGGGGGAGCTCTGCATGTTGTCCATCCTGAAATATGGGTGTAATATGAAACGTGGTCAGAAAGGTGGAGTTCTCTTTTGATGCTCGTTCCTCAGCTCTTCACTTTCTTGCAGAACCTTCACATCTGGGTGTGGCCTGCGTCCCATAGCCGATCCAAAAGGCTCTGTGCCCTGTGATCACTGTAGCCAATCACAGCGATTAATAAAGTAAACAGTGTAGTGTTTACGTCTTGACCTTTGTGCACTGCATCTAGTGCACGTTTACCATACTCCTTGTTTTAACACTCAACACCAGCATGTTTTCCTGCAAAAAAATCATCTAGTGAAAAAAACACAGTGCGAGTGAATAAATAACACCAAGAGAAAGCTCTATCTGTCTTAAAATAATGATATGAATGTTGGTGCCGTGTTACATGACTGAGTAATTGTCATTCAGTCAAAATATTGCAGTGCCGAAAAATGAAAAAGATTGCCTGGTAATGAAGGGTATTTCAGGCTGGTACTGAAGTGGTTAAAGACAATTGTCCCTTTTACTCATTCAGGGCTAAGTGACAGGCTCTCCTGAGAGCTTACCACCTGTGGTCACTGAAGCTCAGCTTTGCCATTCTCCCCTCCCACAAGGCTGGTCTGTTAGAGCCCTGGGACTAATCTCTGTGTAAGCTCTGTATTAGTCGGAGTTGGAGCTTATTCAGGGTTCATGGCTGTCTGTCTGTCTCTCCTCGTTCCCAAGCGTTCAGACAAGGCAATTGACTGCTCAGATCCAATCACTGCGTCCTGGGACGAAGGTCAGAAAGTCACATGCTTTTCCATAGCTGAAAGTAGAGAATATTTCTCATATGTACTATGTATACACATACACTCACTGGCCACTTTATTAGGCACACCTGTTCAATTGCTTGGTAACACAAAGAATGGGGACGAAAGAAAGAAATGTCAAATCGGCGGCAATTGCTGGCAACGGCATTGATTTCAAAAAGTCGTTTCTGTACTACTTTTTGCGATTTCAGGGTACAATTTTCATTGACATCTGTGCAGAAACCCGCACAGATGTCTCTGAAATCACCGCCAAAATCGGGACTGACATGCGGGAATGAAATGATGCCAGTTCAGCTGAACTGGCACCATTTCATTCCCGCACTCAGTGTGAACCTAGGCTCAAGTGACTTTGAACATGGCATATTTGTTGGTGCCAGACAGACTGGTCTGAGTATTTAAAAAAACTGCTGATCTACTGGGATTTTCACGCACAATCATCTGTAGGGTTTACAGAGAAAGGTCCGAATAAAAGAGAAAATATCCAGTAAGAGGTGGTTGTGTGGATGAAAATGCCTTGTTGGGGTCAGAGGAGAATGGGCAGACTGGTTTGAGATGATAGAAAGGCAACAGCACCACACTGGGTGCCACTCCTGTCAGCTAAGAACAGGAAACTGAAGCTAAAATTCACACAGGATCAACAAAATTTGACAATTGAAGATTGGAAGAACGTTGCCTGACGAGTCTTGATTTCAGCTGCGACATTCAGATGTAGGGTCAGAATTAGGTGTAAACAACATGAAAGCATGAATCCATCCTGCCTTGTATCAAAGGTTCAGGCTGGTGGTGGCGGTGTAATGGTGTGGGGGATATTTTCTTGGCACACTTTGGGCCCCACTGTACCAATTGAGCATCGTCTAAATGACACGGCCTACCTGAGTATTGTTTCTGACCATGTCCATCCCTTTATGATTACAGTGCACCCATCTTCTGATGGCTACTTCCAGCAGGATAATTCACCATGTCACAAAGCTCAAATCATCTCAAACTGGTTTCTTGAACATGACAATGAGGTCACTGTACTCAAATGGCCTCCACAGTCACCATAGAGCATCTTTGGGATGTAGAAAAGCAAAAGAAGAACTGCGCTAAAAGTTATGCTCACTGACATACATAGAGAGCATATATAAACCAAAACCAGCAGCAGCATGAAGTGGGATACACACAAACGTAAATGGAAATAGAGAAGCTGCGCTAAAAAGGAGCATAAGTCACTGATCAAATCAAAGCATATGGATATGCAGAAAGTCCATAAATAATCACTTCAGCTTGAATGTCACCGCAGTGTATAAAAACAGACAGGAGAGTGTCCACCACCGTAATACAGACCTGTTTACCAGATGACAAGCATAAAGGGCAGGTGGCTATAACCCAGCCGTGGCCTTTAGCTTGTAGATGTTGACACCAGACGAGTTTTGTCAGACGTGACGTTGTCAATGGGGGAACATCAACAAGCTGAAGTGATTATTTATGGACTTTCTGCATATCCATATGCTTTGACTTGATCAATAACTTATGCTCCTTTTTTAGCTTGAATTCATATCTTTATATAGATTTTTACTCCAAAAGCATTTTATTAAAATAATTTGATAAAAAAAAATATATATTTTTTTATTTGTTTAAAAAAAAAATCCTACATTTTTATCCACCCTGTTTATAAGTGATCGCATATCCTCGGGGGAGGAGAAGCAACAGCACACTGAGCTTCCCAGTGAATGTCTGTGCAGCAGGGGCGTGTCAGGACAAGTCTGATCATTGGAAGAGAGCAGACTGTGTTCCCAGCACAGCTAGAGAACTGACCACGGTGTGCTCTCCTACTTAATGTGGTCAATTTTTAATAGGAAAGCAAGGAGGCTAGCAGGAACACCAGGGATTTCACATAAAGGAAGCAAAACAAAGAACAGGATACTTTCTCTAGTCATCTTCCAGGACGGCACACCTGAGAGGATGACTGGTCACACCTGGCAGGAAACACAATTAACAAAGTTTAAAAAGCCCCACCCCTCCCTCTGACCCTCAGTTATTGATTGTGTTTCCCACACGCTGATGGCTGCGAAACCGTTTGTTATTTTTTTCTAAATGCCATTAAATTAAGGGGTTTTTCCCTCTGCTCTCCCTAGAAAGCTGAATGGGAGAGGCTGGGGCACTAGGACAGGTGAGTTGTCCATAACCCCAGGGGCCACCTAACCTTCCCTCTTTTCCTCCCCTCATACCTGACAGTGGTGGACGGTTGGGGGGGGGCGCTGATACACCCCACGTCGGCCGGAAGCTGGGCTCCAATGGCCGAACGTTTTCTTCCCCTTAGGGGGCCGTGCCATCCTTAGGGATAGACCGCGGCGCAGAGCGGCGTCTGTAGCCGCTAGTGCGCATGTCCGGAAGCCGCCGGGCGCCGGTGTGACGTCATATCCGGCGCGCCGGGGCTTCAACAAAATGGCGGCGAGCGCGGCGGTCAGAGCACGAGGCGGCTGTTTGGAAAGAGGGGGCCCAAGGTCCACAGCCTTCACAGTCGATCCATCTACCGGTGTAGAGGCAGAGGATGGAAGGCGGACCAGAGCTCGCGGCATCAGAGGTCGCCACAGGGGGTGAGTGACTCGGCTGGAGCGAGGGGGGGCAGACATTTGGGGTGGCCCTATTGTCCTTGTCCCCCACACTGTATGTGTATGTGATGTGGCTAATGGGGTGTCCCTTTCTTACAGAGACCGAATGCCCTGCTCAGGAGAGAGCCAGTAGGTCTGGGAAAGCCACATCCAAAACTAAACGCTGTGGGTCTTGTAGCTCTAAACTCCCACAGGACCACAGCAAGCCTTTTTGTTACAAATGTATTTACAAATTGGCAGGCAAAGAGACAGCAGAAGTTGCGAAGGAATGCAGGGCACTTCAGGTTGAGATGCTAGCTACCCTTCAGTCTTTTAAAGCCGTACTTGATCAGCGTCAGGGGGATGCCAGATCAGTAAGGGAAAGCTCTCCCTCACAGGAAGATAGATCTACCTTTACAGGAGGGTCTCAGGAACCTGCCCCATACTATTCAGAGGAGGAGGTTTGCAGCTCTGACCTGAGTTCCCAGGAGGGGGAGGACTCCGATCAGGATAGCCATGTAGAGACCAGATCTGGGGGACACCTCTTTTCAGCAGAGGATATGGAGGGTCTCCTCAGGGCAGTATATGCGTCAGAGGACATTCAGTTACCTTCCGCCCAAGTGTCAGCTCAGGATAAGGTCTATAGAGGTTTGGGTAAGCCACAGGCCAGATCCTTCCAGTTCACCAGTCCCTGAAAGATATTATCAAAGTCCCACGCTTAGATGCGTCCTTGGCGCAGGTTTCTAAACGGTCGGACTTATCTTTTGAGGACGCGGGTAACATTCAGGATCAGATGGATAAAAAATCTGAGATCCTGTTGCGTAGAGCTTGGGAAGCGAATGCATCGGCCATGAGCCCTGCATTAGCTTCAGCTTGTGTAGCCAGGAACGCGGACGCATGGCTCAACAAGCTGATGGACCATCTCACACGTAAGAAGGAATCCAGGGAGATAGTAGAATCCCTGGAAGTGGTGGGGAGAGCTATCGCCTTTTTGGCGGACGCGGCAGTAGAGACAGTAAGGACGACTGCTAAGTCAGCGGCATTACTGAACTCAGCCAGGAGGGCCCTTTGGGTTAAGACTTGGGACGGAGACTTCACTTCTAAGTCTCGACTCTGTGGTATTCCCTTTGAGGGCTCCCTACTCTTTGGTTCGGGTCTGGAACAGGTCCTTTCCCGATCCACAGAAAAAGGTAGGAAATTTCCCTCCAAACCCAAGAAGGAAAAAGGGAGGAAATTTTTTTGTGGCCCCCCTGCAAAAGGCCAGTTCAAGGGCAAAGGGGGACAAAGGAAGAAATGGGGGATCGGAAAGGGCAAAGAAAAAGGTGGAATCCTTTTTTCTGGGTCCGGACCGTCCAGCAAGGATTCTAAATGACGCCATAAAAGTGGGCGCAAGGCTCTCGTATTTCCTTCCCCAATGGGAGAAGATCTCAGAGAGCCCTTATATTTTAGACCTAATAAAACTAGGTTACAAGCTGGAATTTCGGTCACTCCCACCTCAAAATTTTTTGGTTACTTACCTTCCCAAAGATTCTCTGAAGGCAAGGGGCTTGCTAGACAGCGTTCGCATGCTCGCAGAACAGGAAGTGATTATCCCGGTCCCAGTGACTCAGAGGGCTTTCGGTTTTTATTCCCACATTTTTGTGGTCCCGAAGCCATCGGGCAAGTTTCGGTTGATTATCAATCTACGGAAACTGAACCACTACCTGTTGTACAAGCGATTCAGAATGGAGAGCATCTACACGGTCAGAAAACACCTCCAGAAGGGAGTTTTCATGATCACATTAGATCTCAAAGATGCTTACCTGCATGTACCCATTGCCCCGGATCATCAGAAGTACTTGCGTTTCGCAGTACGGACAGAGCAGGGGGTGCAGCATTGGCAGTTCAGGGCACTTCCCTTCGGCCTTGCGGCCAGTCCAAGGATTTTTACCAAAGTCCTGGCAGAGGTAGTATCCTTTCTACACCTTCAGGGGGTAGCTCTGATACCATACCTCGACGATCTGTTGATCTACAGTCCATCCAGAGACCAGCTCCGGAGAGATCGAGAGTTGGTCTTGTCGACCCTGGATTCCCTAGGTTGGATGGTGAGTCAGGAGAAATCCTCCCTGGATCCCTCACAGTCGAAGGTATACTTGGGGTATCAGTTGGACTCAGTAGCCCAGAAAGTGTTTCTTCCTCCCGAAAAGGTCGAAAAAATTCGGGGCGCAGTGACAGTGTGTCTCGAAGCCCCGGAGGTATCTTTGAGAAACATCATGAGGGTGTTGGGCCTGATGGCCTCTTGCATCCCGGCAGTTCCCTGGGTTCAGCTCCACTCACGAGTCCTCCAGGGCTTCCTTCTCTCCTCTTGGGGCGGGAGAAGAGAAACCCTGGAGGAGAAAGTTCCTCTGTCAGAGGAGGTAAGAAGCTCCCTAGTTTGGTGGCTCGATCCCGTCAACCTATCGGGAGGTCGGACGTGGACACAGCTAGACCCAATAGGCATTACAACAGACGCAAGTGCCTGGGGTTGGGGGGGCTCATTTAGGAGACCGCTACGCCCAGGGTCCCTGGGATCAGAGTCAGAGCAGAGCTTCCTCAAACTTCAGGGAGCTTCTGGCAGTCGGGAAGGCATTAAGTGTCTTCCGGGACTTGATCCAAGGAAGGGAAGTCTAAGGGCACTGACCCAAGATTTCCTGGGAGAAGCAGAGAAAAAAATTCTCTCAATCTCTGCGGTCCACATAAAGGGATCCCTCAATATACAAGCAGACTTCCTCAGCAGACAGCCCATTCTTCAGGGAGAATGGGAATTGAACGAAGAAGTTTTCGCTCTGGTAAAACGTCATTTCGGAGTACCAGAGATAGATTTATTCGCTTGTCAAAGGAACGCAAAGGTGCGGAGATTCTTTTCTCTCACGAGAGAACAGAGATCCTCAGGAGTAGACGCTCTCGCTCAGAATTGGGGGTAATCCTTAGACAGGATCCTCTTTATTTACCAAAAGTGACCTCGGGGTTCCACAGGTCACAAGAGATTATTCTTCCATCATTCTGCCAGAATCCGAAGAATGAGAAGGAAGAAAGATTGCACCTTTTAGATGTTAGACGCTGTCTTTTAGTCTATCTAGAAAGGGCAAGGGAGTTTAGGAGATCGCATAGTGAAATTATCTGTGGCTGCATTTAAAAAAAGTGCAAGAACCGCAGTACAGCAGCTCATTCAAGTGAAAGGGCTGCGCTGCCTGTGCAAACTCGGGACACACTAATCGCAGAGGTGTGAACCAAGCCTGGGTGTACTATAGCATTCGCTCATGTAAGAGCCATGTTTTCCGGCACAGGGATGTGCAGGTGAGGTGTTTTGTTTACCTCCGCCTTGCAGGCAGTCCCATTCGTGTCAATTTGGAAGCAGCAGCTGTATGGGCACAGCCACTGCTTCCAATTTGACATCCATGTGGGTGCATGGGCCCGGATGTAGACACCATGAGTTTGGCAACACGCACCTTTCACCCTCACAGATGTCAAATCGCAGAACACCCGTACATCCCCCTGCGGGTAAACACGGCCCTTGCATGGAAGTACGCTGCAGTACGCCCGTGTGAATGAGGTCTTAGAAATGCAGCCAGCTTTCTTTTTTGTAAAGTCATCTGGGTGGGCTAGGACCATCTCCTGAGGAAGTCTATTCCATGTTTTCAGAATTTTCCATGAAGAAACCTTTTACTGCAGATGCAGAGTGCCCCCTTGTCAATTACACATGTGGTATTCGTTAACATATCATTTTATTTAGATTTTTTTTTTTTTTTTTAGGGCCTCAGATTTCATCTCTGGCAGCGTCTGTCCCGGTTATCCTGCAGCAGAGGAATGTCCACCATGCGGTCGTTCCACACGGTAAACCTGGGCGCTCTGCAGTTAGCGGTGTGGTGGCCACAGTTTTTGGAGCCACAGGGTTTTTGGGCCGATATGTTGTCAACAGGCTTGGTAAGTACCAATACACACAATACAGTGTTATTCTATACAGGATGGTTGATGTTCTTGACTTTCAGCTTTGGAATCTAGAATTGTATTTCTTTTTTACTTATTTTTATTTTATTTTGGAATTGTAGGACGCATTGGCTCTCAGATTGTAATACCCTATCGCTGTGACCACTATGATATTATGTATTTGCGACCAATGGGAGATCTTGGACAAATACAGTTCATGGTAAGGATCTAACTTTGCTTCTTGAAATTCTTAGAATATGTTGTCTTATTGTGGTATTAGAAATGGCACAACTGTATTTGTTTTCTGTGTTGTCTGTAATTTCATGCAAGAAATACTGCCACAGGAGGAAGGGGGGACATTTCTGCAGGTATAAAGTGCAGCAGCCCTCCTAATTTAGTGTTGCAGCCGAATGCTGGGCTGTTCTAACTGGCAAAGCTCTGACACATCAGGTAGCATCAGAACTTGTATCTAAATGCAATACCTTGTTTCCTTTTGGCTAGAGCGGAGATTAGAACACCTGTCAGGATTTCATTGCTGTCTGTGCCCCCATTAGGGAGATTTAGACTTGCACTGGGGCGACTTGTCAGGCGACTTAGCCACCTGACAAGTCGCGCTCCATTCAAGTCATGCTCCTTTATGTACAATGGAACAGTTCTAATAGGAGCGACTCAAGTCGCTCCGGCTTAGAAAACGGTTCCTGTACTACTTTTGGGGGCGAATTCAGGCGACTTGCATTGACTTCTATACAGAAGTCGTTTTGCGAGTCGCCGCTGAAGTCGTGTGCAGGCGCTGCAAGTCGTGCTGCCTCAGTGTGAACTGGCTCTTAGTCTCTCTGTTTGTCCTGTTTATCGTTCATCTTCAAAAATAAAAGCAAAAGAAATACTACATTTTAGGTTGTCACCAAAACGCTGTTGCTGTGACAGGAAGGGTTGGGTAGGCAACTACTTTTCATACATGCGGCAATGTTCTCTAGTAACTGGCACTCTTTAGATTAATGACAACATGCTTTCCACAGTCACTCAATTAATGTAAGGCAACACTTTTTTGGATAGAGTAGTGAATGGTTATAACCTCTCTCAGGTTTTTATTGCTGCCTGTGTCCCCCCTGGGTCGGTTCAACCTTCCCTCTTTGTCTTTGGTGACCAAGGCCTCCCAGGACAGAAAATGATGAGGAATTGAAAATGGTATTGTTATACAGGAGGTAAATATTCCAGTGCGGACAGCTGTTCTTCTGACAGCTGTCTAAAGTTCTCCATGAACATTACAATCAGATTGTACAATCCCTGTACATTTCGCTTCAATACAGGGCACTTTCACTCCCTTCCTGCCCATGCCAATTTTCAGCTTTTCAGTGCGGTCACACTTTGAATGACAATTACGGGCTCATACAACACTGTACCCAAATTAAATTATAATTTTTTGGAGACATATAGAGCTTTCTTTTGGTGATATTTAATCACCACTGGGTTTTTTTTTTTGCTAAAAAAAATAGACTGAAAATAAAATGCACATTTGTTGCGGCGCATTTGTCAGCAAAAATGGGGTCAAAACAGGCGGTGAGGAGGTGTTGCATCGCTTCCTCATCGCCTGCCAGTAGTGAGATCCGAACACAGATCATGCTTTATAGAGGAAAGGTTAGTTTAGATGCATGTCATAATCTACCCTAAGGCTGCTTTCACACTGGGGCGGTTTGCAGGCGCTATTGCGCTAAAAATAGCGCCTGCATACCGACCCGAAACAGCTGCTGCTGTGTCTCCAGTGTGAAAGCCCTGAGGGCTTTCACACTGGAGCGGTGCGCTAGCAGGACGGTAAAAAAAGTCCTGCTAGCAGCATCTTTGGAGCGGTGAAGGAGCGGTGTATTCACCGCTCCTATACCGCTCCTACCCATTGAAATCAATGGGACACCGCAGGGATACCGCCGGCAAAGCGCCGATTTGCGGCGCTTTGCGGAGGTTTTTAACCCTTTTTCGGCCGCTAGCGGGGGTTAAAACCACCCCCCGCTAGCGGCCGCATACCGCGGGTAAAACGATGGTAAAGCAGTGCTAAATATAGCGCTGCTTTACCGTCGCCGCCCCGCACCGCCCCAGTGTGAAGCCGGCCTAAATGTAAAGTCAGTACTACAGATCAAACATTATAGATAATGTAAACATTCATGTAAACAGTGTAAATGACACCTGAGTGAAATGCAGTTCATTCATCCAATCTATTTTCTTCTTTTAGGAATGGAACCCAAGAGACAAAGAATCTACTCTACAGGCCCTACAATGCTCCGACGTAGTGATTAACCTTGTGGGAAGGGAATGGGAGACCAGGTACACATGGACAAAATTCACCTGGGGTTTTAGTGCTTTTAGTCTTGGTTTTGAAAGTAATTGGTGGGGTGTCTAAGAAATATTTCTATGTTGTCCTATTTAGGATGGTTAATTTGGCGTTGGGTACATTCTAAACATATCGCACATGTTCAAAAAGTGTCCTTTTTTTCTGAGGCTTATTTGACTATTACACACAAAGCAGTTTCATTCATCAGTAAACCCTGTTTTATCCATCCTTGATTAGAAACCTGTTCTCAGCTGCTGGAACCTGCAGTTCTCGGGTAAAGAAATACTAGCTTCACATTACCTGACGTAAAATTACAAGGACACTTGTAAGGAAGCTTGTGATCAAGGATCTTACCCTAAGCTTGTAATAAGAGTATCTAGACATTAGTTATTGGTCTGCAGGGAGTAGTTAATGTTGTTAGTGGGGTGGGAATGGGTTAAAGCGGTTGTAAACCACATTAAATAAACACAAATTTAAAAATAAGCATCGGGCAGTTTAAGTCGTAATGTGCTAGTATGCATCGCTGGAAAAAAAAAAAAAAACCTCCAGCGGGAATTCAGTTATCTGAAGTCCATTTACAGTATGCTTGTTTTGGGTCTGTGACTTAGGAGTACTAAAATCAGACACAGCTAGGTATCTAGCATTTTCAGGAGGTCAGCAATGGCAACTTTTGTACTTCAGTCATGACATTCACTTCAAGAGAACAACCAATAGGCATTATTGCAGCCTTCCTGTCTTCAGAGACGAAGTGTTAACATGTTGTAGATACAGGTTTAAACCGTTCCATCAATAAAATGTATTCCAAGGAAATGTACACTGTGTATTTTTTTTCTGTACACCAATTTAAAATGTGATTGACACTTTTCTTAAATAATAATCTCTTGTGTTTTTAGAAACTTCAGTTATGAAGATGTGTTTGTGACTATCCCTAAAAACATTGCTCTGTTGGCTAAGGAGGCTGGAGTGGAAAAATTCATCCACGTGTCCCATCTGAACGCTGACATCAAGAGCCCCTCCAGATACCTGAGGAACAAGGTGACCAAGGCAGGAATGTTTACTGCTGACAGAAAGATCTGATCCTAATGTGAACCTGTCAGTATGCTCATATGGGAAATGATGTGCCTAAATAAGAAAAACATCAGGTTCTCTTTATTTGGCAAGCTCCTTCCTGCTGATACTTTTCCCACAACTCCCTTGTTTCTGCGATTGCCTGACAAATTCTTTTTAAAAGCCATGAGTCTACAAATGCAGTCGTATGATCGTCACAATTCATCCGCCCTTTACCACAAGAGCCGCCTTGCGTTAAATGGCACACTATGTACGATTTGTCATGATTGCCATCTTTGTAGGTAATACGACTACATGAAGTGTGACTATGGTTGCCCATGCAATGATCAAGTGGTTGGATTGGTGCTAGCCAATTTTACCGCCCCTCAACCGCTCCCCCTTTTTCTGCCGAAACTGTGGTTGGGGGTGTACACACGTCAAGATTCTTTGCTTTGTGGTCGCAGCAGGAATTATCCCCGTCTTGCTCGGCAGGCTACTGACATCTATTCAAGTGAATGGGGCGTATTGCAACCGCTCCGCAATCAATTTGCGCCACTAACCCACGGACATTTAGCGCTCCCTGAGTCCCTTCCACTCGTACAGTATTAAAACCCCTTATGGTATATTTTAGGATCCCCCTCTCCCCCTCTCCCCCTCTCTCCCTCTAGCCGTCTTTCTTGTTCTTTCTCTTATTCTTTAGCTCCCTTTCTTCCTCCCCCTCTCCTGAAATCAGAAGATAGGGTCTCCTCCAGCCCCTCCCTCTTAATATTCCTCAATAGTCATCTGACCTCTAGTCTCTGCCCCCCAGCCATGCCGTGAACTGAATGGGCGGCTGCAAAGTGGTTAAGTGGGCAGCCGCAGGCTCAAGGATCAGCCCAGCTGGGCAGCTACAGGCTCCAGGGACAGTCCTGCTAGGCGGCCACAAAAAGACTGGGAGAGCGGTGCGGGCTTCAGGAGCAGCCCAGGACTCGGTGACCCCTGGCAAATCATCATTCCCCCCCCCCCCCCCCCCCCCCACCCCCCCCCCCCCCGACCCCCCCCCCCCCCCCCCCCCCCCCCATGGTGAGAACCACTGGTCTAGGCCTTATTAACCACTTCAGCCCCGGAAGATTTTACCTCCTTCCTGACCAGAGCACTTTTTGCGATTCGGCACTGCGTCGCTTTAACTGACAATTGAGTGGTTGGTTGTACCCAAACAAAATTTAGGTCCTTTTTTCCCCCCCCACAAATAGAGCTTTCTTTTGGTGGTATTTGATCGCCTCTGCAGTTTTTTTTTTTTGCGCTATAAACAAAAAAAAGCGACAATTTTGAAGAAAAAAAACAACAATATTATGTACATTTTGCTATAATAAATATCCCCATTTTTTTATTTTTTTTTTTAAAAAAGCTAATTTTTTCTCAGTTTAGGCTGATATGTATTCTTCTACATATTTTTGGTAATAATCACAATAAGCGTATATTAATTGGTTTGCGCAAAAGTTATAGCGTCTACAAAATGGGGGATAGATTTATAGCATTTTGTATTATTTTTCTTTTACTCGTAATGGCAGCGTTCTGTGATTATTTTTATTTTTTATTTTTTTTATCGTGACTGCGACATTATGGCTGACATGTCAGACAATTTTGACATTTTTGGGACCATTGGAATTAATACAGCGATCAGTGCTATAAAAATGCATTGATTACTGTAAAAATGTCAATGGCAGTGAAGGGGTTAACACTAGTGGGCGATCAAGGGGTTTCTATGTTCCATCAAGTGTGTTCTAACTGAAGGGGGGTGGAACTGACTAGGGGAGATGACAGATCGCCGTTCATACTTTGTATGAACAGACAATCTGTCACTTCTCCCCTCAAAGAACAGGGATCTCTGTGTTTACACACAGAGATCCCGGTTCTCGCCGTGTCACGAGCGATCGTGGGAGCAAGCGGGTGCGTGCCCCCTAGTGGCCATCTAAGGAAGCAACATAACGGCAATTCGCCAGCCCGTGCCATTCTGCCGCAGTAAAACTGCGGCGGCTGGTCGGAAGTGGATGGAGTTGGGCTTTAAAGCCAGCTTGTCGATTACATATTAGCTTACATTGTCTGCTTCATAAAAAAGATAGCTGTTCTGATTTTGTGGCATCCTTTTTAATAAATGCTTTGTGTTAATAGGCAATTGGAGAAGAGGTAGTGCGGGAGATCCTCCCAGAAGCCATTATCGTTAAACCCTCAGAAATATTCGGTCGGGAGG
Organism: Lithobates sylvaticus; assembly: GCA_028564925.1. NCBI lineage: Eukaryota > Metazoa > Chordata > Amphibia > Anura > Ranidae > Lithobates > Lithobates sylvaticus. Next base: position 173,535,882 of record CM053029.1, read on the forward strand.
ATAAGTTCCTGAACTATTACGCAAGTATGACTCTTGAGTTTCTAAACATTAGCAAGCATGTGTCAGTGTTTTAAAGTGCCACCTGTACTGTAGACATAAGTATACTGCTGAGGAGAGTAGTGGAGGGAAACTTGAATTGATTACCCAACGGTGCAAATTTTCCAAAGTGTCATGTTGACTGCCTACATTAGTCCTCTGTGCCTCTACTGTGCACCGTTTATAACGGAGTGTCATTGTTTAGTTTGGAGATGGATAACATCTATTATGAGTTCAAGCCTAATTCAGTCTGCTTACCTTGTGTTTTGTGCCCAGTTGTGGTGCAGGCACTGTCTAAGGCTTGACCATACAAGGTTCTTGCTGAACCGGCCGAGATTCGAACCATTAATGGGCAGGCTGAATGTACCAAGTTAATCGATCAACTTGGGTACAGCCAGCCTGCTGGATTCTTGATTATCACTATTGGCTGCTATAGTCGCTAGCGATAATCGCGGTCTTCTCCTGGCAGGGACGGCTTCCCCTGCCCGCCCCGGTCCCCTGCTGGGAGAAGACCATCGCTGATCCCCCTGTCAACACTGTCTGTGGTGTTGGGGGGGTTTGTGCAAATTTGTTTCCTGCAACCAAAGAAGTTTGCACTGTGTAAAATGTGCCTATAGTGAACATTTTTTCCTTTTTATATATTGCTGTTTCCCCTAGACATGCGCTGGTTTGGTGGAGTGCCGTTAATAGCTTATGGCAAGAAGACGGTGAAACAACCCATTTATGTGAGTAATAATGAAACCAAGTCGGTCTGTTTTTTAATGACCAGGCCATTTTTAAAGCTCAAATAGAGCTTTCTTTTGGTGGTATTTGATCACCTTGCGCTATAAACAAAAAAAGACCAACAATATTTGAAAAAAAAAAACAAACAATATGTTTTACTTCTAGAATGCATATCCAAAAAAAAAAAACTAATTTCTTCATCAATTTAGGCCAATATGTATTCTTCTACATATTTTTGGTGAAAAAAAAAAATCGCAATTAGTGTATATTGATTGGTTTGCGCAAAAGTTATAGCGTTTACAAAATAGGGGATAGGTTTATGAAATGTTTTATTGTTTTTACTGGTAAAGGCGGCGATCTGTGATTTTTATCTGACCCTAAGTGACACTTTTTGGGAACCAGTGATATTATTAGATTGATCAGTGCTAAAAAAAAAAATTCACGCTAGGGGACGATCAAGGGGTTTCTGTGTTCCCTGGGTGTGTTCTAACTGTGTGGGGGATGGGCTCACTGGGACAACACAGAGATCGCTGTTCCTGATCACTAGAAAAACATAAATACCCTCCCCCCTCCTTTTCTTTTTAGAAGGGATCACATTTCCTCTGTTCTCAGCTGCATAAGAGCTGGGGGGAGGAGGAGAAGCAGCAGTACACCAAGCTTTCCAGTGCCGCTGGGGCGTGTCAGGACAAGTCTGATCATTAGAGAAGAGCAGGCTGAGTTCCCAGCACAGCTAGAGAACTAACCACAGTGTGCTCGCCTGCATAGTGTGGTCAGTTTTTAATAGGAAAGCAGAGGGAATGGCAGGAACACCAGGGATTTCACACAAAGGAAGCAATACAAAGGGATCAGGATACTTTCTTATACAAGCACATGGTACAACAGGCAGATATCAGGAATATAAAGTGTTGAAGTAACAAACGCTTTAAATAACTTTAGCCTTAATTTTGCAATAAAAAGAATATATAAAAAAACCTGGTCCATTCAATTTATATATATATATATATATATATATATATATATATATATATATATATATATATAAATATATATATATATATATATATATATATATATATATATATATATTTTTTTTTTTTTGTTGTTGTTGGAGGGAACTGATCAGTCATTTTAAACTTTGAAAAATAAAAGTGCTAGCTAAGAACGAGCATCAAGGGATATCTAATACCATTTGTTTAACAGAAAAGCTTCTTCTCTGTGGGCCTCTAATTCTGGACCCTGTTACTAACAGTTTAGTTTCTCTGGCTTTGCAACTTGTCCCTGAACATCTTTCATCTCTCTGACTGACTGAGCGTGTCACTGTGGCACTCTCGTTGGATAGGGGGTGGGTTTGATTCGTGGACAGGTGCATTTGACCCCCTGACCTGCATTTGACTTGCTTTAACCACATCAGCCCCGGAAGGATTTACCCCCTTCCTGACCAGAGCATTTTTTGCGATTTGCCACTGCGTTGCTTTAGCTTACAATTGCGTGGTCGTGCGACGTTGTACCAAAACAAAATTGACATCCTTTTTTTCCCCCACAAATAGAGCTTTCTTTTGGTGGTATTTGATTACCTCTGCGTTTTTTATTTTTTTCGCTATAAACAAAAAAGTGCGACAATTTTGAAAATAAAAGCAATATTTTTTGCTTTAATAAATACCCCCCCCCCCCCAAAAAAAAAAAAATATATATATATATATATATATATATATATATATAATAATGATAAAAATGCCATAAATCTATCCCCTATTTTGTAGGCGCTATAACTTTTGCGCAACCCAATCAATATACGCGTATTGCGATTTTTTTTTTTTTTTTTTTACCAAAAATATGTAGAATACATATCGGCCTAAACTGAGGAAAAAAACACACATTATATATATATATATATATATATATATATATATATATATATATATATATATATATATATATATATATATATATATATATATATATAATTTTTTTTTTTTTTACTAGTAATGACGTACACATCGGGCACTTTTGGCACTATAAATAGCCACCTCTTCTAAACATGGCATCACAACAAGAGCAGACAAGCGCCTTGAGGCGATTCAGTTCGCAGTCACAGCGCTATACAAATCCATTCATTCATTCACTGATTACTGTATAAATGACACTGGCAGGGAAGGGGTTTAACACTAGGGGGTGATCAAGGGGTTGAGTGTGTCATGGGGAGTGATTCTAACTGGGGGGGGGGGGGTGGGCTACCACTTGCATGACAGCTATCACTGCTCCCAATGACAAGGAGCAGTAGATCCCAGTCATGTCACTAGGCAGAACAGGGAAATGCCTTGTTTACATAGGCATCTCCCCATTCTTCCTCTGTCTCACGATCGCAGGCCACCGGCGAACATAGAGTTTGCGAGACCCGCAGGCACGCTCCCGCAAGGCAGCAAATTCAAAGGGACGTACAGGTACGAGACATTCTGCTGACGTATATGTTTGTGCGGCGGTCGGCAAGTGGTTAAGCTGTTTTTGTATTCCAATAAACTTGTATAAAGTCTAAACTACCCGCTGACAGCACTGATTCATCTGTTGCAATCGCAAAGCTTGATTTAAATGCTCCTGCATACCTGGAAATAATAGCAAGCACTTGTTGGTCCATATATTTTTTAGATCAGACATTTACATATAACATTTTAAATGCCTGACTGGTTTGCTTGGAGGGTTTCCTGTGTCCCCTGTTTGACTGTACAATCTCCTTCAGCTTGGCAATACATGTAACAATCTGACTACTATTTTTGTGCAAACCTCGTCAGAGTGGCCACAACCATGAAAAGTGAGGGCCTGCCTAAACAATACATTTTGGTGTGTATACAATCGGACTGGCCACTGCATCACATAGTTATTGGTAAAGCTAAAATATTGTACAGTCTGATTGTAGTGTGTGTGTGTGGCTCTGGATTAACCAACAAATATGTAGTGCGATGGAATAATTTGGGCCATCCCTTGCACTACCTAGTAATGGATACAATTTTAATGGACATAGTACAGTGAGATTGTTACATGTCTGGCCAGCTTTAGGAGTGGATCCAGTGTCATCTCTGTACATTACTTCTTAGTTTGGTTCCTGTGAGTCACAAACGTATCCCTATGTCCATGTCTGATTCTTTCATATTCTGAAACGGGAGGTGCGGAAATACCCGGTTGTAGCAGCGGTATAAACAAAGCTGGGAACTGTTTGTGGGCAAAGGGGTCCCAACAGATATTAAAACCAACCCAACAGTCTTCACCTATAACCAAAATAACTTTGGGTGCTATCCCAGTTAGTATCTTTTTTTGTCTGTTTTTACTCCTTTATTCAGTTGTAGTGATGATTACTATTCAATAGTAATCATTGAGTAGTGGTGATCAGAGCACTCTGATTTTTTTTTTTTTTTTTTTTTCTGAATCTCAAGTTAAACTTTTTTGTCTTTGTATGTAGCAAAATATGTTTAGTGCTTTTTTTGCAGAATGTAACAGGATTATTTTTTACTTTTTTAGGTAGCAGATGTTGCCCGAGCTATAGTAAACATTGCCAAAGACCCTGACTCGATAGGAAAGACCTATGCTTTAGCTGGGTAGGATATGTTGTTTTTCTCTATTTTAGTATCTTCTACACAAGTACTGCCCTTGGTGCTACTCTGCTTATTATTATTGTTTGTGGCTGTCCTTAGAGTGTCACTCCACCCAAAAATTGTATTTTGGTTTTGGATGCATGCAAGTGAAACCCCTGCTTGTATTTGTCAGGGACTACAGCAGCAAGAAATCCCTGTTGCTATGAATGCCTCCAAGTACCTTTGCCATGACATGCCACTCCACTTATGTGATACAAAACACAAGCTAACTGTTTGCTCTGGTTTGTGCAGAGATGTATGTGCTGCTTCCAATAAAATGACTTCCCAGCTAGTCATGGATACTAGTGACCCCTGGAGGCTAATTTTGAGAATTGCACATCACCTTTTTTTGTATTTTAAAGGGTATTTCCACATTTGCAGCCAAACTTGGATTAGACCTACCTTTTAAAGAGTAACTCCACTTTTCTTGCGGGGAAAAAAACAAAACAAATCCCCTATGGGTGATCAATGTACAATGCAGGGATTTTGAACAAACTCCAAGTTGCCATATTGAATTGAATTATACAGAAAATTAAAGAGCTGCAGCTTGAAAGGGAAAGGTAATTTTAATAACGTTTAAATTACAGTATGGCTTGTGTAGCAATTGTATATGCTATATATATTTATATGTGTGTGTGTGTGTGTATATGTGTGTGTATATGTATATATATATATATATATATATATATATATTTATGTGTGTGCATTGTATTTTATTCCCATAAAATTATCCTCATTAGCATAGCATGACCTAAAAAGGTCGTGTTTTTTTTTTTTTTTTTCTTTTTTTAAATTGCAGCTTACCTTTTTTTAGATTCTCTTTTCTGGAAGTTCCAGCAAGGAAAAATTCAGCTCATTTCTCTTTATGATCCTGGGAAGCTGTGTTTTGCCTTAATTAACCCTGGCTGTATTGTGCAGGCAAACATCTCATCTATTTTATTAGATCTGAACACTGTCTTGGCAAAATGTTTAGGAGCTAGGCTTCACTATTGTATGGTAATGAGAATTGGACTCAGCCAGTCCCCAGACCAGCTATTAGTACAGATCACACTGAGCTGAGAAATGATTGCAATCAGCCATATGACACCTTCTCCACAGAAATAGTAAGAAATGATATGACTGCAGAAGTGGAAATAAACATTAACCCCTATGTTAGTTCAAGTGTGTGTCCAGCCAAAACACATTTGTAAGTTTTTTTGAGGAAGATTTTGAAACGCTGAAGTAGATAATGCTTTAAATAATATATTGCAACTCTCCAATCCTCAGAAGTGAAGGCCGCATACGTTTTTTTTTTTTCCCATCTCAGAACAATTCTAGAAACCTATTTATAAATACTGGTTTACCACTGATATCACAAACCATGTTATTTTTCCTTTGTAAACTACTAATCCCATCAACCCTAATGCAATCTAGAACAAAGGTGGGCATGTTTAAATCTTAATATCATTTTTTTTATCATTTTTCTTTTTTTTTTTCTTGCACTCTCCTACAACCCCCAGCTGCTTTATTGGTACTTTTACTAATAAACTGTGCTACAAATGGATATCGTATAGAAAAAAAGAAAGAAACTAGATATTTAGACTACTTACTGTATTGAAAATATAAAATAAAGCTCATACAATAAATCCTAAGCATTAATGTAACATCCCAATATGATCGCCAATTAACCACTTCCTTTGCCCCTTTTTTATTTAGACAATAACATTCCAAAAATATAATTTTAGGAGCCACACACATTTCTTTAAAAGCTACTGCTTACTTGCAATAAAAAAGTCAGACTTCACTTTGCTGAAGACAAGCCAATAAATGTTGGATTCTGACTAGTTACCATGGGTTACTGTACTCCTTTTAGTAAATAAGTTTGAACAAATCTTGCAAAATATGTTCTCTCCTAGGTAGAGATTTATCATTTTTAACCACTTCAACCCCATAGGACGTGCCCTCATGTCCTCAGTTTGACGTGGTTATACCGTGATTTTGGCTGGAAGTGGCAATTATTATTGAAGTGAACTGAGCCGCTTTACAGCAGCTCGGTCACTTCTACAGGGTGCGGAATCGCCCACCACCCCCTTCAGCAGGCTGTCTGAGAACTTAGTACCACTGCTGTTAGAATCACTAGTACACTGAGAAGAGAGGAAGATACATTTGTACCCACCTCCACTCTGTGATATAAGAAACCGGAAGTGACAAGGATTTCGTCACTTCCAGTTTCAGTTTGTTGTTTACAAGCAGTTACTGGCTTGTAAAGCATCTGATCAAACCGATCTTGGTTTGTTTAGATACTTTTGAATGCAGTGAGATCTGAGGTCTAATAGACTTAAGATCTCTCAGTAAAGAGGACCTATCATGGCCCATGCTATCACAAGCAGTGTCCAGGAGCTTCCTGCTAGTCGATGACAAAGCTGAAGCTTAGCTGAGCTTTGTCAAAGTTAAGCTTGAGCTGGAATGCCTGCCTTTTTTGGCCAGTGGTTATTCGCCTGAAGGTGGGGGCATAATCCAAGTAGCCATGATATATCATGCCTTCTGTGTCCTGAGATGTAATCCTTGAAAAGGATCTTACAGGTAAACCAAAAATTCAAATTTATTGATGAAGGATCAGCACTCTTTTTTTATGTTTTTGGTTTGTGTTCCAACTTCTAATAGTCCTCCTATTGTCTTCTATTTAGACCTAACCGATATCTCCTCCAGGACATGGTGCGATATTTTTTCGCTGTTACTCACAGACCTTTGTTCCTGTATCCATTACCTCGCCCTATCTACCAGTAAGTACACTGTAACTATCACTATAAACTTGATTGGATAGATAGTATTCATTACATAGGAATGCTTATACTGGTGACTTTTTTGCAGTTTATGCACCAAATTAGGACTCTGTTTTCCTTTATTGTATGCTGTCCTAACCATTGTATATGTTGCTGGTTTGCAACACTTATCTGGTTTAAGTTTATCTTTTTTATGGAGAGTTAATGTTTCTCAGGTGCACATTTGTGATCAAACTAAAAAATATTTTAACGTTGATCCTCTTGTGAGTTATGTAATGTCAACAGATCTAGTTGTGATTTTGCGAATCTTCTGTTATGACAGAAGTGTTCCATGCATGTAATCCTACCAGTAAACCAATTATGAACTATCCTAATGAGAGCACAGGCATTAGATCTAACTATGTACAATTATGTAGATAGCTTTGTCTGTGCAAAAATACTTTTTGGGCAATAAAAGGAAAGTGATGTCAGCTCCCAACCATCTTCCACCAGTAAACACTTTGCATTCATTCAGAAAATGCAAAGCATTCTCTGAGTGGCACCTGTCCTCAGTAGCCAACCTCCTGTGTTCAAAATGTGCATCAGGCTAGCTGCTTAGCACAGGACCCAGAAGGAAGTGGAGATCACTGGAGTAACAGTGTCTACAATGATTTCAAGAGTACAGGGGCATCAGCCAGATATAGTATATACTGTACATAGTTACATTGGTCCAAGCTGGACCGATGTAGTCATGTAAAAGATGTCTGCATATACCGTTCTGTGTTTCCCTATTATAGCAATTATTTCTAGCAGTGTTATGTAATATGTCTCCAGTCTTTGCCTGTCTTCTGGAGCATATCTCCAGTTTTCAATAACTCCTATAGCATGTTCAGTCTATAACCATCTCCTGCAGCATGCCCCCAGTCCTGACTGTCTCTTGTATCCTATCTGCAGTTTATATATCCTATGGTGTCTGAATATTCACTGGATTTTATGTGTGGCCCTTTGGTGTGGGCAATACTTGAGGCCTCCCATATCAAGAAAGTTGACCACTGGCTCCTTTGGTACTTATTGTGCAGCTCTCAGACCTCAGCTGTCAGTAGTGGGAGCAGAAGCATTGATTTATAAAGTGGTAATAGCAGTTATCTCTGCTAGCCGCATGTAACAGGTTTTAGTCTCTCACTGCCTTCTGCAGCATCTTTTCAGTAAAACCTGTAGCATGTCTGCAGTCTCCGATAGTCCTCTCTTACATTACATATACTGAACTTTGCATGTGTGGTTCTTTGGTGATGTCAAGAGCCACGTTTGAGCTCAATCACCGGCTTAACTTGTCACTGATTTTACAGGTAATCAAGCCTGATACACCCATAAACTGTCATTCTTTTGAATTTTGAATTGCAGCCACTATTGCTTTTTTGTAATTTTGCAAGGATTTTACATTCTGACTCTTGCTCACTTTGTCTAGCACGCTTGCAAAGTTTTTTGAACTGAATCCATTTGACAAATGGACATCAAGGGACAAAGTGGATCGAGTGAGTATCAATCATGTTTAGCTTTCTTTAAAACTTTGTTTATTTTGTTTTTATTTTAAAGTATCGCTTAAAATCTGAAATGAAGGAAAGTGCAAAAATTGTTGTCTTCTGAGAAAAAGGAAACATATTAGAAGGGAGCTAATTAACTAGGTTTTATGTAAGATTAAATGTAAAGAATTGTATATAAAATAAAAAAAATGTTATTTTGAGATCACAGAACAAACCTGCGATGTGCTGCAGTGTACCTTGTGTAGAAACGCCACTTTTTTTAAATTTTTTTTTTTTTTTTTTAAAGATTTTTTTAGACAGAATATTGGTTAAAGCAGAGTTCCACTCATTTTATGTACTCTCTCTATGGAATCCCCCTTGCGCATCCTTTTACCAATGCAATCCTTGTTTTTTTTTTTGTTTTTTTCTAAATGTAAATACCTTTTTTAGATTACTTTTTCTCCTTCACTTACTGCAGTCCCCGCCTAGGCGATTACGTCACTACGCGATTCGCAAGGGTTCCTGGGATAGCGGCGTCGTGTATCCCAGGAGTCCTTGCGAATCGCCTACTGCCGAAATCTCGCGTTGGCAACCTGTCAGGAAGAAGGAGAGCCAGGCAGAGGCATTACTGTGCATACGCAAGATCGGGAGGTGCATGCTGGGTAGCTAGCTGCACGGAAATTCCAGAACTGAAGACAGGAGGGCTTCACATGCCCACAGCTAAAATGGAACCTGCTTCTTCCGAGATCTTTAAGTGAAAATCTTTTTTTAAAGAAAGTAAATGTGCAACACATATGACATGTTGTAAATGGTAATGTACATGTTTGGACTAACAAAGTAGTCTTTAAAAAAAAAAAAAAAGTAGTTTGGGGGACTGGAACTCAACTTTAAAACCCCTGACAATTTATTTTTTGCTGTTTGTATCATTGGAGACATTTCCCTTCACTTGGCAAAAGATTCACATAGACAAATGTGTGGGACTTTAAATATACCTCCCAGTGTTTTACATGAAACATAATTATTATTCTACAGGATTTATATAGCGCCAACAGTTTACACAATGCTTTGCAACTTGAGGGTAGACAGTACAAATACAATACACTTTAATACAGTAGGAATCAGAGGGTCCTGCTCCTTAGAGCTTACACTCTAAGAAGGAAGATCAAGAGATGCAAGAGGTAATAACTTTGTGAGTTGCAGTAGTTGAGGCGAGACATGGCCATGGGGTGGATTAGAAGCTTTGTGGTGAAATTGGTTAGGAAGGGATGTTCCAGAGGTTAAGGTGTCAAATTTTGGATAGCGATAGGATGTGGGGCCGAAAGGTTAGTTTGGAGTCCAGGATTACACCTAGGACCTTGGCGTGGGGGGACAATTTGATAGTTGAGCCATTGTTATTGACAGAGAAATCAGGGGAAGTGGCACCTGGGGGGAGGAAATATCATGAGCTCAGTTTTGGATAGGTTGAGTTTGAGGAAGTGATGTGACATGCAGGCTATGTCTGCTAGTAAGTTGGTGATGTGTGGGGAGAGCTGGGGGGTGGAGAAATAGATTTGGGTGTCATTAGCGTAGAGATTATATTGAAAGCCATGGGAGGCAATCAACTGACCCAGGGAGGTGGTGTAGATTGAGAAAAGGAGAGGTCCAATAACAGAACATGGGGGGACCCGACTGAGAAAGGAAGAGGACAGGAGGAAATAGAGTTGTAGGTGACACTAAGGAGCGGTGGAATAGGTAGGATGAGAACCAGCGAAGAGTACAGTCACAGAGGCCAAAGGAGTGGAGTTTTTTTTTGAGGAGGGGATGGTCCACCGTGTCAAAGGCAGCAGAGGGTGTAGGGAGATGGGAGTGTCAGGCAAAGACAGATGATGGAGGCCCAGGGTTTGGGGATGTCACCAGAGGTTAGGAGAAACGGGAGGGTGAGGGAGGTAATGTGGGAGTGTGATTTATATGAAGGGGCATGTCTCAGAGTACTGGAGGTTTTATCAATATATAGATGTCGAATGAGCAGGAGTTGGTAGGAGCAGTAATAGGGAGAGGACAGAAGGCAGGGTGATATGCAGTGGGGTGGAGAAGAGGGATGAAGGTAAGAGAGTTTGAGGAGAGAGGATACAACTGTCAGAAGTAGTGGTAGAGAGAGCAACAGGGTCACCTGCAGCCTGTTAGGTGCTTTCGTTTGCTATCTATGTATGTTTGCTTCATGCAATCGCTGCAGTGCAGAGCTTAATGTGCATATCACTTGTAGAAATAATCACTTGGAGACAGAAGCCCCTGCAGCGTGCTACCCCTAGCAACGTGCTGACCCCTTAACCACTTCTGCCCTGGAAGATATGGCTGCTCAATGACCAGGCCATTTTTTGCGATACAGCACTGAGTCGCTTTAACTGACAATCGTGATGCTGTACCCAAACAAAATTGACATATTTTTTTCCCCACAAATAGAGCTTTCTTTTGGTAGTATTTGACCTTTTTTTTATTTTATTTTTTGCGCTATAAACAAAAGAAGCAACAATTTTGAAAAAAAAATCTATTTAACTTTTTGCTATAATATCCCAAATAAAAAAAAAAGGATTCTTTCGTCAGTTTAGGCTGATATGTATTCTTCTACATTTTTTTGGTGGGGGGGGGGGGGGGGGGAATCGCAATAAGCGTATATTGATTGGTTTGCACAAAAGTTATAGCCTTCAAAATGGGGGATAGATTTATGGCATTTTTTATTATTTTAATTTTTTTTACTACTAATGGCGGTGGTCAGCGATTTTCATCGGGACTGCGATATTGCTGCGGACAGATTGGACACGTTTGACACATTTTTGGGACCAGTGACAATTGTACAACGATCAGTGCTATAAAAAATGCACTGATTACTGTATAAATGTCACTGGCAGGGAAGGGGTTAACACTAGGGGGCGATCAAGGGGTTAACTGTGTTCCCTAGGTGTGTTCTAACTATGGGGTGGAATGGGACTGACTAGGAGGAGGAGAGAGATCGGTGTTCATACTTGGTATGAACACACGATCTGTCTCCTCTCCGCTGAGAGAATCGAGATCTGTGTGTTTACACACACAGATCCCGATTCTCACTCTGTCACAGGCGATCGCGGGTGCCTGGCGGTAATTAAGCCTGCCAGGCACTCTCATTGACGGCCAGCCGCGGGCGCGCACGCATGCCTCCAGTGGTGCGCGCCTCCTAGTGGTTAAAAGGTGAAGCAACGTAAAGTAACTTTGTTTCGCCCAGGGGAGCCAACCTGCTGCAGTACAACTGCAGCAGCTGGTCGGGAAGGGGTTAAAGTGGATGTAAACCCGAAAAACGCTTGCACCTTGTATAGTATAGGATTTCATGCCATCTGTGCCCAGACTTGCCACGAAGAGTTCATCCAGCTCTGAGCAGTCCTCTTATCTTTTTTTCAGTGAGATAAAAACAGACAGACAGAGAAATAGAAGTCTAAAGTGATTTACATATCTCAGCAGGAGCCTGAGATAGACATTATGTGTACTTGAGACACCTCCACCTTTCTTCTCCAGCTCTCCCAGGATTGGCTGCTCCACACCTCAGCATGATTGGGCATGTTGAAGTCATGTGGTGACTTTTCTGGGTTTTGACTGAATGTTAGTGATGATAGCAGAGGTTCAGTGTAGGAAATACACAGGAGAAAATGCATATTGACGAGGGGGGTGTAGAAGTGGGCGGGGAGTCTACTGACATCCCGACTCCACCCACCGAGCTCTGGACAACAGACCCACCCACAGTATCTGCAGTTTTTCGGGTCTCGTAAGAGACAGAGGGGAGACATTTGACAGGTAAGGATACATGCAGGAGGCATGTATGTCCTTATAGATAACAACTATGGCAGTAGTTTAGAAAGGATGAGAGTGGGTGTACATCCACTTTAAGGGTGCTCAAATTTATGTGAGGGTGGGGTTGGAAGTTACTTAATCATGAGTGAATAGAAGGATGCCTAACAATCAAAGTGGACCTTTCACTTCTAAATTCAGAATAGCAAGAGGCCAGAGGTAAAGATAAGATCGACACATAAAACTTAGGTAAGAGCAACAAAAAACATAATGGTTATGCACACAAGGCAACAGATAGAGAAGACCACATACCAAAAACACATACACAGAATTAGCAAGCAGATCCCAGTTTCATTTAAAGGTGGAAGATGTGGTTGAGCTGACAAATACCTATGGAGGGACAGAGAAGAAAAGACAAAATATCCACTTAAAGTGGAGCTCCACCCTAAAGTGGAACTTCTGCTAATCGGAACCCCCCTCCCCCTCCGGTGCCACAATTGGCACTTTTCAGGGGGGTGCAGATACCTGGGGCAGCCGAGAGACGAGCATCTTCTGCCGACATCGCTGGAAGAGGCAAGTCTATTTATTAAAAATCAGCAGCTGCAGTATTTGTAGCTGCTGACTTTAAAAAAAATAAAAATAAAAATTCAGATGGACCTCCTCTTTAAAACACCATTTTTATTATACAAACAATACAAAATCCAATATTAAAAATATATGGCCATAAACGTGGAATGTAATATAATCTAGACCCGTAAGCTTCTGTCTATATATTTTCACTTTCTCAGGATATTCACTGGCGCTATATGTCAGAAGAATAAAAGGATCATAGTCCATCTGAAAATAGATTGGCAAACAACCATCCACAAATCAATCCAAACTCAGTCTAGAATAAAAAAAAAAACACTGAGACAGAACAAAATCAAAATGCCAAATCAAAGACCAAAACAACAAACACAAGTTTGAGCACAACATCCACGTATGACCCACCTTATATGATTAACATGACATGTATAATAACGTATGTCAACTGAGGTGATAATTGTGCTCCCACCCCACCATTTCCCTTCACTTTCTGCCCCAGATATGCAACAGTAATTATGGGAATTTTCCAAAGTGAGGGGAATTCCCCTCTTAGCTAGATGTCACTGGAAGAGATGTCCCCCCCCACCACCCTTTGTTCTCTTCACCTTTAGTTTCTTTCACCATGACAAACAGGACAGATTTGTGAATGTCTCTGTCTCTGAGGGGCACGCACAGCAATAAAAACCTGACATAGGGTCTTTCCCTTCACCATGTCTAAAACTGAAAAGAGGTTTTGCCTAGAGATATTCTTTGACCGTGATTACTGTGGCTATATTATGTTGTGATGTTTAAATGACTGGAATATGTAAAACGAAGATTGCTGCTGAAGTCAGCCATATTCCATGCTTGCAGTGTTTTTGTTGGATGGTATGATACATCAGGAGTCTGAGAGGACAAGCTTCTCATTCCCCCTACAATATGCGTTAATAACCACCTGTCAATTATTCTCAATGCTGCTTGGTAATGGAGGTTGTAAAACGGTGTCCATTCTGGCTGTATTTTGGCTTATGAGAGCCGTGCAATAATGGTTTTCTTTCTGTACTTATTGCCTCCTTTTACGCTGTTCGAGACACTGGGCCACTTATGTCTCATAACTTTAGCCCTACGCAAGTTTTCACAGGAATAGTGAAAAAAGTAGAAGCAGCTTCTTACACAAACGTTCTTCTCCTATTTAGTTCCACACTACAGACAAGAAGTTTCCTGATCTACCAGGCCTGGAAGACCTTGATATAATCCCCACTTCACTTGAGCAGAAAGCCATTGAGGTCCTGCGCCGTCACCGTAAATACCGCTGGTTGGATGCTGATTTGGACGTGGCAAAGCCGGCCACAACTGTGAACTATTAACGTCCTCTGCTGCCCATTTCAGAGTTTGTGCCAGCTGTTCTTCATGTGGTGTGTGAAGTCTGATTGATTGCACCTGATATGTATATAAATAAAATATTCTATAGAGTTTGTGTCTAGCGTGTGTTTTTTGGACCCTTTTTTGCTAAGGTGTAAAAAATGTGTAGCAAACATTGGGAAGTTTTTCTAGCAGCAGACCTCAGTCTTGGTGAGACGGGCCATAAAGTAAACCTTCGTAAGGGTAGAAATAGGGAAGCAGCGCTTACTGACTTTTAAAGGTGGGTCAGTCTTCCTCATCCTAGCTCTAGTGAAAGTGGTTCATGGACTTGAAACAAGCATGAAGACAACCCAGCTTGAAAAGTATGATGTCCCATCTCCTTATTGGTTGCAGGTAGGTGGGCCTACAAGTGAGCAGTGACAGCTTTCATATTGTACTTGCAGATTTCCTTTCAGAGGAAACCTGTACTGAGAGAGGAAGGATGTTATTTTTGGCCTCCATAAAATGTAAGTTACCTGGCTCTGTGGCCTTTTATGAGTCATTGACTTGGGACAGAAATTAAACCAGTAAAGTCCGAGCTTCTCAGCTGCATTTGTGTTTCTGGTCCATGATTTAGAAAGTAATGAAGTCCGTGAATCCGCATGACAGCCAGGAAACTGGTTTCTTTAGAATGTGAGGGCAGTTCCCATATATTTTGTTGTCACGGGTCTGCTTTAAAGCGGTAGTAAACCGCAGCAACAAAGAATAAAATAAAAATTGGGCCTCGGGCAGTTTAGGTCAAAATGTGCTAGTTTGCATCACATACTAGCACATTATGACAGACTTACCTGAAAACAAAGCCCTCCAGCGGCGCGCTGTCACCGCTAAAGGCGCTTCTATCTTCACCTGGTCTTTATTCTGGGTTCACGGGCTTCAGCATTATGAATGGCTGAGCCACGATGATGTTACTCCCACGCATGTGCGTGGGAGTCACTGTTTACGGCACAGGGCTCTGAAGGAACAGCACAGGTATGCCGTTTCTTCATAGCGCATGCGCCAGTGATGTCACTGGCTGCATTTAAAGTAAATATCTCATAAATGTTACACATTTAGGAGATATTTACTGTACCTATAGGTACGCTTTATTATAGTTTACTCCCACTTTAAGGAACCAGGTATCGATAGCTATCATATTAGAAAACAGCTTTTTACTGTGCTTGTGCATCCTCGAGCGTGCAGAAATATGCACATGCTGGTTTCCAACAAGCTTGTGTGTGTGTTACAATTGTTGTGACACACCGCATTGATGCAGTAATTCATGCAAAAGGAGCCCAGACCAAGTACTAAGTGCATACTATACGATACTGTACATGGACATACTTTTCAGTAACCAAGTGATCCCTGCACTGCGATATATATATATATATATATATATATATATATATATATATATATATATATATATATATATATATACACATAAACTTACAAGACTGCTGCTGAGATAAAAGGTATGTATTCCTTTCAAGTATGTTTGTGTATGTTCTCAGCGCTGTCTAAACATAAAAATAAATATACACCTTTAAAACATAATATGGTGTTTATACCATGATTCTGCATGCAGAATTCATACAAGCTTTCATAACAAATTGCAATCTGTTTTTGTGCAAAAAAGGTTTTTTTATGTAAACAATAAGTCCTTTTTTTTAAATGGAATTGATAAGTCTTCCAGTGCCAGTGGTATCAATAAAGTGCCCTGCTCCTCTCCTTTATGTCCCCTCACTCACCAACTTGTAGTGGGTTAAGCGCCTATGTTGAAAGGACTTGTAATCCTCTAATAGTAGTTAAGATAGCTGTTTCTTTTCCCTCTGGTATTCCAGCAGGTAGGTTAAAACTATTATGAATGTGAAGTGTCCTTCGCGCTACTGATCAAAATGTAAAAGTGTATACAACACTAGATGAATAAATAGGTGTCAACTTCCCACAATAAATAAAATTTGGTAAAAAACAATAAAAGTGTTTAAATTAATATAAATAAATACGTCTATCTTATATTAAATACCTGCTGCAAAACCTAGTAGTGTACACAGCCCACCAAATAAGTAAATAACGTAAAAGTGATTTTGCGCATAAGTAAAACAATAAAGTGATATCAATCAAAGTAATATTAATAAATAGTACAAATAGAAACAATGATCAACGTGATGACCGTAAGTGAAATTATTGGATATGTCCCACGTGAGAAAATAAATACAATAAATAAAACTAAAAATAAGGCAGTGTCCAATGGTGTAATAAATATAATAAAATCAAATATGATGGATGTGGCCAAATGGATATACAAGTCCGTGCCAGAGATTAATAATGTAATCCCGGACAATATAGCAAAACAGTCTCTATAAGGATGTGTAATTTAAAATGTTCTGGATGACATTCTAATAGTGATCCCTAGGGGATGAAAAATGCTGAACAGATTCAATCCTAAAATGTGCTCCCAGAACTCTCACCTTAATTATTCTTTAGATACTGCAAGTATATCCACACTTCCTGGATTGGTTATCTCCTCCACTGCTCCTCTACCCTTTATGGACGCCTCCTTGCGGTGAAATGTGCTCTTAGACTGCCAGGACCTGAACGTCTATAATGCTGCTAAAGCGCACCGAAAAAAGGGGGGGGGGATGGAGAGCAAGGGGACAGATACTGCCTGCAATACCAGACAGTGAGAATAATAGAAAGGAAGGATGCCGAGAAATGAAATGTGTCTCTTTAAGAGTTGCACTTTTTCCCCCAATCTCTTCAGTTCCAAACTCCTGATCGTGTCCCAATAATCCGAGCTTAATCCGAGGTTAAAACTATTCATATACAGTATCTCACAAAAGTGAGTACACCCCTCACATTTTTGTAAATATTTTATTATCTTTTCATGTGACAACACTGAAGAAATTACACTTTGCTACAATGTAAAGTAGTGAGTGTACAGCTTGTATAACAGTGTAAATTTGCTGTCCCCTCAAAATAACTCAACACACAGCCATTAATGTCTAAACCGCTGGCAACAAAAGTGAGTACACCCCTAAGTGAAAATTTCCAAATTGGACCCAATTAGCCATTTTCCCTCCCCGGTGTCATGTGACTCGTTAGTGTTACAATGTCTCAGGTTTGAATGGGGAGCAGGTGTGTTAAATTTGGTGTTATCACTCTCACTGTCTCATACTGGTCACTGGAAGTTCAACGTGGCACCTCATGGCAAATAACTCTCTGAGGTTCTGAAAAAAAAAAATTGTTGCTCTACAATGCATAAAGATGGCCTAGGCTATAAGAAGATTGCCAAGACCCTGAAACTGAGCTGCAGCACGGTGACCAAGACCATACAGCGGTTTAACAGGACAGGTTCCACTCAGAACAGGCCTCGCCATGGTCGACCAAAGAAGTTAAGTGCACATGCTCAGCATCATATCCAGAGGTTGTCTTTGGGAAATAGCTGTATGAGTGCTGCCAGCATTGCTGCAGAGGTTGAAGAGGTGGGGGGGTCAGCCTGTCAGTGCTCAGACCATTTGCCGCACACTGCATCAAATTGGTCTGCATGGCTGTCATCCCAGAAGGAAGCCTCTTCTAAAGATGATGTATGAGAGTCCGCAAACAGTTTGCTAAAGACAAGCAGACTAAGGACATGGATTACTGGAACCATATCCTGTGTCCTGTCTGATGAGACCAAGATAAACTTATTTGAATTGGATGGTGGCAACCAGGTGAGGAGTACAAAGACAAGTGTGTCTTGCCTACAATCAAGCATGGTGTTGGGAGTGTCATGGTCTGGGGCTGCATGAGTGCTGCCAGCACTTGGGAGCTACAGTTCATTGAGGGAACCATGAATGCCCACATGTACTGTGACATACTGAAGCAGAGCATGATCCCCTCCCTTCCCTAATTGGCACTGATTGCTGGTACTGGTGGGCACTGATATCTGGCGCTATATTGTAATCAAAAAAGTAATAAGCAAATAGGAGGACTACACTCACATTTTAAAGGTAAAACCATCGCTTATAAGACAGTAACAGTGGAATCAGCATATCGTCCCAACGCTTTTCGCCTCATTAGGCATCATCTGGGGCATCACCCCAGATGATGCCTAATGAGACGAAACACGTCAAATGTGAGTGTAATCCTCCTATTTGCTTATTACATTTTTATCCATTCCATACGGAATTACGCTATGTGCCTTCCTTCTTTTTATATCTAATTGGTTGGGCTGCTTACCCTATATTATCCCACCTGCTGACATCCACCGTTTTGAGCACCCCCTGGAAGCTGTATTTGTACTGAGAACCTGAATCATCCCGGTTACCTCACAAAAGCCTGATTGACTCATTAGACACCTAGTTGAGTTCACTCCTTCCGGTAGGCGATTGGTGACTTTGGTGGTGGATCTTCTATCAATTTTCCTAATATTCATGTGACGCTCACATTTTGATACACTTGTATGATTTAGCGGACTGTTATTCATTTCACTGGACTCTATTTTTTTTTTTTTTTTTTTTTTTTTTTTTTTACATTAAGACCTGTATGGTCCCCATATTTCACTTATGGACACTTGTCTTTATTTCTGTACATTATATTCAAATTAATTGTACACCTATTATAGTTATAATTATATTTAGTGCTGCACTTTACTACTCTGAACTGTACTGGAACATGGTAAAATGCATCAAAAAGCACTGGAACACACATGCACTTAAATTGTAATATACAGTTTAAATACACTTCTTTACTTTTACATAACAAACTGTGGAAGGCCAAATTGCTAATATGCAGTTTTATCTCTACCTAACACTGTAACATTAACTAATATGTAGCTGTTTGTATCTTTTTCATTAGGGTTACAATATGAAAACTGCCCACTAGATGGCAGGATGTATTTGTTAGATTCCTACAGCATCTTCCAAAATTTGAGCCATGGGTAGCCCCATTCGCATCACCTTGTTCGCAAAAGTTGATTTAAAAATCGATTGAGCTGGATGAAAAAAAATGATTGGCTGAACAGTGACTGCATCCTATCAGATACAATCAGTGGTAGGATATTCAGGCAGCCGCACGCGCTGCATTTGTCCGAATAGAATAGAAAGCAATGGGAATTCTTTCATTCTTGCTGTTAATTTTGGGCTGAATGATAGAAAACAAACTGTGTATGGCTAGCTTTAGGTTTTGACTGTTTTATTTTATAAAAATGTTCTCATCGAATTGTTCAATATGCAAACATAAGCATATTGTGGCTTTGGAGTTGGTATTGTTTCTGCATAAAATGGATATTTAATGATGCAAATCTTCCATGAATCCGTTTTTAAAATCCACCTTCAATGACTCAGTTTCCTTCTCTCAATAGTTGCCAACTAATTATATTTTCAAGGTTGTAAACCAACAATATATTCTTTATAAACTGATTAACATAAATGTATAATGAAAACATAAAGCATAAGTTCAAGAATTCTGTTTTATGCAAACTTAAAAAGTTAGCTTGCCATTTCATTTTTCATGAAAAGGTAAACTTGCTCTTTAAAGCCTGGATAAAACCAGAATATTATGAAAGCTGAAAAAAGAATGAATTAAAAAAATCTCACCGATGCAGCCTGATGGACCTCAAGTTCCTGTTATTCTGTAGTTAGGTGCAGCGCTCTTAACAAACTCTGTGGGCAAACTACAGTACATGTCCAGAGAGTACAGGGTGTAACACAAGCTCGTGGTTGCAGTAGCAGCCATAAGCTTGACGTTTTTTGTGCTGCCAGCTCCCGACTGTCACGTAAAAGTGATCTGGTTGAACCTTGCGTCAGACTCCACGTCAGACAGTTAGTTGCAGGATGGCGAGCAGGAGGAGATTAACCACTTGCCTAACGGGCACTTACACCCCCTTCCTGCCCAAGCCATTTTTTAGCTTTCAGCGCTGTCGCACTTTGAATGACAATTGCACGGTCATACAACACTGTACCCAAACAATGTTTTTTTTATTTTCTTCGCACAAATAGAGCTTTCTTTTAAAGGTATTTAATTACTGCTGGGTTTTTAATTTTTTTTACAAAAAAAAAAAAAGACCAAAGATTTTGGGAAAAAATATGTTTTTTACTTTTTTTTGTAACTAAGTAATTTGTCGCATTCACTGATATGCGCTGATGAGACAGGACTGACAGGCTGAACTGGTGGGCATTGATGAGGTGGCACTTATGGGCACTGATGAGGAGGCTGCACTGATATGTTGCACTGATGGGCAATAATGCGGCACTGGTGGGCACTAATAGGCGGCACGGATAGGAGGTACTGATGGGCATTTATAGGTGGCACTGATGGGCATTACTGATGGGCATTGATTGACAGCAGTGATGGGCATTGATGGGCAGCACTGATAGGTGGCACTGACTGGCATTGCTAATGGGCACTGATTGGTGGCACTTGTGGGCAGTGGTGGGCACTGATTGTTGCCACTGATTGCCCACCAAGGGCACTGATTGGTGACACTGTGTTGCACTATTGTAATCAGGGCACTGATGATCAGTACCCTGATTACATTCCTACATGTCCCCCTGTGAGGAGATGCCGCTGAACGGCTCTCCTCTCCTCACACTCTGTCACTTCCTTGTTTACATGTGACCGGCTGTGATTGGACACAGCCGATCACATGGTTAAAGAGCCGCGGACGCGGCTCTTTACAGAGATCGGGGTCGCGCCCTGTCCTAGCACTGGGACGCCGTCATATGACGCAAGCAGTTAAGGACCACCTGTTCCTTGATCTCCTCTGCTGTTTGTGAAGCCCTGAGTGCTCAGCTCTAAGCATTTCCAGTTTCAAAGCTGCCATTTCCTGGCTGCTGTAGCCAGGGAAGCAGATAATCAAGCTCAATCTGTGCTTGATTAGGTGCTGGGGAGGGCAAGGGAATCTCCCATCGTCTCAATAATGAGGACCTGTCACCTGCTCGTGTGTGTAAAAACACACAGCTCCACGTCCTGTCAGCGAGCAGGAGACCGATCATGTGATCCCAGCACGGAGGAACACATGAGTCCCCTCCCCCCACAGTTAGAATCACACATTTAGGGAAAACATTAACCCCTCCCAGCCCCCTAGTGTTAACCCCTTCCCTGCCAGTCATATTTACACAGTAATCAATGCAATTTTATAGCAACGATCGCTGTGTAAATGTGAATGGTCCCAAAAATGTGTCAAAAGTGTCCGAAGTGTCCGCCGCAATGTCGCAGTGACGAAAAAAAATCGCAGATCGCCGCCATTACTAGTAAGAAAAAAAAAATGCAATAAATCTATCCCCTAATTTGTAGACGCTATAACTTTTGCGCAAACCAATCAATATACGCTTATTGCGTTTTTTTTTACCAAAAATATGTAGAAGAATACGTATCGGCCTTAACTGAGGAAAAAAATAGTTTTTTCTTAAAAAAAATGGGATATTTATTATAGCAAAAAGTAAAAAATATTGTGCTTTTTTTCAAAATTGTCTATAGCGCAAAAAATAAAAACCGCAGGGGCGATCAAATACCAAAAAGGACGTAAATTTTGTTTGGGTGTAATGTCGCACGACCGCGCAATTGTCAGTTAAAACGACGCAGTGCCGAATCGCAAAAAGTGCTCTGGTAAGGAAGGGTGAAAAATGGCCCGGTGCTGAAGCTGTTAAAGTGGTTCCAAAGTTTAACAGGTTTTAGCTTATTGCATTCCCTGCTTAGGTGTGATGTCAGAATTCTTACCTCACTCAAGTGACACTCTGCAATATTCCCCTTTCGCTCCTCCCCCCTGGGAGCTACATATTAGGTAATGTGGGGAGGTGAGGGGTGGGTGGGGCAGAGGACATGGGCCAGCACTGACACACTAATCAGATGCTCCTAGCAGAGGAGAGAGACATACATTCTAGTGAATTTACCCTTTTTGAAGTAGTGAACATTTCTAGCAAGTTTTCCAGTGTTACTAAACCCACAACAGTAAAATTAGTCTTTATATGCAGTAAAGCATGCTTGTTATACTCACTGTGCATTGCACATTAAAGCGGTTCTGCACTCGTTTTTTTTTTTTTTTTTTTGGGCTATATGCCAAGGGCATATAGCTCAATTGGGGGACTTACCTGTTCCATCTTCCATCTCGATCGCCGCCGGTTTTCGTCCGGTGAAGTTCTTCATCTTCTTCTTTTGTGCTGGGGGCCATCTTGCCTGTGGGCATGTGAAACCCCCACAGGCACTTTAGATGGCCCAGCATGCACCGCCGTTACTCGCGCGTGCGCAGTAACGGCACATCTGCCGACATCTCACAAAATTTCGGAAGATGTGTCCGAAATCTCGCGAGATTTCAGAAGATGTGTCCGAAATCTCGCGAGATTTCGGAAGATGTGGCCGAAATGTGGCCCGCACTGACTCCTGGGATCAATGACACCAGATCCCAGGAGACAGTGCGGCGTGACGAGGATCCCCGCAAGACCCCGCCCACCCCCGAAGAGACAGAAGACAGGAAGTCCTCGATTACAAGGTAAGTAAAAAAAAAAAAAAAAAAAACACATTTCATTTAGTACTCTTTGCCTGATTTGGAAGGCAAAGAGATTTACTAAATGAAATGTGTGCCGAACCGCTTTAATAAAAAGTAATTGAGGAAAAGAAAAACACAAGTATACATTTAATATACTTTATTTCCATGTGCTTTTATCTTAGCCTGTGCAGAACGAATATATTGGTCCCTGTTCCAGTTGCACCTTATGTTCATGTCAATTCTTAAAAGAGGGGAACTAACTGAAGGTGCCAGTGCAAGAGAAATCCAATCATGGGCACACCTGTAATCTTCTCTATATTACAGCTTCCCATCCAACTTTCAATAACTTTAAAAGTCTGAATAAATATGTTCCTGACATGTCACAAAAGACAGCAAGTATTCTTATTTATTTATATATATATATATATATATATTTTAATCAATCTTTATTGTACATTTTCTTTCACATTACATGTAATTTTCATCCTTTGTTTTAATATGCAAAAATCTATTCTCTTCTTATGTACCTCCGTCTGAAGATTTGGCTCTTCCCTTTCCCTATTTCCTCTCTCTTCTTCCCCTCTAAGGGTGATAGTGAAGAGGGGACAATAAATGAGGAGAAAAAAAAAAGTTTTTATTTTTAATTAGGAATAAGTAAAAATAGAAAATTATAAAAAAAATTGAAGGGTTGTTTGTGTGTAAATGTTTCCTTCTCTCTCCTCTTCTCCACATCCGCTCTTCTTTTCCCTCCCCTATCCCTCCCCCTCCTCCCTTTTACCCTTGTGCAGTCTATTTAGAATTTACTTCTTTGATGTGTTTGTGTGAGTTGGCTATCTTTTTTTATTTTTATATCCAATTTCCTCGTATGTGTTATTCGTGCTCTTTTTTACTATTTAATTTGTGCCTACTATCTCATGTGCCTTCTTCTTGATCCCCCCCCCCCCCCCTTTTCCCTCCCTTTCCTCCTTCTGCCCTTCTCCTTCCCTTCTTCCTTTATCCCCTCCCTTCCTTCCCTTTCCCTTTTCTTAAATGCTTTTATTTATAAATTTATATATTAATTCCTTTGGTTTAGTGCCCTCCTGTCAGTGTGTTCTGTGTGTCACTTTCCTTAACCCCTTACTCTTTCTCCTTTCTACTGTGTTCCCTGTATATCTACTATTTAACTGCCAAGAGGGTAGTGAGTAGTGAGAGGAAACAACAACCATACGAAAAGAAGAAAAAAAAAAATCCTCGCTATAATTAACTGACCTCTTGTATTGAAAAATAGCAGTCGCATGGGGAGCCTCCCCTCTACATCCGTACATTTACTATCATCACATCTTTTTCGCATTGCTTTGCCTTATTTAATTTTTTTTAATTAATTTTAATACATTTTTTTTAAGAATTTTTTTTTTCAAATTAACTAAAAGTCTCTTTTACCAGTAAAAAGCCACCCTTGAGCTCCAGGTAAGTGACTTTGCCAAGGCTGAGAGGCTACCAGTCTGCTGCAGGCAGAATTAAGCATTTCCACAGTCTCCTCTCCACCCACTGTGATCAGATGGCAACACTGTAACTTTGTAGCAAGACACAAGATGAGAGGCTTCAGCTAGGGCTGATCTTTTAGACATTTCTAGAAACATGGAAACATAGAAAAGTGATGACAGAAAGAAGACCAAGTAGTCCATCAAGTCTGCCCTTTTTTTTTTTTTTTTTTTGTTAAAGTGGTTGTAAACCCTCACATATACCCATTGAAGTTAACAGCCTCGGGTGATGCCAAGAGCCTAAACAAATCATCCTACAGAGGTTTTACTTGCTTATCTGCAGCCATCTCTTCCCTACATGGAAAACATGTGTATAGGCGCCGCAACCTTCCCACATAAAAGCTCTGCCGGTCCTCAGACCTTGAGGCTTCTAACACCTCCAACGTACCAGAATAAAGGAAAGAGATGGTCGGTACTCAGGATGACATCCAAAATAGTATTTCTTTATTAAATGCATGTACAAAGCTGTAAAACAGCCTATGCGTTTTAGACATTTAGTCCTTAGCCATGACAGCTTTGTACATGCATTTAATAAAGAAATACTATTTTGGATGTCATCCTGAGTTCCCACCATACCTTTCCTTTATATCTTCCCTACACCCCTTCAAAAGGGCTGAAAAGTGTTAACATCCTTCTTTATCTATTAGTATCACAGAGGAGAAAGCAGAACTTTGATGTCAATAGACAAGCATGCTGAGCTCCCTCCCCGACACAAATTTTATGTGTGTGGGGAAAACTTCTCAGAAGTGACTCATGCTGAAAACAGGAACAAAGCCCCAGAGAGAAACCACACTTAGAGTTTTTGAGAGAGATAAGTAAACACTACAGATATATGTATGTGCTTTGCTCATGTTTCATGCCTGAGGTTTACACTCACTTTAGTGTAGATTTGTCAACACAGCCAAGAATTGCACAGGTACAAAAATTAACTTGATTGTGACATTTTTGAGTGCAGGATGTAGGCGTTAACCTTGGATGGTGGCTGAAAAAAAAATGACGCCCTCTTTCTTTGCAAAAAAATCAAAGACTCAAATTCTAGAGCTATGTAACAGGACATTTTAGTCTACAGATTTATCAAACACGCCGTTTCTATGGCAGTGCAGCATCTTTAATCCAAACAAGAATTCTTCAATTTTTTTTAGTTTTGAAGGGAGTTGAGAGAGATTAGAACACCCAATCCCAAATTTTGGGTTTTCGCCAGAGCAGTAAAAGAGGGGAAATCTTCCAATGGAGGACATTAATTCTGGTGACAAGGGACTCCCTCATCTTGGAGGGATTCCCTTTCACTTTCTGTTTTGGCTATGGGACAGGAAGGGAAATCGTTCCAATGGAACACAGATGATAAAAAACTGACAGGGGTATTACCCAATCCGAAATGAAAAAAAAAAAATAAAGTTTTGCTTTTAGTTCTACTTTAAGGCCCGGTTTACACTAGTGCAACTATGATTTAATATGATTTCCAACACGATTATGTAGTGCAAATGCATTTGGACAGTTGACATTAAAAACGTGTGTAGATGGATTTTTTAAGGGTTTCCATTGAAGTCTAAATGGGCTTTCATAATAATTATTATGGGAGGGGCATTCCTTTGAGATGTTCTTCAGGTATAGGTGCTCTGTTCTCGTTCTCTTCTCGGCGCCAAGAGGAAGAAGTTAATAAAAATCCTTTCTTCACTCCTCCTACTGCACAGGCCATATTGGGATCTGTAGTGTAATGCCTCGTACACACGTAGGGACTTTTGCCGGCGGACCTAGTCCAGCGGACAATCCCGCGGGACTTTCCGGCTAGGTCCGCTGGACTTTCCGAGGGTGTGGACTTGCCCACACACGCACGGACTTCTCCAGCGGATAATCCGCCGGCCAAAAGTCCGCGGGACTTTTGAAAATGAACGGACTTGCCCACACACGGAGCAGTCCGTTCATTTCGAACGTAACTTCAGGTTACGTAGCTAGCGTAGGCAGTAAATGCCGCCGCGCTAGCTCCGCAAGCTGGCATGGATTTAAAGGGAATCCCCACGCCGAAAAAAAACGGCGTGGGGGTTCCCCCCAAATCCATGTCAGACCCTCATCCGAGCACGCAGCCTGGCAGGCCAGGAAAGGGGTGGGGACGAACGAGCACCCCCCCCCTCCTGAGCCGTACCAGGCCGCGTGCCCTCAACATGGGGGGGGTGCCCTGGGGAAAGGGGGGCCGTGCGGCCCCCCCACCCCAAAGCACCTTGTCCCCATGTTGATGAGGACAAGGGCCTCTTCCCGACAACCCTGGCCGTTGGTTGTCGGGGTCTGCGGGCGGGGGCTTATCGGAATCTGGGAGCCCCCTTTAATAAGGGGCCCCCCAGATACCGGCCCCCCACCCTATGTGAATGAGTATGGGGTACGATGTACCCCTACCCATTCACCTAAGGTGTAAAATGTAAAGTAAAAAAAAACACCCACACTTTTGAAAAAATAGTTTATTGCACTGCTCCGGGGGTCTTCTTCCGTCTTGGGGGTCTTCTCGCCGGACTCCCCCGCCATTTACCAAGCTCTTTTACCGAGCGGGGGAAGTCCGGCTACCTTCTTCGTCGTCGCCGCCGTCTGGGGGTCTCGATCCGCCTTCGGGGGTCTTCTTCCGTCTTGGGGGTCTTCTCGCCGGACTCCTCCGCTCTCTTCTGCTCTTTTACCTAGCTCTTTCACGAGCGAGGGGAGTCCGGCTACCTTCTTCGTCGTCGCCGCCGTCGTCTGGGGGTCTCGATCCGCCTTCGGGGGTCTTCCGGGGGTCTCTTCTGTTCTTGCGGCGGTCGTCGTCTTCCGCGCCGCCGGCGCCTTCTCCTTCTTCTTGTCCTTCTTGTTCTTCTTCTTCTTCCGATGTTGACCCGTCGCTGTCTCTGCCCGGAATGCCTGTGCCGATCTGCGCTCGGACTTATATAGGGACATGGGGGACAGGGTCACATGCACATGTCACATGGTGACCCCGCCCCCTTGTGTTGTCACAGTCCCGGAGGATGCTGGGACTGTGACATCGCAAGGGGGCGGGGTCACCATGTGACATGAACATGTGACCCTGTCCCCCATGTCCCTATATAAGTCCGAGCGCAGATCGGCACAGGCATTCCGGGCAGAGACAGCGACGGGTCAACATCGGAAGAAGAAGAAGAACAAGAAGGACAAGAAGAAGGAGAAGGCGCCGGCGGCGCGGAAGACGACGACCGCCGCAAGAACAGAAGAGACCCCCGGAAGACCCCCGAAGGCGGATCGAGACCCCCAGACGACGGCGGCGACGACGAAGA
Organism: Lithobates sylvaticus; assembly: GCA_028564925.1. Classification (NCBI taxonomy): domain Eukaryota; kingdom Metazoa; phylum Chordata; class Amphibia; order Anura; family Ranidae; genus Lithobates; species Lithobates sylvaticus. The sequence continues at coordinate 173,563,511 of CM053029.1, forward strand.
AGGTAGCCGGACTCCCCTCGCTCGTGAAAGAGCTAGGTAAAAGAGCAGAAGAGAGCGGAGGAGTCCGGCGAGAAGACCCCCAAGACGGAAGAAGACCCCCGAAGGCGGATCGAGACCCCCAGACGGCGGCGACGACGAAGAAGGTAGCCGGACTTCCCCCGCTCGGTAAAAGAGCTTGGTAAATGGCGGGGGAGTCCGGCGAGAAGACCCCCAAGACGGAAGAAGACCCCCGGAGCAGTGCAATAAACTATTTTTTCAAAAGTGTGGGTGTTTTTTTTTTACTTTACATTTTACACCTTAGGTGAATGGGTAGGGGTACATCGTACCCCATACTCATTCACATAGGGTGGGGGGCCGGTATCTGGGGGGCCCCTTATTAAAGGGGGCTCCCAGATTCCGATAAGCCCCCGCCCGCAGACCCCGACAACCAACGGCCAGGGTTGTCGGGAAGAGGCCCTTGTCCTCATCAACATGGGGACAAGGTGCTTTGGGGTGGGGGGGCCGCACGGCCCCCCTTTCCCCAGGGCACCCCCCATGTTGAGGGCACGCGGCCTGGTACGGCTCAGGAGGGGGGGGGGCGCTCGTTCGTCCCCATCCCTTTCCTGGCCTGCCAGGCTGCGTGCTCGGATGAGGGTCTGACATGGATTTGGGGGGAACCCCCACGCCGTTTTTTCGGCGTGGGGAGTCCCTTTAAATCCATGCCAGGTCACGGAGCTAGCGCGGCGGCATTTACTGCCTACGCTAGCTACGTAACCTGAAGTCACGTGCTAAATGAACGGACTTGCCGATGAGCGGCAAGTCCGTTCATTTCAAAAGTCCCGCGGACTTGCCCACTAACGGCGGGATTATCCGCTGGACTGCCAAGTCCAGCGGATAATTTGAAAACAAAACTTCAAACTTTAGTCCGCCGTACTTTGGCGCCAAAAAGTCCGCCGGCGCCCACACACGAGGGGATTATCCGCTGGACTTCAGTCCAGAGGATAATCCCGCGGGATTGTCCCTTCGTGTGTACGCGGCATAAGTGTAACCATTATAGTGTAGCAGTTATATGGCTGCTGTTTTAAACTACAAATCCCAGCATTCTTAGTGCTCTGTTTAGAAGTCTATGGTCTTGCTTAGCTTTAGCTCTCCCCCTGCTGGCCAGATGAAAATGGAGCATCATAACATCAGTATCTCAGCCGGAGATAGAGAAGAATAAAAGGCAAAGTCTACTTCTCCATTATGTAGCCAGGTGCTGAGCTACAGCTCAGCACCTAGCTACACCTGAAATACACTTCGATTTAATGTTTACAGGCACTTCCATTTCCCAGTCAATAGTGCCAAAAACACCCTAATATGCATCAAAAGCAGCTCATGTAGCTTTTGGAGTGGCAGGTGTTGATCTGCAGGCATGGGGGCACTTATATGTGATCAGCCACCATTGAGATACATGGGATTTAAGATGTTGAGCATTTTGGAGCTTCGAGGTAGAAAACGCTCAGGTGTGAATGGGGTTCAAGGGTTCATGCACAGCCATTCACTTGTATACTATAGTGACTGTACAGGGCACTTGTGGTTCCCTGGGTATGGGAAAGTGCCAGGAAGTCATGCCAGGCATCTAAGATGCCAGTGTAAGCCCTGTGTGCACGAACTTAGGGTTTTACTTTCAAAGACTTGGCTATAAACTTGTTCACAACCTATTCCAAGTAACCTGCTAAGTTTTCAGGGCAGAAGCCTGGCACCAATGTGGAACGTCCAGAATTGGCATCAGAAACCGTCAGTGCTTCCGGCCTGCTGGCACCGATCTCGCTGTGTGTAATTAAAGTAAAAAGCTGAAAGTGGATAAACGTAGCGGGTCCATCTCTTCTTCAAACACTTGTATCACTTTCAAAGCATCTTCCTGTGATCATTTCCTCTCACAGACTACATGAGCAGATGGTACAACTATAACAACACCAATAAGAGAGGAAAGGCTTTTTCCAGACGCCTACAGAGGAAAAAAAATCGAAATTCTCACGATTAACTTCCCTAATTTATACAGTTTAAGAATAAACTGATGTATAGGCAGTGTTTGTGTGGACTGGATCAAAGTGATTTTATACAGGAAAATTGCTGCCATCTGCCTTGTTTGCCTCTCTGCATCTGTTACACATGTATATTTTGTTGCTTATAAAGAAGAAATTTGGCTAAAACAGTTTATCATTTCTAATGATAGATCTGTTTTTACCTTTTAAAGTGGACCTGAACTCAATGAGTAAAGATTTGCTACATTATAAGAAACATCTATAAAGGTTAAGTGTGCCCAAGTAGTACCCTGAAAAATGCCTTTTGTCTTGAATTTCTCCTGAAAACTACTGAACATCTCTTAAACGTGCACCGTTAAAGAGATATTCACCCTGGAATCAGCCAGTTACGTCACTGGCGCATGCGCTCTGAAGGTCTGGCATACCTGGCCGGACCTTCAGAGCTTCGTGTTGGAACCCAGGGCTCTCGCTTGCATACACGGGAGTGACGTCATTGCGGCTCTGGCCAATCACATAGCCAGATCGTGGCGAACCCAGAATAAAGACCGGGGGAAGATGTCAGCCCTTTCAGCGGTGACAGCGCACCACTTGAAGGCATTGTTCCAAAGTAAATATTTCATAATGTGCTAGTATGCAATGCATACTAGCACATTGTGCAATTGCCTTACAGGTGTTTTTTTTTGTTGTTTTTTTAACCACTTAAGGACCGTTTTTTTGCTAGAAAATGACTTAGAACCCCCAATTATTATACATTTTTTTCCTAACACCCTAGAGAATAAAATGGCGGCCATTGCAATACTTTCTGTCATACTGTATTTGCGCAGCGGTCTTACAAGCGCACTTTTTTGGGAAAAAAATACACTTTTTTGAATAAAAAAATAAGACAAAAGTAAAGTTAGCCCAATTTATTTTTATATTGTGAAAGATAATGTTACGCTGCGTAAATTGATACCCAACACGCTTGTGGAATGGTGACAAACTTTTACCCATAAAAAATCTCCATAGGCGACGTTTAAAAAATTCTACAGGTTGCATGTTTTGAGTTACAGAAGAGGTCTATGGCTAGAATTATTGCTCTCGCTCTACCGATCGCGGTGATACCTCACATGTGTGGTTTGAACACAGTTTTGATATGCGTGCGCTACTCACGTATGCGTTCCCTTCTGCACGCAAGCTCGGCGGAACGGGGCGCGTTTTAAATTATTTTTATTTCCTTATTTATTTTACCTTAAACCACTATTTTTCGGAAACCAGGCTGCCGGCCAAAGAAGAGGATACCAGGGTTATGGCAGCTAGCTCTCATCCGTCTTTTGCTGGACGAATTTCCGATCGTGTGTAGGCAGCATAACAGGTTTTCTTCTAAGATTGCCCTGTATTTGTCTCCATCCATCTTTCCATCAACTCTGACCAGATTTCCTGTCCCTGCTGAAGAAAATCATTTTCCACAACATGATGCTGCCACCACCATGTTTCACAGTGGGGATGGTGTGTTCAGGGTGATGTGCAGTGTTAGTTTTCCATCACACATAGCGTTTTGCTTTTAGACCAAAAAGTTAAATTTTGGTCTCATTTGACCAGAGCACCTTCTTCCATATGTTTGATGTGTCCCCCACATGGCTTCTTGCAAGCTGCAAACAGGACTTCTTATGGCTTTCTTTCAACAATGGCTTTCTTCTTGCCACTCTTCCATAAAGGCCAGATTTGTGGAGTGCACAACTAATAGTTGTCCTGTGGACAGATTCTCCCACCAGAGCTGTGGATCTCTGCAGCTCTACCAGAGTTATCATGGGCCTCTTGGCTGCTTCTCTGATTAATGCTCCCCTTGCCTGTCAGTTTAGGTAGGTGGCCATGTCTTGGTAGGTTTGCAGTTGTGCCATACTCTTTCCATGTTCGGATAATGGATTGAAAAGTGCTCTATAAGATGTTCAAAGCTTGGGTTATTTTTTTATAACCTAACCCTGCTTTAAACTTCTCCACAACGTTATCCCTGACCTATCTGGTGTGTTCCTTGGCCTTCATGATGCGGTTTGTTCACTAAAGTTCTCTAACAAACCTCTGGGGGCTCTACAGAACAGCAGTGTTTATACTGAGATTAAATTACACACAGGTGGACTCTATTTACTATTTAGGTGACTTCTGAAGGCAATTGGTTCCACTAGATTATAGTTATGCCGCGTACACACGAAGGGATTATCCCGCGGGATTGTCCGCTGGACTAAGTCCACCGGACAATCTCCTCGTGTGTGGGCGCCGGTGGACTTTTTGGCGCCAAAAGTCCGGCGGACTAGGTTTTAAGTTTTGTTTTAAAACCTAGTCCGCTGGGCTTGGCAGTCCGGCGGTCCGGCGGACAATCCCGCCGTTAGTAGGCTAGTCCGCCGGACTTTTGAAATGAACGGACTTGCCGCTCATTGGAAAGTCCGTTCATTTAGCACGTGACTTCAGGTATACGTAGCTAGCGTAGGCAGTGAATGCCGCCGCGCTAGCTCCGTCACCTGGCATGGATTTAAATGGACTCCCCACACCGAAAAACGGCGTGGGGGTCCCCCCCAAAAAAAAAAAGAGCATGCAGCCCGGCAGGCCAGGAAAGGGGTGGGGACGAGCGAGCGCCCCCACCCCCTCCTGAGCCATACCAGGCCGCGTGCCCTCAACATGGGGGATGCCCTGCGGAAAGGGGGGCCGTGCGGCCCCCCCACCCCAAAGCACCTTGTCCCCATGTTGATGAGGACAAGGGCCTCTTCCCGACAACCCTGGCCATTGGTTGTCGGGGTACCCCTACCCATTCACCTAAGGTGTAATAGTGTAAAGTAAAAAAACACACAATTTTGAAAAAATATTTTATTGCACTGCTCCGGGGGTCTTCTTCCTTCTTGGGGGTCTTCTCGCCGGACTCCACCGCCATTTACCTAGCTCTTTTACCGAGCGGAGAAGTCCGGCTACCTTCTTCGTCGTCGCCGCCGTCGTCTGGGGGTCTCGATCCGCCTTCGGGGGTCTTCCGGGGTCTCTTCTGTTCTTGCCGCGGTCGTCGTTTTCCGCGCCGCCGGCGCCTTCTTCTTCTTCTTCTCGGAAGAAGAAGACCCCGGAGCAGTGCAATAAAATATTTTTTCAAAATAGTTTTTTTACTTTACATTTTACACCTTAGGTGAATGGGTAGGGGTACATCGTACCCCATACTCATTCACATAGGGTGGGGGGCCGGGATCTGGGGGCCCCCTTATAAAAGGGGGCTCCCAGATTCCGATAAGCCCCCCGCCCGCAGACCCCGACAACCAATGGCCAGGGTTGTCGGGAAGAGGCCCTTGTCCTCATCAACATGGGGACAAGGTGCTTTGGGGTGGGGGGGCCGCACGGCCCCCCTTTCCCCAGGACAACCCCCATGTTGAGGGCACGCGGCCTGGTATGGCTCAGGAGGGGGTGGGGGCGCTCGCTCGTCCCCACCCCTTTCCTGGCCTGCCGGGCTGCGTGCTCGGATAAGGGTCTGAGATGGATTTGGGGGGGACCCCCACGCCGTTTTTTTCGGCGTGGGGAGTCCCTTTAAATCCATGCCAGGTGACGGAGCCAGCGCGGCGGCATTCACTGCCTACGCTAGCTACGTATACCTGAAGTTACGTTCTAAATGAACGGACTGCCCCGTGTGTGGGCAAGTCCGTTCATTTTCAAAAGTCCCGCGGACTTTGTCCAGCGGATTGTCCGCCGGAGAAGTCCGGGCGTGTGTGGGCAAGTCACACGCTCGGAAGTCCGGGCGTGTGTGGGGAAGTCCCGCCGGACTAGGTCCGGCGGACAATCCGCTGGACTAGGTCCGGCGGACAAAGTCCGAACGTGTGTACGGGGCATTAGGGGTATCAGAGTAAAGGGGGCTGAATACAAATGCACGCCACGCTTTTTAGCTATTTATTTGTAAAAAAAACTGAAAACTATTTATCATTTTCCTTACCCTTCACAATTATGTGCCACTTTGTGTTGGTCTATCACATAAAATCCCAATAAAATACATTCATGGTTTTGGTTGTAACATGACAAAATGTGGAAAATTTCAAGGGGTATGAATACTTTTTCAAGGCACTGTAAGTTTAAAAATTCTGCAGTGGTGTTTTTTTTTACCCACTACCATGCATTGGGAGCCTATTGTAAATGAATGGACTGCCTTACCAGAACACACGTTAATGCTTTTGGAAGTCCTGTACGTAATAAGCAAAATATGAAATGGTAGCTACTTGGAAACAAGAAGAAGTTTAATGTCATCTCCGGCAATATTCATAAATGTTTTTGAGATCTTCTACCGAAAAATTGCTAAAATCTCTGTGTCCTAATGTTGTCACGTGCGTCTTTTCTCTGGAACGTGATATATATTTTGGCTGTATTTGTTGGCTTGTGCGATAGCTATTTTCCATTCAGTTTTATTAGACTATAGGAGCTTATGTCCTGATCCAAGTTAACATTTCATTAACTTCACCCTGGGAAGCATAGTATTGCCACGGTGTGATGTAACATCAGTATTAGCTACAGTCTTAACCACTTCAGCTTTTTTCTAGATATAAAAGTTTACATATGCAGCAAACAATATTAGCAGACGTTTTTAGAAGACAGTGATTATTGCTAGGGGCTATACCAGAAGCTAGTAATAATTGCAGGTAAAGCCCAGCATTGCTGGTTGTACCCAATTTGATCGATCAATCAACTTGGAACATTCAGCCTGCCCATACACAGTTCGAATCGAACAGTGTATGGCCTGCCCAGGGGTGGACTGACAACTCATGGGGCCCCCTGGCAATCAGAGATTATGGGGCCACACAGTATACAATCACACAGTATACAATCACACAGTATACACATACATGTACACACAGTATACACAGACATGTTTCTATTGGCTGAGAAGGTACTGGAGAGGTGGGGCAGCTATAATCTTGGGATTTTTAGACCAAAAGGATGTCGGTAAGGGACATTTCAGAGACAGATGTACAAAAAAAAACACAGATTTTTACATACTGTCCCTGGTTTTACTGAGGCTGGCAACCCTGATGGGGCCCCCTAGTGGCCCGGGGCCCTCGGGCAGTGCCCGAGTGGCCGAATGGTCAGTCCGCCCCTGGGCCTGCCTAAGACCTCACTCATACTTGGTGTTTGCCTAGCTCTTCTAAACACCTTTCTCCTTGCAGGAGAAAAGCAGCATTGTTAAGCTTTACAATTACTAGTACATAAGAAATACAATAAATTAGGTGTTAAAGTACTGTATATGTAAACTACATCATAAAGAAATCCTTTTTTTTTCAATTCAAAATATTGTTTTTCACCTTTTTTGGATCTCTGTGCTGCTGATCTCCTCCAGCCTTGTTCAGCCACTTCATATCTATATACACTCATTCCAGCATCAGTTACACATCTTTGCTCTGGAACTAGCCTCCTGAGAGTAACAACAGTGGACCATGATTGCACAGTGTGTGTTGGCATAGACCAATGTAGTCTCTGCCAGGAGCACATGTGACAACGCACAAACACTATTAGGGAACAGTTGTCACCCTATAACAGGAAGTGTCTGAATGAGGATCTTCATGGCAGGTTCACCAGGTATTATTTTAACGAAAGCTGCTGAAAACAACTTTTGAAAATATGTTAATCACTTGACCTCTGGAAGGTTTTACTCCCTTCATTAACAGAACATATTTTGCTATAGAGTGCTGTGCTACTTTAACCACCTCCCCACCCACGATATTGCCGAATGACGGCTACAGTGCAGGCCTTATATTCTGGGAGGCCGTCAACAGACGTCCTCCCAAGCATGCGCTGTCAACGCATCCCTGCAGGGTGCGTGCAGTGCGCTCTGTCATCACTGAGTCAATGAGACTCGGCTGATCACAGATCGGAGTCCCTGGCCCCTTACCACGTGATCAGCTGTCAGCTAATGACAGCTGATCACGTGATGTAAACATAAGATCAATAATCTGTTTGTTTTTTTCTCTCACACTGACATCAGTCCCTCACACAGAGAGCCGCCGCTGCCTTGTCTGTGCCCACCAGTGGCACCTGCCAGTGCCACCTAACAGTACCCACCAGTGCCACCTACCAGTGTCCACCAATGCCACCTACCAGTGCCCACAGTGCCACCTATCAATGCCCACCAGTGCTGCCAAGCTATGCCCATCAGTGCTTCATCTTCAGTGCCCCTGATCAGTGCTGCCTATCAGTGTCACCTACCAGTGCCCATCAGTGTCACCCATCATTGCCCATCAGTGCCACCTATCCGTGCCACCTATCAGTGCCAACCATCATGTCCACTCATCAGTGCCACTTCTCAGTGCCTCCTCATCAGTGTCGCCTTATCAGTGCCCATCAGTGCAGCTTATCAGTGCCCATCAGTGCAGCCACATCAGTTCACATTAATGAAGGAGAAAAATTACCTGTTTTCAAAATTTTATAACAAACTATGAAACAGTTTCTGGTTATTTTTTTCTAAATTTTCAAGTTTTTTTAGCAAAAAATAAAAAACCCAGCAGTGATTAAATACCACCAAAAGAAAGCTCTATTTGTATGAAAAAACATGCATGACCACACAATTGTCATTCAAAATGTGCAAGCGCTGAAAGCTGAAGGACTGGGCAGGAAGGGGGTTTAAGTGCTCAGTAGGCAAGTGGTTAACAGGCAATTGAGCAGTCATGCAACACTGTGCCCAAAGTTTTTTTTCTTATTTTTTTTTCATAGGAATAGAGCTTTCTTTTGATGGAATCTTTTGGTATATGCTTTGTCGTTTTTTATGAATATAATTTGATTAAAGTTTGCATGCCTTTACCAGTCAAACCTCTCAGTTTTCTAGAGCTTACTGAGTTTTTGTTTTTGTGTGCACCCCCAGCTGTAAGATTTTTTGGGATCTTTTGGGGGACAGATAAGCAAGTGTAGGGATTTATTTTAACTTCCTGCCATCTGACAGGAAGTGGAAATATCCTACAGGTTTCATACTGAACAGGAAGCAGGGGGAAATCTCCCCAACATGCAGCAAATGAAAAGAAAGAAAAAGGTTTAAAACCTCTTTAAGAATTTTACTGCCATTAGTATCTCTGTAAGCAGTGCCGATCCTGACCTCCCTGGGGCCCTAAGCAAAATTCTGCTAAGGGGGCCTCTACTTGACCCGTGATGCGGTGAGCTATGTAAACCATTTGCCATTGCCACACAGTCACACCTGACACTTCAGTACTCCCAAAACAATCCTCCCTCCTTTAAACAAAACAGTCAAAGAATAAGTACAATAATATAGAACAGAATGAGGTCCCCAGAGAGCCCCCCTTACATCAGGGTCCTCAGAGCCCCCCTTACATTAGGGTCCTCAGAGAGCCCTCCTTTACACCAAGGTCCCCAGAGAGCCCCCCTTATACAAGGGTCCCCAGACAGCCCCCCTTAAATCAGTGTCCTCAGAGAGTCTCACCCTACATCAGGGTCCCCAGAGAGCCTCCCCCTACATTAGGGTCCCCAGAGAGCCTCCCCTTACATCAGGGTCCCTAGAGAGCCTCCCCCTACATTAGAGTCCCCAGAGAGCCCCCCCCCTTACATCAGGGTCCCCAGAGAGCCTCCCCCTACATTAGGGTCCCCAGAGAGCCCCCCTTACATCAGGGCCCCTAGAGAGCCTCCCCCTACATTTGGGTCCCCAGAGAGCCCCCCCTACATTAGGGTCCCCAGAGAGCCCCCCTTACATCAGGGTCCCCAGAGAGCCCCCCCCCTTACATCAGGGTCCCTAGAGAGCCTCCCCCTACATTAGGGTCCCCAGAGAGCCCCCCCTTACATCAGGGTCCCTAGAGAGCCCCCCTTACATCAGGATTCCCAGAGAGCCTCCCCTTACATCAGGATCCCCAGAGAGCCTCTCCTTACATCAGGGTCCCCAGAGAGCCCCCCTTAAATCAGTGCCCTCAGAGAGTCTCCCCCTACATCAGGGTCCCCAGAGAGCCTCCCCTACATTAGGTTTCCCAGAGAGCCTCCTACTTACATCAGAGTCCCCAGAGAACCTCCCCTTACATCAGGGTCCCCAGAAAGCCCCTCCTTACATCAGAGTCCCCAGAGAGCCCCCCTTACATCCGTGTCCTCAGAGAGCCCCTCTTTACATCAGGGTCCCCAGTGAGCCTCCCTACTTACATCAGGGTCCCCAGAGGGTATCCCCCTACATCAGGGTCCCCAGAGAGCCTCCCCTTACATCAGGGTCCCAGAGAGCCTCCCCTTACATCAGGGTAATCAGAGAGCCTCCACTTACACCAGGGTCCCCAGAGAGCCTCCCCTTACACCAGGCTCCCCAGAGAGCCCCTTCTTACATTAGGGTCCTCAGAGAGCCCCTTCTTACATCAGGGTCCCCAGAGAGCCCCCCCTACACCAGGGTCCCCAGAGAGCCCCCCCTTACACCAGGGTCCCCAGAGAGCCCCCCCCTTACACCAGGGTCCCCAGAGAGCCTCCCCTTACATTAGTGTCCCAAGAGAGCCTTCCCTCTTACATTAGTGTCCCCAGAGAGCCCCTCCTTACACAGGGTCCCCAGAGAGCCCCTCCTTACACAGAGTCCCCAGAGAGCCCCCCCCCTCTGACATTAGTGTCCCCAGGGGGCCCCCTCGTACATCAGTGTCCCCAGAGGGCCCCGTCTTTACATCAGTGTCCCCAGAGGGCCCCGTCCTTACATCAGTGTCCCCAGAGGGCCCCGTCCTTACATTAGTGTCCCCAGAGAGCCCCCCTCTTACATTAGTGTCCCCAGAGGCCCCCTTCCTTACATTAGTGTCCCCAGAAAGCCCCCCTCTTACATTTGGGCCCCCAAACAGCTGACTCCCCCCCTGGCAGAGGTTCCCCTGTACCTGGCTGGTGGAGGTGGGAGGCGGCGATCGGCAGCTATATGGTGTCCACAGGCAGGGGGATCTCCCTGGGGCTAGTAGTTCTATCTCCGAATGTATACAGCGGAGAGGGGAGGGGCCTCTGACCCGGGCATCAGCAACAGTGTTCAAGCAGAGTGAAAGTGAAACTGATACCTGCCTGGGTCAGAGGCCCCTCCCTTCTCCTCTCCACTGTATACACTGAGAGTACTACAAACCCCAGGGAGATCCCGCCGCCCACTCAGGCACCATAGAGCTGCCGATCGCCGCCTTCCACCTCCTCCCACCTCTCCTCACTGCACTCTAAAAGTGCAGGGGGGATTCTGGGTCTTGGGGGCCCCCCCACAGCGGCGGGGCCCTAAGCAGCTTGCATAGTGTGCCTATAGGGCCGATCGGCTCTGTCTGTAAGGGTGCGGGCAAACTGACCCTGTGACGTCAGACACCGCCGTTCGGTGGCGTGTGCTGTCGTCCACAGGGTTGGGGATCTCTTATAATGGTTCCTTTGGGACCATCATTCGAGCAGCAGTGACTCTCCAGGCTGGGCTGTTGTGACGGGTGGTTGCTGTTTTCAGGTAAATGTCTCCATCGGAGAGCGGTGCGGGGGTTATGGGTTCCCCTAGCGTGCGCTCTCTTTCTCCATGTTCCTTATCCCTTCTCTCCCACCTCCCCAATTTCCCCTTTTCTCTTTGGACTTTCTGGATTTATTTTTATGTTCTTATTGAAGATTTACCTGCCACTTTGGGTCCTATAGACTGAATAGTCATCTGTGCCCATACAGTTTAAGTGGCTTCTGTTTGGTTTGGAGTTACCTTGTTCGTGCTTTTATTTACCTGTACTCTGCACCACCCTATATTACATCCAGCCCATGCCATTATTACTCCATGGTTATGCTTACAGCTTGGAAAGTTTATTTAATGTTTAACTTATATTACTGTGGTGGTCAAGGCTTTTCTTTCACATGGTCCGCCACACTTCCCTTTCCCCCTCTTCCTTCCCCCTCCCCTCCCCCTTTTTCTCATTACTTTTTCCCCCGTTTCCCCCCCTTACCCCCCTTCCCATTACCTTCCCTCCTGCCTTTCGCACCCGTTTCCTCACGCTCGTGTTTCCCCCCTTTTTCCCTCTCCCCTTCCCTCCCCCTTTTGCCCATTCTTTCCTCGTTTTCCTAATTTTCCCTCTTTCCCCCCTCCCCTATTCCTCTCCCCCCCTTTCCATTCCTTCTTGTCAATCCCCCCCACCTTATTTCTTTTCTTCTTCCCCTCCTCACTCCCTTTCCCTTTTTTTCTTTCCCCTCCTTCCCCCCCCCCTTACCCTTTCCGCCCTTCCCTCCCCATCCCCCTCCCATTCGGTCACCTTGCGGCACTACCTGGTTTCCCCCACCACTGTATCTCATTATTTCATACAATATTATACTCTAACTTACCATTACCTTTCAATCAGAGACTGTCACTACAATCGCCCTTGTCCGCCACGGGGGGAATTTTTTTGGGTCCTGTTGCTGGTCACATTGGTCCAGTTGGGTGAGCAGGTTTTCTTTTTCTAACATTGACTGTACATTTTGTTAAAGTTGAATTTGCTCTGTAAATATATTTTGTATTACCGTACCCTTTGTCCCATAGACCACTCCTCCTGAAGAAGCGGTTTACACCACGAAACTGGTAGAGGACATTTTTCTACTCCACACATAGACACTCTACGGGGGGACCGGTTAGTTGCTAGTTTGTTTTGTGGTGTATTATTTTTAATAATGGATAATTTGTATGTTTCATATGTATTAAAATCTTGATTTTTATCATATTCATGTGTTATTGTATCAGTACCGAGATAGTCCACTAAACTGCTTTAGGTGGTTTTATATGTTGGTCAGCGTCAGCAACTGCCCGCTTACTTCCACCTCCCCAATTTCCACAGTATCCCTCATTTCGTGTGCATATGACAGACAAAACATAAAGAAAACTTTCCTCTGTATGAACATAGACAGCAATAAAATCTTAACGTACGTTCCAAACTTCCACACTCAAAGATAAAATAAGTAAATAAAGGTTTGACTGGAGTTGGGCTTATATTCAGTTAGCTGGGGATTTTGCAGTCTTTGGGGTGTCCGGGTTCTCTGGATTCCAACTCTGCTTGCCCCCCATGGTCTACTCTAGAGTAAAGCAGGTGCCGGCTCTGCGTCAATGCATCACAATGTTCTTTCAAAAAAGGTCTTATCTCTACCACTAGGTCCAATCAGGGCAAAACGCATTTGAGGGTTATGACTATAGGCAGTGATCTTCAGCGAACATATCTTGAATAAATACTATATGTTAGTGGATTGACATCATCAGTGGGCGGCTTTACTTGAAAGAACACTGGTTCTCTGGATGTTGGATAGCAGTGTACCAGCAGAAAAATCCTGTCTGACACCAAGGCTTTTTCATGAACAAACCACACAAGACTGTGATTGAAACATTAACCTAACATCCCCCTGAAAATCCCTAAAGAGAACAAACTGCTCTTATAAACTCGCTGTCTGATTAGACCTGCTTTGCCGACTGAAGCGGTAGCATTTGTTGTTGATGTAGTGCCAAATAAGCAGCCCGTCTCATGGGAAAATTCCTATAAGCACTTCCATCTCTTACCTCACAGATGAGCTAATAACAACTAACAATATAATTAGAACAGCTCATCTTTATATAGCTCAACTCTAAAAAATGTTCTGAACACATTTTAATAAACCAAATGCAGTGCATTGCCAACCATTATTTCTATTTAGTTCCATTCTACAAAGACCTGTAAATAAGTGAAGTGCCCTGCTCCTGTTAGGCTAAATTTAGTTTTTGTCTTTACTGTACTCAATGGGGTAATGATCTGTTTTTCTCAGCCTAGTCAGGGTTTCATTAAGGTCAGTGCTTGATTGCTCTTGTCTGCTTCTGGAATAACTTCCAGAAAATACAATAGGAGTATCAACCTCCGAATATTTATCAGATCTGGAAGGGGGTGTCCAGAAGGTGGCTGAGGGAGGTGATACATGTTTGGGGGGCCCTGCCAGAGGGTTTTCATTCCTCTGCTAGTAGGGTTTTATGGCTTCTGCCCCTGGGATTCAGTCTGTATACTGGAGTTGCTTTTTGGGCCTTCATCAAGTGCTTGACCGAGGGCCTATAGAAGATATGCTAAAATAATTTGTTATGGAGAACATCATTTGGAGTTCGGTCTGGAGAAGTATCCTTGTCTCCCTCACTGATGAGTATTGCATGGAAGCTGGGTAGCAGAAAGCAATCTTAGGACATTGTGTGTAAAACCTGGTTTTGGACTCTCTGGTGTGCATGTGCTAGAGGGAATTGAGTGGCAGAGGCAGACACCATGGACTCCGCCCACCATCCTTGGACAGACCATCCCCCTAAGCATAAAAGCCAAAAGTCTCAGTGTCATCTTCGATTCAGAAATGTCAATGAATGCACAAATAGGATCAGTAGTCAGCGGATCCTACCACCTTCTACGCCTGCTACGTAGACTCATCCCCTTCATTCCAGAAAAGGACAAAGCCGTAGTGGTAGGAACAATCATCAACTCTCGACTCGACTACGCAAACTCCCTCTACATAGGACTACCTAAATTCCAGATTGCACGACTACAAGTCGTTCAAAACACGGCAGCAAGACTAGTCAAAGGAAAAAAACCATGGGAATCCATCTCCCCATCCCTGAGGACCCTCCATTGGCTAACCGTAAAGAATCGGATCACATTCAAGACCCTCTGCTTGACCCACAAATGCACACAAGGAGATGCTCCTCAATACTTATGCGAAAAAATACAACACTACACCCCCAATCGCAACCTCCGATCTAACGACCAAAACCTCCTCCTTGTCCCCAAATCCCGGTACAAGTCAAGGGGAGAACGAAGATTTGCAGTCCAAGGACCACGGCTATGGAACGCTCTACCTACGAACATCCGCTCGGAAAAAGACCATCGTGCCTTCAGGAATAAACTCAAGACCTACCTCTTCTAAGAAGGAATCAACGCAGGTCGGATCAAGCGCCTCGAGGCGATTCAGTTCGCAGTTGCAGCGCTATACAAATCATTCATTCATTCATTCATTCAGAGGTTCCTGGATGGACTGGGTCTGCTCTTACAGAGGCTAGAATTACTAGCCATTCCCTATTACCTCCAGTCAAGGCTGTTTCAAGAAGATTTTGTAAGAAGTTTGTATTCCTGTTGATTTCTGCTATTGTTTTGCAGTATGCTGCACCCTTAAGCCTGTCATACATGGATTGAAATTTATCTGGTTCAGCAGGGGCCAGCTGAGATTCGATCCACGTATGGACGGGCTGATTGTACCCAAGTCGATCCACGGATTGACTTGGGTACAACCAGCTTATTGGTTTGTGTTGTGCGATTACTGTTTGTGCTCGTGCTGGATCAATGCGAGTGTTTGCGCTTTACATTTTTTTGAATTGCTTTTTTTTTTGTTATACTGTGTCTCTTTTTTTTTTTTAAATATCCCTTGTGATAGCAACAGGCAGTGATAGATACTCTTTACTGTGAGATCTGGGGTCTATTAGAACTGACCCCAGATCTCTCCTCTGCTGATACTTCAGATCATGGTATGATCCAATGCTTTTTTCAAACCACCAAGAGTTTGTTTACAGCCGAGAAACCATAGAGATGATCATCGAGGCCATTCCAGTCTCCAATCAGCTCTATGGTCAGCCAGCAAAACTGCTGGCTGCACTCTCGGATTCTCCAGTGAAACAGGAGAGCCCAAGAGAGCCACATAAGGTGGCGGGGGGATGTCCCCTCCTGCTGCTTGTACTGTAAAAGCAATCCAAAGGCTATTTAGCTGCTAGAATTGCTTTTACAAGAAAGCCGACCGACGGCTGAAAAATAAAATACACGGATGATGCCTGTATACCGAGTTGATCCCGGTATAATCACTCAAAGTCCAAAGATGTACCATTATGTTGCTGGATGTCAAGTGGTATTAATATATACAGTTGTGCTCATAAGTTTACATACCCGGGCAGAATTTATGATTTCTTGGCCATTTTTCAGAGAATATTAATGATAACACAAAAACGTTTCTTTCACACCGAGGCGCTTTACAGGCGCTAAAAATAGCGCCTGCATAGCACCTTTAAAGCGCCTCTCCTGTCTCTCCATTTTCTTGGTAGTTGTGGCTGAAATTTTAGTTGGTCTACCTGACCGTGGTTTGGTTTCAACAGAACCCCTCATTTTCCACTTCTTGATTAGAGTTTGAACACTGCTGATTGGCATTCTCAATTCCTTGGATACCTTCTTATATCCCTTTCCTGTGTTATACAGTTCAACTACCTTTTCCCGCAGATCCTTCGACAATTCTTTTGCTTTCCTTATGACTCAGAATCCAGAAACGTCAGTGCAGCACTGGATGACAGATGCAAGGGTCTGCCAGGAGTACAGAAACTCATTGACCTTTTATACACACACACTAATAACAAGCAAACAGATCACAGGTGAGGATGGTTACCTTTAATAGCCATTCAAACCCTTTTGTGTCAACTTGTGTGCATGTTATCAGGCCAAAATCACCAGGGTATGTAAACTTTTGATCAGGGTCATTTGGGTAGATTCTGTTGTGATTATGATTTAAAAAGAGTAAACACAGTTGATTGATAATAAATGGCTTAAGCCAAACACTAACCATGAGTGAAAGAAACGTTTTTGTGTTATCATTCATATTCTCTAAAAAATGGCCAAGAAATCATAAATTCTGCCAAACTTATGAAAACAACTGTATATAGTAAAACCTTGGATTGCGAGCATAATGCGTTCCGGAAACATACTTGTAATACAAAGCACTTGTATATCAAATTTCTCCATAAGAAATAATGGAGACTCAGATAAATTGTTCCACAACCATTTATTCATAAGTCCTTCAGTTTATAGGCCATATAAAAAGATTATAGCAATGTGATAGGTTCATAAATATGTGGAATGTGATAGCGCTGCTGCAAACTAACAAATATAAAGCTCCAATATCAATGTGCAATAAACGTGCTAAATGGGTAGTCCAATAAAAAAATTGAAAAAATGATATATGGTGAAGAGAAAAGTTGATTAAAACAAAAACAAAAAAAAAATCTTCTTATATAAATGTGCTTCAAATTTCACTATGGGAAAAAGTGCTTCTCAAACAAAACGGCAATCTGTGACAAGTGCTCCCTTCACCAGGTGCAATGGCTGCTCACCTCCTTCCTAGACCCTGAAAGGATCAAACACGCTCAAAACTAATGACAATTCCCATTAGGAAAAGGCTCCACACTGGTCTCTAATGGTTCCCACCAAGGTCCTGCAGGGATCAAACACGCTTTGCACCTCGTGCGCTTCTCCTTTAAAAGTTGCCTCCGTGATGATTACCAGCAACTCCAAACCGACATGCAAAAATATAAAGTGCTTCCAATAGTGCACTACCAGGTGTTAAATGGAATGAACCTCACCAACCCAGATTCCTATATCACACTCGCATTTATTTCAACTAAAAAACAGCATATACCATGAAAAAAATCCAAACGATCTCACGTGTGTCTGTACCTCTATGCGTTATGCCACCATCCACGTGGTTTCATCTGGAGGGCAAACTGATGTGATAGGTTGTGTACCATAAAATAGCCATCCACAAATGGCAGCCTCCACATGGGGATTCAAAGCAAAATCCAACAGGAGCTACAGAGTTTAAAAGAGAAGAAAGGTGCCTCTAAGTGTAGCAATATGGTTACATTTAATGAAGGTACAACATTTAGCAACTCACATGGTTGATGATTAAAGCGGTAGTAAACCCGCTGACATATTTTTTATTTTTTATACACCTGTAAGGGAAAAGGCATAATGAGCTAGTATGCACCGCATACTAGCTCATTATGAAATACCTACCTTAGAACGAGGCGTCGGTAACTCACCTGGTCCACGCCAAGGTCGCTGACATGTTGCCTCGGTGTGTCTTCCGGGTATCGTGACTCCAGCGCTGTGAGTGGCTGGAGCCGCGATGTCGTCACTCCCGCGCATGCGCACGGGAGACTTCATCCCGGCAGGGTTCGGATTCTGCCGGCCTTTCGGCCGAGAATCCCCCGTGCGCATGCGCCGCTGCAGTTAGCGGCGCATTGCACGGGGAATATCTCCTAAACCGTACAGGTTTAGGAGATATTTTTTTTTACCTGCAGGTAAGCCTCATTATAGGCTTACCTGTAGGTGAAAGTCAAAAAATCGACTTTACTTCCACTTTAAATGAGGCACATATAAGTATGCAGGTATCTGGGATAAAGCGATTGTGGTGTGGAGGATAGTCTATGTGGACAGCTTTACCCCTGATGCCTGCATACTTAGATGTGCCTGTTTTAATCATCAAACATGTGACTTGCTAAATGTTGTACCTTCATTAAATGTAACCATATTGCTACACTTAGAGGCGCCTCTGTTCTACTCTTTACTCAGTTGTGACATGACGCTACTTGTATTTCAGGACATTGCTTGTATATCAAGTCAAAATGTATTAAAAATGTTTGCCTGTCTCGCAAAATGCACTCAAACCAAGTTATTCTCAAACCAAGGTTTTACTGTATATTTACAGTATATATATATATATATATACACGCAGTATTTCACAAAAGTAGTACACCCCTCATATTTTTGTAAATGTTTTATTATATCTTTTCATGTGACAACACTGAAGAAATTACACTTTGCTACAATGTAAAGTAGTGAGTGTACAGCTTGTATAACAGTGTAAATTTGCTGTCCCCTCAAAATAACTCAACACACAGCCATTAATGTCTAAACCACTGGCATCAAAAGTGAGTACACCCCTAAGTGAAAATGTTCAAATTGGGCCCAATTACCCATTTTCCCTCCTCTGTGTCATGTGTGTCGTTAGTGTTACAAGGTCTCAGGTGTTAATGGGGAGCAGGTGTGTTAAATTTGGTGTTATCGCTCTCACTCCCTCATACTGCTCACTGGAAGTTCAATATGGAACCTCATGGCAAAGAACTCTCTGAGGATCTGAAAAAAACAATTGTTGCTCTACATAAAGATGGTCTAGGCTATAAGGAGATTGCCCAGACCCTAAAACAGAGCTGCAGCACAGGGGTCAAGACCATATTGCAGTTTAACAGGACAGTTTAGTGCACGTGCTGAGTGTCATATCCAGAGGTTGTCTTTGGGAAATAGACGTATGAGTGCTGCCAGCATTGCTGCAGAGGTTGAAGGGGTGGGGGGGGGGGGGGGGGGTCAGCCTTTCAGTGCTCAGACCATACGTCACACACTGCAAATTGGTCTGCATGGCTGTCATCCCAGAAGGAAGCCTCTTCTAAAGAAGCCTCTTCTTTAGAAGAGGCTAAAGGAAGCCTCTTCTAAAGATGACGCACAAGAAAGCCCGCAAACCGTTTGCTGAAGACAAGCAGACTAAGGACATGGATTACTGGAACCATGTCCTGTGGTCTGATGAGACCAAGATAAATGTATTTGGTTCAGATGGTGTCAAGCGTGTGTGGCGGCAACCAGGTGAGGAGTACAAAGACAAGTGTGTCTTGCCTACAGTCAAGCATGGTGGTGGGAGTGTCATGGTCTGGGGCTGCATGAGTGCTGCCGGCACTGAGGAGCTACAGTTCATTTAGGGAACCATGAATGCCAACATGTACTGTAAAATAATGAAGCAGAGCATGATCCCCTCCCTTCGGAGACTGGGGGAGACTGGGCTGCAGGGCAATATTCCAACATGATAACGACCCCAAACACACCTCCAAGACGACCACTGCCTTGCTAAAGAAGCTAAAAGGTAAAGGTGATGGACTGGCCAAGCATGTCTCCAGACCTAAACCCTATTGAGCATCTGTGGGGCATCCTCAAACGGACGGTGGAGGAGTACAAGGTCTCTAACATCCACCAGCTCCGTGATGTCGTCATGGAGGAGTGGAAGACGACTCCAGTGGCAACCTGTGAAGCTCTGGTGAGCGCTATGCCCAAGAGGGTTAAGGCAGTGCTGGAAAAAAATGGTGTCCACACAAAATATTAAAACTTTGGGCCCAATTTGGAGATTTTCATGTACTCATGAACTCATTTTTGTTGACAGCCAAGATGTGAATCGGCATTTTTCAGTGCAGACAGCAATGACCTAAAGCTGGTCATGCACTGTTAGATTTTCGTATGAAGGTGCATACAAAAAATCTTGTCAGTACATACGATAATGCTGACAGTCTTGATGAATGTCGTTTAAAAGTACTTAAAAATTTTGCTTTAAACATTTGATTTTGGAATGAATGGACATTCTTAAATAAAAACCACATTCACTGTTAGAATTCTGTTTGTTCAAGAATATTTGTTTTCTCCTTCTCCTTCGAATTTTCTCGGCACTATGGTTTGGCCAGCTTTAGATCCCCTTTTACTATGCTTCCCTGTAAACCTCACACTAACCCTAAGGGGCAATTCACATCTCTGTTGTGCATTTTTGGCACGTTATACATGCATTTTAGGTGCACTAACTTTGAACTTCATAGAGTTTGATGAAAGCGCATCAAAGATACAGCAGGATTTTTTTTTAATGAACGTTAAATGCACAGTTGTGAATGGGGATAAAAGCTAACCACAAACGTTTAGATTTCTTACAAATACATCCGAACAATGAATATGTTTATGGGAAATCCCACAATAATCAGCTCAAGCTCAGTACCATCATCTCAATATTATATCATAAAACAAAAAAAAAATTGATTTTCAAGGTACAAGCATTGTATTCTTTTGCATAATTTTTTTGTTATTAGAATTGATATTGCATCAATGAGGAAGACCACAACACAATAAATATTGTTAAAAACACAGAAAAACAAATGAACATTCCAACTCCCACCAAGACTCTTTCTGCTTGGGGTCATATACAGTCAATATTAACAACGATCACTGTATGATTAGGTGTGTTGATTTCCAATTTTAATGCCCCAATACAATATATTATGAGGGAGAATTAGGGGACTCATCAACTTTTCTACACATTTCATTGATCAGTGTCCACTCCCTGTGGGCTGAACCAGAGAAGTAAATTAAATCCCCACCATCCACGTTAAAAAGCCCAGAGGGAGGAATCACCAGTGGAGGCTAATGTATTTAGACAGCCACAGTACCCATGGCTGACTGAATTTCCAAACACGATGAACGGTGACTGCATCCGATAAGATGTAGTCACTGTTCAGCTGACAGATTTCCACCAGGCTCCTTAGATTTTTTAGTCAACTCCTGTGCAACCAGGTGGCGTCGTCAGGACCACCTATGGTTCAAAGTTTGGATGATTCAGCATGAATCAGACAGAATTCAAACCATGTATGGCCAGCTTAACACTAAACCTTCCTGTGACCCCAACAATAAATCTAACACTGAACCACCCTGTAACACAAACCCTAAACTTTCCTTTAACTCTCACAGGCAATCACCCAAGTCAGTTTATACCAAGCATAAGTAAGGGGTATTTGGGCAAAGCAGTTTACTGAACAATATGATACAAAAAGTGTGTAAGCACGCTTACCTACTAGTCAGCAAAAAAAACCCTATAAACTGCTTTATCAATTTGCATAAAAACAGAGGTTTTTGTTGCATAAATTACCAAAACAGCGTATATGTGATTGCCACACTAACGAACCAAGACACCTTTGATAGTGTTTGCTAACTCCAGTGTAACTGAGCCTCCATCTTGGGACATATTATTTTGTAAACTGGCCTGCCCATGTGCACCTTATATCTTATGCCATGTATAAATTGACCTGGGTGGTTTCCATTTTCTTTTTGCTTGCTTTTTGTCCTGCAGATTGACACCAGATGTATTTAGCTTACATTTGAACTGTGCTTGGCTTCAGGTGTGTGCCTGCATCTTTAGGATGTATAGGGTACCTCCAAGGCATACCTGCTCTCAATTCATTAATGGCTATAACATAACATGAACTTTAATGGAATCCCAGTCTTCCACCCTTCCACCCCAAACTCGCTCATCCACACTATATTGCCAAAAGTATTGGGCCACCCCAATACTTAGTTTTTTTGGGCTTGGCCCCTTAGTTTCAGTTAAATGAACAATTAAGATGTCAGAATACCAAGACATTTTGGACAATTTCATGCTCCCAACTTTGTGTGAACAGTTTGGGGATGGCCCCTTCCTGTTCCAACATGACTGGGCACCAGTGCACAAAGCAAGGTCCATAAAGACATTGATGAGCGAGTTTGGGGTGGAGGAACTTGACTGGCCTGCACAAGTCCTGACCTCAACCCGATAGAACACATTTGGGATGAATTAGATTGGAGACTGCGAGCCAGGCCTTCACGTCCGACCTCACAAATGCACTTCTGGAAGAATGGTCAAAAATTGCCATAGACACACTCCTAAACCTTGTGGACAGCCTTCCCAGAAGATTTGAAGCTGTTATAGCTGCAAAGGGTGGGCTAACTCAATATTAAACACTACGGACTAAGACTGGGATGCCATTAAAGTTCACATGCGTGTAAAGGCATGTATCCCAATACTTTTGGCAATATAGTGTATGTCCCAAGATAGACCACTGCAGGCTTCAGAGTTTGATGGTCCAATAGTTAGCACCCCAACAATCACTACAGTAAAGCTGCTTATATGCTGTGCAAGCTAATGACTCTGCAGCTTCTCAGTGCATTGTCCCTTCCAAATCTGGGAGCCACTCCAGGATAACACCCATTTGAGTGGTCAGAGCAGCTGCTATTTTTGCTTGTTTATAGTCAGCCCAACTCTGTGAATGAATTCCATCTCTTTTACTGTGTGTCATTTGCCAGCGTCATCTTCTAACTTACAACTGCCGCTCTCTCACACTTCTATGGCAGGAACATAGTTTACATTTCTCCCGACAGATTCCCTGAAAAGAGAAGGCAAAAAAGATGATGTCTTGCTATTTTCTTGAATTTAAGCTGTAATTTTCTTATCACATATCTGCTGGGTTATGTGAAGAGCTCTGCCGCTGTCAGCTGGATCAAACAAATCCATTACTCTTCCTCGTGCTCTGTACAATTTGTTTTATGATCAATTTTATATTCCATTTGCTTCTTGGCTGCTGCTGGAGCACTGGATCTGTCTCCTGATGCCCCATGAGTGCAGAGTTCTGCATTACATATCAAAAAGTGATGTAATGGCAATGGCATCTGGGCCTGCTCTCAGCTGTATGTCTTCTATGCTGTCATGGGACTCAAAGGAAAGAAAACAGAAGTTACCACCAAATGGTACCTGTCGCCATTGTGCTACAGCTTCCAAATTTTCTGCATTTGCACCCATTCTCCAGCACTGCTCTCCAAGATATGGCATTATTTTAGGTGTAATACCATTTGCCTTGCAAGTGTGTTTAGCATACATTACAAGTTTTTCAGCAAATCTTGATCTCTGGACACAGAGGGGTTGATTTACTAAAACCGGAGAGTGCAAAATCTGGTGCAGCTGTGCATGGTAGCCAATCAGCTTCTAACTTCCGCTTGTTCAATTAAGCTTTGACCATAAAACCTGGAGGCGGATTTTGCACTCTCCAGTCTTAAGTCGGCCATACATGGGTCAAATTCCTAAGGTATTTTTGAAAGTCGGAACAAAGAATTTTCATTCAAATTTTTAATCATTAGTGGGCCACAGCAATGGCCGATATTTGTGCGGCCATCGAATTTGAGTGATTGGGCAAGTTGTACATTTTTGGAAAAGCAAACAAATTTCTAATTAATGATTGAAGAATCAAGTGAGAAATATAGGTAGGGAGGACCCTCACCATGCCAACATCCAAAATATATATACAAGGATTGACCAAATCCAAAAATTGGTGGACTTTGTGGTCACACAATGAGAGGGAAAATCAATAAAAAAGTATACATTTTATTACAGCATGATTAAAATTACAAAAAACATATAACCAACATACAAACAACACCCTCTATGGACACAGTTACCAGTTACCCAATGATGCAGTTACAGAGGGCTGGATCTAAGGTACAAAAATTCATGTCATAATATATCAAAATAGAAGAACAATTTCTGATCCAGTAATGCCTCCAAAAACTTTTTTTTGGCAGCATTACTGGATCAGAAATTCTTCTTCTACTTTGATATATTATGACATCAATTTTTGTACTTTGGTTATATGTTTTTTGTCATTTTAATTATGCTGTAATAAAATGTATACTTTTTAATTGATTTTCCCTCTCATTGTGTGCCCACAAAGTCTGCCAATTTTT
The DNA here is from genome assembly GCA_028564925.1 of Lithobates sylvaticus. NCBI lineage: Eukaryota > Metazoa > Chordata > Amphibia > Anura > Ranidae > Lithobates > Lithobates sylvaticus. The sequence goes on from CM053029.1 coordinate 173,587,560, forward strand.
GGACTTGGTCAATCCTTGTATATATGTGATAAAAATATAATCGAAAAAGAAATGAAAAAGTGACATGGAAAGAAAATAAGATTCCCGGCCACGAAAATTATTTTCTGTAGCAACATGAGGTGAAATTGAAAGCCTGGTTGGTTGAAATCAATGGTGGCACCATCGGATTACAAAACACACAAAATTTCTCATTTTTGAAAGAAAATACATTCGGAATTTGACCCATGTGTGGCCTGCATTAGTAAATCAACCCCAGGACTTTTGTGTATTAATACAATTTATTCATCACATAATAATTTTTTTAATCCAGGGATCATTGTTTTGGTTGTTCATTGCAATGTATGGTGTAAAGGCCCATACACACGATTGGACTTTTTGACAACAAACATGCAAATTACCTGTTTTACGGCAACATCCGACCGTTTGTATGCTCCATCAGACAAACTTTTTCGGTTTTCATCGGACAAATGTTGGCTGTGCAAACAGACAAACTTTCTGGCAACAAAAGTCCTATGGTGCAAAATCCTATTGTGTGTACACAAGTCCACAGGACTTTAGTCCAAAGTACAAAAACGCATGCTCAGAACCAATGCAAAAGATCAGACAACAATACAGAAGTTGACCAAAGGGTGGCGGTAAAGAGCTGAAAAACAACGTGATTGGTGAAAGTTGGCTGAAAAAGTCCTGCCGTGTGTATGCATACCAAGTTCACGGCCAATGCCTTTTGGACAGAAATCCACGGAAAAATTTGTTTGAAGTCTGATCGTGTGTATGAGGCCTAAGTGTGCTGAGACTTTAAGGTTTGAAGATGAGCATGTCTAGATAACGAATATACAGTAAATGTATTTTACAGCATTATGATCATAGTCTCTCCTATAAAATACCTTGAAATGTTTCCAATGCATAAGTAAAGGGTATATCTGCTCTGGCCTTTTTGTAAGAAGGCAGCGTTTGGGGGGGTCGTGGTGGGGGGGTTTGGATCTCATATTACAGCAAATGCCCCTGGGAACCCTGGGCAGCTCAGTTCTACTTTAATATACCATAAAAAGTAGTGCTAAATTCTCAAGTAAAGTAAATCTCTACTTAAAGAGGGAGTCCGGAGAAAAAATGTTTTTTTAAAGTCAGCAGCTACAAATACTGCAGCTGCTGGCTTTTAAAATATGGACACTTACCCGTCCAGCGCGCCCGTGATGTCGTCACTGAAAGCTGATCTGTCGATCGTCTCTCGGGTGCTGCTCCCCCCATCTTCGGTATGGGAATCAGGAAGTGAAGCCTTGCGGCTTCACTTCCCGGTTCCCAAATGCACATGCGTGAGTCGCGCTGCGCAATAAGGACGCTCCCTGCTGTCTCTGGAATCCATGTGTTTCCCAGCAGACAGCGGGGGATGACAGGAAGTGGCGTAAATATCCGCAGATTCTGCGGCTATCTATGCCCGGAAGTGGGTGCAGATACCTGTGTTATACAGGTATCTGTACCCCCTCCCTCCTGAAAGGTGCCAATTGTGGCACTGGAGGGGGGGAGGGTTCCGATGAATGGAAGTTCCACTTTAGGGTGGAGCTCCGCTTTAACATAAATATGGGTAACCAATACAACAATGTATAACAATGTGCAGTAAAGCAAATGCAGTGGGTATAGAAAATAATCACCCCCTTTAACCGCTTCAATACCCGCCCATAGTCATATGACGCCCACAAGGTGGATCTACCATCCTGGGTGGGCGTCATATGACGTCCTCGGATTCCCGGCCGCCTGGGGGGCGCGCGCGCGCGCCGGCGGCGGCGCGCGCGTGCGCCCGCGGCATCGCTCGGGACCCGGTGCGAGTGCCCGTTAAAACAACGGGGCCGGGCGGGACCGTGGAGCTGTGTGTGTAAACACACAGCTCCACGTCCTGTCAGCGGGGAGGAGACCGATCATGTGATCCCAGTATGTAGGAACACATGATCGGTCTCCTCCCCTTAAGTCCCCTCCCCCTACAGTTAGAATCACTCCTATAGGGACACACATTAACCCCTCCAGCGCCCTCTAGTGTTAACCCCTTCCCTGCCAGTCACATTTACACAGTAATCATTGCAATTTTATAGCAACGATCGCTGTGTAAATGTGAATGGTTCCAAAAATGTGTCAAAAGTGTCCGAAGTATCCGCCGCAATGTCGCAGTCACGAAAAAAAAATCGCAGATCCCCGCCATTACTAGTAAAAAAAAAAAAAAAAAAAAATTCAATAAATCTATCCCCTATTTTGTAGACGCTATAACTTTTGCGCAAACCGATCAATATACGCTTATTGCGATTTTTTTTACCCAAAATATGTAGAAGAATACGTATCGGCCTAAACTGAGGAAAAAAATAGTTTTTTTTTTTTTTTTAAAAAATTGGATATTTATTATAGCAAAAAGTAAAAAATATTGTGTTTTTTTTTTCAAAATTGTCGCTCTTCTTTTGTTTATAGCGCAAAAAATAAAAACCGCAGGGGCGATCAAATACCACCAAAAGAAAGCTCTATTTGTGGGAAAAGAAGGACGTCAATTTTGTTTGGGTGTAACGTTGCACGACCGCGCAATTGTTAGTTAAAGCGACGCAGTGCCGAATCGAAAAAAGTGCTCTGGTAAGGAAGGGTGTTTAAAAGCCCTGTATTGAAGTGGTTAAAAAAATCACATTTTTTTGCTTTGCAGCCTGAAATGAAGACAGGCACAGTTTTTGTTTTATCCAGCTGTATTTACTAGTGCAACTTATAACATCCAAGTGAAAAATATAACAGCAACATGTCAGAAAAAAAATCAAGACATTCAAAAACATAATCACTGAGTTAGAAAAAGGATCACCCCCCCTTATGTCAGTATTTTGTTGGACCACATTTTACTTTAATTACAGCCTTTAGTCTGTTGGGATATGTCTCTATTAACTTTGCACATCTAGGATTTGCAATATTTGCCCACTCTTCTTGGCAGAACTGCCCAGTTAAATTTGATGGTGACCATTTTTGGACTGCAGTCTTCAAGTCATTTCACAGATTTTCAATGTGGTTTAATTCTGGGCTCTTACTAATCCATGTAAAGACACTCACCTTTTCCCCCTTCAACCACTGTGTGTACATTTTGCTGTGTGCTTTGGGTCATTGTCATTGTCAAACCTTCTTCCCATTGACAACTTTCTGGCAGATTTTCCTCAAGAATTTCATGGTATTTTGCCCCATCCATTGTTCCTTCAATCCTGACAAGTGCTCCAGTCACTGCTGCAGAGAAACCCCCATAACAGGATATTACCACCTCCATGCTTTACTGAGGGCATGGTGTTATTTGGTGAGCTGTATTGGATTTCTACCAGACGTATTGTTTGTTGTTGAGGCCAAATAATTACATTTTAGTCTCATCTGACCATAACACCTTTTTCCATGTGGCCTCAGAATTTTCAAGGTGCGTTTTAGGTGGTCAGAGGAGACTAAAATTTAATTATTTGGCCTCAACACACAAAAAAATGGCTGACATGTTGGTGTTAAAGCTATCACTTGGATGTTATAAGTTGTACTAGTAAATACAGCTGGATAATTCATAAACGTTGTCTGTATTCATTTCAGGCTGCAAAGCAACAAAATGTGATTACTTTAAAGCAGGTTGATTATTTTCTATATCCACTGTATACTAATAAGAGCTTATTATATTATATCAACTATTTTTTAAAAATGAATGAGTGCAGATTAAAAAGGAAAAGTCCAGTGAAAAAGTCCATATAAACAAATCACACAACCGAGATACAAATGTCCTGCACTTCTCCTTCTTGTCAGAAAAGACATGTATCCACCACCATGTGTCACCAATAAAGGAGCCTCTTACCAGATGGAGTGGACCATATGGGTTATAAATGGTTAAACAGCGCTCGCCCGCCCCTGGAGCCCTGCGCAGCTGATTCAACCTGCTACATTGGAATTTTAATTTCTGGTATTGCTATTTTGTATGTGCGGCTGCCTAGCCATATTATGGAAATTCTCTGTTATCTGTTTTTTTATTTATTATCTGTTTTACTCCCTGTTTTTGAGCAAGTGTTTTTATAATAAACAAAATGTTTACATACTTCACCATGGGATTACACCGATTTTATTTTCCTATGGAATACTTCTAATGGCTGTGGAGTGATCCAGAAGGAGAGTCCATCCTGAGCTGAAAGTCTTCCTGGGATTTGGATGATATCGAGTGCTGTTTGACCATTTATAATCTATGGATCCACTCTATCCGGTAAGGGGCTCCTTAAATGGTGACACATGATGCTGGATACGTGTCTTTTCTAGCAGGAAGGATAAGTGTGAGGAAACTGTTAGTGGCACAACAGCTGTTTCATACACATTTCCAATTTTTATTTTGGTTGTGTGATTTCTTTATATGGACTTTTTCACTGGACTTTTCCTTCTTAACCGCTTCAGCCCCCGGAAGATTTTACCCCCTTCCTGACCAGAGCACTTTTTGTGATTCGGCACTGCGTCGCTTTAACTGACAATTACGCGTGACGTTGCACCCAAACAAAATTGACGTCCTTTTTTTCCCCACAAATAGAGCTTTCTTTTGGTGGCATTTGATCACCTCTGCGTTTTTTATTGTTTGCGCTTTAAACAAAAATAAGCGACAATTTTGAAAATACTTTTTGCTATAATAAATATCCCCCCAAAAAATATAAAAAAATTAATTTTTTCCTCAGTATTGTATTCTTCTACATATTTTTGGCCCGTTAGCCCCACCAATTAAAGGGGACGTACAGGTACGCCCATTTGCTCACCACTGCCATTGTGCCAACGTATATCGGTGTGCAGCGGTCGGCAAGTGGTTAATCTGCACTCATTTGGAATAATAGTTGAATATTTACAGTGCCTTGAAATTTTCCACATTTTGTCATGTTATAACCAAAAACGTAAATGTATTTTATTGGGATTTTATGTGATAGACCAACACAAAGTGGCAAATATTTGTGAAGCAGAAAGAGAATGATAAATGTTTTTTTTTTACAAATAAATATGTGAAAAGTGTGGCGTGCCCCCTTTACTATGATACCCCTAACTAAAATCTAGTGAAACCAATTGCCTTCAGAAGTCACCTAATTAGTAAATAGAGTCCACCTGTGTATAATTTATTCTCAGTATAAATACAGCTGTTCTGTGAAGCCCTCAGAGGTTTGCTAGAGAACCTTAGTGAACAAACAACATAATGAAGACCCAGGAACACACCATCCAGGTCAGGGATAAAGTTGTGGAGAAGTGTAAAGCAGGGCTAGGTTATAAAAAAATATCCCAAGCTTTGAACATCTCACAGAGCACTATCCAATCCATCAGCCGAAAATGGAAAGAGGCACAACTGCAAATCTACCAAGACATGGCCGCCCACTTAAACTGACAGGTCAGGCAAGGAGAGCATTAATCAGATTAGCAGCCAAGTAGGTCTATTGTAAAATGGAGGAGCTGCAGAGATCCACAGCTCAGGTGGGAGATTCTGTACATAGGACAACTATAATGCCTTGTACACATGGTCGGAATTTCCGACGAAAAAAGTCTGACCGTATTATGTTGTCCGAAAATCTGATCGTGTGTGGGCTCTATCGGACTTTTTTGAGAGCTGGATCTAAAATTTTCCGACAACAAAATCCGATCGGACTTTTTCCGATCGTGTGTCGAGAATTCTGACGCACAAAGTGCCACGTGTGCTCAGAAAAAATTTGGAGACGAAAGCTATTGGCTACTGGCCTCTACGTAGTCCCGTCGTACATTTTATACATCACCTCATTCCAAACTATCAAATTTTCCGACAACTTTGTGCGACCATGTGTATGCAAGACAAGTTTCGGCTAAAATCCGTCGAAAAAAATCAGACGGATTTTGTGGTCAGAATGTCCGACTGTGTGTACAAGGCATTAGTCAGCACCCCACAAATCTGGCCTTTATGGAAAAGTGGCAAGAAGAAAGCCATTGTTGAAAGAAAACCATAAGAAGTCCCATTTGTAGTTTGCGAGAAGCCATGTGGGGGACACAGCAAACATGTGGAAGAAGGTGCTCTGGTCAGATGGAACCAAAATTTTACTTTTTGGCCTAAAAGCAAAACCCTATGTGTGACGGAAAACTAACACTGCACATCACCCTGAAAACACCATCCCAAACTGGGAAACATGGTGGTGGCAGCATCATGTTGTGAGGATGCTTTTCTTCAGCAAGGACAGGAAAACTGGTCAGAGTTGATGGGAAGTTGGATGGTGCCAAATACAGGGCACCATCCAGGAAGAAAGCCTGTTGGAGTCTGCAAAAGACGTGAGACGGAGCGAAGGTTCACCTTCCAGCAGGACAATGACCCTAAACATACAGCCAGAGCTACAATGGAATGGTTTAGATCAGTGGTCTATAAACTGCGGCCAGGGGCCCTTTGCTTGCTTTTATCTGGCCCTTGGGGCACTATTTCATGCACTGACACCATTTATGGGGCACAATTCCTCCCAATGACATCAACGATGGAGCCCAATGAAATCAACGATGGGGCCAAATGTCACCAATTTCATACACTGATAACAAAGAAGGGGCACAATTCCTCCCAATGACACCAACTATGCGGCACAATGCCTAATGGCACCTACAAAGAGGCCCAATGACACCAAATTCATCCACTGATAACAACAAAGGGGCACAATTCCTCCCAATGACACCAACAACGGGGCCCAATGTCACCAACGATGGGGGAACAATTCCTCCCAATGACACCATCGATGGGGCACAGTTCCTCCCAATTACACCAACAATGAGGCCTAATGACACCAATGATGGGGCACAATTTCTCCCAATGACATCAAAGAGGGGGCATTGTTTACGCCCACTGATGCCGGGACCTTTTCTACTCCTGATAGCCACAATCTGGCCTCCCTAAAGTCTGAAGGACAGTAAACTGGCCCTTTGTTTAGAAATTTTGAAGACCCCTGGTTTAGATCAAAGCATATTCATGTGTTAGAATGGCCCAGTCAATGTCCAGACCTAAATCCAATTGAGAATCTGTGGCAAGACTTGAAAATTGCTGTTCACAGATGCTCTCCATCCAATCTGACAGAGCTTGAGCTAATTTGCAAAGAAGAATGGACAAAATGTCACTCTCTAGATGTGCAAAGCTTTTAGAGATACACCCAAAAAGACTTGCAGCTGTAATTGCAGCGAAAGGTGGTTCTACAAAGTATTGACTCAGGGGGGCTGAATACAAATGCACGCCACACTTTTCAGACATTTATTTGTAAAACATTTTGAAAACCATTTATCATTTTCCTTCCACTTCGCAATTATGTGCCACTTTGTTTAGGTCTATCATATAAAATCCCAATAAAATACATTTATGTTATTGGTTGTAACATAACAAAATGTGGAAAATTTCAAGGGGTATGAAAACTTTTTCAAGGCACTGTATGCATAATAAGCTCTTATTATTAGTATATTTGCTTTATTGCAGTGTTATACATTGTTGTGTTGGTTACACATATTTATGTATTTAGTTGGGATTCACTTTAAGCCCCTTTCACACGTGCGGACCGTATGTCCGTATTTCATCCATCTGTTTTCGGATGAAATTACACATATTTATTTATTTAGTTGGGATTCACTTTAAGCCCCTTTCACACGTGCGGACCGTATGTCCGTATTTCATCCATCCGTTTTCGGATGAAATACGGACATACATGCATCCCTATGGGATAGCGGGTGTCAGCGAATGAGAATCCGCTGACACCCGATATCGTCAGTCTCCGCTATGGTCCGATTCTGCAGACGGAGGAAAACCCTATTTTTCTATCCGTCTGCAGAGCAGATCGGATGAACACAGACAGATGTTCCGTATTTATCCGATCCTCCATAGAAGAGAGCGGAGATCTGACAGGGCGGTCCCTGCACAGTGTGCAGGGACCGCCCTGTCATCCTCCGGCTCAGCGGGGATTAATGGAATGATCCCCGCTGAGCAAGCAGATGTTTACGGGGCGGATCATTACGGATCCGTCCCGTGTGAAAGGGGTCTTACTTGGGAATTTAGCACTGCTTTTTATGGTATATGAATACTTGTGGTTGATATCACCATTGTAAGGACTGGAGGCAGCTTTATTCCAATTTTGTTAGCACCTCAGCGCAAAGTTCTGCTTTAAGCCTGGTACACATGATAAGAATATCAGAAGAATGATTGTTCATTTTGTTTTGCATGCTAGTCTCATATCGAAAATAAATAGGTTACTAGAGACAGAATGCATTTTCCCACGATGATGTAATGTATTGTATCGTAATGTATTCTTTAGTTTCTGAGCATGCACGGTCTTGGTTACTGAATTTTTTACAGACGAACACTGTACTGATTAAACTAAAATCATTAGTTCCAAATCGTACAAGAAACTTTTTTGTGCTTGTCTCTTTGGATAATTTTGCATGAACTGTCATTATTGGCTCTCAAAAGCTGACGATCAGATTTTTAGACGATTGCTCCAAAAGTGGTATTTTTTGTCTGATTTCCTCATCATGTGTACCAGGCATTAAAGAAATCAGCAATGGCAGCCTCCCATGATAGGCCCGCTTTGCTGCTCAAACATGGCAGTGTTACACAGTCAATAGACGTGAACACGGTGCTGTGTGTTATCTATTGTTATTGCAAAGGCACAAAGAGCACTTAATAAGTAATTCGATAATCTTGCTATCTTTGCCAAGGAGACAGAGAACACTTTCATTCTCTGAAGGTGAAATCTTGTCTCTTATCTGAAGGGATGATCTTCTGTCATTCACCATATCCTTGAAGGGAATAATTCCCAGGAAAATTGTGTGCAAGCAAAACAATCGTGATGGAGGCTAATGTCACAGCAATAAATGTCTAGTGATGTACAGCCTTGGATTCCACATGCAGTGCTCATATTTGTTCAATCACATTATGTGGCCAAAAGGACTTTATTTGGACACCCCTGTAATTACTGTGTTCAGGGGTTTACAGTGAAGGGTACTGTTAACCGTACAAAGTTTCCAATCTTGTAGTAACAGTTAGTGAAGGGCCTTTTTCCTTTCCAGTATGACTATGCACCTGTGTACAAAGCCAGCTCTACAAAGACATTTTTTGACCAGTTTGGTATGGAGGACCTCAAGTGGCCTGCAACCTTTTTGAACACCTTTGGGATGCATTGGAATGCAGATAGCGAGCTAGGTCTTCTCGTCCAACATCAGTACCTGATCTGAAAAATGCTCTTGTGGATGAATGGGCACAAATTCTCATCAGACACAATCCAAAATCTTGTGAAAAGCCTTCTTAAAAGAATGGGGGCTGTTATAACTGCAAACAGTGGCGTCACTAGGGTTGGTGTCACCCGGTGCGGTAAAACATGGTGTCACACCCCCCCCCCCCCCCAGTAGAGTACTGAGCAGGCTAGCATATCTGCAAGGCTCTCTACCCATTATTGTCCTCAGTGACCCAATTCCTATCCTATTACTGTCCTTATCACCCCCCCCCCCCCCCCAATATTGTCATTAGCGACCAAATTCTTCAGTCCTGCCAATTAATATCCTCAGCAACTCAATTACTATCCTCAGTCCATCCAAATAATATCCGCAGTGACTCAATTACTGTCCTCAGGCCCCCATTACTGTCCTCAGGCCCCTATTACTGTCCTCAGGCCCCTATCACTGTCCTCAGTCCCCCCCATTAATGTCCTCAGTGACCCCATTACTGCCCTTAGTCCCCCTTTAATGTCCTCAGTCCCCCATTAATGTCCTCAGTGACCCCATTACTGTCCTCAGCCCCCCCACAGCACCCCACTACTGTCCTCATGTTACCCTCATCCCCCATTACTGTCCTCAGCCCCCCTCACAGTGCCCCATTACCTCCACAGCACCCCAATACTGTCCTCAGCTCCCCCCAGCGCCTCATTACTGTCTTCATCCCCCCTCACAGTGCCCCATTACTGTCCTCAGGTCCCTCCAGTGCTCCATTACTGTCCCCAGACCCCCCTGCCCCCCTAGCGCCCATTACTGTCTTCAGACCCCTCCCTCACAGCACTCCATTACTTTCCTCAGTTTCTCCCCCTCCCCCATTGCTGCCCTCAGCCCCCCCACATTCCCCCATTGCTGTCCTCAGATCTCCCCCACATTGCCCCCTCATCGTTTCTCCTCCTGTATTACCTTATATAGACAGCCAGGAGGGCTGGAGACACAGAGGGTCTGGACAGAGGGTCGGAGCTGCAAGCTGGTGATTGGCTGCTAGGACCGGCCTGCATCCAAACAACCAATCAACAGCTGTTAACTCAGGCAGCTCTGCCCTCTATCCTGAGCTATCCTGCCTCCCGCAGACGGCTAACACTGGAGAGAATGACAGTGCTGCCACAGCTTAGGTTTCACCCCTCTGGCGGGTGTCACCCGGGTGTGGACAGCACCCCCATAGCAACTTCACTGACTGCAAAAGAAGAACCATCTATTGTTATGCTTTGCATCTATCTTTTAAAGTTCTTGCGGTAAAACCAAGTAAGCTTAGACTTCTGTAGTGTATAGTATTGATACACTACAGAAGTCTAAGCTTACTTGGTTTTACTAAACAGGAAAAACTGCACATACAACTGTAGAATACACAATACAACACAACTCATAGCTTACAAAAATATGCCTAAAAATATAAACATGTACAATATGTATGCATTCAGTAAACTAAACAGTTACTCAACTTAGGGTTTAGCATGTAATGTCCTTCATGGTTCTTTGCTCAGTCCAACTCAAAACGTCTCCAAAGTTCTGAAGCTCCTCACATCCATGTCTTCCTCTTTGTCCTTCCGAACACATCTCTTGTCCGAAAACATTTCTTTCAAAAGCTCCCCAAGCCCCACGCACCAACTTCCTACATATCAATGAAGGGGAAGAGCCTCTGTAAACATATGCTCTTAAATAATATACCTAACTCCATATTATTGCAAAAAAATCACTATACAATCAGCCATAGCAACACATACCACCTCTTGACTTTATAGCAGGGGTCAAGTCCTGGGGAAAAAAGTGTGGGAACTCCCACCCAATATCCACTTCCCCACCAAAAAAAAAAAAAAATGATACGCTCATATGCACGAACGCTTCAAAAGTGGTATTTTTCATCCAATTTTCGTATTGTGTGTATAAAGCTTAACTGTTAGTACATAAAAAAAGACAATCCTCAATAAACATAATAAACAATAAATACGATAATTCTCTGAATAATCAGCATTCATTCAATTGTGCTTCCATGCAAATGTGAACATCATGTTCTGATCTTTATTGGGGAATTTTATTTTGTATATAGAGTGTTTATGTGGTGAGTTTACACTTTTCATTGAACAGAGTTTGGATAACACAGGGTTAAACGCAAAGGTCATAAATTAACGGCACATTATCTGGACAGAATGCTTGGGGAGATAGTGATGTGTTCCTGCTTAGGAGATGTATGTTAGCTTGGGGTGGCTGCAAACTCTGCAGGGCTCCAACACACTTGCTGCTATTCCAACCCTTTACATATTTCCACATAAACTTCCCTCCTGGCATTAAACTTTGCCAGGTATTGTGCTCAGCTTACCCCCCCCCCCCCAAACTGATGTTCCTCCCTCAGCTCACCTCTCTCCCTGCATGTCCTGTGAGCAGAATAGCTGTGCTCCTCCTCTGGGTTCTCTCGTCATTTTGGCACTGAATATAAGGGAGGGGGGATTCAGCGGTACACACAGAGCAAGTATGCAGGAGACTGGGGGGGGGGGGGTGAGGAGACAGAAAATCAGGAGGGGCTGGCGGGGAGGAGCGCATCATGAGAGGTCTAACTAAACACAATCTCTTAGCAGCAGGGACCTGATCTACCCGTCAGCTAGCTGTGATTGACAGGTAAATCGAAGTGGAAGCTATCATGGGGCCCCCTACTGGCAATGCCTGAATGGTCAGTCCACCCCTGGTGTGCGTCACTTACTATTGCAAGCTGTGTCGGCAACTGCTGGTGTAGCACCTGCCACACAGCTTGCATACTTCAAAGTCTTGCAGGACACGGCTGCTAACGGGAACTGAGTTCCTGTTGTGGAAAAAGTACAGGAACTCCGTTCCCATGCATTCCCGCAGGACTTGAGCCCTGCTTTATAGCATAATATAGGAAACTTCAACATCTCTTAAAGCCTTTTGTCCAGGAAAGGGCGACATACCCCCCCCCCCCCCGTATTGTAAATGGGAGTAAAAAATTCCCTTTCAACCACTGTATCGTCTGGGCGGTCAGATTTTTGTTTTGATGTCCCTGGAAGACTGCAGCATTATTTTTGAGCAGGGTTAACAATGTCTTTGGCAGTTTGTGTAAAAAAAGTCCCAGATGAAAGTCTCTTGTCCTCTTGGTCATAAGGAAATGCTCAGATGAAAGTCCACTCGGATTCAGCCACCATCAGGAAATCATCTGCATCTTCCTCAGGCTCTCTTCTGGTCTGCCTCCTCCCATCTAGCATGGTCATCTGCTCTGCCTGCTCCACCTCTCGATGCTCAGTAGACATGTGCATTCGTTTTCGTCCGAATGCATTTTCGTCCGAATTTCAGGTATTTTCGTTATCGTTTTAACAAATGATAACGAAAGTGCAGAATCCGAAAAACGAAAGATCCGACATAAACAAATGCTTTATTTTCGTTTTCGTTGTGACAACAGTTCGATATAGATAGGAGATTTGACACTGACAATAACAATCTGTGTCCATTGAACCTGTAGTCGAATGTGTCTAACCTTAACTCTATTAGTCCAAGATTATTCTACATAGAGAGTAAAGATTTGACGCAGAGAGGAAAGATTCAACGTAGAGAGAAAAGATTGCTGCTAAAATTGTGTGGAATTGCAGCTAAACTATACTATACTACTTGAAGTAGCGCAATTTCAAAGTAGCGAGGTCAGCGCAATTTCAGGTGCTACTTGATAGACGTGTGTGGCTTCATGCACAGGTGTCTATTGAAGTCGCACCTGAAATCGGCAAAAGTAGTGCAGGAACTACTTTTGCAAATCGGTGCGGTGCCGCAAAATTGGTGTCGCATTGATTGGAACAGTGCCATTGCCTCCAATAGGCTGCGACTTGTCATGCGATTTGATCTCTCAAATCACATGACAAATCGCTCCAATGTGAACCTAGGTTCAATGTGGAAACAATCCTTACTGATCCCCTAAAACAATCAGTTACACAGATAGCAAAAAATGTTCATATGTTTTTACCATTCCTTACCATACTACAAATATATCTTAGTTTTCTGACTTTCTCCCTATTGGAGAGATTTCCCATTACTTCCAATGTGACATCAAGTGAAATCTGCCAACAGGGACACATTTAGAAATAAGAACTCGACAGAAAGAGCACATTTTCTGAACCTATAATTATTAGTCTAGAAGCCTCACACACCTGAGTATGTCTTGACCTTGCTATCTAAATGTCTGACCTAACGCCCAACAGCACAAGAAAAATTCCATTATGTAAAATGCAAATGGGGGAGCTGCAGAAAAAAATAAGGTCACTTCGCTCTGTGCCTTCTCTCTCATTTCAACAACTAGTGAGAAAACTCCCGTCATTCGGCATCTAGTGGTTAAATGGCTCAGATGTTATTATTGGAGATTAGTATGAGCGAAATTGAGAGTTTTTAATTTCCCCGAAATTTCAGCCAAAATCAGGTGATTCATTACGTTTGGAGAAATTCACTGATACCCAAGAGGAAGGGAAAATTATGTTTTTAAAGTGGTTGTAAAGTTTTTTTTTTAAATTTCTATAATAAGCATGTTATACTTACCCGTTCTGTGCATTGGCTTTGCACAGGGCAACCCTGATCCTCCTCTTCTGGGGTCCCCTGCTGGCACTCCTGGCTCCTCCTCCCTCCCAAGTTCCGCCATAGCAAGCTGCTTGTGGCACTCGTGCAGGCTCGAGCCTGAGCCAGGTTATGTGTGTCTATTGAGACTTGTGGGACTGGGCTCAATTACCACCAGGGCCTTACTACCAGGGACACTATTGCAATACTCATATTCCCCCAATGTTCGTGTGGGATCCTTAGGGTGCTTCAGTGTCCTTGTTCAACCCAAAAGCATACTGGCAAGTTACTTGCTTCCCACCCAAAACAGTCACCTCAATAAAAGGACATTAGACTGTAAGCTCTTTGGGCGCAGAGACTGATGTACATTCCGGCGTGAAATATGACACTGACGCATTAATAAAATAAATATGTCATGCCACATCTGGTGCCCCTGTCCCCTTTCTTTTTATTTATCCTACAGTGTATTGATCCCTGGTGTTATCTCTCAGACTTGGCTTATAGGCACCTGAAGGACAGACAAGACACAGACTGGTTCATCTATAAAAAAGAAAACTGAAAAAAGGAAAGTGTCTGCAGATATAAGAATGAATGAAAATCCATCACATGGGAATTTCCAACACACTGAAAAAGTTCTTTGATTGACCTTGGTTTTTGGATCACATAGCGTACGCCACTTCAGTATTTTTCCAGAACTTTGATCAAGTTTACACCACTGTTACAACTGTCACCTTGATTGTATTTCACCTGTAATCCTGCTCTTTAGTCCGAGGCTCGGTTCACATACAGTGGATATAAAAAGTCTACACACCCCTATTATAATGTCAGGTTTCTGTGATGTAAAAAAATGAGACAAAGATAAAACATTTCAGAACTTTTTCCACCTTTAATGTGACCTATAAACTGTAAAACTCAATTGAACAACAAACTGAAATCTTTTAGGAGGGGAAGTAAAAATAAAAAAATAAAAAAATGTGGTTGCATAAGTGTGCACACCCTCTTAAGCCCCATACACACGGTCGGACAATCCGCGGACCAGGTCCGTCGGACCATGTCCGTCATACTTTGTCCGATGTTGGTTTTGCGTACACACGGTCGGACAAAGTTGTCGGAAAATCCGATCATTCTGAACGTGGTGACGTTTGTTGCCTACGACGGGACTACGTAGAGGCTAGTAGCCAATAGCTTTGGTCTTGTAATGTGATCTGAGCATGCGTGGCACTTTGTCCGGTCGGACAACCGTACACACGATCGGATTTGGTGTGATCGGACCGTGTTGACGGCAAAGATTTCCAGCAGGAGATAAGACTTTGTCCGTCGGTCAAACCGACGAACACTGTCCGATGGTGCATACACACGGTCTGATTTTTCAACAACCTTGTCCGATCGGACAGAATCCATGAAAAAGTCCGACCGTGTGTATGGGGCTTTAGCTGTGTTCAGAATTAAGCAATCAAATTCAAACTCATGTTAAATAGGAATCAGTACACACCTGCCATCATTTAAAGTGTCTCTGATTAACCCCAAATAAAGTTCAGCTGTTCTAGTAGGTCTTTCCTGACTTTTTCTTAGTCGCATCCTACAGCAAAAGCCATGGCCAGCAGAGAGCTTCCAAAGCATTCGAGGGATCTCATTGTTAAAGGGTATCAATCAGGAGAAGGGTACAAAAGAATTTTCAAGGCATTAGATATACCATGGAACACAGTGAAGACAGTCATCATCAAGTGGAGAAAATACGGCACAACAGTGACATTACCAAGAACTGGACGTCCCTCCAATATTGATGAAAAGATGAGAAGAAAACTGGTCAGGGAGGCTGCCAATAGGCCTACAGCAACATTAAAGGAGCTGCAGGAATATCTGGCAAGTACTGGCTGTGTAGTACATGTGACAACAATCTCCCGTATTCTTCATATGTCTGGGCTATGGGGTAGAGTGGCAAGACTGAAGCATTTTCTTTCGACAAAAAACATCCCGGCTAAATTTTGCAAAAACACATCTGAAGTCTCCCAAAAGCATGTGGGAAAATGTGTTATGGTCTGATGAAACCAAGGTTGAACTTTTGTTGACTATAATTCCAAAAGATATGTTTGGAGCAAAAACAACACTGCACATCACAAAAAGAACACCGTGCCCACAGTGAAGCATGGTGGTGGCAGCATCATGCTTTAGGGATGTTTTTCTTCAGCAGGAACAGGGACCTTAGTCAAGGTAGATGGAATTCAAATACCAGTCAATATTGGCACAAAACCTTCAGGCTTCTGCTAGAAAACTAAACACGAATGGGAACTTTACCTTTCAATATTTGAACAACTCAAAACATACATCCAAATCAACAAAGGATTGTCCCAGCCAGAGCCCAGACCTGAATCTTATTGAAAATCTGTGGTGTAATCTGAAGAGGGCTGTGCACAGGAGATGCCCTTGCGATCAAGATTTGGAGTGTTTTTGCAAAAAAGAGTGGGCAAATATTGCCAAGTCAAGATGTGTCATGCTGATAGACCCATACCCAAAAAGACTGAGTGCTGTAATAAAATCAAAATGTGCTTCAACAAAGAATTAGTGTAAGGGTGTGCACACTAGTAGATTGCTTTAAGAAAGGCCTGGATACTTTCCTAAATGTACATAATATAACAGAGTACTGACAATTATAGGTAAAGTTGATCCGGGGAAAATCCGATTGCCTCTCGGGGGATCTGGAAGGAATTTTTTCCCCTGCTTTAGCAAATTGGAGCATGCTCTGCTGTTTTTTTTTTACTTCCTCTGGATCAACTGTGGGTATAGAATGGGGTATATGGGATTGTATGATATATATATATATATATATATATATATATATATATATATATATATATATATATATATATATATTTTTTATATTTGTGGTTGAACTGGATGGACTTGTGTCTTTTTTCAACCTAACTAACTATGTAACTATGTAACTTATGCAACCATATTACCGTATTTATCGGCATATAACACGCACCGGCGTATAACACGCACCCCAAGTTTAGGAGGGCATTTTAAGGAAAAAAACGTTTTTAGGAGGGAAGTTTAGGGAAAAAAAAAAAACTTACATTTAAGCGTCATTTGCAGCCTTGCCCAGCATCATTTGCAGCTTGCCCAGCGTCATTTGCAGCTTGCCCAGCGTCATTTACAGCCTTGCCCAGCGTCATTTGCAGCCTTGCCCAGCGTCATTTGCAGCCTTGCCCAGCGTCATTTGCAGCCTTGCCCAGCGTGATTTGCAGCCTTGGCCAGCGTGATTTGCAGCCTTGCCCAGCGTGATTTGCAGCCTTGCCCAGTGTGATTTGCAGCCTTGCCCAGTGTGATTTGCAGCCTTGCCCAGTGTGTCTTGCAGCCTTGCCCAGTGTGTCTTGCAGCCTTGCCCAGTGTGTCTTGCAGCCTTGCCCAGTGTGATTTGCAGCTTGTCAGCGTCTGTGGCATGTTTAAATTTCCAGCCGGAGAAGAACGAGCGGGCGCCGCCATTAAAAAAACCGAGCGCTTCCGGGAAAGCCTGAGCCATCTGTTCGGCTCCACTCGCAGTCCCGCCTCCCTGCCGTTTCGGAAGCAAGAGCAGGAAGGGTTGACTGCGAGCGGAGCCGAACAGTCAGATCGGTCTTTTTCGGCGCCGCTCGGTCTTTTTCGGCGCCGCTCGTTTTTTTTCGGCGGCACTCGTTTTTTTTCGGCGGCGGCCGCTATTTTTCGGCGCCGTTTGATTTTTTTTTTGTCACTTTTTTTTGGGGGATCGCCGTATAACACGCACCCACGACTTTCCCCCCGATTTTAAGGGGGAAAAAGTGCATGTTATACGCCGATAAATACGGTATTTAAATTTTTATTTTTACTTCCCTCCACCTAAAAGATTTCAGTTTGTTGTTCAACTGATTTGTACAGTTTATAGGTCACATTAGGTCATATTAAAGGTGGAAAAAGTTCTGAAATGATTTATCTTTGTCTCATTTTTTTTACATCACAGAAACCTGACATTTGAACAGGGGTGTGTACACTTTTTATATCCACTGTATATGCAGTGCGGGAAATGCAGCTTCTTCTGGTGCAGTAAAAAAAAAAGTGCCCCCTATTATTATACACCCCAAATCAGACAAGGCTAGCACTGCTGTACTTTGAGGGAAGCAGCTTATATATATTTATAATTTTCTAGAACTAGCTCATTTAGCTATTCCATAGCACGAGGTTCTTCTATTTAAAAAAAAAAAAAAAGATGCCTGCACCTTTTTTGTGCGGTGTGCATTGAGCCCAAACAAAATGAATGGGCTCATATTGCACTGCAAAGAACCATATGTGATTTGAATAGGAACGCGGTGCAATTCCTATCAGAATCACATGCAGTGTTCATACCGCATATATGTAAACAAAGGGTGTAAAGACTGTACTAGCAGTGTGATAGTTCTGGCATTTGCCAGAAGGAACAGTCTGTTATAGCATTAGGGGGATGCTGGTCTCTTACAGAATAACAGCCTACTCCTTTGCTCGTCCATCTTTCTTAAAACCCAATTACATTAACAGTTTTCTATTTTTTTTAATTTTCATTAAAACAAAAAAGCAGCTCTCACTGCAATACTAACTTCTTCTCTGATTCTGTTCTCCACAGACTCATTGCCATGGGATCCAGTTCCCCTACTTATCCACATTGCCTAATATCATTCACCCCACACCCTGTAAGGAATCAAGGGAATGGTGCCATGTCATTATGTTAGATTATTTTTTGCAGAATTCAAGACTCCTCATACAAAAAGGCTTCTTTATAGTAAAAGCTGTGGAAAAGGACTGCCCAGGAGCTGTTGTAGATTGCTTCAAAACAATGGCTTCAAAAGCATATATAAATAAATATAAGCAGCTTTTATTATCAGGGGTACTAGTCAATAGGGGTGCAACGGATCAAAAAACTCACGGATCAGATCATTCCTCGGATCAGAGTCACGGATCGGATCATTTTTCGGATCAGCAAATAATAATTGAATTTGCAAAAACCTGTGAAAATTCCACCACCATATAGTCCTCACTGTAATATCCACGTCATCTCCCCCACTGTAATATCCACGTCATCTCCCCCACTGTAATATTGTCTGAGTATGGCCGAGTATTGGCTGGTTATCGCAGAGTATTGGCTGGGTATCGCAGAGTATTGGCAGGGTAATGCAGAGAAATGCAGAGTATTGGCAGGGTAATGCAGAGTATTGGCAGGGTAATGCAGAGTATTGGCAGGGTAATGCAGGGTAATTCAGAGTATTGGCAGGGTAATGCAGAGTATTGGCAGGGTAATGCAGGGTAATGCAGAGTATTGGCAGGGTAATGCAGAGTATTGGCAGGGTAATGCAGAGTTTGTTTACAAGTGATCCCTCCGTCATTTGACGGAGCGATCACATTGTAAACGGCCGCCGGGTGTACCAAGATGGCCGCCGCTCCGGAGCTAGGCCGAAGCCACGGCCTTTCCTAGGGCCGAGGCCACGGATCACTGATCCGTGTGCCGATCAGAACAGGGTGGCCCATTCGGATCATGGATCGGTGGCGATCCGTTGCACCCCTACTAGTCAACTAGTTTCTGTAACTTACTAAATAAAGCTTTTTTTTTTTGTGTCCCTGTTGCTGTTTTTTTACCCACTTCCTGTCTTATGAAACCATTCTCACTGGGACAGTAAATGAGAGAAAATCTTATAAATAGAGCCCCAGATAGCAGTAATACAGGGGTTCTGATATTTCCCCAATCTGTATAAAACTAAAAAAGTGTTGAATGAATATACACTTTAAATGAACATTTGTTAAGGATAGAAAAAGATTATGCAGCATTAAGAGAACATTTATTTGTTACAGGGTGAGTACAACACAAGCATACGCCTTCAGGCTGTAAGGCCTTAGTCATAGCATTTTTACTGTGGACAAACATGTTTGTTCACAGTAAAAATGCAATGACTAAGGCCTTATGGCCGAAATGCGTAAGTGTATCTATGATGTAAGCAACCTGAAGCAAATAAGCATTTTCGCAATCGGATGATTTTGGGTCACCAGCTCTTCATCTCATGGACCCCCAGGCGGGTTTGATTGCCTACAAATCTCCCCGTTTGGATCAGTTGGTTCAGCAGTTCATTGGTTGCTGTCTGTGGGTTGCTGAAGTTTCAACTCCTTTTTATTTCCCTTTGGAATCACACAGGTACATTCTTTGTGGCTTTCTGCCTTAAGTACGGTAAGTGGTGTTTTCAGGCACTGTTGTTTTTCTTGTTTCACACTATATACCTCTCCCCCAGTTCTGCTGCTTCTAAGAAGCCTAGGCACATTCATTTCCCTGTTTTTCCTTTCTCTCTGCACCTAGCTGGGCTGTTCACACTATGGCTATCACCCATCCACCATCTTCTCATCACAATTGCTCCCAAGTGGTTGTCACTATTCACTATGGATTATTCCAAAATGGTTATTCACCATTTATCCCACTCCAGTTACACATTTTTCACAGACACTTTGGAGCTATTACTAGGCAACACCAGCCACGACAGCATGGTCTTCCTTATCCTTGTGGAGAATTGTGGGCTTTCTCCATCCTGGAGGCCCTTTCCACCTCAGCTCCTGGTATAGACATTCGAGATGCCTTCCAGCTGTCCAGTATCCTGCTCTGACAGTTTGAATCAGTATGTAAGTAGGGGGATGGACATCTTCCCTCTACGCTCCTTTTTTGCTCCTTTTTTACTCTCCCAGCTATTAGGGTTAATATACGATCATCCTTTTTTATTAAAAAAAAAATTCTACAGAATTGTCCTATGCATCTGCTCCTGATGAGGCAGTTTAACCCCCGAAACACGTCAAGATTTTCAAGATACACACCAACATGACTTGATCTATGATGGAATTTATCTTTTCCAAATGTGTTTTGTTTTTATATGATTCTGTATGGAGCAACATTGGTACTTGATCTTTCACACCTATAGTGTCGTGTTTCACCTTGTTACACTAGATGTTATGCACTGACTCATAATTTCACCAGCATAACATTTCCACTGTCATATTTATATTTTGACCTACCATGTTATGTACATGATTGTTCAATACATATTTTTGCTTCTACATCTGGTTCCTTTATGTGCCTCATTTAAAGTCCCAAACCCCCTTTTATCACCCAGCTCTTCATCTTTTTAATTTCTGCATTCAAGTATGAGTGAAAGACACCATTAGCCTGAGCACCGTAACCTAAAAAATTTTTCAGGACCCTAATTAAAGCGCTGCTTTCCTTCTATTGTATTATGGGGATTATACTGCTTTTCCTGGTTCAGATTTGCCTAGCTGTGATATATAATTGAAATGCATTTGTTAAAGTGGAGCTCCACACAAAAGGGGATGTTCCACTTCCCATCACTGCCACATTTGGCACTTTTTTGGGGGGGGAGTGGGTACCAGGCTTTGACAGGTACACACTCCACTTCTGGCTTAGATGTGCCACGGCTATCTGAGCTGAAAGTTCGCCCCTCCTTCCCTCGCAGTCTTCTGGGACATATCACAGCTCCCAGAAGGCTACGGGACCATTCACAAAGTGCAGCGCGGCTCGTGCATGTGCAGTAGGAAACCTGTTTTTCTTACTTGCTATGCTGGTGCCTGCACCCAAAGCCGACCAAAGAATCAGTTCAGGTGAAGACATCGCTGGATCCCTGGACCAGTAAGTGTCCTTATATTCAAAAGTTTTTTTTTTTTTTTTGGGGGGTCACACGCCTAGAACAAATATGTGGAAAATTAAAATTTAAAAATTTTAAGGATTGACACCAGTGGCGGCTGGTGCTCAATTTTCTTGGGGGGGTGGCCCATGGCCCCCTTAGCCAGCCAATCCACCACCCCACCCACCACAGCCAACCAACCACATAACCCTCCCTCTGGTGCTCACTCGATTACTGCTCCCCCCGTCACTCGATCGCTCGCCCGCCAGCCAAGCACTTACCCCATCCAGGTCGTGGCTTCGGCGGCTTCCCCCCTGCATCTCCTCCTGATTCCCGGTGGTCACTTCTCCTCACAGCCAATCAGGAGTTAGGACTCGTGGCCAATCGAGTCTTAGGACTCCTGGCCAGTTGGGTCTCAGGACCCACTTCCCGATTGTCCGGGAGGAGAAACAGGAAACCTTAGCGAATATTAATTTGCTAATGTCACACAACTGGGTGGGCTCCGGGCACAGTGCTCTGCGCCCCAAGCCCACCCTTTTTTGAAGCCAACTAGAGCCTGCGGCTCTAATCATGTGCTTTAAAAAAAAAAAAAAACATTGGAATCCATGCGTCCGGCGCCCTGCATATACACTAGGGGCCAGGCGCATGGATTAGGGGGTGGCGCCACTGTGCCTTGCATGAGCGTCCGCCACTGATTGAAACCCTAGGTTGCTATCCTGATTTGGACTTTAACCACCTTCCCTTGCCTCATCTTCCTTACATAAAGGGCTGTTACTTACATAAACTTTCATTTAGAAATTCTGATTTGCATACCTTTTCTGGTCCAGTGAACTGTATAATTTGCATGATGACCAGACAACGAGCATTGTCAAAAGCAAAGATCAGTCGTGGTAGCCTAGGTGTCTCTCCAAGCACAGGCCTCTTTTGTAAAGTGCTTTTTTTCAGGATCATCGTTTTATGAAACTGTGTTGGTCACTTTAAATACTAAATGTGCTTAGCTGTGGCCTTCTTTACAGGAAATAGTTTGTTATATGTGTATGTACCTGCAAGGTCTTCCAATGTGTATTACATAAGACTGTGACAATGGTGACTGCAGAGAGACAAAAGGAAGTAGTGGGCCGAGGTACAAACATACAAAACAGACTAACAAATGGAAACAATGTACGCTGGCACTGTGACTCATATTGCAGAGCTGACTCATTAAAGAAAGACCCTTTGCTGATTTACAAGACATGGAGTGTATGAGGCACTGTGAATTTCACTGTAAAAAAGGTAAAAATGGGAGAATTGTGAGGGGTATGGAGCTCGCCCCATTGTCTCTTCAGTGTGGATGGAGCACTGTGTAGCTCCATCTCCCAGGTGAACTGAAAGCTGAACTCTGGCAGAGATAAAAGACACAAATTAACACAGCTCTGTAATCATTAATATATCATTAAGAATATATTTTTTAAATTCAAGCATTGTAAGTACTTAAATTTGACCTGATATCAGCCTCTTGCAGTTTCTGTACATGGAGGCTGGAGCATGAGAGGAAAAAGCAGTACAAGGTGCCAGTCATTTCAATGCTGACAAAAAGCATGCTGATAGGAGGAGACAGTAGAGTGACAAAGAAATGAGCTGAACACTGTGCTCCTTTTCTTTTCACTGTCCAGTCACAGGCCGGGGTGGATCCAGGACATTCTGGGCTCAGAGGAAGTGGCTTGAATGATGCTGACTATTAGAAAATCTAGAGGCAGAAAAAAGTATTGCATGGGGAAATTTCTGGATAGAAGGTAAATATTACAGCGAAAGCTGGTTCTATAATTTTATCTTTTAACAGACTATTCATTGTTGCCTTCTTATTTTTAATTTTTTTTTACTATTGCATAGAGTGGGTAAGAAGGGCAACTCCTGTTGTTTTTTTTTCTGCTATCCTGAGCTTTGTTAGAGAGATTTATCCTCACTTCCTCTTTTGCTGACAATGGTACTATCAGACAGGTGGGGGGTTTTGGTCTAGCATGCTCAACAGTCTGCAGCCATGCCCCATAGCTATCTGACCACCCTGATAAGAAAATAGATGAAAATCGAATGAGGTCTGATTGACAGTGCTCATCTCTGGCAGCAATTGCACGCTGGAGACGAGCAGGGTAATTTAGCACAGCAGAGGGAGAGGTCAGCTCAATCACAACCCATGACATAGCAGAGGATAAACCAGGGTAGACAGTGCACGTGTCTTGCCACACAATGAGTAATCTGATTCTCTGTTTTAATGTTATACTTTGCTAAGAATCTAAAAGAGATTGGCCCGGAGCGCCCATAAATTGGGCTTTAGCCTGGGGTGAAGCTGATAGCTGTCAGACAGACATGAAGATGAGCTTTCACTGCACAATGCGGCAATGGATCCAAACGATGTAAAGTGCTACATGCACAAGCCAAAGGATCAGTGTGACAGCCAGGTAACTAGCATTTTCAGAAGGAGCAGGTCAGTAATGGCAGCAACCAAGTTTCCCTCACTACAGATCTCCTTTAACCGGCCAATGTTAGGTTGGGACAAGAGACGTGCAACTTATGTTCTTAAAGTAAATACGTCAAAGGAAATAAAAAAAGTCAGGGTTGTGGACGGAATGCAGTGAATGTGAGCTGTGGGAATAGCCTACGTGAAACTGGAATGTTTATTTAGGGAAGGGGGACCGTGGTGACATGTCAAACTAGGGATATTATTATATAACGCATAGTAGCCACAGACTGTTTACATAACAGAATCCACAGCAGGATCATTTTATATATATGCAATGTTTAGAATACGCTCAATTCACATTAAAGTAGAGCTTTAGGCAAAATCATGAATGGCATATATGATGCAATTTTGAAAGCTCGTTAGACTGGAGTGTTTTCCAAAAGTTACTCATATATATTGTACCATCATCCCAAATTGGTATAGAAAGTAAAAGGTATTGGAGATACGGGACTGTCAAGGGTACATAGTCACAAAAGTGTTCACGTATGATAAAAGAGTTATTTTATTAACATAAAAGATAAAAGAATATATTTTAAGACTTTGTGTACATCAGTGCAAATATCTTGGTTCAAGGGTTATGTATACAATCCCAGTTAGAACACAACATATTATTATACTAAAGGCACATAAGTCATAGTACTTGTCCAATTGTTCTCGACATGTTTCGCCAGATAGGCTTCTTCAGGAGACAAGTATAAGGTACAAGTGAAATGGAAAAGGTTTCTGAAGGTATTTTCTTGTTCTAAGGTATGCATATAAAACAAAACATAGTTTAGTATATAGAAAGAACAAAATTATGTATTTACAGTAATGCTGTATGAACTTATGGTGATAATTGCGTCAAGCAAGGTCCCCGAGTGTATGTGCGACCTCTTACCTCCAATATCAGAGAGTCTGCACATTCCCAGAGTACCAAAGGAGAGTTAGGACAGATTCGCAACAGAGCGCCCTCCAGACGGGTCCACACGGGGCTATACCAAATAGCCAGAGCCAAGAATGGTGGCTGGAGAACCGTAGGGGGAGAGTGAGATCCTATTGTTGCAGAGTTAAATTGAAACAGGGCCTGTAAAGTACAAAGGGTACTTATTAATTTATATACAGTGTATCACAATTTGGCCAAGATGCAGGAAGGTAGCTTGATCAGGCCCAATATTTTATCAAACTAGACCTACCTCTCTGGCAACCCATGAAGAAAAATCTGAAGGAGGCTCGGGTCTGCCTTCAAATGAAGGAAAGGAAAAAGATCTATCTTAGATTTGAATAATGTCATTAATGACAAAAATGTTCTGTGGATAGAGGGAAAGAAAGGACTCCGATAAGGTTACAAAACTCTACATTCTTTGCACTGTACCCCCCGTGATTTTAATCCCC
Organism: Lithobates sylvaticus; assembly: GCA_028564925.1. Classification (NCBI taxonomy): domain Eukaryota; kingdom Metazoa; phylum Chordata; class Amphibia; order Anura; family Ranidae; genus Lithobates; species Lithobates sylvaticus. The sequence goes on from CM053029.1 coordinate 173,612,856, forward strand.
CCTACCTTGTAGTGGAGTATATAAATCACCAGGGTGTGTTGTTCCGGTGGTTTTTCTGCTGATGCAGATAGCCCCATATAGGGGACAAAATATACCGGCCAATTCCTATGAGTTAAATATAGGTATAAGTTACAATGAATCTTTTAAGGGAATGTTGAGAGAGCAATCCCTCCATATTCCAAAGATAAAGTCTATATATTTACCTATTGTTAAGGTTCACAGCGTTTCCCGAGCCTCCCAACTTCACCACAGTCTGACATCCAGTCAGACTGGGCTTAAATAGTCTCCCCCCGTGGCGCCAATTGCGCAGCGTGTGACGTCACGCCGCGTTGACGTCACGCGGACGTTTGGCGGGAATCGATGCAGCACCAGCCAGACGCCCTGGAACCGGAAATTTCCAAATAAGGAGCACTTCCGGTTCATAGCTCAGCAAAGGCCTCCTCCGGACATCGTTTTCAGTGGCAAAGAGCCTATGTCAGAGGGGAGTCCGTGAGGGACCAGATGTAAATTGCCACCACTTCTGGGCAGGGCTGGCACTGTAGAGCGATCCCCGATCTGGGTGCATGAAGGGGAAATGATCCACCGCCAAATTGTGGTGGCGGACAGAGCCCCGCCATGCATCCAGAGATGTCCATACGGGTCTCCTAAGCCCAAGGCCCCGGCCATGTGGGTCCCCCCTGCATGTAGATGTTATTTATGCCTTGGGGACCGCAACTGTTGCAAATCTGTCCAAACAAGTAAAAAGAAAAAAAGAGAAAAAATAATAGAAAAGGAAGAACCATATAGTGGAATGAAAAATGTTGGAAAGACGTCTCATATACATATGTTCAATACAGCAAATATACTTTTAATTATGACATATGATGTCCGGAGGAGGCCTTTGCTGAGCTATGAACCAGAAGTGCTCCTTATTTGGAAATTTCCAGTTCCAGGGCGTCTGGCTGGTGCTGCATCGATTCCCACCAAACGTCCGCGTGACGTCAACGTGGCATGACGTCACACGCCGCGCAATTGGCGCCACGGGGGGAGACTATTTAAGCCCAGTCTGACTGGATGTCAGACTGTGGTGAAGTTGGGAGGCTCGGGAAACGCTGTGAACCTTAACAATAGGTAAATATATAGACTTTATCTTTGGAATATGGAGGGATTGCTCTCTCAACATTCCCTTAAAAGATTCATTGTAACTTATACCTATATTTAACTCATAGGAATTGGCCGGTATATTTTGTCCCCTATATGGGGCTATCTGCATCAGCAGAAAAACCACCGGAACAACACACCCTGGTGATTTATATACTCCACTACAAGGTAGGGGGGATTAAAATCACGGGGGGTACAGTGCAAAGAATGTAGAGTTTTGTAACCTTATCGGAGTCCTTTCTTTCCCTCTATCCACAGAACATTTTTGTCATTAATGACATTATTCAAATCTAAGATAGATCTTTTTCCTTTCCTTCATTTGAAGGCAGACCCGAACCTCCTTCAGATTTTTCTTCATGAGTTGCCAGAGAGGTAGGTCTAGTTTGATAAAATATTGGGCCTGATCAAGCTACCTTCCTGCATCTTGGCCAAATTGTGATACACTGTATATAAATTAATAAGTACCCTTTGTACTTTACAGGCCCTGTTTCAATTTAACTCTGCAACAATAGGATCTCACTCTCCCCTCACGGTTCTCCAGCCACCATTCTTGGCTCTGGCTATTTGGTATAGCCCCGTGTGGACCCGTCTGGAGGGCGCTCTGTTGCGAATCTGTCCTAACTCTCCTTTGGTACTCTGGGAATGTGCAGACTCTCTGATATTGGAGGTAAGAGGTCGCACATACACTCGGGGACCTTGCTTGACACAATTATCACTATAAGTTCATACAGCATTACTGTAAAGACATAATTTTGTTCTTTCTATATACTAAACTATGTTTTGTTTTATATGCATACCTTAGAACAAGAAAATACCTTCAGAAACCTTTTCCATTTCACTTGTACCTTATGCTTGTCTCCTGAAGAAGCCTATCTGGCGAAACATGTCGAGAACAATTGGACAAGTACTATGACTTATGTGCCTTTAGTATAATAATATGTTGTGTTCTAACTGGGATTGTATGCATAACCCTTGAACCATGATATTTGCACTGATGTACACAAAGTCTTAAAATATATTCTTTTATCTTTTATGTTAATAAAATAACTCTTTTATCATACGTGAACACTTTTGTGACTATGTACCCTTGACAGTCCCGTATCTCCAATACCTTTTACTTTCTACGGCATATATGATGCAGTCTGTCACTAGCATTTACCCTTCGCTGCCAGGTCCATATATTCTACAGACCTAACAGCGAGGGGGGGGGGGGGATTCACACAGAATCCGCTGCAGCCCTCAGGATGGTGTGTAAAACTGACAAGCAGACTCCTGCCTGTCAGGTGGAAGCATTTGGACGGCTATGCTGCTGCCTGATTGCTTCCACACACCCACAGTAACGGCACCTCCGGGCTCCGCTTGCCCATCTGCCAGCCCGGGACCAACATGGCTGATGCCGGTGGGTGGAGGGGAGGCAGAAGATTGGACACACGTTTGCTCTCCTCCCCTTCTTGTTGGTGACCCGGAAAGCGACGCGTATAACGTCACTTCCAGGTCACCCTGTCTCACTCTGCTGTGAGAGCCATGATTGGCCAAATCATGGCTCAGGGGGCTGAGTCCATGCCCCACACTATGTAAGGCTGCTTACACGGCAGCAATTCATAGTTTTATGAATGAGAGCAGCAAAATTACATTTGTAAAGGAAAACATGTCATTTAAAACTGTTTGAGGCTGTAATGTATTGCCGGACCCCGGCAATGTAGATAAAAATCATTAAAAAAACAGCATGGGCCCCCACCCCAGTCCATTACCAGGCCCTTTGGGTCTGGTATGGATATAAGGGGAACCCCCCACCAAAATAAAAAAAATTGTGTGGGGGTCCCCCAAATCTATACCAGGCCCTTCAGGTCTGGTATGGATATTAAGGGGAACCCCACACCAAAATTTAAAAAAAATGGCGTAGGGCCCCCCAAAATCCATACCAGGCCCTTCAGGTCTGGTATGGATTTTAAGGGGAACCCCGAGCCAAAATAAAAAAATGGCATATGGCCCCCCAAAATCCATACCAGACCCTTATCCTAGCACGCAACCTGACAGGCCGCAGGAAAAGGGGGGGGGAACGAAAGAGCCCCTCCTGAACCGTACCAGGCCACATGCCCTCAACATGGGGAGGATGCTTTGGTCCCCCAAAACACCTTGTCCCCATGTTGATGGGACCTCTTCCCCACAACCCTTGCCCGGTAGCTGTGGGGTTCTGCGGGCATTGGGCTTATCGGAATCTGGAAGCCCCCTTTAACAAGTGGACCCCCAGATCCTGGCCCCCATGTGAATGGGTATTGGGTACATTGTACATGACAGGAGACAATTTGGGACAAGTCCTTTATTACCACTTAAGGACCGAACCTCTTTCTGAGATTTGCTGTTTACAAGTTATAAACATTTTTTTTTTGCTAGAAAATTACTTAGAACCCCCAAACATTTTCCTTTTTTTTTTTCTAACACCCTAGAGAATAAAATGGCGGTTGTTGCAATACTTTCTGTCACACCGTATTTGCGCAGAGGTCTTACAAGCGCACTTTTTTTGGAAAAAATACACTTTTTTGAATTAACCACTTGACCACTGGGCACTTAAACCCCCTTCCTAGCCAGACCAATTTTCAGCTTTCGGTGCTCTCACACTTTGAATGACAATTACTCAGTCATGCAACACTGTACCCATATGAAATGTTTGTCCTTTTTTTTTACACAAATAGAGCTTTCTTTTGGTGATATTTAATCACTGCTGGGTTTTTTATTTTTTGTGCTATAAATCAAAAAAAACTGCAAATTCTGTAAAAAAATAAAATAAATTCTTTCTGTTAAAATTATTATTAGTATTGCAGACTATTGCAGAGTATTGGCAGAGTATTGGCAGAGTACTGCAAATTATTGGCAGAGTATGGGCAGAGTATGGGCAGAGTACTGCAGAGTATTGACAGAGTACTGCAGAGTATTGCAGAGTATGGGCACTGAGTAGCGCTGTGGGCACTACACATCCAGCCCACAGCGCTGCTGTAAACGATCTCTTCCCCTCTCCCTCTCTTCCCTCACACTGTACAGATTGGTACAGAGAGGGGAGGGAAGAACCGGCGTGTTTACAATGACGCCAGTTTGTTTACAAGTGATCACTCCGTCATTTGAGGGAGCGATCACGTGGTAAACGGCTGCTATCAGCGGCAATTTACAGTGATCCATGATGTGCCCATCAGTGCAGCCTCATCAGTGTCTCCTCATCGGTGCCACCTCATCAGTGCCCATCAGTGTCTACTCATCAGTGCTGCCTATCAGTGCCACCTACCAGTGCCCATTGATGCCACCTATCAGTGCCCCTTCAGTGCTGCCTATCAGTGCCCATTAATGACGCCTATCAGTGACCATCGGTGCCGCATATCAGTGCAGCCTCTTCAGTGCCCATCAGTGCAGCCTATCAGTGCCCATCAGTGCAGCCTCATCTTAGTCATAGTCATACCTTGTCCCCCGGCTAATTTAACAATCCTAAATGTGTTGCCCAGGTGTAGAAAAAAGCCTTAATCAGAGATTAGAAATCGTTCCCATGTTTATATATCATTTACATTTTGCTTTAATTAAGTGTTTATTGCATTGTATTTTATTTTTATTTTCATTTTTGCTGTAAAAGATGAAGTTGGTCCCCTATGGCGGGATTAGTGCGATAATTTTGGGATCCCCAATCGGCGGGTGTGTGCCCGTCCGGACTTTTCACGCAACCTTTTTTCGCCCCCCACCCCAACCACATTAACCCCCCCCCTCCCTTCTTTTCCCCTCTTTCCCCCCTCCCCCCTCTCCCTTTCCCCCTCCTCCTCTCCCCCCCTCCTCCTTCCTCCTTTCCTCCCCTTATTTTTCTTCCCTCCCCCTATTTTTTCAATTTTTCCTCTCCTTTTCCTTCCCCCCTCCCAGTCCCCCGCCCCTCCCTTTTCCCTTCCCCTTCCTTCTTCCCCCCCTCTTTCCAACCTCCCCACAATCCCCCACCCACCCCCCCATCCCCTCCCCCCCACCCCGTTCCTTCCTCCCTCTCCTCATATTTCTTCCCCTCCCCCGCTGATGGCCGAATCACCAGCTATTCTATCCACCACCCTCTATCCCATACACCCAGTGGTGTTGTTGGCTTTTCTACTCTTCAGCCACCTACTGTCCAAACAATAAAAAACTGAAAATATTTTATCTCCAATACCAGAAATTGCTTCCACAAAAAAAAACCCACATTCGCCGCGGGGGGAACTGCTTGGGTTCGTGGGATTACGTCTCCACCCGCATTGGTGAGCTACTCCATCTTATTTTGTACTTGTATATACTGCTTGTTAATTCAAATTATTCTTGCTGTTTATATGAAATTATGCTCCATTTCAGACACTCCTGAAGAAGCGGTCATACCGCGAAACCGGTCAAGGAACCACTCCCTCACGTTTAGACTAATGTGAATCCTTTGGGCAAGCCCAGCATGTATTTGTAATTATTTCTATGCGTCTAGGAGAGGTTATTTGCTGATTTTAGATTGAATTGATGTGTACAAATGTACATCTTTTATTCATGTATATGTTTTTCTACTAAATATAATTTTTGTTATAATCCTTGTTATACCATTATTGACCCACTACAAGTACCGAGATAGTCCAATTGCCCACCCCCCTCCTTTTTTCTTTTTGAAAAAATCTTGTGGGTAACGAATGTGAATACGCAGTATCAGCATCTGCGCCTACACTTCAAAATTATAACAGAATCTAAGAAAAACTGTTTTTTTTTTCCAAATTCTCTGTCCTTTTTCATTTGGTCAGCAACAAATAAAAAATCCAGTGGTGATTAAACACCAACAAAAGAAAGCTTTATCTGTCTCAAAAAAATTATAAAAATGTAATATGGGTACAGTGTTGCATGACCGTGCAATTGTCATTTAAAGTGTGACAGCGCTGAAAGACGAAAATTGGCTTGGGCAGGAAGGGGTGAAAGTGCCCTGTATAGAAGTGGTTAATGAGGAGATATTTGCCCTTATTATCTATTTGTTTTAATTGGGGGTTATTTAGCACAGAAGCAGGGCACTTATTTTTATTTTCATATTTTTTTTTTATTTTGTCATTTAAATGTTTTCATTGTATGCTTTATGGTCTTTCCCCCTTGCGGTGTTATATGGTTTGTTCAAAAGCTGCATTATGCATTGCATTGACATACCTTCGGACAGTGTGGTCATCTCCAGACTTGGCACCATCCACAGACAGCTTAACTCTTCAATAATACACAAAAGTTTAATCCAATTAAATTTTATTTCAGCAGTATAGAGGGTGTTTTTCCGGTCTTTAGAAGTGTAGGAAGACAATGACTTTCCTGAGCTGTGTCTGCCAAGTACTAACACTGACTGAGGGAACATGGAAGAAGTTAGGCGGGTCTAGCTAGGACCAAACTAACTAGCACAAAACAGGAGGGGAGATCCAAAACCACCTCTAGATGTCAGCTTACTGCAGAAAATTATAGCCATGCTGTTCAATACAATAAATAAAAATACATACAGACATTAAAAATACATGAATGTGGGGCAGAACATGATTTGCCTCAATCCCCGTAACTGTCACTTTTGCTTGATAGTTTAGATTACATGTATATGAGGAGAAACATCGAAATAAAGTGAAGTATTCAGGATCCAATTGTTATAATAGTGACTTCCCCCTTTCTGAGATCTCTATGTCTGGCCTGAATGTAGCAAAGAATCAGCATCAGATAGCTAAACTCACCAGACACTTGACACCCACAAATATCTACCGTATACTGCATGCAAAACACTGAAGCAAACAACACGATGCTGTAGATGTGATATTCACGTGTTTAACCCCTTCAATACCCGCCCATAGTCATATGACGCCCACAAGGTGGATCTACCATCCTGGGTGGGCGTCATATGACGTCCTCCCATTCCCGGCCGCCTGGGGGGCGTGCGCGCGCCCGCGGCGCCGCTCGGGACCCGGTGCGGGTGCCCGGCGGCCTCGATGTCCGCCGGGCACACGCGATTGCCCGTTAAAACAACAGGACCGTGCGGGACCGTGGAGCTGTGTGTGTAAACACACAGCTCCACGTCCTGTCAGCGAGCAGGAGACCGATCATGTGATCCCAGCACGGAGGAACACATGATCGGTCTCCTCCCCTTGAGTCCCCTCCCCCCACAGTTAGAATCACACATTTAGGGAAAACATTAACCCCTCCCCGCCCCCTAGTGTTAACCCCTTCCCTGCCAGTCACATTTACACAGTAATCAATGCAATTTTATAGCAACGATCGCTGTGTAAATGTGAATGGTCCCAAAAATGTGTCAAAAGTGTCCCAAGTGTCCGCCGCAATGTCGCAGTCACGAAAAAAAAATCGCAGATCGCCGCCATTACTAGTAAAAAAAAAAAAAAAAAAAAAAAAATGCAATAAATCTATCCTCTATTTTGTAGACGCTATAACTTTTGCGCAAACCGATCAATATACGCTTATTGCGATTTTTTTTACCAAAAATATGTAGAAGAACACGTATCGGCCTAAACTGAGGAAAAAAAAATTTTTTTTTTTTAAAAAAATGGGATATTTATTAATGCAAAAAGTAAAAAATATTGTGTTTTTTTTCAAAATTGTCGCTCTTCTTTTGTTTATAGCGCAAAAAAAAAAAAAACCGCAGGGGTGATCAAATACCACCAAAAGAAAGCTCTATTTGTGGGAAAAAAAGGACGTCAATTTTGTTTGGGTGTAACGTCGCACGACCGCGCAATTGTTAGTTAAAGCGACGCAGTGCCGAATCGCAAAAAGTGCTCTGGTAAGGAAGGGTAAAAAATGGCCCGGTGCTGAAGCGGTTAAGGGTCAAACATTAATATTGGCTTTTCCTATCCTTAAAGAGGAATTGCAGTCTGCTAAAATATTGTGTAATAAAAACATCTTTGCCATTCTGAAGCTTCTCTCCAACCACTTTGCATATTATTTTATATATACTGTGATTCTGTACTTGCCAAATATGCTGCAGAAATCCCCCTCCACTAAGTTTGGCTACAACCATTTTAACTGTGGGCAGCTGAAGCTGCTGCCTGTTCACTTTCTGGATTTACACAGACACACAGAGGCACCCCTCCAGCTCTGCAGCTCTCATCGGCCCTCTTATGACTCATCTCCCCCTCCTTTCCTGGAAAACTCTCATGAGAGTGAGAGAGAGAGCTGTGCATGATATCAAAAGCCTAGGCTAATGACCAGACAAGAAACAGGAAGTGGGCTGTAAAAGGTATTTACTGGCAGAAAACAAATGCTTTACTACCCAAAACAACAAGAGCAGAAGATTTAATAGATGGAAGAAAGAAAAAATGACTGAAGGTCTTTAAGCTCCCTGGCGGTATTCCCCAGTGTAGCTCGGGGTGAATTTTCAGTACCAAAAGCGATAACCCCAAGCCACACTCGAGCACTGAGCAAATTTCAGTGTTTTTGATTTGATTACATTATTGAATACATGTTATTATTATATTATTATATTATTATTTGTAGTTATTTATTATATTATCATTTATGATTTTGTGTTTCAAACTTTACCATATCCAGGATGTCTACTAGACTCTTGCTTGGACAGATTTAAGCAAGTTATTCCTAAGAATTACAGACCTACAATATAAAACGCCAAATTTCCATGCAAAACAATTGTACCGCTTTAAGCATCAAAAATCTGAAATAACCACCTGAGACCCAGTATACGTCATATGACGTCTTTTTGGTCTCAGGGGTATATCTGAATGATGCCTGTAGCTACAGACATCATTCAGATATTGCCGGTTTCAGCCGGCGATTCCCTGCACCATAAGAATGATCATAGCGGCTGTTCCGCCGCTTGATCGTTCTTACGGGCGGCGGGAGGGGACGCCCCCCCCTCCCGCCGCCCTCCGGTGCTTTTACCGACTCACCGCTTCCATCGGTGAGTCGGACTCGGGATCCGCCGGCACCGGATGATGCACATAGAGATTTCCGGTGGACCAGATGGTCGCCGGAGTCTCTATGATCGTTCGGAGGCCGGGCGCGATGTTATGACGTCACGCCCGGCCTCTGCATTCAAAAAACGGCGCCGCCTCCGCTGGGAAGCGGTGATCGTTTTTTTTTTTTTTTTTTTTAGGCTTCCCAGCCTAGAGGTGAGATGTGGGGTCTTATTGACCCCATATCTCACTGTAAATAGGTCCGATCGTGTCATATTCCTATTACAAGGGATGTTTACATTCCTTGTAATAGGAATAAAAGTAATCAAATATTTTTTTTTTTTTTTTAAAGTTGTTGAACTAAAAAAATAGAATAAAATGAACAATAAAAAAGAAAAAAAAAAAATTTAAAGCGCCCTGTCCCCGCGAGCTCGTACGCAGAAGCGAACGCATACGTAAGTCCCGCCCACATATGAAACGGTGTTCAAACCACACATGTGAGGTATCGCCGCGAACGTTAGAGCGAGAGCAATAATTCTAGCCCTAGACCTCCTCTGTAACTCAAAATATGTAACCAGTAAAAAATGTTAAAGCGTTGACTATGGGGATTTTTAAATACCAAAGTTTGGCGCCATTCCACAAGCGCATGCAATTTTGAAGCGTGACATGTTGGGTATCTATTTACTCGGCGTATCTTCATCTTTCACATTATGCAAAAAAATTGGGCTAACTTTACTGTTTTGTTTTTTTTTAAAGCAGGAAACTGTTTTTTTTCTGAAAAAAACGCGTTCGAAAAATTGCTGCGCAAATACCGTGCGAGATAAAAAGTTGCAACGACCGCCATTGTATTCTTTAGGATCTTTGCTAAAAAAACATATATAATGTTTGGGGGTTCTATGTAATTTTCTAGCAAAAAAATTTGGAATTTTACATGTAGGAGAGAAATGTCAGAATTGGCCTGGGTCTCAGGTGGATAATCATACCGCCAGGGAGGTTAATGTGTGCTCTGTAGGAAGGATGGAGTAGCTCACGCAAAAGGAAATTACATCACACAAAGGGGAGGAAATACAGAACATGACATGCAGTGAAAACAATAGTCACAAGGTGGCAGCATCATCAAAACATTTAACTGCAGAAACAACATAGGGGTGGATTTACTAGAGGCAAATAGACTGTGGAGTAGAATTACAAAAACTGGTGCACATAGAATCTGATGCAGCTGTGCATGGTAGCCAATCCACTTCTAATTTCAGCTTGTTTAATTAAGCTTTAACAATAAAACCTGTAAACGGATTGGTTATTACTATGCACAGCTGCACCAGATTCTGTGTGCACCTGCTTTATGTGAATATATATGGTTTTGGTGGATGGGTTGGGGGGATGGGATATTTACAAGATCTGTCCTCAGCCCTCTTTACACCACCACCCCCTCTTTACAGCACAGTCCCCCCTTTATATTAGTGTCCACAGTCCCCCTTTACATCACATTTCCCCTTTTAAAGCAGTCTCACTGTGTCCTCAGTTCCCCTTCACATCACAGCACCCCTTTACATTACAGTGCCCCTTACATTACAGTGCCCCTTTAAAGTGCAGTCCACTTTACATTAATGTAATGGGGACTGCTCTGTAAAGGGGGCACTGTAATGAAAAGGGGGGCTGTGATGTAAAGGGGACTGCTCTGTAAAGGGGGCACTGTAATGTAAAGGGTAGACATGTGCGCCGTCAATAAATGTGTTTTGTTTCGTTCCGTTTCGTATTAGAATTAATTAGTATTTCGTAATTCTTGTCCGAAATTTTGTACGAAATACGAATTTTCGTTAGGTTCGTTAACTTTTCGTAACAATTACGGATGTTCGTTATGATGAATTTATCATTATGAGGGTCTCTCACCATCCCTGTGCTGTGCTAACTTGTGTTTTTAACTTTCAGGTTTGTTAACTTTTCGTAACAATTACGAATGCTCGTTATGATGAATTTATCATTATGAGGGGTTCCCCCATCCCTGTGCTGTGCTGACTTCCTGGGTTTTTAAATTTTAGGTTTGTTAACTTTTCGTAACAATTACGAATGCTCGTTATGATGAATTTATCATTATGAGGGGCTCCCACCATCCCTGTGCTGTGCTGACTTCCTGGGTTTTTAACTTTTACGTTCGTTAACTTTTCGTAACAATTACGAATGTTCGTTATGAATTTGGATCCGAAATTCGTAAACGAAATTTCGTATTTCGTACAGAATTCGGAAGCATAGCAATTCGTATTTCGGATCCTCCCGAATGTACGAATTTACTGAAATTCGTATGAATTTTCGATTCGTATGAAACTAATCGCACATGTCTAGTAAAGGGGGGCTGTGATGTAAAGGGGGCATTGTGATATAAAGAGGACTGCACTGTAAAGGGGCACTGTAACAGTGCCCGGCTCCTCCGTCTGCAAGCCTGGCCAACAATATCATCCTATCAGCAGGGCAGGGGGTGGGAGGACCTCTCCATTCCGATCTGCAGCTCCTCCCACCCCCTGCCCTGCTGATAGGATGACATTGTCGGTCGGGCAGACAGTGGAGCTAGGAGAGGACACACGGGCGTGGCCGCACAGCAGGAGGCGAGCAGCGACCACAGTCTGTGATAGCTCTGCGCGGACTGCGGTTGCCACCCATCTCCTGCCACGTGGCCCAGTCATCAACAGGACGTGGACAGGCACCGGTCCGCAGCCCGGTGGTTGGGGACCCCTGCTTTACAAGGTGAAGCTCTACCACATTTACTAAGCTCTGGGAAATGAGTGCAAGTGCACAGTCTATTTGCCTTTAATAAATCCACCCCATAGTATGCATCTTTTTGATAATTCATAGATCTAATCATATTATCCGGTTTTGTGAAGAATTTTCTGGCCAGATCGTTATGTGTGTGGCCACTATAGAGCAGGCCCTCGCTGCATACTTGTAGACAAATCCTAAAGAAGACTGTAGTGAGGAGATTCGTTGTCGAGACTTGAATAATGATGAGGACGAGAATCAGAGGGTCTTTACTACCAATGTCTGTTTCTGGCACAGAGTAGCAGGATAGCATTCAGTACTTCCGATCTGTAATAAATGATGTGAACACCTGAATATACTAAGCGGTCTCTGCTGCGTGCCCCGGGGCTGTGTCTGTCAGTTTATAAATAGTGCGTGACCTTACTATTCACACAGCACAACCTGTTATTGTCATCCATTTATTCCCAATCTGCCTTTGTAAGTGGCCAGTTATAGCTCTACTCGCAGTCTGCTTGTGTGAACCCTGGGACCAACGCTGGAGTCTGTGCAGACCAGAGAGACTGGGGGCTCCTAAGTCCATAACAAAAGGGAATATTACCCATAATAACCAAGTGCATTACTAGTGCAGGTTAGAGGATTAAACAGGACTATTGCACATATGTTATAATGAAATGTCAAGAGACTAGCTGGGATGGCTAGAGGGTATTAGAACAACCAAAATAACTTAGTGGAGAACTGCTCTGGGCTCTCTGTAGTGCTGCCCTTATAAACAAAACCCTAACTTATGTGATCTTGATGTAAAGCAAAATAACTGGACCTCGAGAAACATAAAAAAAAGGAAACAAAGGGGAAGGTGGGGGAGCCCTAACATCAGGCGTTTATTTCAGCACATTCACTTTAATGTGAAGACAAATGCGACAAACAAGCTCATGTGCGTTTTTTACTTTCAATCAGTTTTTATTGAATTTCAGAACATACAGGTAAGATACAAAGTGTACATTGTATGCCATTAAATATGTCAACACAGAATAATACATAAACACTGTTAACTTAATCACCAACGAAATGATATATAGCATGAAATACTATTATCATAATATGATACAACGCAAATTCAGTCAGTACAATAACATAAGAATATATAGAAGTGTGTATCCTCTAGACACCCCACTGGGGACTCAACTGTGTCTAAGAGGAGAGCGTCGCAGTAATAACGGAGAATATCCAGAAACCCAGTAGTATGCTTCAGCACCCAAGGACAAAGGAGTACATCAATCTATTAGACTTGAGTGTTACAGAAAATTGGCAATATTTGACCATTGTTCCCACGGTGCCCACTTGTTTTTTTCTTTGGGTAACTGACCCTCACTCGATGCCATCATTAGTTCATAACTATAATGCAGATTAACCGTTTCCAAAAGACAGGTAATAGAGGGAGTTGTGTCTGACTTCCATAATCTAGTTATAGTTAACCTAGCTGCCAATAGGATATGTGTTGTCACATGACGAAGTGGATGAGGTATGTCCTCCACGGATAAATTCAGGAGAGCTAGACCTGGAGAGGTTGGGATGTCTACCTGCGAAATATCTTTTAAGATATGAAAAACGGTTTTCCAGAATCCCTGGACATGGGTACATTCCCAAAATATGTGAAACATGTTTCCCGTGCTAGAGTTACATCTCCAGCACTTGTTAGATACTGTGGGATAAAATGACGCTAGCCGAGAAGGAGTTAAGTACCATCTAAGTGATATTTTTTGAGTTTGTTCCCATAGTGCGGAACTTTTCGTGGTTTTGTATACACTACGTAATGCTTGTTCCCATTGTGATTCTGTGTAAGACAATTCTAGCTCATTTTCCCAATGAGTATGTGACGCTGATTTAGTAAATATACGTTTTTGGTTGAGTGTATTGTATACAAGAGAAATACCTTTTTGTTTAGAAGAGACAGAGTGTAGGTGATTCCATATTACTGACGAAATCGTGTATAAAAAAGGTTTAATTTTATCAAGGCATTTCAGAAGTTTTGAGTATGCTATAAAGACCGTTTGGGGCAAATGAAATTCGTTTTGTAGGACAGAAAAAGATTTAGGGTATGAATCCTTAAACAATTGATTTATGGTTGTAATTTTCCAAATAGACCAATGAAGTGGAAATACTTCAGGCGAAATGTGATGTAGAACTTCTATAGGTATTGGTATCTGTGTGGCGGTAGGTTCCTGATGGATATTTTGGGTTAGAATTTTCCAGGCTCTGACCGTGGCTATCATGGTAGGGGGGATTGCTTTTGGTAATTTAGTATCTAATGGTGTGCTCAGTAGCCAAGTTTTTAAACTAGGACTCAGTAATAATGAAAGTTCTATAGTGCTCCAACTCTTGTTCGGAGTTTGCTGGAACCACTCATTTGCTTGAGCTATGATCGCTGCAGTATGATAGTCTGTAAAGTCTATGGAACCCGATCCTCCCGCTAATTTGTGTTTCCTTAATGTAGAATGAGCATCTGGGGTTTGTACCATGCCATATAAAACGGTTAAGTATAGTTTGAAGCGATGTGTAGTAATATTTGGGAATAGGGATGGGGATGGTCCTAAATAGGTATAAAATTTGGGGTAGAGGCATCATCTTGAACGCTGCCAATCTACCAGACCATGACAGTTCCATTTTAGCTATTTTCTGAGAGTCAATACGCAATTTATCCAATAAAGGTTTGAAGTTGGATGTAAAAAGAAGTTTAGTAGATCTAGTGAGTTGGATTCCTAGGTAAGAAATGCTATGTTCAGACCATGTTAAAGGGTATTGGGCTTGTAGTAATAGTTTAGTGGTGGAATTCAACTTGAGGTCTAGTATATGCAATTTTGTGACATTTAGTTTGTAGTAGGAAACACGACCAAACCATTCTAAAGTGTTGCGTGCTGCAGCTAGTGAGGAGGTAGAATTTGATAATATTAGAATCACACCATCAGCAAAAAGACTAATCTTGTGTGTAGTGTTGCCAATGGTTATACCAGATAAATTTGTACGTATGTGTTCTGCTAAGGGTTCTATAGTTAGGTCGAAGATTAAGGGCTATAGTGGGCAACCCTGACAGGTACCATTCGAAGTTTGAAATGGATGGGAGAGCATATTAGCTGAGAAGACTTGAGCAGCTGGGCAGGTGTATAGTGCCATGATAGCATTATATATATTATTTTTAAACCCAAACTTTGTGAGTACCTTCTGCAAGTAAGTCCAGTGCACCCGATCGAACGCCTTCTCCGCATCCAAAGAAAGAAGCAGAGAAGGCGTTCCATCAGAACCCACGCAATGAACCAGATCTATCATACGTCGCATTGCGTCAGATGCCTGTCTTCCCTTAATGAATCCTGTTTGGTCTTTGTGGATCAGATCTGGCATAATCATCATTAAGCGTCTAGCAATAGTCTTGGCATATATTTTTAAATCAAGGTTAAGTAGGGAGATTGGTCGGAAATTTTGGGGAATAGTCGGGTCTTTCTCAGGTTTCGGGAGAGTGATAATGAGTGCGTTCAGCGTTTCTGCAGGGAATTTGGAAGAGGATGCAGCCTGATTGAAAAATGTCATCAAATGTGGAATCAAATAAGTAGAGAATGGTTTAAAGTACTCTCCTGTGAGGCCATCCGGGCCTGGGGCTTTGTTACAAGGCAGTGATGAAATGGTAGTCATAAGTTCTGGTGCAGAAAAAGGAGCATTTAAGTAAGTCAATTGTGATTCTGTCAGAGTAGGAAGGTTAATTTGATTGAGAAAATCATCAATTTCCTCGGGGGAAGGTTGATGAGTTGCAGGGTCATTCTTAAGATTGTATAGGTCACTATAATAGTCGCTAAAAGCGTTCGCTATGTTTTGGGGGTTAGATAACTTCTCTTTTGAGTGTGGGTGGAATAAATGAGGAATTCAAGTTTTGATTCTAGCACCTTTAATACGTTGTGCTAATATTTTACCGGCTTTATTGGATGTGGAATAAGAGGTGGCTTTAAATTTGCGTTGCATATGTTCGTATGTGTGTTGAAGAAGTGACCTAAGTTCCTGTCTAAGCAACATCAACCGAACTCAATTTCATAATAATACCTCTTATGACCGCTTTATGCGCGTTCAGACCATGGCAGGGTCCCCCACTGATTCAGCGTTCAGTTCAAAATAATCTTTTACGTTTTTAGATATATCTTTTGAATATGCATTATGTTGTAAAATGAAATCATTGGCCCGCCAGAGAAAAGAGTTCCTCTGAGGAGAGGTGTCATTAATGATCAACGAGATTGGGTTGTGGTCCGACCATGTCATGGTGTGGATAGCAGAAGCATGTACATTTTGCAACAACAATTTATCAACAATAAACATGTCAATTCTGGAATATGACTTATGTTGTGAAGAGAAATAAGTATAGTCCCTCTCTAATCCATGGTGGCACCTCCAGACATCGTAGAGATCAAACAATGCCAGGAGTTGCCCCAAGGGAGAAGGCCTTCTTTTTGCAGCTGAAGTAGTATCCATAGAAATATCTGCAACCAAATTAAAGTCCCCGCATACAAGGAGATGGCCCTGTTGAAGATCCTTAGTTTTGGATAGAGTTTTCTTGACGAAATTTGCCTGACGTGTGTTGGGAGCATATGTGTTAAGTAAAGTATATCTAGTACCATTAATTGTACATAGTAAAATAAGGAAACGACCATTAGGGTCACAAATTTCTTCTATGAGTTGGAAGTCAGTGTCTTTTTTGATTGCTATAAGTACACCTCTTTTTTTTGGAAGAGAAATTAGAGTAGAAAATAAGAGGGAATTTGTTGCTACGACAAAGAGTGGCTGAAGTTGGAGTTAGGTGCGTCTCTTGGACACATAAGATGTCACTTTCAAGCTTTTCAGCAGTACGCCATAGAGATTGTCTCTTTGCAGGGTGGTTGAGACCTTTGGCGTTTAAAGATACTATTGTGAATGGCATAGTTACTGTTGTGAATAAGTGATGGCTTGTGGGAAATTGCAGATATGTCTTGGTATGTATAGTAAAGTCAGCTCCTTTCAGTGTAACAGGTATCTTGGGTTCTGGATATACGTATATTGCTAAAGAAAAAAAACACCTGGAATAAAATCTTAAATACAGAAAACAGCTATCCGAAATGAGATCAATGACAGCAGAAACAAAATGCGGCGGTTTGTGTTACACACAAATAAAAGCAAAAAATCATCTTTTACCGCTGCAGTGTGGAACAGTTAATAAAAAAAAAACAGCTGCAGTGTGGAACAGTTAATACCAGAGGCAAGGAGAACAGAACTTTTAAATTTCCTGCAGTTGAAGCGTGTATCTGGATAGGTCGGGAAATATTTGAACACCCTCAAACGGACGTGGTAAAGGGCCCTTCATTCTGGCTTTGACATCATTTTTTCTTTAATGTGAAAAAAGTGAATCCTCATCAGGAGCCAGATTTGTCTGACGTCTGACCCATACTCTGACTCTCCCACTCTAAGTTCTGATGGTTTGCCAAATATGGGCACCTTCATTGTGGAACAGTTAATACCAGAGGCAAGGAGAACAGAACAAATTTCCTGGAGGGGGAATTATAGAATTAGTTTGTGGAACCCTCAGGAGCCAGATACTTCCATTGGTTGATGGTTCCGGGAATTTTGATTGTAGTGGTATGATGGAGGAGTACGTCTTGAAGGGAGCGAAGTCGCTTCTTTGGGAAAGTCCGGGATTATTCCCCAATCTTTCAACAGACGCAGGCCTTTGTGGAGGTCATTATTGATATGTGTGGATCCGTTCTTGGTGACAATCAGCGTGGCCGGATAGCGCCATTTGTAGAGAATTTTGTGGTTTAGCATACCTTTAGTTATGGGGTTCAAATCTCTCCGCAGTTGAAGCGTGTATCTGGATAGGTCGGGAAATATTTGAACACCCTCAAACGGACGTGGTAAAGGGCCCTTCATTCTGGCTTCTGACATCATTTTTTCTTTAATGTGAAAAAAGTGAATCCTCATAAGTACATCTCTTGGTACTGAAGCAGCCAGGGTTTCGCAATTCTGTGGATTCTATCAATTATTATGTCACGTGTTGTGGCTTCAGGTAGAATTGTGCATATGAGCTCTTTAGCATATTTGGGCAATTCCGGGGTGGCAATATTCTCTGGGACCCCCCTTAACTTGACATTGTTTCGTCTCGAGCGATCTTCCAAATTGGCCAATTTGGCCCTGACCCAATCTTGTTCCTCCTTTACCTCATCAATGGAGTCAATGATATCATTTACTGTAGTGGACCATTCCATCATTCCCTTCTCAATAGTAGATACTCTATTGTCTAGTGAGCTGACATCTGCAGTGAGTTTAGTAAATAGGGTAGATAAATCATTTACTAGGGAGGAATGTAGTGATATCAGCATTTCCTTCAATGTTGTGTCAATAACAGGCTGACCAGATGTGGGGAAAGACGCCATTGATGAATGTAAGGCCTGGTTAGAATTTAGTGAGTTGAAAGCCTGGGACTCTGACTGAGGCGGCCGTGGTGCCAATGCATCCATCCTCATTTTAGCTTTGGCTGGGCTATTCATTAGGGGGTCACTCTCTGGGTCAGGATTAGGGGAGCTTGTGAATTCTCTTATTGACAATTTGCCAGGAGGGCTATTAGGAATTCCTGTGTATATTCCCTGAGGCGCCGCTGTGCCGGCACAGCGGCGCCATTTTGGATCTGACTGACCCGCGCTCCTGGAGGATATAGTAAAGTGGTGAGTTTTTGGGGCTTGTGTTCTCCCGTTCTTTTGCGGGACATTATGGAGGCACCTGTCCGGACGTATATGGGGTTATTTAGGAGGTGTTTTACCGGTTCCTGCGGTCTCTATACGTTCTGGTCTGTCCCCCTCACAGCGGAGCTCTGGTTCAAGCGTCCATTCTCCTTGCCGGCTGGCCACGCCCCCCTCATGTGCGTTTTTTAACCGCAATATTTTGTGGTTGTAGATGTGTTCTTGCACGCACATATACATGTCTGTAAGCAGGTGCTTGTGGGATGTCATTGAATGCATTGTATGTGTTATTGTATGTGTATGTGGTTACACAGACAGTTACAGGCTGCCGTTACAGGCTGCCCAGGATAGTAAAGGGCAGTGGCGGCTGGTGCTCAAATTCTTTTTTTTTGGGGGGGGCGCAACCAAACTGAAAAAAAGGTGTGCCCCATCAATTGCTGCCAGTGTGCCCATCACTTGCTGCCAGTGTGCCCCATCAATTGCCGTCAGTGTGCCCCATCAATTGCTGCCAGTGTGCCCCATCAATTGCTGCCAGTGTGCCCCATCAATTGCTGCCAGTGTGCCCATTTAATTGCCACAGGTGTGCCCCATCAATTGCCGCCAGTGTGCCCCATCAAATGCTGCCAGTGTGCCCCATCAATTGCTGCCAGTGTGCCCCATCAATTGCCATCGGTGTGCCCCATCAATTGCTGCCAGTGTGCCCCATAAATTGCCATCAGTGTGCCCCATCAATTGCCTCTACTGTTCCCTATCAACTGCTGCCAGTGTGCCCCCCCGCCCCGGCACTTACCTGTCTCGGCACTGTCCTTCACGCTCTGAGTCCTCCATGTCTTCTCCCGTCCTCTATCTGTCATCTCTGCTATGATTCGAAGCCTGATAGGCGTCCAATCACAGCGCTTGTCGCTTCAGCCAATCAGGTGACAAGGTAGCCAGACCCGAGCACCTGATTGGCTGAGAGGCGGGTCAGGGTTAGGGAAGCGATGTATTCGCTTCTCTAACACAACACTGTGTAAATAGCGAACGTACAGCAGTCCGCCCGCTGTTTACCAATTTGGCTCTAATCAGGACGCCTATTCGAGCCGGCAGCTCTAATCAGGCACTTCCGAAAACACGCCCGCCGCTGTAATTCACCTGAATAGGGGGCGGCAGCGGCGACAATAGATAGATTCATGAATATATCTATTGGTGATAGAGTGGTGCAGGAGAGAGGGGGCGGCGCTGCCACTGGGAAAGGGTTAACTATGTCTAGACTCTTTTCCCGGGCTTTCTGAGTGCTGACCCCTGCTGTAAGCCACATAAATACCAGGGCTCAGAGCTCTCTCCTTTCCACTTGTAATTTCAGAGGAAGAACTGCTACACCAGGGGGGTTATTTATGAAAGGCAAATCCACTTTGCACTACAAGTGCAAACTACAAGTGCAAAGTGCACTTGAAATTGCACTGAAAGTGCACTTGGAAGTGCAGTCCCTCTAAATCTAAGGGGTAGATATGAAATGAGTGGAGTGGAAGCTCTGCTGATTTTATCATCCAATCATGAGCAAGCTAAAATGCTGTTTTTTATTTTCCTTGCATGTCCCCCTCAGGTCTACAGCAACTTTACTTCCAAGTGCACTTGCAGTGCAAAGTGGATTTTCCTTTAGTAAATAACCCCCCATGCACAGTGCCTTGATAAAGTATTCACACCCCTTGACATTTTCCACATTTTGTCATGTTTCAACCAAAAACCTAACTGTATTTTATTGGGATTTTATGTCATAGACTAACACAAAGTGGCACATAATTGTGAAGTGGAAGGAAAATGATAAATGGTATTCAAATTTTTTTACAAATAAATATGTGGAAACTGTGGTGTGCATTTATATTCAACCCCCCTGAGGGAATACTTTGTAGAACCACCTTTCGCTGCAATTACAGCTGCAAGTCTTCCAGGGGATGTCTCCAGGGGCGTAGATAAGGGGGGGGGGGTCAGGGGTGTTCAACCCCCCCCCCAGAGCATCCTGGCAAAATGCCCAGACAGTGTCCCTGCTGTTTAGCATCAGCATCAGCACAGTTCAAGCAATCAGAGTTTCGGAGTGCAGCAGCCAGCCCCCCTTCTATTGTGCCCCATCCCCTCAGTTTAATAAGGGGTCCCCCTGAAAAGCATGAAATTACTTTGAGGTCTCAGATTCCGGCAATTGACAGTGCACAGTTGAGGGAAATCCTAGACTCCTCCTCGAGGTATCATATGACAGTCTGGGGGAGTTTCTTTTGGTGGGGGCTTAAGTAAAGGGGGGTGGGTTTGCTGTCGCAGAAGGAGGGAGTTTCCTGTAGAGAAGTTTACAGGGGGTGGTTAATGGCAGGGATTTTCTTCAGGGAAGGAGTTTGATTGGATGAAGAGAGATTTTCTTCATAATTGGAAATCTTTGCTGGGGGAGAGGGTATTGACTGAGGGAGATATTTTTGCTTTGGTGGGTCGGTTTAGAGACAGGGAGGTTTATTTTTTGGGGGGATATTTGAGGGAGGGAGATATGTTACAGTGGGAATCTTTGCTTGGGTATGGAGGGTTCTTAGGAGGGAGAGGGTTTTTTTTTTCTTTTAAAAGAGATGTTTTTTTATGTTTATTATACTTACCCAGGTAGATAGAGCATCGATCCAATCTTGCATCTGAATCTATCTATTGTCACCGCTGCCGCCCCCTATTCAGGTGTCCGGCCCCTTGTCGGGTGCCGGGCATCTGAATTACAGCAGGGGGAGGTGTTTCTGGAAGCGCCCTATTAGAGCTGTAAGCTCTAATAGGGGACCTGATTAGAGCGGTGTGCTCTAATAAGCTTCCATAAGTGTAAACAGCGGGCGCAATGCTTTGCGCTCGCTGCTTACACAGTATTGTGTTAGGGAAGCGAATACATCGCTTCCCTAACACAGACCCGCCTCTCAGCCAATCAGGTTGCCGGTCTGTGTTACCGGTCCCCTGATTGGCTGAAGTCACAGGCGCTGTGATTGGACGCCTAGGCGTCCAATCACTGCAGAAGACAGGAGGAGCGCGGGAGAAGATGTCGGGTCGATGAGGAGACACCGCTCGCCGCCTGACAAGGTAAGTGCCGGCACATTGGCAGCATTTAATGGGCACATTGGCAGCATTTAATGGGCACAGTGACAGCGTTAGATGGGCACAGTGGCAGTGTTAGATGGGCACAGTGGCAGCACTTGGGGCACGGTGGCAGCTTTACATGGGCACAGTGGCAGCGTTAGATGGGCACAGTGGCAGCGTTAAATGGGCACAGTGGCAGCGTTAGATGGGCACAGTGGCAGCATTTAATGGGCACAGTGGCAGCATTTGAGGCACAATGGCAGCACTTGGGGCACAGTGACAGCGTTAGATGGGCACAGTGGCAGCGTTAGATGGGCACAGTGGCAGCGTTAGATGGGCACAGTGGCAGCATTTAATGGGCACAGTAGCAGCATTTAATGGGCACAGTGGCAGCGTTTGATGGGCACAGTGGCAGCGTTTGATGGGCACAGTGGCAGCGTTTAATGGGCACAGTGGCAGCGTTTGATGGGCACAGTGGCAGCATTTAATGGGCAAAGTGGCAGCGTTTGATGGGCACAGTGGCAGCGTTTAATGGGCACAGTGGCAGCGTTTGATGGGCACAGTGGCAGCGTTAGATGGGCACAGTGGCAGCATTTAATGGGCACAGTGGCAGCGTTTGGGGCACAGTGGCAGCGTTTGATGGCACAGTGAGGCTGTTTGTTTTGCCCCCCCCAAAAAATTTGAGCACCAGCCGCCACTGATGTGCAGATACATGTTAACAGCAGTGGCTCTTTTCAGCCCATCACTCAGGTAAACAGGCTGAGCAGCTGACAAAAATTGGAACATCTGGGATCCTGGCTGTAGGTATTTATGGTATATTTGCCATTCCATGGGCATTTAGAACATATGAATGAGATCTAAAGCCTGGTTCACATGGTAAGTTTTTTTTAGTTCAACCCCTCGGACTGAAGAAAAAAAAAACTAGGGAGCGTAGGAGGAGCTTGCTGTACTAATGAGTACACTACCGCACCACAACTGCATGCATTGCGTTCTATTCAGTGGAATGGGGATAATTTTTGCTGCGCTGCATTGCAAAGTCTCATGGCCCCACTCTGCTGTCACATGTTTTTACCGTACCTCCCCCAACATAAAAGTGTAAATGATGCCTTTAATTTTGAACGACTTGAACACCCCCCAGGAAAAAAAATTATCTACAGCCCTAAATGGGGATCATTTTTGCTGCGCTGCTTTGCAAATTCTCATGGCCCCACTCTTCTGTCACAAGTGTAAATGATGCCTTTAAAGTGGAGTTCCACCACCCCAAAAAAATGTAATTTATATGCATAAAAAAAAAAAAAAAAACATTTGCAGAAAATATATTTTTTTACTCACCTCTAAATGCCTGTTGCTAGGGGGTCCCTCGTAGTCTGCCTCCTTCAGCGCCTGGGCTCTTGACGTCACTTCCCTCGGCGCAGGAAGGGAGAGCAGCTGTGCCCCCTCCCTCTTGTCAATCATCTGGGACATGTCACAGGTCCCAGATGACTGCATGGCCAATCACGGCGCATGGCGCCGCTCACGCATGCGCAGTGGGTGCCCGGCTGTGAGCGCCCATTTCACTCAGAGGAGATTGGTGGAGGTGATTGCACATCCATTGTTTTTGAGGCACGCATTGCATCACTTATTTACAAGCAATTGGGACATTTCATTTTCTTCAGAATTATCACAAGTTTTGCACTTTTGTTTCATCTTTTCGAGTTTTTAAACAGAGTTTATTTTTCACCTTTATATTTTTATTATTTATATGTGGAGTTTGATAGTTTTGAATAAGCGCACCATTAATTGCTTTTTAAACTATTTCCTAGAG
Organism: Lithobates sylvaticus; assembly: GCA_028564925.1. Taxonomy (NCBI): domain Eukaryota; kingdom Metazoa; phylum Chordata; class Amphibia; order Anura; family Ranidae; genus Lithobates; species Lithobates sylvaticus. The sequence continues at coordinate 173,636,258 of CM053029.1, forward strand.
TGTGAGTTCACTTACTGAATGGTAGCAGCTGTTCTCTTATTAGTTTCATTTAGAGTATTTCACAGTTGGAATTTTACTTTATCATCACCACCATAGCAGTGCACAAGTTTATATTTTAACTATTGTATGATAAAACTGGTGGCTTGTCTTACGTTCTTAGCCCAGAGGCAAAAGAACAGACAGAGGACCCTAAAAAAAATGACTCAGAGGAATGTGATCTGTACAGCTGCTGATGAAGCAGAATCCACATTCTTTTCACATTTTATTTCCTAGAAGCAAGGATGAGGCCTGAAACATAAATCACAGTATTTCTAATAAGTGTGAGTGCTCTCAGGTGTGCTCTGTTGCAACCTAGCTGTTTTGAATTACTGAAATGTACAGAGAGAGACACAGGGGGTTATTTACGAAAGGAAAATCCACTTTGCACTGCAAGTGCACTTGGAAGTAAAGTCACTGTAGATCCAAGGGGGACATGCAAGGAAAATAAAAAACAACATTTTAGCTTGCACATGACTGGATGATAAAATCAGCAGAGCTTCCCCTCGTTTCAGATCTACCCCTTAGATTTAGAGCGACTGCACTTCCAAATGCACTTTCAGTGCAAAGTGCATTTACCTTTCGTAAATAACCCCCAAAGTCATGCCAGCTGCAGAAAATAGTCAACGCTCTATAAACATGGTTGGATGGTAGGGGTGCCCAGAGTTTGATAACACTGCTTGATTGCCTCTATATCATAAAGACAGGTGATCCCGAACCCTTTTAGAGTTGTTCTTCCCAATCTTAAAGTGGGGTGCCACTTAAAATTTTTTTTTTAAAAGTCAGCAGCTACAAATATTACAGCTGCTGACTTTTAATAATCAGACACTTACCTGTCCCAGGGTCCAGCAATGCGGGGGAACGAAGCCCCCCCCCTTCGTTCCCCGCTCCGCTCGCGGCGCCGGCATTTTTACTGTGGGCACCCACTGCGCATGCGCTAGCGGCGCCGCACGCTGCAATACGCTGCACAGTCATCTGGGACCTGTCACGTGTCCCAGATGACTGACTGTGCCGAGGGGAATTGATGTCACCAGCCCGGGCACTGAAGGAGGCAGACTACGAGGGACCCCTCTAGCAACAGGCATTTAGAGGTATGTTAAATTTCTTTTTTTTTTTCCAATAATTTTTATTTTTTATTTTTTTAGGAATTTTCAGCTATTTTTTTTTTTTTGGGGGAAACACCACTTTAAACAGCTTCCAATGCCCTCATGAAGTTGAACCTTAGTAATCATGGAAATGCATTGGATTTGACATCTTGTGTCATCTTAAATAAGGGCTAATAAACTAATGCCTGGTACACCCGATTTTTTTTTTGCAGGCTAATCTCAGATCGAACCTGAAGGGTTTACTAAAGTCAAGAAAATTCTCGTACGACAAAATAAGAATTTGGAAGTGATGGAATGTGTTGTAATACATTTGTATTGCATTTTAGAACAACAGCTGTACTGATTAACCAAAAATCGTACGATCTGGCATCAAACAAAATTTTTTTTCATGCATGTCCGATCGGATAATATCGGATGAACTGTCATGATCAGCTCTCGAAAGCTCTGTACTAATGATCCGATAATCTTACGGACGCTTCGAAAGCGGCATTTTTTGTACGATTTTCTGATTGTGTGTACGAGGCCTTAGATTTCTGAACTCTACAACAATGGGCGCGACATTCACTTTGTTTCATTAACAATTTATTATGTTTAAGTTCATGACTGACTGTTGGTTTTGCACTTCCCCTTCTCTGAAGAGCTTGGCTGAACCATAAAGGCTAGGTCCAACTTTCTGACATATTTGGTATCTTATACCCTTAGTTGGGGTTTAACATGAAACATTGTCATAGTCTGCTGGCCCTCACCCCCAAACAGCCCAAACCCTACCCTATTGAATCCAGGGGTTCTTCTCTCTGGAGCACCCTGTGTATTTTTAATTTGGTACAGCTGTGCTTGTGTTTAGTTGTGCCATTCAATCACAGGATCACAGAGGGACTAGTAGAAAAAAAAGAACATGTGCGGTGACATCACAGTGTAAGCAGGTTGAGTTTGGTGCTGCCCCAATTGGGAGGGTTAACTTTCTTCCTGGATCTTTCTTTGTGGGCTTTCTTGGGTCCGACCCACATTTGCTGTATAAAATGAGACAAGTGTCCGATCTGAGGCGTGCTTACTACAGGATATGTTGCCTACTGCCGAAGCCAGGGCACCTATGGCTACAGAGTACCACACCACTGAGATCTACAATTGGCCCGAAGACACAATGGACTCTATCCTGTGCAGGTATGCTGGGGCAGCTACAGTACCAAGCCTGAGTTAGGGATTAGGGATGTTAGAAAGAGACTGTGCACCTTGTTCTGAAAGCTGCGAATTTCCAGTTAAAAAAGTTGGGTCAGTTAAATACATTGGGGTATGAAGACAGCAGCACAAAAGTATAAAGCGTGAATATTCAAGTGTCACCAAGGGTAACAAAGGTTTCACATGTAGCCTGTGGTAAGTGTTTACCTGTGATAGGAGGGACAGCCTCTTTTAATATGGAGTTGTTGGCACACTCTTTGTGAGTGGACTGACTCCCTTAGCAACGGGAGCAGAATGGCACCACAGAGGTCCCCAGTCTGTGCACAGGTACGGAAGAGAAAGAGTTAATGCAGGTCATCTGTTTAAGTAAAGGTACCTCATGTGTAAGGCAGTGACCCTATCCAAGGTGCCTAGCATGGTGCAGAAGAACCCACCCCTGGGCAGGCCTACTATGTGACCCACACTTGGCACCCAACAAGGAGGGGAACATGGAGGAGTGTGCCACCTGCCTACCCTACAACCACACTTGTATTTAACCAATAACTCTTCCAGCTCTGTATCCGAACTTCTGTATTTTGGTACAGACCCGGGCTGAAAAGATAGTCTGCAGGAGCCTTATAATTGCATCCACTATCCACTGATCGTGGTTGTAATGTTTGCAGGCTCCAATGCAAATAAAATTATAAATGATTTAATTAATCTTTTTTGTTGTGTTTTTTGTTTTTTTAAATCAATGTGGGTTAATTTATTCTTTTTTTACACGGGTATAGGCAGCCTATTAGAATTCTTTTGGATGACTCAGTGGGGAAGTTTGTGTGACAACAGTACGGGGGAGAAGTTCCCTGTACCAGTTGTCACATTTTGAAAGAGCGTGGCCAATGTGGGCGGAGAGTGTGGGAACAGAGTTCTGTGAATGCTTGAACTACAAGTACCGACCGCCTAAGTGGCCTTTGCGGCTGTCGGCTTGTAGTTCCCAGTGAGCACTGTGGTAGTTCATTGATTCTTCCTATCAGTTTTGAAACTGCCTGCCTGTGCAACGTATGGGTAGACAGCTCACACTGACAGTCTGCTGGAGACCTGCATGGCACCAGCGATATGCTGATCATGGGTTTAATGCTTTTTAGTCTCCTACAAAAAAAATTGTAAATGCACATTTTACCTTCCAAAAAATAATTTGCATTTATTATTTTTTTTGAAAGGTGAACTTATCCTTCAACTTTGGCAATAAAACCTGGAAGCTGATTAGTTTCTATATAGAGCTGCGCCAGATTTTGCATGCTCCCGTTTTACTAAATCTCCCCCAGTGTCATTTAGTGGTGCCTTTGACCCCCATACACATTCACCTGAGATCTTGAACTCCAGAATTTCAGTTCAATACAATTCCTTGCTGAAATCACCTGCTTAACTGGTTGTTCCTGTTTTCTAGGCAGAAAATATTCTCATTGAAAAAAAATGTAATTTTCTTTTCTATGCTAATTCTACCCTTATGTCAAGTATTCACTGAAAAGAACCATAAAGTCAAGTAGTCATGAAAGAATCTGAAAATTAATTTAGCTTCTGCAGCCAGAATGCCTGCGGCTGCAGAGGATGTCAATCACCTCCTCTGTGAGGGCAATGAATTTGCACAGAAATATTGGTCTCAATGTAATTGACAGTTCTCATGCATTTTTTGCTTTGTAAAAATGTACAAGTTAAGCTGTTAATGTTGTCCCTTTCATTTAACCACGTGACCCCCTAGCCCAGTTCTGACATTTCTATCATACATGTAAAAATCTGCATTTTTTATTTTTTTTATTTATTTAGAACCTCCAAACATTACAAAGTTCTTTTAAGCAGAGGCCCTAGAGAATACAGTGGTGCGAGTTGCAATTCTTTGTGTCACACAATATTTGCTCAGCGTTTTTTCAAACGTAATTTTTGGGGAAAAAATACTTTAATGAATTTTATGAACACAAGCACAATATAATACCTGATTAAATAATTTATCCATAGGCGGCGCTCTAAAAGCCTTTACAGGTTACCAGGTTGGAGTTACACATGGGGTCTGGTGCTAGAGTTATTGCTCTCACTCTGACCTACATGCACGTTTACATTTGCACAAGAGCACAGGGGTACATGGGTCCTTGAAATTTTTTTGCATTATTTTATTATTTATTTAAATGTATTGTTCTTTACACTGTACCTTTATTTTTGGATAAAATGTATTGCTATCACAAAGGATGAACAACATCCCTTGTGATAGCATGGGCTGTGGCAAGTTCTCTTTAGCCACCTGTGAAACTGATCAAGAGACTGTATAGCCACTCTGATCACGTTTACTTTGAAGAAAATCGTCGGCAGATAGAAAAGTACCAGGATCATGGTATAACCACTTTAAACCGAGGCCATATATATATGGCCTACGGGCAGAAAGTGGTTAAATGCCAGTGTTAGTTCAACTAATTCAAAAGTTTAAAGTGTATTTAAAACTAAAATCTTTTCACTTTGTAGGGAGGCACTTGAGTAGGGAAGGGTAAAAACCTATGTTGGGTTTCTATTGCTGTCTCTGTCCCTGCTGGGGACATTCACCTCCTGTATTTGTCCTTGTAATCATTGTCTCTGCAACAGAAGGCAAGGGAAAATGAGACTCTGATTTGTCACTGGATCGAGAATAGAAGGGAAATCTTTAGATGGGGGCACCTATTCCAGTGACAGCTGCGTAAAAGGAGATGTCCTCTACTTTGCTGAGATCTCTTACTACCTGTTTTGTTTTCAGACAGGAAGTGAAGGAAAAATCCTGCCATAGGGACAGAGACAGCAAAAAAAATGTAAGAGTTTTAACTCGTTACTACTATATTCCAATACTCCAAGTTACTCCCAATACTTCAAGTTTTCCCACAGTATGCCAAGTTACTCCCAATATTATAAGTTACACCAAGTTACTCCAGATTGCTCCCAATACTCCAAGTTACCCACAGTGCTCCAATAATACTATATTCCACTATACTCACAGTGCCTCAGTCTTTCCCCTAATTCAGTACTCACAGAGCCTTTACAGTAACCCAGCTCTCCTGCAGTCAGTCCTACCAATGTGTCCCACTCCCACACTCACAGCGTGCCCAAGCTCCTTTTTTCAGTGTGCCCGTGCTCCTCCTTTCAGTGTGCCCGTGCTCCTCCTGTCATTGTGTCCCCTGCATGCTCAAGCTGATCCTCCTGACAGTATGTCCCAATTCCCAGCTCCTGCGCCCTCTCTCACAGCTTACCTGCTTCTCCCTCAGTGATATCAGTGTGTCAGCCTCTGTCTCTCTCTTCTCGTGGCGGACCTCCTCCCACAGATCGATGCCTCTCCCGTGTCTGGCAGCTTGCCTCAGCATGCCTCCTCCTCATCTCCCCAATGGGGACACAGGCATAATATTGACCTATTACACATGGATTTCTTAAAGTGATTGTAAACATTGACCTTTAAAGCAACCCATTCAGTTTAAAATAGAAATGAAAGGCTAAACATTTGTGTATAGATATAAATACCCCCCCCCTTTTTTTGTAAGTGTTTACATTCCCTCTGTTCTGAGCTGCATAAGAGCTGGGGGAGGAGAAGCAACCCTACACTGAGCTTCCCAGTGAAAGGCTGTGCAAGGGGGGTGTCAGGGAAAGTCTGATCATTGACAGAGAGCAGGCTGCGTTCCCAGTACACGGTGTGTTCTCCTGCTTAGTGTGGTAGTTTTTAACCACTTAAGCCCCAGACCATTTGGCTGGCCAAAGACCAGAGCACTTTTTGCAATTCGGCACTGCGTCGCTTTAACTGACAATTGCACAGTCGTGTGATGTGGCTCCCAAGCATAATTGATGTCCTTTTTTCCCCACAAATAGAGCGTTCTTTTGGTGGTATTTGATCACCTCTGCGGTTTTTATTTTTGGCACTATAAACAAAAAAAGAGCGCCAATTTTGTAAAAAAAAAGCAATATTTTTTAAACTTTTTGCTATAATAAATATCCCCAAAAAAATATATACATTTTTTTTTTCCCTTAGTTTACCATTTGTGTAGTGTGACTGGTTTCATCTGAGTTTCCCTTTTACCGATTCATACCATGAAACGTACTTAAGATAAAACCCAAATCCTCTTGAGGATTACAAACATGATTCTCCTAGTGACGTTACCTCATATATAATATCACCCACCGTTCACAACAGTCTGCCGTGAACCAAAGTAGCGCCTCCAATTAATAATTACTAGCTTGTAAAAAGGACCATTCTGGGGAATAATTTATTTGTTCTCCTCTAATTACTGTTATGAGACCTATATAAGGTGTTTACCATCATACAAGAGAGCCTGCCAGGAAAACATGCTCTCTTTGTATGGCAGTAATGTAGTGTAGAATGTATTTATTAATGTTCCCAGGTCTCATACGTATTCCTGTCACATACATGTTTCCCTCTTTTCCTCAGGAAAATTGCCTGTCCTCACACATTATAATGGTGGTTGGGAGTGTCGTCATTCCTTATTATTACCTGTGGGATCCATTATCTGAGGTAATAATTGGAATTTTACCAGAAACATTAGATCCACAGAAGTGAAGTGATTCCTGGAAAGTTAGTAATCATTTATAAAGATAAACAAATTGATCTGACTCAGTTGAGATGTGGCTTGCATTGGTTTGATAAGCTGGAGAACGAAACTGTATTGGGATTGTACACCCCATTAACACTCTGCAATCCCTAAAAAACATACCTAAATTATAAAGAAAACGTACAACAAAGGATGTAGGAAAACTTTAGGCTGTGACCCATTTAAATACATTTCAACCATGAAATAAATTGTAACTTTTATTACCAAACAGAACCACTTTGAACCACTGTCCACTCAAAGTTGGCCACATTACCCAATAAAGATTACCTGTGACATTCTGATGCTCCTGTACCTTTTCAATGGCTATTGATGTAACATTTAATACTGCATTCATTGCATTTTAAAAATAAAAACTTATTGTAGCAGAAAGATTGACCACGACAAGGAAGAATCAATTAAAAGGGAGCGTGGGTGATGGAACAAGTCAAAAGATCCAAAGGAAGGATGTAGATAATCCAGAGCTGAGTCTAGGTGATAGTCCTGAAGTAAATGCTGACACCACCTAATGGCAGAGGAGAATATAAAGGTTAAAGGTTACACTTATTGGCTAGTTCTGTTCCCGCCAAAAGATTTGTCACCAATCTAGCACTCAGCTGACTGAAGATCAGCCCAGCAAAAGCCACATCACACTGGTGAGTCTGCCCAGCAAATAAGGTAAATCTTCCCAGGGACAGCAGACAACTTGTTGCCTTAAACACAAATCAGAAAGAACAAACAAAGCAGCCCTAGAGTGGCATTTACAGCCACCATAGCCCTTTATTAAATATATAATTAAATTAAACGGGTGATAGTGGGGACAATCCCATGGGACTACCTTCCTACTTTTTCTTAATGGCCCCAACATTCAGTTGGTTTTGTTGATTGCATCTTGCTTTCTGCAGGAACTAGGAGCTCTCTGAGAAATTCAGAAATTTTTCCTGCAGTATTTTTCTGCCTCTAGACATCCTAGAGATGCTGGTCTGATGGCCAGCATCAATCATTCAATTTCCTCTGAGCCCAGGTCATCCTGGACCTGCTCTAGTCTGTGATTGGACAGTGAACGGAGAAGCAGCACAGTGATGAGCTCACTCTCTGTCACTATGTTTTCTCATCCTATCAGCATACTTCTTTTCAGCACATGAACCTATTGGCTCTTTGTACTGCTTCTTTCTCTCACATTCAAGCTCTGCTGTACAGAGAATTCAAGAGGCTGATAGTAGGTCAGAATCAGGTATTTACTGTGCTTGCAATACAAAAACATATTCAGTGGTGTAATAATTATTACATAGCTGCATTTAAAAAAAAAATTCTGCCTAGAGTTCAGCTTTAACGTGTATCCAAAACATTATTTTTTAGTTTTGTAGTAAGGGGTTAGTGATAGTGAAATGAACCTTTGCGGCGATAGTGACATGAGTGGTTAGACCTTTGTGGCGCTAGTGTGGTGAGAGGTTAGATCTTTGTATTAATAGTGTGGTGAAAGGTTAGATCTTTGTAATGATAGTGTGGTGAGGGTTTAGACCTTTGTGGTGGTAGTGTGGTGAGGGGTTAAGCCTTTTTGTGATAGTGTGCTGAGGGGGTGGACCTTTGTGGTGATAGTGTGGTGAGGGGTTAGACCTTTGTGGTGATAGTGTGGTGAGGGGTTAGACCTTTATGATGATAGTGTGGTGAGGAGTTAAGCCTTTTGGTGAAAGTGTGATGACAGGGTGGACCTTTGTGGTGATAGTATGCTGAGGGGCTAGACCTTTGTGGTGATAGTGTGGTGAGGGGTTAGATCATTGTAGTGATAGTGTGGTGAGAGGTTAGACCTTTGTGGTGATAGTGTGGTGAGAGGTTAGACCTTTGCAGTGATAGTGTAGTGACGGGTTAGACCTTTGTAGTAATAATGGGGTGAGAGGTTAGACCTTTGTGGGGTTAGTGAGGTGAGCGTTTAGACCTTTGTGGTGATAGTTTGGTGGGTGTTTTTAGACCTTTGTGGTGATAGTGTGTTCAGGGGGTTAAGCCTTTGCGGTGATAGTGTGATGAGAGGTTAGAGCTTTGTGGGGGTAGTGTGGTGAGGGTTTAAACCTTTGTGGTGATAGTTTGGTTGGGTTTTTTAGACCTTTGTGGTGATAGTTTGGTGGGGTTTTTTTGACCTTTGTGGTGATAGTGTGATCAGAGGTTAGACCTTTGTGGGGGTTTAAACCTTTGTGGTGATAGTTTGGTTGGGTTTTTTAGACCTTTGTGGTGATAGTTTGTTAGGGTTTTTTAGACCTTTGTGGTGATAGTGTGGTGAGAAGTTAGACCTTTGTGAGGTTAGTGTGGTGATGGGTTAAGGCCCGTACACATGATCAGAAAATCGTACAAAATTTCAAATCGATTGTATGATAATCTAATTGTGATCATTCGACAAAGATGAAAATTTTTCTCGTACGATACCAGATTGTACGATTTTCATTTAATCAGTACAGTTTTCATCCAAAAATACAATACAATACATTACATCACTTTCAAATTTTTCTTCTGTCGTACGAGAATTGTCATATTTTAGGCCTTTGTAGTGATAGTGTGGTGAGAGGTTAGATCATTGTGGTGAAAGTGTGATGAAGGGTTACACCATTGTGGTGATAGTGTGGTGAGTGGGTGGACCTTTGTGGTGATAGTGTGTTGAGAGGGTGGACCTTTGTGGTGATAGTGTGTTGAGAGGGTGGACCTTTGTGGTGATAGTGTGGTGAGGAGTTAGATCTTTGTGGGGTTAGTGTGATGAAGGGTTAAAGAAGAGAGGGAAATTCCACTTACTTTAAAATGCTTGTACAAGACAATAAGTGAAGTCCAGTCCAGTGGAACACAGATAGGAAAAGGGGTTTTAACTTTTCCGTACTCTGCCTACAATTAAAAAAAAAAAAAAAAAGGTCTTGGCTTTAGATGTACTGTAGGGGTTGATATTAGTTTTTTTGTTTGAGGGCTTTGGGGGGGGGGGGAGGGGGGGGTTGAAGGGGGTGCTGACATGCTAGTTACATTTTTAAGGCTACGATTATGGGCTTACTTATATTCTGACAAAAAATTCACTGCAGGTGCGTCTTCTGGGTCCACGTGTTTTGATTGATGGATTGATTCCGCACCAGTGGATGTTCAGTAAAAAGTCACATTTACTGATTTATATATATGCTTAGGCTTAGCTTTCAGGGTGGGGTGACCAAGCTGCATTGCTTAAAGAGGAAAAAAAAAAAAAACGCTGACAGGTAAGATTTTTATGGAAGAAGAGAACCTATTGGTCACTTCTGTCATAAACCCTTCTCCCTATTTATCAGCATTTATGTACACTGAGCCACCTGCGCTGGTCTGAGTACATTTATGGCACTACTCTGTGCCGTGATGACGTGAGTCCTGTGATATTAAAACAAGTATTATTATTATACAGGATTTATATAGCGGCAACAGTTTTTACAGCACTTTACAATATAAATGGAGACAGTACAGTTACAATAAAATAAAATTCAAGAGGGTTAAAAGGACCCTGCTTACAATCTATACAATCTGATAAAAATTCAGTTAGTTGGAGTTATGATAGGCTTCCCTGAAGAGATGCGTTTGCAGGGATCGCCTAAAGGCAGCCATAGTAGGAGATAGCCAGGCAGACTGAGGTAGAGATTTCCAAAGAATGGGAGAGGCTCTGGAGAAGTCCTGGAGATGATCGGTTTGGGTGATATTTGGAGACAAGATTGGTGATGTAACTTGGAGTAGAGTTGTGAATGACTTTGTATGTTGTTGTTAGTATTTTGAATTTCATTTGCTGGGCAATCAGAGGCCAGTGAAGGGATTGGCAGAGAGGGGTGGCAGAAACTGAGCTGTTATTAAGGTGGATGAATCTGGCAGCAGCATTCAAGATAGACTGAAAAGGTATAGCCTATGAAGAGGTAGGCCTATGAGAAGTGAGTTGCAAGGCGAGAGATAACGAGTGAATGAGTAGGCGAGTGAATGAGTAGCTTGGTGGTTTTATTGGTTATAAAGGGGCACATTTTAAAGATGTTACAGATGTGAAGTCTACAAGCTTTTGACAGTGATTGGATTTGGGGCTGAAAGGATAGGTCAGAGTCTAGGATTACACCTAAGTACCATGGCATGAGGGGAGGAACTGAAAGTTGCATTATTGATCCTTTTGGAAAAGTCTTGGAGGAGTGCATGAAGGTTTTAGAGAGATTTAGTTTAAGGAAATGGTGCGACATCAATGCTGATATGTCGGTTAGTAAATTAGTAATGCATGAGGAGACTGAAGAGGTGAGAGATAGAATTGGGTGTCATCGGTGTAGAGGACAAGGTGATATTGGAAGCCGTGGGAGGTTATCAAGTGACCAAGAGAGGAGAAGTAGATAGAGAAGAGAAGGACAGTTTCTGTGGAGTGCTGCGGGCGAAAGCCAGACTTTAGGGGTCAAGAAGTTTGTAGACTAAGCGTTCTATAAGTTTAAGGGTAAATGGGAGCATGTTTTAAGTTGTTCACTTGGGTGGGGGCTTTTTAAGTGAGCGCTTTTGAAGTATGGGAGTGATCTGTGCATGGTTTAAAGGGAAGGGAAAGGTGCCAGTAAATGGTGATAAAAGATGTGAGTGGGGAAGCACAGGATAGAATAAGAGGGTGGCCGTAGAAGCTGCGAGGATCTAGGGGACAATTTGTTAGGTGGGTATCTGAGAAAAGTTTGGTAGCCTCTTCAGTATTCAAAACAAAAAATATATAGATGGGAATTTAAATGTACATTCTAGGGTATATTCTACACCGATTCATGAAGTATAAAAGTATAACAAATTTCATTTAATAGCATATTGGTAAAAAAACTAATTTTAAAAACATATTCACAAAGAAGGCAGTCGCATAGATGTCTCTTTTGGCCTTGGGCTCCAGCTGTTTTTCCAACGTGTTTCGCAGGCCGCCCCGCCTTATATACCCTAAAAAATTGTACTTCAATTATACATGAAGATATGTGAGAGAATTATACATTTATGACATAGTATCATTAAATATTTCACAATTACTTGCTTAACTTAGCAACCAGTACATAAATGTATTGTATCCACCATGGATTTGAAAAAAAGAAGGGATGGACCAGTTATTTCATACTATATTTACTAACTAGATATAGATATTCAAATTGGTCATATAGAGCCACACTCCATCAACTTGATATAATTACCTGTATGAAGATTACATGGAGTGCCGATAGCAATTAGTCTGCCAGGCCCGTGTGGAACAAGACCAAATCCTCCAATTTTAGCCCTTTACCCAAGAGGGTTATCTAATAGGGAAGTCTATATATTGAAATAACTAATTCCAGTAAGCTTGAAGTGTAAGTACAACGAGGAGTGCAATAAAAATTAGGTGATGTAAATTTCCATGCAGAGTGGGAATGAAGGAAAAAGGGAAGGGGGAGGGGACGAGGGGGGAAGGAAAGCAGGAATGTGGATAGAAAGGGGAAGGGGGTGGGGGAAGTGGTGAAGGGGAGGGTAGGGGAAAAACAGGAAGGAGGGGGAGGGGAAACAAGGGACGGAAGGCAAGGGTAGTGAAATGAGGAGCAGGGGAGGAGGAGGAAAAAAGGGGGAGGAAAGAAGCTAGGGAAGCATGCACCGGTATAAGAACAAATTGTTATCTCACATCAGCTTAGAGATGCAAGGATTTAATAGAATGTATGTAGTCCATAACAAGGGAAGAAGCCAACTGATGGAGGTTGTAATCAGAATGAGGAGAGGGGGTATTGGTGAGGTTGGCAGGAGTGCAGAGATGGTGGAATACAAGGTCAAGGGTATTACCATCAGAGTGAGTGGAAGTGTGTGTTCATTGTGTTAGGTCAAAAGATGAGGTTAAGTTGAGAAGTTGAGCTGTAGCCAGGCTGTTAACATTAACAGGGATGTTAAAGTCACCAAGAATGATAGTGAGTATTTCAGAGGAGAGATAAGCAGGGCAGCCAGGCAGAGAAGTAATCAAATATGACCTCCAGATAATTGGACACTGCATGGAGGAAATTGCCATAAGTCTGATGTGTAAAATGTATTCATGCGCCCATTATGTTTTGGTTATTATATATTATTATTTTAGTCCGAGAGGTGCAAGGTTTGTTTAAAGTGTGTGTTGTTTATTTAATTTTTTTCTATTTCGTGATACTTTAAGGACTAATTTGACATATTTTGTTTGTAGGTTTAATAATAAAAAAAAAAAATATTTTTTTTTTTTTTTTTCCCACCTCAGCGAACATTAAAGAGACTTTTATTCAACTTAACGTTAATTTTCGTCTCTTTCTTTAAGTCACATCATTTGTGGTGTTTATCTTTTCATTTATAAATTTATTGCATATAATTTTCCATCTTTTTTTTTTTTTTTTCCTTTCCCCCTTTTTCCCTGTTATCTGCCCTTCTATGCGAAATTATTTATCGTGTAATCTCCTCCACATATCTCCACGTATCTTTGAATTCCTTCCATGCTGTCCATTTATCCCTCTCTTCTCCCCCCGTTTATCTTTCCTCCCCATTCTCATCTATATTTTCTAGATTTTGTATCTTACTCATTTGGAATATTAAATCCCTAATGCTGGGGCTTTCTGCTTCCCTCCACTTTTTTGGAATGAGGCTTTTTGCAACGTTTACGAAAATGGGTATCAATGAATTTTTATATTGTTTGACGGGAAGGTCTGTCCCGTGAAACAAACATGTCCATGGATCATCCGCTATTTCCACCCCTATAACTTCCTTTATAAGCTGGCAAACTTCCTTCCAATATTTCTTAATGACAGGACACTCCCACCAAATGTGGGCTGTAGTTCCTAGTTGTTTGCATCCACGCCAGCACTCTGACGACTGATCTGTTACAAATCGGCTGGTTTTGTCTGGTGTCATATACCATCTTGCGAGGCATTTGTAATTTGTCTCTATCATCCTATTATCTACCACCGAACTGTGTAGTAATTTTAAAATGTTCTTCACTTTCTGTGCACTGCAACGTGTCCCTAGATCATTTTCCCATTTTTTGATGTAAGGCGGGTCCTCCAAGTCGTCGCCCTCTGATTGAATTTTGTATATCCGCCCTATGTTCTTCCTTGAATTCACCTTTAGACAGAGCTTTTCTAGTGGTCTATACTGCTCTTTGTCCCTTAATGGATGGGGTAATTTTTCTGTAAAATGACTCAATTGTAGGAACCGCCAGACATCTAATTTCATTAAACCCGTGTCCTTATTTAGTGCATGATACGTTTTAATTTTGCCTTGGTGTATTATGTCCTTTAGTTGTGCATTCTCTTTTTTCAACCAATTTCCCCCCACTTCCTTTTTTCCCGGTACAAAAAAATAATTTTGCTTCAAATATATTAAGGCGGGTCCTTAGTCCTTAGGTTTAATAATAAAAAAAAAAATGATTTGATTAAAAAATAAAAAAAAATAAAAAAAGACCTTCATGAGGCCAATAAATCACTGCGACTCTCATGGAAATTGGAGAAAACAGACCAATGCAGTAATAGGGAGAGGGTAGGATTGAGGTTGATATGTATAAGCTGTGGGGTAGAAAGTAAGAGCAATTTGTGGACAGAGAACACTATTGTTAGAAGTAAGTGTAGAGGGAGCGTATCAGTGGAAACAGAGTGGGAATCAGACTTCATAAAAAAATTAAATATCAAATGTTGGTTTGCTTGACATCTTTCCAGCGTTCTTGTTGTATCTTCATACTGCTTTAGTTATCCTGCTTTATTTAAACTGCGGTGTTGAAACTGCTACAACAGTCATTAAAGAAACACTCAGAAAAGAAAGATGGTGTCTGCGACTGACCCCTGTCTGCGACTTCCTATCAACAGCTATTAAAACAAGCAAATAAAATGTGTCCTAGAACTAGACATGCAGACCGCAGAGCGATGACACACTGTATGCTTTTCAAGTATTTTTTTTTTTTTTTACAGGTATTTATATAACCCTGGAAATTTACGCAGAAGTTAACATCTTGTACATTCACATCAAGGAGCTTACAATTTAAGGTCCCTAAACCTCACATACATAAACATACTTGGGCCAATTAACGTCCCTGGTGGTATGATTATTTCAGATTTTTGATGCTCAAAGCGGTACAATGTTTTGCATGGAAATTTGGTGATTTATATTGTAGGCCTGTAATTCTTAGGAATAACACACTTAAATCTGTCCAAATAAGAGTCTAGTAGACAGCCTGGGTATGATAAAGTTTGAAACACAAAATCATAAATTATAATATAATAAATAACTATAAATAATTATAACAAATAATAATATAATAATAAAAATGATTCAATAATGTAATCAAATCCCAAAAAATTTAATTTGCTCAGTTGCAGAATTGTCGCTGTCATTACTTTCAGTGTTTGATGACGAATTTCCCCACAAATCACTATCAATTCTGCAAGTGATTCTAATTTATTATCGCTGTTTTCTAGCTGGTCTATGGACAATCTCTAATTTCCAGGCAGAAAGAACAGTATATATAATATAAAACTGCATGCAGGGCACTGGACAAACCACTAGGGACAAAAGAGATGTGAAATTATTTGATACAGTTATGTAATCTGTAAGATTACAGTGCACTGTATGTATTGTGTGTGTTTCACTTTTTGAATTTGGTGCCGTTCTCCGTCCCCGGGCGTCACAACGCTCGCAGGGAGCGAAGCCCGGCTCTGTGATACATTGAGCTGCCGCACACTGCGGGAAGACATCGCAGGATCCTGGGGGCAAGGTAAGTAAGCTGTACCTGTGGCTCGGGGTTACGACTTTTGGTACTGAAAATCCACCCAGAGCCACACTCGGGAATACCGTCACGGGGGTTAAGACAGGAGCCAATTAACCAAATTTGTCTATGGAGTGTGGGGGGAAACCCACGCAAGCAAAGGGAGAACATGCAAACCTCATACAGGTAGGGACTTGGTCAGTGGCAGCTGGTGTTTTTTTTTTGGGGGGGGCGCAAACAGCCCCCCCTGTTGGTCGGTCGGTCGGCAGAACCCCCCCACCTACCCAGGCACTTACCCCATCGATTGCAGGCGGGCAGGCTTCTCAGTGGCCGGGTTGCGGGCACCTATGGGCGGGTTTGCGGTCTCCTACGGGTGGCGGGTAGCGGCTCCTGTGTCCTCTCTGCATCACAGCGGCTTCTGCCGTGCAGATCCTCCCTCCTCTTAGGCATCCAATAGGATTGCCTGTCCTTTCAGCCAATTGGGTGACCGGTGTCAAATCCAGCTTTTCTGATTGGCCAGGAGGAGGATCAGTGTTACAATAGCAAATATTGATTCGCTGTTGTAACACACCTGGGTGGGCTCCGAGCGCACCCTCTGCGACCTGAGTCCACCGTAAATTGAAGCCTATTAGAGCCTCTGGCTCTAATCGGTGCTTCAAAAAAAAACAGTCCCCCCACATTGGAATCCATGCGCCAGTGTACTGAAAGGGGCCGGACGCATGGATAGGACGGGCCACCCCTGGTCTTGGTTGGGATTCAAACTGTAAAACAAAGTGCTAACCACTAAGTCCTTGTGTACGTAAACCCTAAATT
The DNA here is from genome assembly GCA_028564925.1 of Lithobates sylvaticus. Taxonomy (NCBI): domain Eukaryota; kingdom Metazoa; phylum Chordata; class Amphibia; order Anura; family Ranidae; genus Lithobates; species Lithobates sylvaticus. The sequence goes on from CM053029.1 coordinate 173,652,670, forward strand.
AATGACATTTTGTTTGCTAATGCATTGTGTATCATAAACAATTTAGATTTTTTATTTTATTTTTCTAAATTTACATTTAGAATTTACATAAATAAATTTTTTTTTACCATATTTATTTCATCCTTTGTTGCATGTTTGTGTTGCTAGTCATCTGCACATCCTTGCAGTCATTTTCTGTCTACAATGCAGTTACCTGAATGAATGAATGAATGAATGATTTGTATAGCGCTGCAAATGCGAACTGAATCGCCTCAAGGTGCTTGGTCTGTCCTTGTTATCCTGCTATATTAGAAGAGGTGGGTCTTGAGTTTTTTCCTGAAGGCCTGATGCTTTTCTTCCAAGCGGATGTTGTTTGGTAGAGCATTCCATATCCGAGGTCCCTGTACTGCGAATCTTCGTTCTCCCTTAGATTTGTAGCGGGCTTTGGGGAAGAGAAGGCGGTTTTGGTTTGTTGATCAAAAGCTGCGATTTGGTATGTATTTTTTTATTTTCTCACATACCTGTGCTGCTTGTGGTCTCTCAAGTGAGAGTATGACAGGGTGACAACACAGAACAACAATTGAGAGAAAGGTACAGAGCATTGTAATGTTCAAGAAGTGCCTGAACAAGGATCTTAATGGCAGGATCACAAGGAGTTATATTAATGAAAGTTGCAGATGTAAACATATGTAAATTTACTTTTAGATTTACTGTAACAGTATTTTAGTGATCAGGTTTATTTAGGTATCAATGCACCGCTATACTGTATAGCATGACATAGGCAAGGAAACGTATAAAAAAGGCGATATCAGATATCGTAAAAAACTACGCATTTATTTTATTGGATGTTTTTTTTTTTTAAAGATTGCTGCATGATATTTATCCAACAGAAGTGAATTAGCACGTGTTGCAGTGCATTGTGCTTTCTTCCTTATATTTACATAAATCATTTTTGACCTCTGGTAATTAAGGTCTTGTGAGTTGTTGGACTCACTTAATAAATGACCTCATCAATTCTGCAGGGCATTAGAGCAATACGAGTCTCGCAACCCCGAGTGGAAGACGCAGTCGCTTCAAGGACGTTCGCGGCTGAAGGCGTCTTGCCCTTGTGTGAGCATCTGATTCTCCGCTGGGATTTATTTAACAAAAATAACCAAGCAGCGGGAGGCCTGGAACGTCCATCATTTACTAGCAAGTGACAACATGTGTAAGAGACACCAATGGGAAGGTTCATTATCAAGGCAAAATTTATATTTTTAACATTACATCAATTATAAAAGATAAACTGCAGAGATGCTCAGAAAAGGGAAATGGTATTGAAAGAGTTATTCAGTTTAAGTGTAATAGTGACAGTTTATGAAAACCAGAACCAAAACCAGTAGCCAATAAGTCATTGTTTTTCCTGTGTATAGATAAAGACTATATAATTCTGGTAACAATAAGTATGTAGCACTATTCACGTAGAAATATTTTGCCCAGACTTCAGCCCTGTAGCCAGGCACGAGGTATTTTCCACAGCCAGATGGTTGCAGCCCTTTCATGCTTTTGCCTGTTACACAATTACAGCCACACTACCTACCGTGAAAAACACAACTTAACAGCCATCTTACTATGCTAGCACCTACTGTGACAGAACAGCCCCTGTTAGTGATAGATGGTGTGTATCTGCCATACAGAATCTCAATGAGTGGCAGTAAAAGGTCTGTGGGTAGCAAGGAGTTAAGCACTGGCCACACTTTGCTCCCCACCTGGGGTATAATTTTGTCTTACCTGGGTTAAAAAAACAAATTTAAAGCCACCAGCTACACACACTGGAGCTGCTGACTTTTAATAATAGGACACTTACCTGTCCTGGAGTCCAGCGATATTGGCACCGCAGCTGATGTTTCCATCAGCTGTCTGGTTCTACCGCCGCCAATGTGGGTAAGGGAACCCGGCAGTGTAGCCTTACGGCTTCACGCCGGGAACCCTACTGCGCATGCGCGAGGCCCCGCTCCTCTCTCCTACTGGCCGGCGACAAGGGGAGGAAAAGGATGCCTTGCGGTAACGTCATGGGCCGCGGCGTGGACTGCCAGTAGTGGGAACAGGATACCTGTGAAAGACAGGTATCCTTTCCTCCCTCCCCCCGAAAGGTGCCAATTGTTGCACCAGAGGGGGAGAGGAGACAAATGAGCTGAAGTTTTTGGGTGGAACTCCGCTTTAATTAGTGGTGGTGCTGAGAGAGGAGAAGCAGGCTGTAAGGGAACATGCCTGCAGGACTGAAGCCAACCCGGTGAGGTCTATCTAGCCAGGAGGCTTATATTCGTTTGATGGACTTTTGCTTTGGGATATGTTTTCTACCCCTGCGCAGGAAGCCTTTTCTGTTTGCTTTATTTGCTGACCAAATAAACACGGGGGGGAAGTGGCTGGATTACCGTTCTGAAAAATCTTCACTTGAAGCTAACCTCCCACACTACCTAGGAGGGTGCTACATCCACCCCCACCAAAAAATGGCCACGTCCTCATTGGCCTTGGCCATCAGCCCCTACAAAACATTTCACAATAATCTAGGCAGAGTATCCCACGAAATTGGAGATAACAAATTAACAGTGCCATGTAGCATTCCACATATTGGCATATATGTACAATAAATTAACAGTGAAAAAATAAAGTCCTCTGTACAAAGGACTGTATACACACATACACGGCACCCCCCACCAAAAATAAATGGAGAGGTGTGATGTCAAAGTTATCCTAACTAACCCATAGCTAACTATACATACACATATGTATATACAGCACAACAGAAAAACGCTGTAGTCACTTTCAGCAGTCTTCACCTGAAAAGGAAAAAGAGTTACACAATCTGAAAAGGTACATCCTATTTACCAGATGTGTTAAAGCGTAAAAGAGAATATACAACATTACTTTCGAAATTGAAGCATGTATGAACATATATACACTTGGCTTTATCTTGCCACGGAGATCCATTCAGAGCCCTGGAAGACAGGGAAACTTCAGAAAAACATAGCAATAGCAAAGTCCTTTAAAGTGTTTGTAACCCTAAAAAAAATAAATGGATCCTGTTCCCTTAAAGCATGTGATACAGCACAGTGCTTGTGCTGTGTAATTTGGCCCCTTGTATAACCTAAAATACCTGGCCCGTCCTGCCTGGTTCTGCCCTCCTCCCTGTAAACTGACCACAGTTTATCATGGCTGCTGAGCCCTCACACCGTGGTCAGTTTACGTGCCTCTGTCATCTGCAGCTCTCCTCTGTCCTCCTCCCCCCGCCTGTCAGCTTGTGACAGTGCCGCTCTGCTCCCCGCTCCTTCCCTTCCTGCTGCTATCATAACTTTATTATGATCATACATCTCTTCTGTTAAATAATGATATGTGTCCCAGTGTCTGTGCTGTATAAAAAATATGGAGATTTAAACCTTTTTTCTGGCGCTCACGTGACTGCTCATCTCTCTCCCCCTCTCCTCCCGACTGACATCAGCGGGAGTTCTCTGCCCCTCCCCCTGTAGTTGTCAGCCCAGGAAAGGAGAGCGGCAAGCAGTCACATGAGCGCTGGGAGACGCTCTGAAATAAGGGGTAAAAATGCATATTTTTTATACAGCACAAACACTGGGGCACATATCGTTATTTAACATGAGATGGGATGGTATGATCATAATATAATTATGATAGCAGCAGGAAGGGAAGGGGTGGGGAGCAGAGCGGCACTGTCACAAGCTGACAGGCTGGGGGGGGGGGGGGCAGGAGGACAGAGGAGGACAGAGGAGGGCTAAGTAATTGAGTTCAGGCTCTGCTAGCCAAAGTCCATGAACCCAGCATGAAACAACTAACCAGGGAATCCTTCCCCATTTGGCAGGAAAGAAAGGGCACCCCATATACCGGGCAACAGCTTAGCCTTAAGTCCTCATAACAGAAACCTTTTCTCCTTGGTGGAACGTACAGACTTTTTGCCTTTTTGATTATATGGCCTCATTTTCTGCCTGAGCCACGGCACGGGTGGGGATAGGTCTGGCCTCCTTTCCTCCTTTGCCTCACAGTCCCACTCTGTGCTGGCCACTGACCCCCAGTCTGCTATCCCCTCTTCAATAGACATGTAGACCCCACATCAATGATCCCTGACACCTCCTCACCTAAGCAATCTGCAGACTCCCATTTCCCAGATCTCCCACTACAATCTTCCAAGCAATGCCCTCCAGTGATACCAGAAAGATCTCTGGCAGACGGGTCCCCTCAGCCAGCTTCTAAGCACCTGGGTCTCTGCATTCCTTCCCTCAGGTTGCCCACCTGAGGCCTCCCTCAGCAGCTTGTGCCTGGGAGAGAAGCATGCCCTCCCAAGACTGAACTTCTCCATTCTGGGACAAGACCCAGAACCCAATGTGCCCAAAGAATAAGTACAGCTTGCCTTCAGAGCCTACCTCTCTGGGATACGCTAGGGCTGCATACATATTCATGCTGCCATCTGCATAATTTTACACCTACTATCCAGAAACTTCTACCATCTCTAGTATACAGAGGACGCCATAGGCAGAACAAGAAGCAGCTGACAACACTGAGAAGACCTGAATAGCAGATTGTAGCTTCACTGATTACAGTTTGCATAATATGCTTTTGCCTGTCACACAATTACAACCACTACTTAGCATGTGGCAACTACATTTTTCAATCAAAACACAACTTAACAGCTATCTAACTATCCTAGCGCCTACCTAGGAGGGTGCTACAAGTTCATACAATGAAACAGATGCAGAAAACAAGAAAAATAATTCGTAACCTTACAACCATTGTTGCAGTTCTGCTCTTTGGGTTCTTCTTTTGCCTCCATCCAACTTCTTCATTGTTGATGGAGCTTCTGTAGCCAGTCAGGTAAATGTACTGATGCTGTTATTGAAGATATCCGAGTATTAATATGTGTTTTTCATTACATGTTCAAACTAGGGTTGCCACCTCATCCCTTTAAACCCAAACACATATTTATTACACAGGTTCTGAGGCTAATTAAGGTGGTAATTAAACTCACTTGGTTCCGTATCTGCATTAAATTAGCCCCAGAACCTGTGTAATTCATATGTGTTCGGGTTTAAAGGTATTAGGTGGCAACCCTAGATCAAGCTGAGATATTGTTTTTGTATTTATGCATAGTATACATCCTGAGCACAGTGCGCATCTAAGTAATTAGTGAATGGTCAGCGAGCAGGATGTACATGTGTCTGAGTGTGCTTCTTCCCAAAGTTGGAAGTGCCAAGATTACATAAATCTATCTTCTTTACTGTGAAAAAAATGTAAACTCCTTATACAGTATTTCATTTTGTATGTTTTATCCACTGCAACTAATGTCCTTGGCATACTAACGCTGTCCATTGTCCATATGGTTCTCGGAAAAGTACAGCAGATGTTTGCAAGGCATTCTTCAGATATGTTATTCTATTTAGTTCTGTACAACATTGACCACACAGCCACGCACATTACTGCATTTCAGCAGTTCATGTTAGAGTTTAATCAACTGAAATGGAATCTCTTGTTACCTTCACTATAATAATTTATCGATAGACAGATATATATAGTCAGAATAGGCTATTGAATGACCTGCCTTCAGTTAACCGAAATGTGATTATGTAAAGTTAATTAAAAGCAAGTATATTTAACCTGACAATTTTTTTGCAACCTGTGTTCCCACTGGGAAGATTCCCCTTTTCTATTTAACCTGATGGCTATTGTCAAAGAGACAATCATTTTTTAGAGTTGTCAACAGAGCAAGAGGTTAAATAATCTAATGAAGATAACGATTTGTTAACAACTGTCTAAGGTTGGAACTCCCCGTGCTTTGGGAATATTTCCCCTCATTTTCTGGACAATCTCCAGGACAGGATGTGAAGAATAATCTCCCCAATAGACACATATAGCAAAAAATTACCATAAATAGGAGAGAAGAAGAAAAAGGAGGGACAGCAAGAGAAACTGCACAATTCCAGAAACAGGTGAATCAGTGAGCAAAAACAATGCATTGGTTAATATATATATATATATTTTTTTTTTTAAGATTGAATTTAGTTAGCCAATCTCGAAAAAAGAAAACCCATGTTTATGTATTTCATCTGATTAACTGAAGCGAATATTCATGCAATTTTTTGTGTGAACCTTCTAAACTCACTTAGCAAATCAGTTTAATTGACATATCAGACTCCCTGTTTGTGAAAAACAGGCATCCACTGGGTCCCAGTGCTAAGCAAGCCACACAAAAATGGACACCACCCAAAGTCATCCTAGCTTAGTTATTAATTTGAGTAGTTGCCATTTTTGTGTACACTAGCTTGGACAATGCATAGTCAATCGTGGCAACTAATGACCAATATACTGGCATTTTAGGCAATATGGGGACAATAAACATGGGTAGCACACTGACAGTCCTATCAGTAGGTGGCTAATAAACAGGGGAAGCACAATGGCAATTTTAAAATGACAAAAAATGGGCAATTGTGACAACATGTGGGCACCAAATGGGCAACCATGATCATTTAAGGCAACAAACAGGTAATAGTGACAATACATGGGAAACAATCAGAACTGTGACAATATGTGGGCAAAAAACAATAATTTGTTGGTAGGAATGAGCTAAGCGTAGCTGGTTTGGTTTGGCAAATATAAGCAAAGTTCAGATCCTGAATACAAACACCTTTGAAATCTATAGTAGCCAAAGTTTCTGCTGGCAGCAGACAACCTTGGGCGTTGGGTACTGAAAAAGTTTCTGAATGCCTCACTTAGGCAGACAGTCACCCCATGCCGCTGTTCCTCCTTTCACTCACAGAAGGCTCCCACATTGCCAACGAGGCAATATAGTGCCAGCCTCTGCAGTATTTTAAAAGCCAGCAGATACAAATATTCTAGCTGGTGATTAAAAATAAAACATGTATTTTCCAGCCCATGGAGTCCAGTGCTGTTATCCTGCAGTTGGTTTTTCTCATTGTTGCTGGATCCCTGGCACCGCCACCTTTGATTTGGGTGCTGGCTGTGACTTCCTGCAGAATCATTCCACTGCAAATGTGTGAGATTGAGAGTGAGAGTGGCTGGGGTTATATTTTTTTCCTGTATTCCAGTAGCTGGGGCAAATAAACTTGCCTGCTAAAGGTTACAGCTGAAGATGGCAGCATAGGGTTGGCAGAATAAGAGCAGGGTTGCAGCTCATGCTTGCCCCATAGAGACCCTCATTTGCCATGTAGTTGCCCACTCCATTATTTTGTCTAGGTCTTTCGGTAAACTTTCCATATCCTGAAGTGAAGTTATTGCCCTGCATATTTTTGTGTCATCCGCAAAAAATGAGATTGAGCTATTTATCCCATCCTCTATATCATTTATGAATAAATTAAACAGAATTGGTCCCAAGAGAGAGCCTTGGGGTACCCCACTTACAACTCTAGACCAGTCTGAGTACACATTATTTATCACCACCCTTTGGACATGCCCCTGTAACCAGTTTTCTGGTTAACCACTTAAGCCCGAGACCATTTGGCTGGCCAAAAACCAGAGCACTTTTTGCGATTCGGCACTGCAAAGTTTTAACTGACAATTGTGCGGTAGTGCGCCGTGGCTTCCAAACAAAATTGATGTCCCTTTTTCCCACAAATAGAGCTTTCTTTTGGTGGTATTTGATCACCTCTGCGGTTTTTATTTTTTGCGCTATAAACAATAAAAAAAGCAACAATTTTGAAAAAAACACATTATTTTTTCTTTTTGCTATAATAAATATCCCCCAAAAATATATTAAAAAATGTTTTTTCCCTCAGTTTAGGCCGATACGTATTATTCTACATATTTTTAGTTAAAAAAATCGCAATAAGCGTTTATTGATTGGTTTGCGCAAAAGTTATAGCGTCTACAAAATAGGGGATAGTTTTATGGCATTTTTATTAATATTTTTTTTTTTTACTAGTAATGGTGCCGATCAGTGATTTTTATCGTGACTGCGACATTATGGCAGACAGATCGGACACTTTTAGCACTATTTTGAGACCATTCACATTTATACAGCGATCAGTGCTATTAAAAATGCATTGATTACTGTGTAAATGTGACTGGCAGTAAAGGGGTTAACCAAGAGGGGGCACTGCAGGGGTCAAGTGTGTCCTAGGGATATGTTCTAACTGTAGGGGGATGGGCTACATTTGTCACGACACTGATCACCGCTCCCGATCACAGGGAACGGTGATCAGTGTCCTGTCACTAGGAAGAATAGGGAAATGCTTGTTTACATCAGAATTTCCCCGTTCTTCCTCTCCGTGAGACGTTTGCGCGTATCCCCGCGGACCCGCGATCACACTCATGGAGCTCGCGGCAGGGTCACGCACGTGACCACACAGACGTGCCTGTATGCCCATTTGCCTGTCTGTGCCATTCTGTCAACGTAAATGTTCGTGCGGCAAGTGGTCAAAGAACAAACCTTATGGTCCATGCCTGCAGACCTCAGCTTGTAGATTAGGCGTTTATGGGGAACTGTATTGAATGCCTTTGCAAAATCCATATACACCACATCCATAGGCCTTTCCCTATTTAGATGGCAGCTCACTTCCTCTTAGAATGTTAGCAGATTGGTCTGCTGATTTCTACTAATTTTACTTCATCTGCCACCCAAATATGGTCATCGGCAGCATTAATCCTCCCCAATGGTCAACTTGGAAGTAGGATGCAGGTGCAGGAACATTTGGGCCACATGGTTCTTCTTGCCTATTGACACCTTCATCTACACCCCATTGCTATAATTCCTAGATGCAATTAAGTGCTGCACATTCTCTTGCAGAAAATGGCTGATACTGTGTTCACATAACTCAACCAACTCCTTTGTGCCAGTTGGCGGGGCAATAGCAGGAGTAGCTGAGGATGAGGATGCTGAAGAGGGTGCTTTTGAACCTGCTTAGAACTCTGTGCCTGGGAGACAGAGCGTGGCGGGGGGGTTGAGAAAGCTTGGTTAGCCACTCCACCACCTCCCTTGCATGCTCTGGCTGTATAGCACTCCCACCTCATAGCTGCATCAGAACCACTTCTACTTCTCCTTTTGGGCCTCACAGACATTTTTTAGAAGCTATAGCAAGAGCTTTATGCAGAAATAAGGTATGTGTGTGCTTATGTGGATTAAAATACACCACAATATGCAGTGCTCTGTTGCAAACAAAGGGCAGTTTTTGTATTGTCAAGAACAATCTAATTCCGCTGTTGCTGCTGCTGATCACATCAAAACAAATAAATAACGAAAAGACCTTAGCTAACAAAGTTAAACACAAAAAAAAAATAAAGCTCAAGGTGAAAAAAGGAAAATAAAATACAATGCTAAAATAACACAAGCAAAATAAATCTCTCTGTTTTTAAACTGAAGAAACAAAATGAAGCAAATGCTATGTCGAAAAAAAAGCAAGAACCCCCCCCCCCCCCCCCCCCCCCAAAAAAAGGGGGGGGGGACCAACAGCAACATAGCAAGACTGTGCTACTGACACATTGAAAAAAAAGTAATAGAAAAAGTAAAAGAAAAAATAATAGTCCTAAAAAGAAGTGGTGCTGGGTCGCTACGGTGGCACAAGCAACCTTTAATAGTGCATGGGTTGCAACTTGGCTGCAAAACATCATTGTCTAGACTCTAGCACCCAACTGGAGAGCAATACCCAAATCAGATTTTGGCTTAGTGGACCAAACATTCAGCTTTCACTATTTGTGGGCAACAAACATGTAGTTGTGAATGTGCAAGATCAAGAAATGGGCAGTTACAGTACTTGCCAGTACTTGGGCAAAAAAGGGCAGAAGACTGGCCAGAGGGAGATTAGATCAGCGCTTTCCTCCAGTCTACAGCATCACTGGATTCTAGTCTAGGCAAGTGGCGGGTAGCTGGTGGGAACTCCCGGCAGCTGTAAGACAAAGAAATTACATTGATTTTCCAGGTTCTCTGTGCCAACTCCATATATTTTCAAGCCCTGCCAATAACTGGGTGGAAGACTGAACCCCTAAGACGGTAGGCTATGTACTATGTATGCATTTCAAGAGCTCTTGGTTTTCACTGGAGTGTGCCTTTAAATTGTAGGCATGGGTTTTATAAAAATGATTTTCTAGAGGTCAGGTGGGGTACACTTAAAATGGCACCTGTTTGTGAAAGATCAACAGATTACAGCAAAATTTTTGTTATTTGATAAAATAATGTGCTGTTCCACCCATGTGCATGCAACTGTTAAAATATGGGATCAAAGCTTGTCACAGCACAAATACTGCCTAGACAAACAAACTAAAAGTACAGTCTGTATTACCATAACACATACCTCATGCAATGCATATTATGGAAAAAGCATAATTGTAACATTTCAATTATGTGTACTGCTTTTATTACAAATTTTAGGGTGTATACAAAACACAACACGTACACATGGATTCCTATGGGTATTTTGAGATGCAAACTTGAATGTGACTCTGCCTGTTTATGCCAGTTCTTTCTTACCCTAACAGGCGAAATGCTTTAGTGACGTGGCTTTGAGCCAATGATGGCAAAGTCAAAGGGCAAAGGCCACAGAGGTGACAGTCACATTGTGATAGTGTTATGCAGTGTCCTGGGTTTATACAGGACCCTTTTTCCATAGATCACGTTACCAGGTTGAAGGTCTAGTGTCATTTGTCCAGTTGCTTTACAAAGTTCACAGCTGATATCTTAAAAAAGTCCTAAAGGGAACTTTGAGAAGACCTAGCGATGGACTTACAGTAAATGTCTTCCTTACGTGTTTTCTGTCAAGGACATTCTTCGTTCATCTGCTGTATAAATATGCGTAAAGAGAACCTGTAATTTGCCCATGCAAGGAGAGGCAAGAGGTCCACTTTAAAGTGACCCTGTCACTGTGCAAAAACTGAAACAAGGCATACCAATAAAAGAAGACTGTAAATATTCTCCTTCTCAGCTGCCTGCTCTGCCGTACATTGTCCCTATCCTAAAAAAAAATCCTGTGCTAAAGTCCTTAGGGAAACCAACACTTCCGGGATTGTCAATTTCCTTACTCACCTGCAGCTCTCGCTGTTTTTTCTTGCTGATCCCCATGTCATTACTGTCTCCTGTAGGCCAAACACTATAATTATCATTTGCACTGGTTGGCAACCATTTATAAGCCAGGATTAAACAGCAACACCCATGTACATAAGCCATAGTAAACTTGTATGGAATGAAAATTAACTGTAAAGCGCAAACATTGTGCAGCCCTACCAAACAGGAAATTCAGCTGTTCACATGTTTTTTTTGTATTTGAATATGCATAGCAACAAGGTTTTTAAAACATGAGTGTACAGTGATACCATTTTGAAGCAGAACCATGGCTATTTAACCCTCTATCACTTCCTTCGACCTCCTAAGGCCTTTTTTATTTAACAAATACCCTATAGATAACGTTTCCCTTCATTCTTTTAGCCGGTATGGTAACAGCAAGGCAGCTTCCTCTTTTTTCTCTCGTGGCCTGTAGGTGGGGTTCAGCGTTCAGCATGGCGCAGCGGCAGTAACACACACAGTCTGGGTGCAATATAAAGAACTTATATTGAAGTAAAGCATAAAAACTGTCCCCAACAAACCCAGTGGGAGAAGTCCCTTCCGGGAGCACTCACAAATTCCAGTGAAGCAGGTCTCAGCCTAACTGATAGCCCCTGTTTGGAGTGCAGAATGCGGCAAATGGTAAGATGTCTAGAGAATTTGCTTTGTAGAGGGGGTTTCACCTAAAGAGACCAAGTTGTTGCCAACATCCCGAAAGTAAATTATACGAAGACAAAATACCCCCCAAAAGTGTGGGACTTTAAGGGCAACTTTATAGAGAAATTAGAATATATATTGAAAAGATTTTGACTAAAATTTATGGGGGGAGACCTAAAGATAAAAACAATACAGTTGATATTATTCAAAAATGTAGATCTCTTTTGTGTTTCTCCCAACGCGTTTCAAGATCCTAGTGTTGATCCCTTCATCAGGGTATTTTCTTTAAGGAGAGGAAAATATACATGACAATCTATAACAGAACACAAAACATGTTTGAGCATATGAAACCACGAACTGGAAATGAGCATCGTTGAGGACGGAAGAGGGAATCACTCACCAATCAACTGAATACTGCACTCATGTACTACCAAAATCCATATGTTTTTTGCAGATATATTCTACACCGAGATGTTGTACCTGAACATATAGGTCAATCTTGGATGCCTTCAAAAGCCAGATTTAAGAACTTAAATGGGTATACGATTATGACCTGAGGATCTCCACCATATAAAAGTTGATCAGCAGCCTAAGGATGACCCAAATGCCGTTGGAGTCAAGAGGCCATCATGGTATGTTAAAATACCCAAAGGTTCTAGGGAGATAAAGATAAATATGTGAATATGTCAGCAGTGTCTACTTAATTGGACACAAACATTAATTTAGTTTGATCAACACTAGGATCTTGAAACGCGTCGGACTAAACACAAATACATTTTTGAATAATATCAACTGTATTGTTTTTATCTTTAGGTCTCATATGGTGATGTATGTACCTATTAAGTTTTATACAATACTTTAATACATTTTTGTCAAAATCTTTTCAATATATATTCTGATTTCTCTATGAAATTGCCCTTAAAGTCCCACACTTTTGGGGTGTATTTTGTCTAGAGAATTTCCTCCTTGTCTGGAACCTTTCCCTGCTGCCAGTATTGTCCTTTGCAGACAGATAAACTGTCCCTACACTACCCACTAGCAAATGCATGCCCCAATCTGGGGGGCAAGCACTTAAAAATACTCTGATGACCCAAGATAGCCGCCAAGGGTCACCTGGATGACGGGTAGCCAACTGGAACGCTGCCTCCAGGAACAAGGAAACCACTGAGAAACTGAGTTTCTCATGACTTCCTCTCCAGCCTGTGATGCCGCTCTGGTCCGGCGCCACCTACAGTAGAGGAAGCAGCCTTTGCCTGCCTACAGGCAACCAGCCCTCCAGGACTAAGTGGTGCTCAAATAATGACATGGGACATGTAAATAAAAGTCTCACGAGACATGACTGTCACCTTGCTAGAACAGGACTGCTGGCAGTGGATGGAGGAGGAAGCCAGGGAGAGTGTGGAGAAAATAAGCAGAACCTTGATTTTTTTTTTTTTTTTTTTAACATAGAAGGTGGGAAGGGTGAGGTTAACAAAATTAAAATGGATTTCCACTTTTAAAGGTATTTTTTTTTATTGACTTTATAAAGTTTTGTGTAAACAAAAGCAGACACACAGCATACCAAACTGAATAAAAACAAGAAAACAATAAAAGAAAAAGAATTACAAAGAAGCAAGAGTCAAGCAGCAATACATTACTGCCGTATAGAGCAAAAATACATATTTTCAGATTTCCTACAGTATACAACATATAGTTCAGTTCAGCAAGACACACTTGGGTAGTTAAACCAATCCACTTTAAATACAGGAAATAGATAATAAAATGTAAAAAACTGGTCATAGTCATATTTATATTTTTTATATTCTATACAAACTGATACTATAGGTTGCATTGTCACAAATATGTAAAGCTGGTGTCCAGATCAGCTGATTGCAGGTAACAAGAACATTGTAAAAGGCATGAGGCTTTAAAGGAGGATGCTCACATTTGTGACCTGTCTGCAGTTCTCCCAGAGGAGGGGAGTTTAGCATCGAACCTTCAATGTCATCAGACAGCAGTTCAGCAGCTACACTCAGAGTAATTCATCATTTGTCTCGGAATGCATGCAGTCTACAAAGTCAAACTCGTTGTTCTCATCGCTCAAGAACGACCCCTGAATATTTGTAAAATACAGCAAAGGAAAATAACACTGCGTGGATTTCTTATAAAGGACACTGCAACTCCAGGTCTTGTGAGGAAAATCTTAAGCTAAACTGATGCTCTACAGCAGCAACATTTCTGGAATTATTTCCCCCAAGTGAGCCCAATATTCAGCTTTTGCATGGTTGCCTGAAGGCTGAAGTTCAGGTTTACCTAAAGCAGGGGCGTAGATAATATGGGGGGTCAGGGGTGTTCAAACCCCCCCAGAGCATCCTGGCAAAATGCCCGGTGTCCCTGCTGTTTAGCTGCAGCATCAGCACAGTAGAAGCAATCAGAGTTTCGGTGTGCAGCAGCCAGCCCCCCTTCTATTGTGCCCCATCCCCTTAGTTTAATAAGGGGTCCCCCTGAAAAGCATGAAATTACTGCAAGGTCTCAGATGCCTGCAATTGACAGTGCACAGTTGAGGGAACTCCTAGACTCGTCCTCGAGGTATCATATGACACAGCTCAAGTGTAAATGATGTCTTTAAGTTTGAAAGACTTGAACCCCCCCCAGGAAACAAAATGATCTACTGCCCTGACTTAAAGGGGTTGTAAAGGTTTGTTTTTTATTTTCTAAATAGGTTCCTTTAAGCCAGTGCATTGTTGGTTCACTTACATTTTCCTTCGATTTCCCTTCTAAATGTTTTTTTTCTTTGTCTGAATTTCTCACTTTCTGTTTCTCCTCAGTAAACTTCACACCATCATCCGAGCGGTGTTTAGTCAGCCAGAACAGCTTACTGAACAGCTTACTGAGGAGGAACAGGACGTGAGAAATTCAGACAAAGAAAACAAAGAAAAAAAACATTTAGAAGGAAAATCGAAGGAAAAGGTAAGTGAACCAACAATGCACTAGCTTAAAGGAACTCATTTAGAAAATAAAAACAAACCTTTACAACCCCTTTAAAGCATATATATATATATATAGTTTCGGCCGATATATATATAAAAAAAAAATCGCAATTAGCGATCATTGATTAGTTTGCGCAAAAGTTATAGCGTTTACAAAATAGGGGATAGTTTTATAGCATTTTTATTAATATTTTTTTTTTTACTAGTAATGGCGGTGATCAGCGATTTTTATTGTGACTGCGACATTATGGCGGACACATCGGACATTTTTGACACATTTTTGGCACCATTGTCATTTATACAGCAATCAATGCTATTTAAATGCATTGATTCATGTATAAATAACCTCTTTTTTTGCTGAGTCCCTCTGTATTTGTCCTGGTGACCATTGGCACCAGGACAGAAAGGGATGTAAAATCCCAAATTTTACCCTGGTCACCAGGACTAATAGAGAGGATGAATATGCCCAATGCAAATACAGACATTAAAAAAAAACTTGTCAGGGGTTTCAACTTATACCTATTGAATTCAAAATGAAAATGGTTTTAGATACACTTTTAGATACACTTTAAAGTAGAAAAAATAACATGATACATTTTTTAAAGTAAAAAAATGCAGCATCATTTGCCTTCAACTCAGCTATTTCCTCTGCAGTACTTTTTTTCTGTCACTAGGTATCCTCAGTCTTATGGCCAGCACCATTCAACCCATTTACTCGGCCATCCTAAACCCACCCCCAGCCTGTGATAGGACAGTAAAAGGAGAAGCTGCACAGTGATTAGCTCATCTCTTTGCCACTGTACTTTCTCCTCCTATCAACATGCTCCTAGTCAGCACATGAACTGATTGGCTCCTTGTACTGCTTCTTCCTGTGACACTCCAGCTCTACTGTATTGGTGCATTCATTTGTGTATTTTATGTCTGAATGCAGTTCAACTGTAAGTAACCTTGTATTGAATATAGAATTAACTTTTAGGGGTTAATCTAATATTATTCTCAAGGATAAAGCGAGTGGGAGTTTGGGTTAAATGTTCAAATTAGGTGTTACATAGTTACAGGGGAGTACCTAGAGCATTTGGCACCCGAGCGGATCCTATATCTTGAAATCCCCCATCTGGCACCCCCAGACTGACCTATGTTTCCCGCATGGGGATCTTGTTATAGTATACACCCATCATCATGGATAAATCTCCTGTGCCATCTGAGGTAGCGATACCGCTCCAAGGGTGTTGGTGTCTCTAATAGCCGCCCTCCCCACTCACAACTTCAGGTGCAGGCTCTGCAATCATGTAGAAAATCGAAGAAAACAGCTGAACAGCCGTACTCCGAATAACACCTTTTATTTGTGGCAAAACAGTGTAAAAGATCCAAAATCTCTTACATCATGGTGATGAAAGGTACAGACAGGCTAACGCGTTTCACATCAATATAGATGCTTAATCATCAATGCTATGATTAAGCATCTATATTGATGTGAAATGCGCTTGTCCGTCTGTACCGAGATGTAAAGAGATTTTGGATCTTCTACACTGTTTTGCCATGAATTAAAGGTGTTATTCGGAGTGTGGCCATTCAGCTGTTTTCTTCAAGCCATCTAGTATGAGATGAATCTTCAGGCTGTGTTTGCTGTCACCTGCCCTCACTTTATACCCCCGGAGCCCACTGACACAACCCACATGCAATAGTACATCAGTGGGAAGAAACGGCACTGAATTTTACAAGGATGGATGGACACAGAAGTGTCCTTTCCTCTACAATTGTTACTGAGGTATGAAACCTGTTTTGAAGCCAGATTAGAAAGCTCAGTCTGCATTTTAAGAGGTCTTACAGGAAGAAGCCTAGGGCAGGATTTGTCAAAAGAAGTGGGAAATAACTTCAGGTTGCTGGCTCTGAGGGGTTCATGCTGGGACCTGTAGTCCTTCACTTGTGGGGGGGCACATCCCCCAAAAGTGAACAACTACAAGTCCCAGCATAAACTCCCTAATGACACAGGACACACAGCTCCAATTTAACACCCCGCCTTACCTCAGAGTTTTGAGAGTTCTGTTCCCTTCATTAAGAGCATGCTGGAGAAGATCATGGAGGAGGCAGGTGGAAACCACTAGGGGCGGAGCGGTGGAGGAAGTTAAATCCTCCTCCACTTTGAATGTTGGGGCCTCAGCCTCCCTCTACATTAGGGCGGGGACGTGGCGTGATGTCACTGGTTGCTAGATGCCAGGCGGTGTGGCCCTAGTAACCAGTGGGCAGGAGCCAGCTTTGGGTCTCGGCGAGGATTCATGCGGTTAGTAAAGGGGCACTAACTGCGCCTCTGCTGCAGCCTTTTTTGAGGCATTGATTGGCAGCCCAGCCTGACCCTGTTCTCTGGAGTCCGCAAGAGGACTCCACGCTAGTTTACCTTCTGCGTGGGGGGCAGCCTGACACCTTCATAGTGTGTGGTACCTGGGGCAGACCCCCCCTTCCCCGACCCTCTATTGGTAGGCCACTGCATAGCTAGTAAGGTTTAAAAAAAGACACGTCTTATGAGTAGGGATGGGCCCGGTCTTCGATTCGAACCCATGTTCGGATCGAACATCGGGCGTTCGCCCACTCGGCGAGCCCAGAACTATTTGGGCCGCTCACATCAAATTCGTGTGATGCGAGCGGCCCGCAATGCATTGCGCTAGTCGCAGTGCAATGCTGGCTGATGATTGGCCAAGCATGCACTGTGACCCCGCATGCTTGGCCAATCACAGCGCCGGCAGCGAGGAGAGCCATAATTGGCTACAGGCAGGATGCCTGTAGCCAATTATAGCTCAGGGGCTTTAGTACACGCCCCACGGTATAAGAGGCGGCGGCCTCGCATATTATGTTTCAGTGTCAGCGTGTCAGTGTATTGCTGACTGCTGACAATATGTGCTTTATTTCTGGGGATTTGTGTGTGCGTGCTGTTAGTACAGCATTGCAGTATCACATCTGGGGGGTGTCTATAGGTGGCCTGTGAAGGGGGGCAGGTTTCCTGTGCTTAGAACTTTCCCTGCAAAAAGTGTCATTTTTTTCAGGAAAAAAGCTATTTAAAAGCACTCGCGGCTAATGAATTGATGGCTCCTGTAACACAGAGAACTGTCATTCATTGATAAAAAAAAAAAAAAAAAAAGTGTGGGGGTCCCCCCAAATTCAATAACCAGGCCCTTCAGTCTGGGATGGATATTAAGGGGAACCCCAGCCAAAAAATAAAAAATAAAATGGCGTAGGGTCCCCCTCAAAATCCATATCAGACCCTTGAGGTCTGAGATGGATTTTAAGGGGAACCCTAGCCAAAAAAAATGGCGTGGGGTCCCCCTCAAAGTCCATACCAGACCCTTATCCGAGCACGCAACCTGGCAGGCCGCAGGAAAAGAGGGGGGGACAAGAGCGCCCCCCCCTCCCGCCTGAACCGTACCAGGCCACATGCCCTCAACATTGGGAGGATGCTTTGGGATCCCCCCCAAAGCACCTTGTCCCCATGTTGATGAGGACAAGGGCCTCTTCCCCACAACCCTGGCCATTGGTTGTGAGGGTCTGCGGGCGGGGGGCTTATCGGAATCTGGAAGCCCCCTTTAACAAGGGGACCCCCAGATCCCGCCCCCCCCCCCCCCTGTGTGAAATGGTAAGGGCCTACCATTTCACCAAAAAAGTGTCAAAAATTGTAAAAATGACAGGAGACGGTCTTTGACAATTCCTTTATTAAAATCTTCTTTCTTCATCCTTCGGTTTCTTCATCTTCTCCTTCCGTCATCTTCTTCCATCTTCTTCTTCCATTTTCTTCTTCCTCCGATCCGCTTCTTCTTGCGCTGGTCTTCTCGTCCTTCTCGTCCGGCATCTTCTTCCATGGCGTCGGCGTCGGTGTCGGTGTCTCTTCTTGGGCCACTCCTCGCAATGGGGGGCTCCCCCTGTGTGAGGCTTCGCTGCATCTGACAGGTCTTTTATAATGGAGGGCACCTGGTGACCCCGCCCCCCTCTGACGCATGGGGACGTCATGGGGAATTCCCTATGGCTTTCCCCATGACGTCAGAGGGGTGCCCTCCGTTATAAAAGACCTGTCAGACGGAGCGAAGCCTCACACAGCGGGAGCCTCCCATTGCGAGGAGCGGCCCGACAGAAGAACAGATGCCGACGCCATGGAAGAAGATGCCGGACGAGAAGACCAGCGCAAGAAGAAGCGGATGTTGAGGGCATGTGGCCTGGTACGGTTCAGGCGGGAGGGGGGGGGGGCCGCTCTCGTCCCCCCCTCTTTTCCTGCGGCCTGCCAGGTTGCGTGCTCGGATAAGGGTCTGGTATGGATTTTGAGGGGGACCCCACGCCATTTTTTTTGGCTAGGATTCCCCTTAAAATCCATCCCAGACCTCAAGGGTCTGGTATGGATTTTGAGGGGGACCCTACGCCATTTATTTTATTTTTTTTGGCTGGGGTTCCCCTTAATATCCATCCCAGACCTGAAGGGCCTGGTTATTGAATTTGGGGGGACCCCCACGCTTTTTTTTTTTTCATTTTTTTTATTTTTTATCAATGACTTTTTTTTTATGAATTACTTTTAATGAATGACTGTTCTCTGTATTACGGGAGCCGTCAATTAACATTAGCCGCGAGTGATTTTAAATAGCTTTCTTTTCTGCAAAAATGACACTTTTTGTAGAGACAGTTCTAAGCACTGGAAACATGCGCCCCTTTACATGCATACTATAGACACCCCCCAGGTATGAAATTTAAAGGAATATTACACTTTTTTTGTTTCAATTTAAGCATTATTAAAATCACTGCTCCTTAAAAAACGGCCGTTTTAAAAAAATTTTTTTGCTTTGATACATGTCCCCTGGGGCAGGACCCAGGTCCCCAAACACTTTTTATGACATTAACATACATATTAGCCTTTAAAATTAGCACTTTTGATTTCGAACGTTCTAAAAAACGGTTCTAAAGCTCGCACGGACTTTAGGTCCGTTCGCGGGTTCTGGTGCGAGACGGGGGGTGTTCGGCTCATCCCTACTTATGAGACACAAGCGTAAAGAGTTTTTTAAAGGTTGGGTCCAGGGCTGTAATTACTGTGGCACTACCAGGCCAAGGGGGCAAGCAGGGTTAAAGGCTGAAGCTCTAAGGCTGAACATTTACAAACTTTAATTACCTTTTCTTTATTTGTTTCCCTCTTCTGACCACCTTTGGACATTTTTGACTAAACTAAGCATGCCAGTGGCAGGTGGAAAAGTTGCAAGGGGGGAGTCAGAAGGCTCTTTGAATTCAGAATATGTGAAGCCAGCAATCCTTTCTCTTGTTTGGAGAGCTGTATAGTTATATATTGAATATAAAGCAGACACCACGCTGTCTCCAATAGCTCATTCTAACAGCAATTATATTGAAATAACCATAACACAGGACTGGAGAACTTGTACAAATGTGCACAATCATTTAGATGTGCCTGAACAACACAATGTCTAAATACACTCTTGGGTAAGTTAGGGGCTACGTTTAAATGTAATTTTTTCTGGCTTATACTTAAATGCATGAAAAAAATCAATACTTGCTACATTACTTTTTTTTTTCCAGACAGCCTGAATTAACCTGCATTTTTTATGGACAGTCTATACACTTCTAGATGGTTAGTAACTCTGTGGCAACTTTTTAAAACCTAGCCAAGCTTAAAGCACAACTCCACATTTGCTGAGGAAAGTGAATCCACTCAAACTTCATTTTAGATATTTATTTTTACTGTTCTGTTGCATATGATGCGTGGATTACAGTCATTTTTTACTTCTTGAGTGCAAAGTGGTAAAAGTGATAAGGTCTGCCTGCTGCAATCACATGATCAGCCCCAGAATTATAAAAAAAGAAAAATGCTGGGAAAAGCAGGCAATCATGACATGTTTATTACAGAACACCCCCAAAATGTGATTTCATGCACATGTGGGCAGGTCAAGGTGACAGGATGATCATCATGTTTCCCTCATCGTTTAGTGCCAAGCAAGGGACACATGAGAGGCCTGCCCCAGAATGGGTCCTTCTGGGCTATGCTAGGCACTTTTTATAGGGTCACCACACTACGCATGGGGTACCTTTACTTGAGCCACAGTCACGACCTAAACAGATAACTAAACATCAACAAACTGTAGTAAACTCTCGATGTATTAAGCATCATCACGGTTATTTGTGCATTTAGGAGGGATATGTACACAACCGTTTTTAAGGCAGGGCAAAAGGGGCAAATGCCCTGGGCCCCATCATTGCTGTAGGGCCCAAAGCATTTGCCTCATACTTGCCAATTATTCCTGTTTAAATTCCCTTGTCCCTTGAAGTTTTAGTCCCGTGCTGTGTCCCAATATCTCAGTGTGAAGTTCTGTTACTAATGCTGCTCAGCTCTGTCCTATTGCCGTGTACAGATGACTTACCTGCAGATCCTGTGTTTACATGCAAATAACCTGCATTTATATGTAAATAGAGGCAACATTGATATTTAAATAGCTGTGGAACCGGCGGCATTGATATGTAAATAGAGGCGGCATTCCTATGTATATTATGCCCCGATGTCATATTTACCATCACTTCTGCTGAATGCCGCCCACTAGGGAGGTAATGGGGCATGCTGGAAAGTCTTGCCTACAACTGTGGTCATTAAGCCTAACATCAGCCTGTTCTGCAAAGGTAAACAAATTGGAGATGGAACACTTTTTCAAAATAACATGGTGCCGCAGCATTTTGGTGCAGATGCGTGAGGGTGTCATTAACAATTAATGGCACTGCTGTGTATCTACTAAAGTGCAGCACATTTCTGTGGTGTCAGGAAAGCGATTTTGCATGTGTTCCCGACACATAAATGTGAATATAGGCTAAACGTCTCAGTTACATTGGTGGTCAGTGTAAATCTTCTCATTACATTGGGGCTTGGTGTACAATCCTTTCATTCACACTAGTGGCCAGTGTGAAGGTCACCCTTACATTGGTGGTCAGTGTAAATCCCTCTTTACATTGGTGATTACTGTGAATGCTCCTATTACATTAGTGGTCAGTGTAAATCCCCATTACATTAGTGGTCAGTGTAGAAACTCCTCTTTATAATGATAATCGGTAAAAACAATCCAAACTTGCATTTGTGGTCAGTTTCAAATCCTCCCTTACACTGGTGATCCATGTAGAAGCCCCCTTTAATTTGGGGGTGAGTGTAAATCCTCCCCTTACATTTGTGGCCAGTGTAGAAATCCCCCTTTATTGTTGCTGATGTAAAATCCACCATTGCATTGGTTGTCAGTGTAAATTCTTCATTACATTGGTGATCATTGTACATTTTTCTTCACATTGGTGGTAAGTGCAGAATTTCTCTTACACTGGTGGTCAATGCAAATCCCCCTTTATATTGGCGGTCAGTGTAAATCCCCCCTAACATTGGTGGTCATTGGAGGTCATTGTATATTCCTCCTTACACTGGTGGTTGGTGTAAATGCTCCTATTACATTGATGTCAGTGTAGAAATCCCTCTTTATATTGGTGGGTGGCGTAAACCCCCCGTTACATGGTGGCCAGTGCAAATTCCCCCTCACATTGGTGGTCAGTGTAAATCCCCCCTCACATTGGTGGTCATTGCAAATTCCCCATTACATTGGTGGTCAGTGTAGAATAACCCACTACAGTATATACTGTACTTGCCAAAGATTTCCAGCTTTGCTCTACATAATTCAGAATTTACCACTGCCACTGATCCCATCAACCCCTAGCATTGCCACTGATCACATCCCTCTCCTCAAGCACTGCCACTGATCCCAGGAGTCCTAGGATCCCTATGAGTTTTCTGTCTATTGATGGGTCCCCTCACCTCCCCAGTCCATGGTGTGCAGGCAGTGAGGAGATAATGTGCTATAACATTTGGCAACCAATCAGTGAGCAGTAATGATGTGCACTAACCTCATGCAACCAATCATTGAGCGGTAAGGATATGCAGTAACCTCTAGCAACCAAGCAGCGAGCAGTAATAATGTGCAGTAACCTCCACCAACCAATTGGTGAGTGGAAAGGATGTACAGTAACCTCTAGCAACCAATCAGTGAGCAGTATTGATGTACAGTAATCTCTAGCAACCAATCAACAAGCAGAAGTCATGTGCTGTAACCTCTAGCAAATAATCAGTGAGCCATAATGTTTGCTGTAACCTCTAGCAGCCAGTCAGTGAGTGGTAATGATACACTGTAACCTTTGGCATGGCAACCAATCACAATCGCTGCCTGATCTGATTGAGTAAACTGATTTTGAGTCTAGCTGCTATGCTGCTATTTATTGTATGTCTCCGAGCAGGTGAAGAGCGAATTGCATGGAGGGGGGAGGCAAGAAAATGTTTGTGGATCACAGGAGTGCAGTTCATTCTGCACTCCTGTGACCCGTTTTCAGCAGACAGCGGGCTGACGAATGTTGTCGATAGATGTCACAGAGCTGGTCCAGGCTCAGGAAAGATCACAACAAAATGGTCGGGATCCGGCCACATGCCAGGACCGACACCCGGCTCAGCCTCTCAGTGAGCCGCTGAGAGCCTGAGCTGGCTGCTTCATCCCCTCCACAGCTTAGTGCTCAGGGCAGCCATCAGAAATGTTGGGGCCCCTTAGACAGCTTTAGGCCTGGGCCCCCGGGGCCTGACCACCAACATTCCTCAGGGCCTGACCACCAACATTCCTCAGGGCCCGCCCACTGGCCGTCCCACCGAATCTGACCACTGGTCATCCCCTGAGTCCTTTGGTGCACCCACTTTTATTTTAACACTATTTTAATGCTGGACATAGATGGGGATGCATCGTGGAGAGGGATGGATGGATGGTGCTGGGCGTGGATGGGGATGCATTGTGGGGAGGGATGGATGGTGCTGGGTGGGGATGGGGATGCATTGTGGAGAGGGATGGATGTATGGTGCTGGGTGGGGATGGGGATGCATGGTGGAGAGGGATGGATGGAGAAGGATGGATGGATGGTGGAGGGGATGGATGGATGGTGGGATGGATGGGGATGCATTGTGGAGAAGGATGGATGGATGGTGCTCGGTGGGGATGGGGATGCATTGTGGAGAGGGATGGATGGATGGTGCTGGGTGGGGATGGGGATGCATGGTGGAGAGGAATGGATGGTGCTGGGTGGGGATGGGGATGCATTGTGGAGAGGGATGGATGGTGCTGGGTGGGGATGGGGATGCATTGTGGAGAGGGATGTATGGATGTATGGATGGTGCTGGGTGGTGATAAAGATGAATGAGTTGCATTGTGAAAATGGATGAGAATGAGTTACATAATGAAGAGGCTCTAAACAATGTTACTAATTTCCACCCAGAGTCATCCTCATCCATTTTCCACAATTCAACTCAATCATGCCAGCTTGTTAGCACATGGGGCACAGCAGCACACACACAACTTTTGTAACTTACCCTCCATGCTGCTCTCTGGTATCTATCTGCAAATCTGCAATGCATGCACCAGATAGGGCTAGGGCCACCACGCTGATGAGCTGACCACACACTCTGACCTTGTCCCAGCCAATCACTGTGTAAACTAACTCAGCAGCAGCCAGCTGGCTCTGCCTCAGCAGGAAAGGAAGGGGACCTAGAGCTGGCCGTGACCACCTACTGAGGGGCTAGTTAGAAAGGCGGCGACGTGGGGTGGGGGGTGCGAGTAGTGAAAGGAGGCTTCTTTCTCTATAGTGGCCGGGCGCTGCAGTGGTGCAGTTGATTGTAGGTAGAGTGGGCCCACCCGCCAGGCCCCTTGGGACGCTCGGGCCCCTTACTTCAGTACAGCCCGTACCCCCCTGATGGTGGCCCTGATAGCGCTCCAGTGAGTGCTGGAGGGGCAGAGCAGACAGCGGTGACTGACTGTCATAGCTCTCTGTTTAGGAAGCTCTGAGAACCGAGCGATCAGCGGTGTTTGATCGCTCGGTTCTCAGCCTTAGAGCCGGAGGGAGACAGATGCAGCATCGGAGCCATGCTGCATCCACCTAGATAAGTATGATTCTACAATTTAAAAAAATTCGATACTTCTATTTTAATGACAGGCTGCTAGAGAAACCTTTGTTACCTTTGTCAACCACTTGTGTCTTCACACCGTTTTTCCAATGTCTTCATACCTCAGTTTGTTTTAGCGACCCGAGCTGTAGAATATGAGTGCTGGTAACTTGCATTGCACCCCTTTAGTAACTTCAGACAAGGCAAGGGCAAAGTTTTAAACAATTTACTTGAAGAATAAGTTAACATAATGACAGAGACACAGACACAATCGGCTGTACAAGCTAAAGTGACAACAATTTCTAACGTCCCTAACTACAGGCTTGTGGCTGCCCCAGCATACCTGTTGAAGCAAAAGTCCAATACTGAGTTTATGTCTAGAGTACCTGAGCAAACGTGGCCCGTACCTATGCATGGGTGTGAACTGAGCCTTAAAGTTTTTGTAAACTATCGCCTTGTAAAATAGCCCATTACATATAAAATATAAATGAAAGTCAAAACATTTTGTATAGGTATAAAAAAAAACATTATAAATACCTTTTTTCCCTTTTTTTATAAGTCATCGCATTCCCTCTGTTCTCAGCAAAAGCAATTGGACTGGCAGGAACACCAGGGATTTCACATAAAGGAAGCAAAGCAAAGAGAACAGGATACTTTCTCATACAAGTACATGGTAGAGCAGCCACAGATCAGGAATGTAAAGTGTTGGGGTAAAAAATGCTTTAATCCATAGGTGTTTACAGCCTATTGCATTAGGGTGTGCACCTCAAAGCTCAAACACACTGAAGCATAGTAAACTGTGTTACTATGCTTCAGTTTGTAAATGAACACAGTGAGTGAGTGTGTTCACCGTGTTCATTTAGAAAAGGAAGGGGCCAGTAAATGTCATAGTAGCAAGCCCTTTCCCCGCTCTCTATCCTGAAACATCCCATGTGGTGGCCGAGGGGAGAGGAGGGAAGCTAGCAGTACTGCAGGGGGGGGTCAACATGGGGTAAAATCTGGGCAGTAGTGGGAGTCGGCACCATACAGGGTGGTTGTGGTGTGCCCTGGCACACTACCTATGCACGCCTATGCTTTAATCTCAGTATTCAAAATTATCTGAGCCAAAGCTGGAAGAAACTGGTGGCAGTTCCATAAAAAAAAAAAAACCTCTCCTGTTTGTGGTGAGAATAAGGCAGGCAGGGCACACGTGGGCAATCTTATTGTGCTACTAAATAGCCCACATTCTCTAGTGATTGCCACACATGCATACCTCCCAACTTTTTGAGATGGTAATGAGGGACACCTATTAGCAAATGTATGTAGGCATAAGACACGTCCCTGACACATCCCCCTTAAATGAGAATTCTAAAAGAAAAATGATTAGTTAAGCCCACAAATGCTTTTTTACCGCTACTATTCCTCTATATTGGCTTTCAACATTTACAAATGCAGCAATTTAGAAATTGGATGAAAGGTTTAGCACTGGGAAACACCCTTTTGAAAGATAAAAAGTGCATTTTATGTACAACTATATAGATCTTACCAAAAAGAGGGACAATTGAGGAAGAAGGAGGGACAGAGGGACTTTGTTACAAATCAGGGACAGTCCCTCAAAATCAGGGACAGTTGGGAGCTATGTATATGGCTGCATGCAGAGCCGGGACAAGGGGTGGGCATGAGGGGCGGTTGCCCTGGGCACTGTGGTATCATGTGAGGTGGGGGGGGGCACCACAGGGAGATTAGGGGGGAGGGAATTTGTGTTAAAAAGGGAAATTTGAGGGGCTTCAG
Source organism: Lithobates sylvaticus (assembly GCA_028564925.1). Taxonomy (NCBI): domain Eukaryota; kingdom Metazoa; phylum Chordata; class Amphibia; order Anura; family Ranidae; genus Lithobates; species Lithobates sylvaticus. The sequence continues at coordinate 173,679,044 of CM053029.1, forward strand.
GGGGTAAGAATTGTTTTAGGAGGGCAAATTTAGGGAGGGTGTGCTAGGAGTTGTGATTTGGGGGGATTTGTGTTGGGAGTGGGGATGGGACACATAATGCCCATACATCTTGGGGGGGGGGGGGGGGGGGGGGGGGGGGGCAAATTTGGCATGTTCGCCCTGGGCTCTAAATGACCTTGTCCCACCACTGGCTGCATGTAGTAGAGATCGATCCTACAAATTAAATTTAACCGCTTCCGGACCTCCCACCGCACATTTACTGTGGTCCGGATGCACGAAACAACATACCTGTACATTGCGATGCCCACTGGGACCCACCGATCGTTGACAGGAGAGGCAGAACGGCGGTATGTAAACAAGGCAGACCGCTGTTCTGTCAGTTATTGGGTATGTTTTATAGCAGAAAGTAAAAAAAATATATTTTTTTTCAAAATTGTCAGTCTGTTTTTGTTTATAGCACAAAAAAATAAAAAACCACAGAGGTGATCAAATACCACCAAAACAAAGCTCTATTTGTGGGGAAAAAAGGACATACGTTTTGTTTGGATACAGCGCCGCACGACCGCGCAACTGTCAGTTAAAGCAACGCAGTGCTGTATCGCAAAAAATGGCCTGGTCATGATGGGGGTGAAACCTTCCGGGGCTGAAGTGGTTAATCTCAGTTTTCAAAAGGATCAAAATTTTTATTTTTTTTATTTTTCTTTATCAAAAACGTTTTTCATTACAGACCAAATGACATTCATAATGGAAAATATAGCCAATATATCAATAATAAAATAATACAAAGATCCATCATGTCCAAGGCATCACATAAGGTCAAGCCAAAGCACGTTCTGAAGCTTTTTCTTTTTTCTGCTTAATTTTTAGTGAGGATTTGCCTTGATCTGACAAAAAGCTAGAAGAAATTGGTTGCAGTTCTATTAAAAAAAAAAAAAACTCTCCTGTTTGTGGTGAGAATAAGGCATGGCCAATCTTATTGTCCTACTAAATAGCCCACAATTAATTTCTAGTGATTGCCACACATATTGCTGCACGTAGAGATCGATCCAACACATTAAATTAAATTTAATGAGGAAGTAAACCAAAAAATATGTAAAAAACAAAAAACAAAAAAGAAATTGTAAAAAAATAATAATAATACAAATAAAAAATAGTGACACCATCCACTTCCCTACTGACACCAATCTCTGCCCTACCGACACCGTCAGTATATATACACATATGCGTTTAAAGTGGTTGTAAACCCTTACAACACACTTTTTGCCACAGGTAAGCCTATAATAAGGGTTTTACTTCCTCTTTTTTCCCCACTGCAAAGTAAACGCATAGTGGGCTAGTATGCATCACATACTAGCCCATTATGTGCCACTTACCTGCAAATGAAGCCCGCAATGTCCTCGCTGGTGGCCGCATCCATCTTCCCCCTCTTCCTTCCGGGGCCATGGACTCCGGCTCTGTGACTGGCCGAAGTCGCGTGACATCACTCCCGCACATGCACGCGGGGGGCCGCCAGTCTTCAGTGCGCATGCGCCGATGACGTCGGCACAATCGTTATGGTAAATATCTCCTAAACTGTGCAGGTTTAGGCGATATGTCCCATATCTACAGATAAGCCTTATTATAGGCTTACCTGTAGGTAAAAGTGGTGTAACTAGGTTTACAACCACTTTAATCACTACAACATGCTACACTCCATTTATTTATTACAGGAAATGATAAAGCGCAGGAAATCTTCTATAGCATTCTTCATAATTTGTTACCTATGTATAGCGATCGGTCGCTAGCTACTAGCAAATGATCGTACACAATTTTAGTAACAAAAATCGTAATGCCACAAATTGCCAGTGTGCGCACAGCTAGGCTAATTGGAAGGATTACTCTTCTAGTAAAAGGCATGATGATAGGTGGGCACATAGGGTTGCCACCTCATCCCTTTAAACCCGAACACATCTTAATTACACAGGTTCTGTGGCTGATTAAGGTGGTAATTAAACTCACTTGGTACCATATCTGCATTAAACTAGCCTCAGAACCTGTGTAATTCAGATGTGTTCGGGTTTAAAGGGATGCGGTGGCAACCCTATGTGCACAGCCTATTGCATTATTGTGTGCACCTCAAAGCTTAAAGTGGTTGTAAACCCCCAAAAAATGTAAAATATGCAAGACAAAGGCACATGCAAATACAGGGGATATCTCCTAAACCATTCCGGTTTATTCAGGGTAGCTACAGGTAAGCCTTATTATAGGCTTACCTGTAGCAAAAAGTGGGGTTACAACCACTTTAAACACATATGTGTATATACACTGACGGTGTCAGTAGGGCAGAGATTAGTGTCAGTAGGGAGGTGGATGGTGTCACTATTTTTTATTTGTATTATTATTTATTTATTTTTTTACATATTTTTTAGGAGCCCCATTAGAGGGAGCTTAGGTGAAACATCAGGGGTTTAAAAAGGGGAATCTGTGCCACACAGGGTTATTAGGGTGTGCCCCGACACACCTGGCACACCCTGTGTGCACTGCTATGAGCATGATAATTATTATTATTTTTCTGTATCTGGCCAACAGGAGGCAAGAGGTTGTGCAGCAGCTGAAGAGGATCTGCAGCAATGCTGATTTTGATTGCCAGCTTACCCCTATGTTTGGGGGACCCTGGCATCTAGAGACCCTCTGATTATCACACCGAACACATAATCACTCAAAAAAAACAAAACGGGAAGGGATAAAGAGGCAGGGAGGGAGGTGGGAGAGACAGTGACAAGGGGAAAAGAGGCTTGGCAAGCAGCTCAATCAGAGGTGGCTTCTTGTGGTGTGACACACCCCCTGTGTTATTGGGTGCCCGGACGTCAGAGTGCTCCTGGGGAGGGCGAGAGACTGGATCTGCTCCGAGCTCAGTGACAGCCAGCTCGCTGGAAGCGCACGGCGACTCAACAAGCTCACAGACTGACAATCAACAGATAGCGATGACATTGCCTGGAAGCCATCAGTGAGGAGCAGATCCGAGTGCAGCCAAGGACACTGTGGCAGCAACAGGGTGACTACCAGCGCAGCAATGCCCAGCCGAGGTAGATGTGGTAGGCACACCATCGCGGTAAAGCTAAGAAGGATGCAGAGCGGCAGAGGAGCTGTCAATCATCTAAGAAGAGGTGCCTAGACCCAGAGAACCACCACGAAGGGCTCATCTGATCACTGGGGTGCGGCTGCTCAGGGGACTCATCTTCACCCATCCAGCAGCAGAGGTGGGTGCCCAGTGGCTAAGGGTGTGATCACCTTGATAAAAGGCAGAGGTGGGGGTCCAAGAAGGGGTGAGGACTCCATTACCAAAAGCTGGAGACATGACTGTGGTCTCGGGAGAAAACATAGATGAGACTCTGGTTTCTCTCAGTGCCCTAGGGCAAGAGGGCTATGACCCAGAGAGGGCCACTCAGGACTGCTGCGAGAGGGTGGTCATCAATATCTCAGGGCTCCGCTTTGAGACCCAGCTCAGGACTCTTGCTCAGTTCCCCCAAACCCTGTTGGGGGACCCCAGGAAGAGGATGCGCTTCTTCGACCCCCTGCGGAACGAGTACTTCTTCGATCGCAACCGCCCATGCTTTGACGCCATATTATATTATTACCAGTCTGGGGGCCGGCTCCGCAGACCTGTTAACGTCCCCGTGGACATATTCCTGGAGGAGATCAAGTTCTACGAACTGGGTGAGGAGATCATTGAGATTTTTAGAGATGATGAAGGGTTCATTAAAGAGGAAGAGAAACCCTTGCCTGAAAATGACTTTCAGAAACAGGTTTGGCTGCTGTTTGAGTATCCTGAAAGTTCAGGACCTGCCAGAGGAATTGCTATTGTCTCTGTATTGATCATTCTGATTTCCATAGTTATATTTTGCTTGGAGACACTTCCTGAATTCAGGGAGGATGGCAAACACACAGGTGAGCACCTGATGGCCAATGGAACCCAGTCCGCAAAAGACAGCCCCTTCACTGACCCTTTCTTCCTTATTGAGACTCTTTGCATTATTTGGTTTTCCTTTGAGCTCTTGGTCAGGTTTGTTGCCTGTCCAAGCAAGCCTGCTTTCTTCAAGAACATGATGAATGTCATTGATATTGTGGCCATTATCCCCTATTTCATTACCTTGGGCACAGAGCTGGCAGAACAGCAAGGTAACAATGGGCAACAAGCCATGTCCTTGGCTATATTGAGGGTAATTCGCTTGGTGAGGGTCTTCAGGATTTTCAAGCTATCAAGACATTCCAAAGGGCTCCAAATCTTGGGCAAAACCCTGCAGGCCAGTATGAGGGAATTGGGTCTTCTCATATTCTTCCTCTTCATTGGAGTCATTTTGTTCTCTAGTGCTGTCTACTTTGCAGAGACTGATGACCCAGATTCTCTCTTCACCAGCATCCCAGATGCCTTCTGGTGGGCTGTGGTCTCCATGACCACAGTGGGCTATGGTGACATGTATCCACTGACCATTGGTGGCAAGATAGTAGGTTCTCTGTGTGCCATAGCTGGTGTGCTAACCATTGCCCTCCCAGTCCCTGTCATTGTCTCCAATTTTAACTACTTCTACCACAGGGAGACTGACCATGAAGAGCATTCCCAGTACACTCATGTCACCTGTGGACAGCAGCCATCTTCTTTTGGAGACCTAAAAAAGACTGACAGCAAACAGTCCTTTAATAAGTCTGAGTACATGGAGTCAGAAGACCTAGAGGATGGCAGATTTTCTCACTTAACCACCAACCAACACTATGCCGAACAAAAAAAGTTAACTGAGGTATGACCTCTTTGGTAAGTTCCTCAGACTGTCCGTAAAATCTAAAGGGTCTTGATGTTAAAGACCTCATTAATAGTGCTGGCCATGTAGAAGAGGGTCATCAATGCACTGTGGATAGTTAAGCATATACAGTAGAGAATGAAAATACTAGGTGTAAGGTTGTCTTAGAATTACTATATTGCTAGTGTTTAACCAACTGTGAAGATCGCTGGGTTGGAAGAAAAAAAAAAGTTGGTACATCATCTATGGCTCTGCACATGGTGAAGGTGACTTTGTAACCTAGTTCAAATAATTACCTCCAAGCAAATGCCCCCTTTGCGTGGTCTGTAAGTGGCTTCTTGTGAGGACTATTTATTCGACAATGTGTTTCCATCAGTGTTTCCCAAGGATTATTACACCACGCAGTAGCTGGGAAATGCCATCCTGTAGGAATCACACACTAGCACATTATTAACATGGCATAAGCTGCTACGGATAGATTTTTGCAACAGTGCCATTCAATGACAAGAACTCAATAACACAGTGTTCTTTGGGGACTTAGAGGAGACACAAGGGCTGCAGAAGACCAGCTGTTGTGGAGCGGTGACAAAAAGTTAAGAACTCATTTCCTATTTTAATTTAAATTTTTTTTTTTTTTTTTTTTGGCTTAGCCCAGCTTTTGATCTGCTATTTATTCTTATTTGCACAAACAATGGAAATAAAAATTCCGATTGTCTCCGAGATGGAAAGATCTAAGGTTATCATAACAAAGCCAATACAAGGGGAAACTGAAGATTCCCAATTTTGACTGAGCAACTGGTTCTTATTTTGTCACCTCTGTGTATAAACATCTGCAGTTTTTGCACATTCTCTTAATTTGTTTACATCATTGCCATGCGTGGCATTTTTTTTAACCCTTTGGCTGCTAGGGATTCCTGCAAAATCATCTTCTTGGAAAAAAGGGTTCATTTTGTTTAGCCTTTTTTTTTTAATTTAACCAAATATTTTCCTTATCTGTAAGTGCCTTCATGTGTAGGGTCAAAATTTTTTGTGTATATATTTTTTTTTTTTTTGCATTGACACTTTTGACCAGATTATTAAAATATATCAGTGGTAAAGATGAACCTTAATCAAGGGGTCAGAGAGGTTATCAGGCTGGAAATGAAATCATACTGTGCTCTCAGTGGATTATGTTGCATGAATGTTATAGTAGCCATACATGCACTTAAATATATTATTTTTCATTATTGGCTGTCTATAGGCTTCGGTTATTTGATTGTCCTATTGAGTCATTGCTTGAATTCCAGTGGTGTACAGGTTAACTTGTCAATAAGTGTTGTGATGTTTTGTACTAGCTGACATTGCACATCGCCAAGGCACTACAGTCACACAAAAGCTTCTCAGGGGTTATGAGATCCGATTATCTTCTCCCAAAAATACTACCGGTCTGACAGCAGCACAGCCTATCCAATTTAGTTCAATCATCTACATTTCACATTGAGTTCCATCATCTGCCTCAATGAATCATTTTCATGCTGGTATTTTCATTGTATGATCACCAGCATAAATTGCTCTTGTGTGACCTTGCCGTCAAAGCTTTGTTAAAAGAATATGCAAGCCTCGTCACTAAAATCTCAAATTCCTTGTGATGTTCATGCCATTTCAAAAGTCATTCTTATGCCCCATACACACGGTCGGAAATTCCGACCACAAAATCCGTCGGATTTTTTCCAACGGATTTTGTCCGACACTGGTGTTGCATAGACACGGTCGGACAAAGTTGTCGGAAAATCCGATCATTCTGAACGCGGTGACGTTCGTTGCGTAAGACGGAACTACGTAAAGGCTAGTAGCCAATAGCTTTGGTCTTGTAATTGGATCTGAGCATGCATGGCACTTTGTCCGTCGGAATTAGCTACACACGATCGGAAAAAGTCCGATCGAACTTTGTTGTCGGAAAATTAGAGAGCAGGAGATAAAACTTTGTCCGTCGGAAAATCCGACGGAAAAATTCCGATGGAGCCTACACACGGTCGGAATTTCCGACAACATTGTCCGATAGGACATTTTCCGTCGGAAAATCCGACCGTGTACGGGGCATTGGAGTTTTTAAATCTGCAGCTTTCATTAAAAAATTATCCTGCTATGGAGGTCCAGGTTCAGGCACTTCCTGTTAAAGGGTGACAACCCTCTGTCCTTGTTTCCCAGTTGTGCTCCTGCATTGTCACCCTTTCACCCAGGTTTCCAATGGAGAATTCAAGCGGCTGTTTCAACATACAATATGCAGGCAATAGTCCACTGTTGTCACCATCAGGAAACCTGCCTTGAAAAATTGAGGCTGTTGTCACCATCAGGAAACCTGCCTTGAAAAATTGAGGCTGCAAGAGATCAGCAGCACTGAGATGCAGGAAAGGATAAAAAAAAAAGTGGGAAAAAAAACAATTTATATATTTTTTTTAATTGCATTTTTTATGATACCCAGTGTTTTACAAAATACAATAAAACCTTGGATTACGAGCATAATTCGTTCCAGAAACATGCTTGTAATCCAAAGTGCTTGTCTATCAAAGCAAATTGCCCCATAAGAAATAATGCAAACTCAAATGATTCGTTCCACAGCCATTTATTCATAAATCCTTCAGTTTATAGTCCATATAAAAAGATTATAGCAATGTGACCAGGTTGTGTAACCATAAAATGTCCATCCACAAATGGAAGCCTCCACAAGGGGATTAGAAGCAAAATCCAGAAGGAGCTCCAGAGTATAAAATAGAAGAGAGGAGTCTCTAAGTGTAGCAATATGTTGCTAAAATGTTGTACCTTCATTAAATGTAACCATATTGCTACACTTATGCCCCGTAAACACGGTCGGTAAATCCGACGGAAAATGTCCGATCGGACCATGTTGTCGGAAAATCCACCCATGTGTGGGCTCCATCTGACTTTTTCCGTCGGGTCCTGCTCTCAAATTTTCCGACAACAAAATCCGATCTGACTTTTTCCGATCGTGTGTAGAGAATTCCAATGGACAGAGTGCCACGCATGCTCAGATCAAATTATGAGACCAAAGCTATTGGCTACTAGCCTCTACGTAGTTCCGTCGTACGCAACGAACGTCACCAAATTTAGAATGATCGGATTTTCGGACAACTTTGTCCGACCGTGTGTATGGAACACCAGTGTCGGACAAAATCCGTCGGAATAAATCCGACGGATTTTGTGGTCGGAATTTCCGACCGTGTGTACGGGGGCTTAATGGCGTCTCTCTTCTCTTTTATACTCAGTTGTGCATGACTCTACTTGTATATCAAGACATCGCTTGTATAGCAAGTCAAAATTTATTAAAACATGTTGCATGTCTTGTGAAACGCTCTCAAACCAAGTTACTCTCAAACCAAGGTTTTACTGTATATGTCTTTCATTAAGGATTTGCATCTACCTTAAAGTGGTATTAAATCCAAAAGCAAAGATTTAGTATATTGCTCCGTGCCAATTTTCCCTTTCCCTATTTTCCCTATTATTATATTGCACCTTGCCAATTTTCCCTTTCCCTATTTTTACTGTTATTATATTGCACCTTGCCAATTTTCCCTTTCCCTATTTTTACTGTTATTATATTGCACCTTGCCAATTTTTACTTTTCCTGGCTTTCTTTCCCATATTTTCACCTGGTGATCTGGTCAGTAAGTCTGTTGTATTTCAAAAGAACAAGCTCTCTTTCAGATGTAGCAGTCTGAGGGTTGAGACAAACCAGTCACCACTGCTTACAATGACCAGCCTTTATTTATTTATGTAAAACCTTTATCCCAAAAAGGAAGAAAAAAAATATTTACTGTAACTGCTTATAAAATATTAGATGGAGTTTGGCTTTAATTAGTTAATGTATTTAAATTTACTAGAACATCTAAGACTACCCTCCCTCTAGAACAGCATTTCTCAACTTTTTTAACACAAATTAATTTACTTTCCAGTCTCAAGGAACTGCGAAGGATTACTATATTTACAACTCTTGATATTGATTAGTGTGATGATCAGTTAGAAGAATGCTGCTTACATTTGTGGTCTTTGGGAAGAATTACCCCCTTAAAGATAGCTAAAAAGATCAATAGTGTCAGTGGGAGCTTATCTAAGAGGCAGAAGTGGCTCATTGCTCAAGGAACCTCTAGCAACCTCTGGAGGAACTCTAGGGTTCCGGGGAACCCTGGTTGAGAAACCCTGCTCTACGTTGCTTGCTTCTGTCGAAAGGTACCTCCTGTGATCATTTATACAGAGGGGCACTCTAATACAGGAGGTGTATTACTGGCTGAGTCACCAGGCAAACCCAGACGTAAATAAGCCTAAAAAAACGAACGCAGCCACCACATCTAATTATTGATAAGCTGCAATATATTACATTTTTGATTTTGGGTTTAATACCTTTTTAAAAGTTCAGCTCCACCCAGAACTAATATTTTAGGTCTACATGGTTGTTAGCAAGTTAAAAAAAACATGTTAGGACCTGACAGCTCTTAGTGATCCCAGTGGTGAGACCTCCTCTTCAAAATGCCCAGTTCTGTCCAATTACTACTGCCAATCTACATAATGTAAGAACAAATCTCTTAGGAGTCCTTCCGCTACATGCTTCCCAATGCCGCGTACACACGATCGGAAATTCGGCCAGCAAAAGACCGATGAGAGCTTTTGGTCGGAATTCCGACCGTGTGTAGGCTCCATCTGATTTTTGCTGGTCGAATTCCAGCCAGCAAAAGACTGAGAGCAGGTTCTAAATTTTTTGGTCGGAAAAAGTTCCGATCGGAAATTCCGATCGTTTGTAGCAATTCCGACGCGCAAAATTCCTACGCATGCTCGGAAACAATTCAAAGCATGCTCGGAAGGATTGAACTTAATTTTCTCGGCTCGTCGTAGTGTTGTATGTCACCGCGTTCTTGGCGGTCGAAAGTTCAGTGAACTTTTGTGTGACCGTGTTTATGCAAGCCAAGCTTGAGCGGAATTCCGTCGGAAAAAACTTTCAAGATTTTTCTGACGGAAAATCCGCTTGTGTGTACGTGGCATAACTCTTTGAGAACGGAAATAAGGACACCTCTTAGTGCAATATATATAGGTAAAGGACAAAAGGAACATGCATACCATTGAAAAGTGTTTTTAAAGACAAAACTCTTTCTTTTTTTGAGTAAGGAATAGTTACGACTCTTGTCAGGATTTTTTGTTATTCTCTGTGGACCATCAAGTAGATTTACCTTCATTTCCTGTCTCAGAGGCACAGCAGGAAGGTGAGATCTTTCCCAAGAAAAAGTATACCCCGCTTGGACAGCTGTCACCATTGGAAGATTTTCCCTCATCTCCTGTTCTGGTGACAACTCAAACATTTTGGACTTCCCATCATTTTCTCTACCAAAGACAGCAGTCACCAGGATCAGTAGTGATGGTGAATCTATGGGTTGACATGGGCACAAATTAGCAAAAAATCTACTTTTTCACGGGTTTGCAGTTGCTAAAAATTTGAATGCCATTGCATTCACATATGTGAGCATTTGATGCGTGTGCAGTGAATACAAATGTCATCCATACCTTCCAATGTCATTGTTGTGACCTGAGCATTAATCCAGGGAGGGAATTCTTTTTTTATATAAAACAGTAATAAACCCAAAAATAAAAATGTATTAAATTGCAGCTTACCAATTCTTAGATATGGTGACTGTATTTGTTTTCTATTTTTAGGCTTATTTCTTTTATTTTCTCCTGGTGATCCAGCCAGTATGTCCTTGTTCCCACAGGGCAAATTCTACTGTATGCACGTGCAGTGCCGCGTTTACCCACAGGGGGGATGCACAGTGATTTGAGCAATGTGACTTCTGTGTGGGTGCGGGTGCAGGTCCCTAAACCCTGTCTGTATTCGGAGACACGTACCCACACCCACAACACAGATGTCCGTGCAGCCGCTGTGTCTAAATTGACATCAATGGACTGTCTGCCCGGGATACACGGAACACCTGTACATTCCTGTGTGGGTAAACACGACTCTGCACGGGTGTATGGTAAAGTATGCCCAATATGAACGAGGTCTTGGTCTGTTGTTTTTCAATTTACTTTAACCACTTGCCTACTGGCCACTTTTACCCCCTTCCTGCCCAGGCCAATTTTCAGCTTTCAGTGCTGTCGTACTTTAAATGACATTTAAAGCATGCAACACTGTACCCAAATTCGATTTTTATTATTTTTTTGAGACAGAGTTCTCTTTTTGGGGGTATTTAATCACCACTGGGTTTTTTTTATTTTTTGCTAAACAACAGAAAATGACCTACATAAAAAAAAAAAAGAAAACGTTTTTCTTTGTTCCTTTTATAAAATGTTGTAAATAAGTAATTCTTCTCCTTCTCTGATGTGCACTGATAGGCTGCACTGATTAGGCGTCACTGATGAGGAAGCACTGATGATGCTGCACTGATAGGCAACACTGATGGGCACCTATAGGTGGCACTGATGGGCGGCAATGATGGGCACTGATGGGCACTGATAGGTGGCACTGACGGGCACTGATAGGTTGTAATGATAGGTGGCAATGATAGGGATCACTGATAGGCATTGACAGGCAGCACTGGTGGGCACTGATTGGCAGCACTGGTGGGCAATGTTGGGGCTGCACTGATCATCAGGACACTAATTATTTATTATTTTTTTGAGACAGATAGAGTTCTCTTTTTGGGGGTGTTTAATCACCACTGGGTGATTAAATACCCCCAATCAGTGCCCTGATTATCAGTGTAGATGTCCCCTGTGTGGATTTGCCAGTTATCGGCTCTCCTCTCCTCACATGCTCTCAGCATGAGGAGGAATTCCGATTACTGGCAAATCCCTTTTACACTGCGATCAGCTGTGGTTGGACACAGCTGATCACGTGGTAAAGTGCCACTGTGCTTGGCTCTTTACCACGATCTGTGATCAGCTGTGTCTCAAGGATGCAGCGATCACAGATGCCTGTGAATGCGCGCCACAAGGGGCCCACGAGCAGCGCAACCATGGAAGGACGTCATATGACGCCCTCCCAGCAATTTGCGACCACCCTGTAGCCGTCATTCAGTTATAGCATGATCGTGAAGAGGTTAACAGACCAAGCTATCCAGACAAAGTAGCAGTCAGAAGGCTGAGACAATCCAGGGGTGCTTACAACGAGCAGCTTGTATTCATTTATGTAAAACCTTTATCCCAAAAGGAACAAACTGTTTGCTGTAACTGCGTATAAAGTGTTAGCTGGAGTTTGTTAGACAAGTTCATCTAAATCTGATAGTCGAAGATCAGCCAGGATCAGCAGGGACCAGACAAATTTTCATTAATGTATGGGCAGGGTGGTTGTATAGTTGTTGATCTACTGATCGACTTCTGTACAACCGCCCTGTTGGATAATTTGCACTTGATCAGTTATAGTGTATGCATCAGTGTGCTCGGACTGCAGGGAAGACTCCCCCTGTCAACATACAAAGTTAAAGCGGGGAGGATTCTTCCATCCACATGGAGTGTGTGGATAGGGGAACCAAGTCATTTTCTTTGTTCAGCCTGTTGGTAGAATGAAAAATAATCATCTATGGGTTTCCTAAAACTACCCTCCCTTTAGACTGATAACGCTGCTGTCCAAAGGTGTCTGATTTACTACTTCATCCAGAATGCAGACATCCTAAAGCTGGCCATACACAGATTCCCACATCCACACATTCGGGGTGGATAGAGGACTACTCCCCACTGTGTCATTGTATTCTGCCAATGGGGACTCCTCCGCCATCAGAATACACTGATCAATGCTGCAGCTGATTGGCTGCAGCACTGAGTGAAGGAATATTTTCCAACAAGAGAGTCGAGAGTGAAGTCAGTTCTTAGATCGACTGCTCTAGAAAGGGAACAGCCATAAATGGATCGAAATTCAGCTGGTCCCTGTTGAACAAGCTGAATTTCGATGCTTCTATGGCCAGCTTAAGACAGGTAGTGTGTTACTTACTGGCTGGATCACCTGGTGAAATAAAGGAAAGAAACGAAAAAACGAATGCAGCAACCACAGCTAAGGATTATTAAATTGCTATATACTACATTTTTGTTTTTGGGTTTAATCCTGCTTTAAGTTGGGTTGACAGGGCACATATTAGCGTGACTGCAATTTTTTCACAGATTTTGCGATCACTAATAAATCAAACCACATTGTGTTTACATTAGAGCTGCACGATTCTGGCCAAAATGAGAATCACTATTTTTTTGCTTAGAATAAAAAGATCACGATTCTCTCACGATTCTCGCGACGTAAAATCTTTCACATTATACGAAAAAAAAATGGGCTAACTTTACTGGTTAGTTCGTTTTTTTTTTTCTTTTCCAAAAAAATTGCATTTGAAAGACTGCTGCACAAATACAGTGTGACATAAAATATTGCAACAACCACCATTTTATTCTCTAGGGTGTCTACTAAAAATATATATATAATGTTTGGGGGTTCTAAGTAATTTTCTAGCAAAAAAAAAATATTTTAACCTAAACCAACAAATGTCAGAAAAAGGTTTATGCCCCTTTCACACTTGTGCGACTTCAAAGTCACGCTATTTTACTGCGATTTTGCGAATGATTTTTGCAGCGATTTTGCCGCGATTTAAAGGAATGCTTGTGTAAGTGGCATCAAAATTGGACCAAAGTAGTGCAGGCAGTGGCGGGACAAGGTCATTTAGAGCCCAGGGCGAACATGCCAAATTGTGCCCCCCCCCCCCCAAGATGTATGGGCATTATGTGTCCCATCCCCACTCCCAACACAAATCCCCCCAAATCACAACTCCTAGCACACCCTCCCTAAATTTGCCCTCCTAAAACAATTCTTACCCCCTGAAGCCCCCAAAATTCCCCTTTTTAACACAAATTCCCTCCCCCTAATCTCCTTATGGTGCCCCCCCACCTCACATGATACCACAGTGCCCAGGGCAACCGTCCCTCCTGCCCACCCCTTGTCCCGGCCCTGAGTGCAGGTACTACTTTGAAGTCGGAACGAATTGAAGTCTTACTAATATGAATGGCTGTCATTGGAAATCATGGGGAACGACTTGTCATGCTACTTTGCAGTACCGACAAGTCGTATAAGTGTGAAAGGGGCCTAAGTGTTTAAACTTTTTTCACTTACACACGAAGTCTATTCCATTGACAAATTGTTACAATGTTTATACTTAAGTTCAACTGATAAAGAATGTTTTGATTCTTGGCAGACTGCCCAGTTTTTCTCTTCCTTTCTTTTGATGGCTGTGGCTTAAGAAGAGCAGAGAGAATTCTTTGCATAGAAAGAATTGGGAAACCCTTTAGTCAAGATTGCGATAACGATTCTTGACGATTAATTGTGCAGCTCTAGTTTACATACATGAGAATTTTAATATTGCACAGTGAGTGGAAATGTCATCCAGATCATCCAATATCATTGTTGGGACCATTGTTGTGTCTACCTTCCCTGTAGAAGTATCAGGAGCCCAGTAGCTGATCGTTTCAGGTCCTGGGCTTGGAGCTGGACCCTGGCTGTCACAGTCAGTTGGCGGCCCCAGCCTTAGTGCCGGCAGGGGCCTTCCGTGAGCTGCTGAGACCATACGCATTTTAAAACTGCACTGGGGCGCATAGCTGATATCCCAGCACCATTTTAAAAGAGCAGCTGGGATTCAAGTGGTTAACATATAAGAAAAAAGCCCACACCTATTACTGTTTATACAGTCTGACTACATCACAGTAATAAAAATGGAGGCTTTGCAGGTTGGATGAAAACGTAAATGCAGTAAAAGTGCTTTTGGCAGTTAAATTGTACACGTCTATGCATCGGATCTAGAAGAGGAGCGTTTAAGGATAAATGAGGCACTGAGAGATTTCATTCTTAAAGTAACCCTGCCAGTGTCATTTGCAAAGAGTTACATATCTGTAATAAAAGAGGCTTTTTACTTACCCTTTCAGAAGCCCATTTATTGAAATGGTGACTTTTCAGTTTTTGCCAGCCACTGCAAATATTCCATACTTCTGGGTGTGTAGAGTACTAGTTTTCCCATCGCATACTGGGGTCTCTCCCATTGGCTCCTGAATCACTACAGGACTCAAGGACCAGCGAGGGGAACCATTGCATTCAGCCAGGTAATCAATCCTTCTGATCGGTGCAATACCTGCAGCAGACAGCCTACAGGGATCAGTTGGTTGCTGAGATGTGGGAGGATGACTCCCATGGCTTAGAAGCTGGAAGCTAATTTAACACTGTTGCTCTTTCAAAGCTCAAATATGTGTTTAGGATAGCATAGCTCCCAACTGTCCCTGATTTCAAGGGACTGTCCCTGATTTGGAACAATGTCCCTCTGTCCCTCTCTCCTCCTCATTTGTCTCTCATTTTGGTCTGATCCATATAGTTGTATATAAAATGCACTTTTTATCTTTCAAAAAGTGTTTCCCTGTGCTAAACCTTTCATCTAATTTCTAAATTCCTGCATTTGTAAATTTACAAAGCCAGTATAAAGGAATAGTAGTGGTAAAAAAAAGCACTTGTGGGTTTAACTAATAATTTGTTTGTGTAATTCTCCTTTAAGTAGGCGTGACAGGGGGTGTATCCTATGCCTGCATACTTTTGCTAATAGGTGTCCCTTGTTCCTATCTCAAAATTCTGGGAGGTTTGGGATGGATGTTGTAGGGATAACTCACCCACTGGCTTTGTATCTCAGGGATCATGCATCTCAGTAGCTTTAGTACATAATATTATGTTGCTCAAGGCTCTGTTCACACTTGAGCTCCAAAATGCTAAACATCAAAAATCCCATTGGATGTACCCGACCCCTTTCACTGTTCACAGACCAGTCTGTATCCCCCTCGATTCTCTGCAATGAAGGCAGTGAAGGCCCTGGAGTCCACTCTTTTCCACTGTAGTCCCACCCAAATAACGGGCTTCACACTGAAGAGGTTTAACTCCAACCATGATTTACTGAAATGACAGCACACCACTCACACCCACCCAAAGCGATACCTCAAACATGTTTCACCCACAGCAGAGCTTAATCATGAGGAATCAAAATCCTATAGTTTTCAGTTGTGCCTGTTCACACCTGAGCGTAGTGTCAATTGAAGCGCGTAGCTCGAAAAAGTACCCAAGCTTCTTTTGAGCTGCAAACTGCAAGCATTTTTGGCCCCAATAGACTTCAATGGGAGTGCCTAAAACAAACGCAGGTATGCCACTTTTTTCCCCCAGTAACTAGCTTTTCATTGTCTTAAAATAATAAAAAAAAAGGCTCAAGCCTCAACAATCGAAAATACCTACACAAATGCTAAAAAAAAGCTTTTATAACGACCAAAGACGATCAGATCAGGTGTGAATCCGCCTAATAATTTCATGAGAGTAGAGTAGTGGAGGTTGAACCTAATTACTTGTTCCACAAATTAACATCATGGAATGTTTTGGAAGTGTCATGTTTATGTCATGTTTAGGTCCTTCTCTGTTGTGACTGCAGACTGTTTGCCTTTTTCTATTTTCTATGTATAGCCAAACTTTTCTTTTATAGACTAGGGATGGATTAGAACTACTTGCAAGGTTTAAGACCCCTTTCACACTGAATGCGCTTTTCAGGCATTTTAGAGCTAAAAATAGCAGCTGAAAAGCGCCTCTCAAGCCTCCCCAGTGTGAAAGCCCGAGTACTTTCACACTAGGGCAGTGCGCTTGCAGGACAGGAAAAAAAGTCCTGTAATTGAAATCAATGGGCAGCGCTGCGGAAGCCCTTGCAAAGCGATTCGACAGTGGCGCTTTGCGGGCACAGTTAACCCCTTCTTTGGGGTTAAAAGCGCCCCACTTATGCTAACACAGTGCCGGTAAAACTAGTAGCGCTTTAGCGCTAACGCGGCCGCGCGAGCAGTGTGAAAGGGCTCTTATTGCTGTCTGTAGATTTACCCTGTCTGTTGGTGACCGATATCACAGAGACAGAAAGTAAGCTGCCATCAGAATACGAGATAAGAGTAATATTCCAATGGGGACCCCTGTTCTGGTGACAGAGAAAAAAAAATTCCCTCAAATTGTACAGATTTCCTCTTATTTTATGTTGCATCTCTGGGACAGGACATGAAGGAAATTCTCCCCAATAGGACACAGACAGCTTTAAAAAAAAATGTGATGAGAGGTTAGAACCCCCGGTCATGCTTTTACTGCTTTTTGTGTCCCTGTTGGAGAGATTCACTTTCTCTATATATTTCTATATATTTTAAATTATCACCAGAACAGCAGTAGAACGTTTTTCTTTCTGTTGGCGACTATCTAAGGACCCATTCACACCACGGTATGCATGTATGTATGCCTTTTAACTCATGCTGTAGTGCATTTTTAACACAGATCGTAGTGCTTTATTTCCTTTTTATTTTACTTCCTTATTTTATTAAAACTTTTAAATGTTGTTATGCGCTGATGCATGTTGAGGTATGTTAAAATGCATTGGAATGTGCTGTTTTAGGCTGGGTTCACACATATGCAGCCACGTTTTCAGTGCGGGAGTCCGGTGCGGTTCTGTTCACTGGTTCAGGTACAATTCAGGTGCAAATTTTTACCTCAAATCGCACCTGAACCAGACCTAAAATCGCACAGGACCCTTTTTAAAACCGCACCACAGTCACCCCGCACATTGAAGGATGGTCTTATTTACATGTTATGCGAATGGGATGTGGTTAAAAACGCATTAAATTCGCATATATGTGGACCGAGCCTAAAACTTCAACATGCCCTGCTTGACAAACCCAATGCATTGGCATGAACTGAAGGAATAAGACATGAGGCAAATTGCCTTCTTCTTGCATTGCACAAGGCTGCTGTGGAGAATGGTCCCTAAGAGGGGATTTTCCTCATTTTGTAGATATTTTCTCTCAATTCCTCTTGTGCCTATAGGACAGGAAGTGAGGTTAGGTCTGCTCAATTGGACACAGAAAAAGGATGAGTTTTCACCATTCTCCTATTTAACCATTCCCTATTCAAAAACTAAAAAGAAAAGCTTTGGTTTTAGATATACAGAAAGTGGTTTTAAAGGTAGAAGGTTTTGCATGCAGTTTCCCCCAGCCTTCCCTAAAATACCTACCCGATCCCAATCCAGCTATGTGCACATAAGCAGAGGCTCTGTCTGCTCTCTCCCTCCTCATTGGCTCAGTGACAGCAGCGGGAGCCACTGGCTCCCGCTGCTGTCAATCAAAGCCAGTGATGAGGGAGCAGGGCGGATGAGTAATGATATGGGAAGCCACAACCAGTAGGAGGGTTTAGTGGTAGGATTAGGCTTGACAGGAAAGTTCAAGAATTGCATATAAATTCAGCTGCTTACATATTTGCTCAAGTGTGAACAGAGCCTTGAGCAACATAATATTATGTACTGAAGCTACTGTGGTGCATAGTCCCTGAGATACAAAGCCAGTGGGTGAGTTAACTCAACAATGTACTGACGAAACGCGTAGGGTATGGTCGAGCGTGATACGTCACTTCCCCACTATAGTGGAACGCAGGTGGAGGGCACACAGCGTCCCTGCGTCCATTTGTATGTTTTTTACTTTGCTTTATGTTGAATGGCTTGTTGGAGCTTTTATTAAATAAACCACATTTTTTATGACATACTTCACCATTAGAGAATGTTCCTTGTTTTATGTCTGACCCGGATGCGTGAGGCCATCCCCTTTTTTGAATGCTTTGATCAGAGACACTACCAGACCTGCCCAGACGGATCTCCAGATATCCTCCAAAAGCTGTTATGATCTTCGTAATAGGGATCATCTCCCTCTGGTGAGTAGGCTGTTTGCTTGGTGTTGGTGGAGGATCCCTACAGTCACCTAATTATTGGATTAATCACTTTCTTACCGGAAAATATTGGATGAGCTTTTTTGGACTTGCATCACATTGCTAATGATTTGCGATTTTCATTAAGTTGATGATATTATATGTTTTATCACAGTTATATATATATGGTTATTTCGTTTATTTGTACTGTTTGCACATAAGGGATTCATTTATAGGAAGAGCGGTTCACTACACACACATTTTTTACTTTACTGGTTTCACAACTTTGGAACGGGCAGCTAATTTATAAATATTCCAACTGCGCGGGTAGGGAACAATTATAATTGTTCCCCTATCATACTTACATTTTTAGATCTGATCGTTTTAACATGCAGTTTTCCAATGAAATTATCCTCTGCTTGTGCAGTCGTTATGTGCTCAGTTTGAATTGCCCAAGTTTGTTTTAAATGAAACAGCACTCTGTTTGCCCGGGAATGTTTAGTAATGTAACTGGTATTCAAGGTGTAAGGCCTCCTTCAGATGGTTAAATGAGGGTGGATTGGTGCCTGTGTTCAAATCGGGCTAAGCGATTGCCCGCCAGAAAAGCTGTTACATGCAAACAGTGGCATTGCAGGCCAATGATTTGTACAGGGTACACATCTGGGTGCACCACTGCTAGTCACTGCTGTGTGTATATAACGATTCTCTGCTGGCAAGAATCAATGATTATCACTGATGTCCATCCAAGGGAATGAGACTTAAAGTAATACTAAAAACACACAGTTTGCCGTAATTTACTTTGTCCCTTCTATTTCTGTATGTGGATGATGGCACTGTATTATTTTATAAAAAAAAAAATCTATGTACCTTTTTCCTAATCCATATACAGCTGTCACATGACTCAGATCTTTCCCAGCCTCTCTGCAGGGAAACATAAGCAGGTGGAGATTTTAGTGCTCTGCTGCTGGTCACATTAAAAAAAAAAAACAGCCTTTGGAATACAGAGGATTCCGATTTTGGAATAAACTGTTTAAAATCATCATACAAATATATATATTTGAAATCAAATCTTTATTATCTGTTGGCAATAACATGGTGTGGGGGTATTTCTGCCAGTCACAGGCTGTGTCACGCCCCTCTAGCCTGTGTCTTAGATTAAGAGGGAGGTGAAGCCTCCATCAATCTACATGTAATATCCAGCTCTCATTGTGTTTAGCTGGTGGGACTCTATAGTCTCATGGGCTGCTCAGATGTGATAGGGAGGACATGCTCAGCATAGAAACTCTTTGAAAACTGAGCATGTGCAGAGTTGTCACCACAGCTGCAAAATCCCTAGCTGAATCAGGGACACAAACAGAAGGTGGAGACATGAAAATGAATCTCATAGTGAGTGTGAACAGCATGTAATACACCATTTATTGATAGTTTTTTAATGATGTGGGTTTAGTGACACTTTAAGGGAGCATATGATTCTCCCCTCTTTCCCTCACAAGACACCACTGCTCCATAGCAGTAGGCTGTTTAAATATACAACCTTATGACATGGGGCAGGGAAAGAGGCCTTAGTCTTGTGCGCAAAGCCATGACTAGGAGCTTATACACACACAGGTCACTGTGGAGGACACTATTATCAACTTGCCCTCAAGAAGATATACCCCCCCCTTCATGACCCGGCACGATCATGCAATGCTGTACTCAACGTAAATTTATGTAATTTTCTTCCCACAAATAGAGCTTTCTTTTGGTAGTATTTGATCACCACTGTTTTTTTCTATTATTTGTGGTATAAACTAAAAAAAGATTGAGAATTTGGAAAAAAAATATATATATTTTTTAATTTCTGCTATAAAACATATCTGATAAAAAAAAATCGAGTTTCTTCATAAATGAATGCCAATTTGTATTCTGCTACATGTTTTTGGTGAAAAAGTAAAAAAAAAAAAAAAAAGAAAATCCGAATAAGCGCATATTGATTGGTTTACGCGAACATTATAGAGTCTACAAACAATGGTTTGTATACTGGAATTTGTCGCTGAGGTGATCAGCGACTGTGTTGGTACGGCAGGCAGTCTGACACTAGCTGACACTTTGTGGGAACCAGTGATACTAATACAGAGATCAGTGCTAAAAATATGCTCTGTCACTGCTGTACTAATGACACTGACTTGGAAGGGGTTAAACATCTAGGGCAATCAAAGGGTTGAATGTGTGCCTAACCATTGTGTACTGAGAGGTGCTTTTACTAAGGGATGTGCCGATTTTTATTCCTTGCTTTGCAGGGAAACAAAAACTGCCACATCCCCACGGACAGGACAGAGCTCTGCCTTGTTTACATAGGCAGAGTTTTATCCTGTCTTCCGCCCTGCTGATCAGCAGGTGCTGGCGGTCATCCATTGGCTGGCACCTGCTGATCGGCTTGTGCTGTGTCTAATCACAGCACAGCTGGCACGCCCCATACCCTGAAATGCAGAATCACGTACTGTATATATATACTGTATGGGATTCGGGGCACAGCGGGCACCCTGTAGCAGTAAATCTACAAGAGGAGGTCACTAAGTGGTTAAAGTGGACTTGTTACCTGATCCAGATAAGCCTGATCTAGATCCAGCCTAAACTACTATTTTTAAAGCAATGCACTGTAAACATTGCATTATAATAAAAAAATGTATTTAAATAATAACAAAACAAAACTACCATATTCACATAGCAACATTCCATAGCACATTCCATAGAACTTATGACAGAAAGCTGAACCTTTCTCAATGTTTCTGTTCTCTAAGGAAGTTTTTGTGATTTGTTATTTTTATATTTAATAGAATTGCTGGTGATGATTCTGTGTTTGTGCACGTTAACGTGTATTAATGACAATTTAATGTCAATGAATGATATGATCTTAATTGCATGAGTGCTCTGCTTTCAGAAAATATATGGGTTTTCAAGTTTGGAATGTATGCTTCGTTCAGGAAAATGGACATTTTGGAACAGTGATGTGGAGTGAGAAAATTGAGCTGGTTTGTGGCAGCTAAACAGTTAAAACCCAGCTTTGGGTTGAGCTTCCTATTTCCTCCCCTTTCTTTTTTTAAGCAGCCCCCCCTGCCAAGTTCTTAAATTTGTATGTATACCTACCTTTGGTCTGGTTTTGTGATGCTTATCAGAATCTGGAAGCTCCCTTTAACAAGGGGGTCCCCAGATCCTGCCCCCCCCCCCCCTATGTGAATGAGCATGGAGTACATTGTACCCCTACTCATTCACCAAAAAAGTGTCACATAGAAAAAAACACAGTTTTTGCAAATTCCTTTGTTAAAAATCCAAAAATAATAAATAATGTCCCCTGATGTAGATTCATTGTCAGTCACGCCGCCACCAGACCCTAAAAAACAAAAAAGCTCCGCCAACTGCCCGCTCCTCCGTCTGACAATTCTTAAATAGGTAAGGGGTGGGGGCCACTCAGTGATGTCACCTGGTGGCCCCACCCCCTTGTGACATCACCGCCCGGTGCATGCTGGTGCGGTGGCAACACCAGTGGACAGGGCCCCCTGGTGATGTCACTGGGTGGCCTCACCCTTTACCTATTAAAGAATGTCAGACAGAGGAACAGGCAGTCGGCGGTTAGCCTTCGACGAGTGCAGAGTTTTTTGTTTTTTTTTTTTTCGAGTCCCGTGGGTGGCTGGATTGAAAAGGGGACATTATTTTTGCATTTTTAATAAAGGAATTGTCAAACTGTGTTTTTTTTTTTTTTTTTTTATGTGACACTTCTTTTGGTGAATGAGTAGGGATACAATGTACCCCATACTCATTCACAAGGGGGAGGCAGGATCTGGGGACCCCCTTGTTAAAGGAGGCTTCCAGATTCTGATAAGCCCCCGCCCACAGACCGCCACAACCACAACCCAGCCCTTGTCCCCATAAACATGCTCCAAAGCACCCCCCTTCCCATGTTGAGGGCATGCTCGTTCTTCTCCCTTTACTGATCAGTCAGGCTGCATGCTCGGATAAGGGCCTGGTATAACTTGGGGGGACCCAACGCCATTTTAAAAAAAATGTTGGCGTGGGGTTCCCCTCCAAATCCATACCAGACCAAGAGGCCTGGTATGGATTTGGGGGGAACCCCACGCTTTTTTGTGGGCAATTCTGTTTTTTTACATTCACCTGTCAGCGGGGGAACCCCACTGACAGCTGATGACTCATCGGCTAATAAAGATGTGATGGCTGGCTTCCCTGTCTGCTCCTTAGCAACCAACTATAAACAGTGTTTTTAGAGGGAAAAAAAAAACGCAAAATGCAAAATGCATGAAAACTGCATGCAAAAATGTGGGTTTAAAATTCCAAAATGCACCGCAAAAAGTTCCTCAAAATATGCATCAGCTGCATAGATTTGAATTTAACATTCGATGGACGGTAATGCACCTCGGATATTTTTTTTGCAAATGCAATGTGTGTAGACCCCCGTCCACTGCCTTTGTAGCTTAAGAGGGAACAGTTGGAGGGGGCTATAAAAACGTGGCTCAATCGCGTGTAAACTAAGCCTAAGAGCACTTTCACATGGGCAGTTATTTAGGCAGACCAGATCGGAAGCTCAATGCAGCTCTATGGGCAGGCTGATGTAAACTGACTTGTGTCAGAGTCCATCTAGATTAAAAAAAAAAACACAAGGCCTGCATCCTTTTTTGTTTTTCTGGACCTAAATGTGAGGGATTGGAGGTGGTCGATTCACACCTGGCCATCCATAGAGCTATCATGGTTCCTCTGACCCGTCCCCTGGGTAAAAGGCGGACACAAACTGAACCGGCATGGACTTAAAAAAAACCTGACATCCATCCCATTCAGCTTCCATTCAGCGGGGATCTGATCATGGATCCCCTGCTGAACGGAGCGGAGCGGCTCCATGTAAAAAAGCCCTTAGTCAGTAAAATGAAATGGGTTTGCATTTTGTGCAGCCTTAGATAAACTCAAAGGTTATAGTCTCAAAATTAGCAAAGGGACACAATTCATCTTTTTTCATTGGCTGCTTGCCATCTTTTAATTTGCTGAATTCTTAGAACACATTCACAGGCTGGATTCAAGCAACATTTGATAAGACTTTCAATGAAAAATTCAGCTCATACTAAAATTTGCTGTATCCATAAAACTGCAAATGTCAGAAGTGCCATCAAGAGATTTGGTTGCATTCACACTTTGTTATACGGGATTTTTCTGCTGGCTGCTGATTGATTTGTTTTATTGATAATTTCCCTCTGTGAAGCAAGTCTTTTACCTGTTGTGACTGGCAAATCATTAATGACTGGCTGATGTTGGCAAATGTTCTCCAATTGGCTGAATGCAAACAACAAATATGTTTTCTTATATAGCGAATAGTTCATTGAAAAAGAACACAATTGACAGATTGACTATTTTTGGCTTTTTTATGATAGTAAAGATAAGGATTGTGATCTCATTATACATATCTGCTCCTGTCCCTTACTTCCTTCTCTTGATATCTGGGCCGTTATAGCCATACATTCTATCGTCTTATGTTATGGAACTAAATATATAAGTATAGAATGTATTATTGTCTTTCAGCTTCTTACATATTTGGATTATATACAGAACGTGCATTAACCACGCTTTCCACATTTGCTTTCAGAGTCCCAACCCGCTGGTTGATGAATGGCATGTGCTGAGATGCTTTGACCACCACCAATCAGCTGTATGATACGCTTCATTATTCAGTTGTGGGGTTAGTGCCGCTGGGCATTTTTACAATGCAACTTGGCCGGGGGAACTGATTTGCTTTTAATGGGTTTATAAAATGGCAAAAAAAAGGCAAACAGCTCTGACCCTTGGTTCACACCTATTCATTTTTTAGTGCGTTTTAACATGGTTTCCTATGGACCTAGTTCACATCTGTACATTTCGAGACGGTTCATTTTTTTGGAAAGGGTCAGCAACTTTTTGGACAGTTCTGTTCATGTGTGACTTTGATGTGACTTTACACTCTCTGGCACTCAAGTCCATCAAAGTCGCATTAAAGTAGTGCAGGAACCTTTATGTGTCCAAACTTGCATGTTAGGGTTAGGGTTAAGGGCTAGGGTTAAATGGTAGGGTTAGGATTAAGGGCTAGGGTTAAATGGTAGGATTAGGGTTAAGGGCTAGAGTTGGGTTTAGGGTTAGAGATAAAGTTAGGGATAGAGTTAGAGTTAGTGGTAAGTGTTAAAATGCTAACCCTAACAATTACCTAACAATTATGTTCCCTAGGAGTGCTTGCTAACTGTGGGGGGGGGGGGGGGGGGGGTGTTTTGATTGGGGGAAGGTAAGAATATGTGTTCCTGTTTAACATAAGTACAGGATCAGTACATTGCCCTCTCACAGAACAGAAGGGCCCTGATCCTCCTTTTCTGGGGTCCCCCGGCAGCACTCCTGGCTCCTCCTCTTCATTGAGTGCCCCCCCCCATGGAGAGCCACTTTCCATAGGGGCCCTTGTCCTGCTGCTGCATCCATTAACACAGACAGCAGGACCTGGCCCCACCCCCAGCTACCGTGTCACTGAATTTGATTGATAGCAGCTGGAGCCAATGTTTCCTGCTACTAGCAATCTATCCAATGAGGACCCGAGATAGCGGCTGGATCTGCTCTGCTTGCCCCCGTTGCTGGAACGAACGTGTTCAGGGGGGGCTCTGGGGGGCAGCTGCAGTACAGAAGGTTTTGGAATGCATAGAATGCATTAAGGTGAAAAACCCTAAAGGTTTTGGTTCTGTCTTTTGCTCTGCATAGGCCCCATTCAAAGACTGCTTTGCTTTTTCTGAATGAAAGCAAGCCATTCTCTGATTGGGAACGTTTTGCATTCATTTAGATTCATCCATTTGGATGTTATTATATGACCAATTTTTTAAAAGGATCTTGGACACTTTTACTCATTTTTTCTGGCGCCCTTTACTTAGTATGTTATGAAATTTGTGTTCTGTCTATCAGGCCAACGCACAAGCACACCACCAGGGGGTGTGTCATGGACAGCCTAGGGCGACTTACAGAAAGTGGGTAAAATGACGCTGACCATCGTTCTACCCGAAAGAGGAGTGCCAATCTGGACTGGGAGCGTTTAGTCTATGCGATACGGCGCTGGAGAGCAGGTAAGTAAAGCTTCTTTTTAAATTTTTACTCGCCAGTGCATTTTTTCTACTTTAAACCTAACAGCCCTAAAGATCACAATCTTCATTCAGCTCTTCATACAGCACATGCCTTCAATGAGTGTTGGAAAGCATGTAGAGATGAGAATAAAGATGGCAGTTTTTTTTTAGGTGTATAAAAGAAGAAATCTTTGACATTCCTTTAGCTGTGTCTAATGCTCACTTACCAACAAAGTCTAATTATGAGCTAGCAGAAGGAACATCTGTACCTAAAGGGATGTTGGTTCACTTTCTTTGTTATTATTCTGTTAATGCGGGCAACTCTTTTAGGGCATGTTTACACCTGCATCCTCTGAGAAGTGATCTGCGGTGGAACGCGCTTCAGCGGGAATTTGAAAAGTGGCAGGGAGGCTATATGCCACCTTCTCACTGCCTGTTTTAACTTTGTTAAGCCCACACCACCATGCCACAACCATGTGGATTGCATGCAATTGCAGTCTGGCCCTATTCATTTGAATGTGTAGCGTTCAGTGACAGTAGTCCCCACTAATCGCAATAGGGGGAATTCATTTTTACATGGACCCCATACACAATATTAGATTTTCTGCAGATTTTTGTCTTCAGATTTACCAAAACCAAGTAGTGCAAAGGCCTGCCTGATTGCATACAAATTGAAACTCTTATGCCGCG
The DNA here is from genome assembly GCA_028564925.1 of Lithobates sylvaticus. NCBI lineage: Eukaryota > Metazoa > Chordata > Amphibia > Anura > Ranidae > Lithobates > Lithobates sylvaticus. The sequence goes on from CM053029.1 coordinate 173,705,356, forward strand.
TACACACGACCGGACTTTTCGTCAGAATAAACTCTGACGGTTTTCCTGACGGAGTTCCCACGGAGTTCCGAATGAACGGACTTGCCCACACATGATCGTTTGTTTCGAACGCGATGAGGTACGACGGGACTAGAAAAGGAAGTTCAATAGCCAGTAGCCAATAGCTGCCCTTGCGTCATATTTGGTCCGTCGGACCAGCATACAGACGAACGGTTTAGACAAAAAATCTGCAGAAAATGTAATAGTGTGTATGGGGCCCTAACACTCTGGCTGCCTTTGCAGCCTAAATAGGAAGGTATTACTGAGGCTCAACCGCCTAAGATTACCGCTCCCGCTGGCAAATTTAAACTAGAGCTTAGGATATAGAAGAAAATTGAAAGGCTCTTGATATCAGTATAATTCCTGAAGGACAGGAGGAGGAGGAGGGAAACAGGTAAAAACTTGCATCTGAAAACTTGATTAACTCACCTGAGACATATTGAGGGAGCTAAAGTGTTTTACCACTTGCTGACTGGCCACAGAACATATACTGTGGTGGGGTGGCAGCTGCAGGCACAGTGACGTACTGGCACATTGCTGCCTGTTTCTGTGTTTCTGGCACGCGTGCCTACTTTCCTGTGATTGTGGGAGTTTGTCAACAGGTCCCGGCCAATGATTCACAGCTTGGAGCCCTGTGTTGATAAACAACACAGGGCTCTATACAGAGAGAAAGGTCGCTTTGTTCTTTTCCTTGATTCCTATTTACCTAGGTGGATGCAGCATCGGTCCGATACTGCATCTGTCCCCCCAGAGCCTCTGAACTGAGAACCGAGCGTTCGAACACTGCCGATCGTTGGGTTTTCAGAGCTCCCCGAGCAGAGAACTGCAGACTGTTAGTCACAGCTCTCTGCTCTGCTCCCTCCTTGCTCATTGGAACGCTGAGCTGTGGGGGGGTGGGGGCGGCCGGCTCAGGTTCTCAGCGGCTTGCTGAGAGCCTGAGCCGGGTGCTGGTCCAGGGATGTCAAATTGCATGTCAAATTGGCGGCAATTGCTGGCAATGGCACCATCTGAATCGGTGCGGCTCCTTTGGGTGCGATTTCCACAGACATATGTGCAGCAACCCACACAGATGTCTCTGAAATTGCCCCAGAAGTCGGAACTGACATGCACAAATGAAATCGTGCAAGTTCAGCTGAACTCGCACAATTACATTCCCGCTATCAGTGTGAACCTAGGCTCAGGGTTTTATTGTCAAAGCTTAATTCAACAAACTAAAGTTAGAAGTTGATTGTCTACCATGCACAGCTGCACCATATTCTGAGTGCACAAGTTTTAGTAAATCTCTCCCATTGAATATTATCAGCCAATTTAAAAAAAAAAAAAAAAACAGCGTGGGCCCCACCCAAAAAAAAAATTCATGCCAAGCCCTTTGGGTCTGGCATAGATTTTAAGGGGAACTCACCTCCAAATCTTTTTTAACAATTGGCGTGGGGTCCCCCCCAAAATCCATACCAGACCCTTATCCAAGCAAGCAGCCTGGCAGGCCAGGAGAGGGGGGGTTGATAAGCGAGCGCCCCCCCCTGCTGAACCATACCAGGCCGCTTGCCCTTAACATGGGGAGGGTGCTTTGGAGCCCCCCAAAGCTCCTTGTCCCCATGTTGATGGGGACAAGGGCCTCGTCCCGACAACGCTGGCCATTGGTTGTTGGGGTCTACAGGCGGGGGGGCTTATCAGAATCTGGAAGCCCCCTTTAACATGCCCCCCCCCTATGTTAATGGGTATCAGGTACATTGTACCCCTACCCATTCACCCAAAAAAGTGTCAAAAAGTAAAAACCGCAAAAGACAATTCTTTTATCAAAATAGAAAAAATAAAGCGATGTCTATCCATCTTCAATCACGCCGCCAGATGGACCCAGGGAAATAGAAAAAAAAAAGCTCCGCCTCGATGGGAGGCATCCCGCCGACTGCTGTCTCTTGGCTGTGACAGCTGTTATATAGGCAAGGGCGAGCCACAGTATTTTAGTATTTTTTCTATTTTTCGGGTCTGTCGCGCGGCGTGATTGACGATGGATGTACATCGCGGGACACTTTTTTTTTTTATTTCAATAAAGGAATTGTCAAAAACTGTCTTTTGTGGTTTTTACTTTTTGACACTTTTTCTGGTGAATGGGCAGGGGTACAATGTACCCGACACCCATTCACATGGGGGGGGGGGATCTGGGGGCTCCCTTGTTAAAGGGGGCTTCCAGATTCTGATAAGCTCCCTGCCCGCAGACCCTGACAACCAATGGCCAGGGTTGTCGGGACAAGGCCCCTGTTGAGGGCATGTGGCCTGGAATGGTTCAGGGGGGTAAAGCTCGCTCCCCCCCCAATCCTGTCCTCCAGGCTGGGGGGCCCCCACGCCAATTTTAAAAAAAAATTGGGCATGGATTTTTCCTTGATTTTTATCTACATTGCTGGGAGCCGGCAATACATTACAGCTGCAAGCAATTTTAAATTACTATTTTTCCTTTAGAAATATAATTTTGCAGCGGTACTGCAAAACACATCACAGAGATTGCTTCACTTTACAGACAGACTAAGGGGACCCCCCAGGCACAATATTTAAAGGAATATTTAATTTTTATTGTTTCACTTTAAGCATTAATAAAATCACTGCTCCTGAAAAAAAGTCGGTTTAAAAATTTTTTTTTTGCATTAACACATGTCCCCTGGGGCAGGACCCGGGTCCCTTATACACTTTTTATGGCAATAACTTGCATATAAGCCTTTAAAATTAGCACTTTGGATTTTTTATGTTTGTGTCCCATAGACTTTAATAGGGTTCGCATGGTCGCATACATTTTTTGCCTGTTCGCATGTTCTGGGCGGTGTTCGGCCCATCCCTACTTCTGAAGTTGAATTCTGTCTTCCTTGAATTTTCGTATGGTGAGTAATCTCTTCACTTTCGACATGAGACTAGCATAAACAAAAAACGGACGAACGTTTATGGAGAAATTAGATTTTTTTAAATCTTTTTATTGGGTATGTTTTATAGCAGAAAGTAAAAATATATTTTTTTTTTTTCCTGTCTTTTTTCGTTTATTTAAAGAAAAACCTAGTGGTGATCAGATACCACCAAATGAAAGCTCTATTTGTGTGAAAAAAAAATTATATCAATTTTGTTTCGGTATAGTGTTGCATGATCGCGCATATGCCAGTTAAAGTAGTGCAGTGCTGAATAGCAAAAAATGTCCTGGTCATGAAGGGGTAAAATCTTCCGGAGCTCAAGCAGTTAAAAATGACTTGATCTTTTTCTGTTAAAAAATAAATAAATGACTTGATCATTATATCTGTCAAATCTGATTTTTCAACTGCAGTTTGTAGAAGTAACCATCATTTGTAATTTAGGTTATTTCCCATCCTGTATGCAAGCTTTTAAATTATCTGTGCAGGGTTAAGAGGGGTACACACTATGAGAAAATCAGAAGAAAAATTCCGTACGAAGAACGCTCGATTTTTCGTATAGTGTACACAACTTTCAACATCCAATTCAGACTTTCCAAATGAAAAATTCCCAAAACACCAAAAATGTATTGTACGTGAACAAAACTAACGATTTTCGTTTAACCACTTCAGCTCCGGAAGGTTTACCCCCCTGCATGACCAAGCAATTTTTTGCGATACGGCACTGTGTTATTTTAACTGCCAATCACGCAGTCGTGCGACACTGTACCCAAATAAAATGTATGTCCTTTTTTCCCACAAATAGAGCTTTCTTTTGGTAGTATTTGATCACCTCTGAGGTTTTTATTTTTTGCGCTATAAGCAAAAAAAAAGACTGACAATTTTGAAAAAAAATAAACAATATTTTTTTGTTTTCTGCTATAAAACATACCCAATAAATAAAAAAAAAATTAAAAATCAAATTGCTTTATCAATTTAGGCCAATATGTATTCTGCTACATATTTTTGGTATAAAAAATCCCAATAAGCGTATATTGATTGGTTTGCACAAACGTTATAGCGTCTACAAACTATGGGATATTTGTCTTTATTTTTTTATTTATTATTCATTTTTTAATAGTTATGGCGGCGATCAGCGACTTATAGCAGAACTGCGATATTGCGGTGGACAAATCGGACACTAACTGACACATTTTGGGGACCAGTGACACTAATACAGTGATCAGATCTAAAAAATATGCACTGTCACTGTACAAATGACATTGGCAGGGAAGGGGGTTAACATCAGGGACGATCAAAGGGTTAAATGTGTTCCCTGAGACTGGGAGTGCTTGCCAAATGTGGGGGTAGGGTGCTTTGACTGGGGGAAGGTAAAGATCTGTGTTTCTGCTTAGCAGAAACACAGGATCAGTACATTCCCCTCTCACAGAACGGTGGTCTGCCTTGTTCACATAGGCAGACCACCATTCTGCCTGTCTCCTTAACGATTGTTGGGTCCCGGCAGACATTGCGTCTGCCGGACCCGCTGATTGGCTCCTGCTGTGTCCAATCACAGTGGGAGCGGGTCGCCGGCAGCGCGCGTGCGCCCGCCCCAGACCCGGAAGTGTCAGATCACGTACTAGGTACGTGATCTGGCACAGAGCGGCCGCCTTGCCGCATTATATGTATGGTGGGTGGTCTGCAAGCGGTTAATGTGTACTGTTTTTATACAAGAAAAGTCGGACACGAAAGACTGCACATAATCAGAAACAATAAAACAACAATAAATCAAGCAAAAAGAAAAAAAAAAACCTTGCTTATTTGAGAATTTTTGTACAATTAGTACTATCATATGTTTGGACTTGCTATGAAACATCGAGGAAAGCCGGACGATCGTTTGCCCCAGCTTTGGGGTTCTCCCTATGACATGGTGGTCTGACTGCAGCTGTCCACAGTCTGTTGACTATAGAATTCACATTCACTCTTTCTCACACATTATTCCATGTAACAACAGTTTCCATTTGACAATCAAAAAAAGAAATACAAATCGTGAATTTTGCTGCCCTTATACTGTATATTGCATTTGTCAAAAAGTGTCTATTTAGCATTAACGAATATGTAAACCCAACATTTCACATTCCTGATATGTATCCGCTGTACCATGTACTTGTATGAAAAAGTATCCTGTTCTCTTTGTATTACTTCCTTTGAAATCCCTGGTGTTGCTGCCAGTGATTCTGTTTTCCTATTAAAAACAGGCCACAGTAGACATGAGAGCACAGCGTGGTCAGTTTTCTGGTTGTGCTGGGAACTCTGCCTGCTCTCCTCCAATGATCAAACTTGCACAGCCGGTCACTGGGAAGACCAGTGTCCTGCTGTTTCTCCTCCCCCGCTCCCTGAGCTCCTTATGCAGCTGAGAACAGAGATTATATGATTAAAAAAGGAGAAAAACGTTTTTTACAATGTTTTTTTATATGTATGCATGAATGTTTTGCCTTTAATTTCTGTTTTAAACTGAATGGATGAGGGTTCACATACACTTAAACGTGGGTCTGTCATTAGAAATAATACTTCATTTCTAATAATAATTTGGCGCTCTTCATTCCATCATTGCATTGAGTATATGTTTAACCAGTCATTAAAGAGGACATGCAGTCTACTCACATAATTTGTTATAAAAACATCTTTGCCATTCTGAAGCTTCCCTCCAACCACTTTGCATATTATTTTATATATACTGTGATTCTGTACTTGCCAAATATGCTGCAGAAATCTCCCTCCCCTAAGTCTGGCTGCAGCCATTTTAACTGTGGGCAGCTGAAGCTGCTGCCTGCTCACTTCCTGGATTTACACAGACACACAGAGGCACACCTCCAGCTCTGCAGCTCTGATTTTCCCTCTTATGTCTCACCCCCTCCCTTCCTGGCAAACCAGAGTGAGGGAGAGCTGTGCATGATGTCATAAGCCTAGGTTAATAACCAGACAAGAAACAGGAAGTGGGCTGTATAAGGTATTTACTGGCAGAAAAAAAAACTGTTTTACTATTCAAAGTTAAAACAACAAGGGCAGAGGATTAAAAAAAAAAAATACTGAAGTTCCACTTTAAACTGTCATATAAACTTTAACATATTAATGCAACTTCAAACATTTTCTGATCTACAGCTTCCATCGAAGAATACTTATATAATCCTTCAACAAAGGTCCTTGTTCGGGCACTTCCTGTTATAGGGTGACAACACTTTGTCCCTGTCTGCATATTTTGCTAGTGCATTATTACTTTGTCAAAAAAGCTTCTGATTGAAACTACTAGTGGCGACTTCAGCACATATTATGAAGGCATTGTCCGCTGTTGTCATCATCAGGAAACCCGTCCTGAGAAAGCCCATGCAGTCTTCAGTGGAGTGCATGTAGACAGGAAGTGGCTCCAAAGAAGCGGCAGGAGACCAACAGCAACAAAGGATTCCAAAAAAGTAAAAACAAGGATTTCATTCATCAAACGCAGTGTTTTAGCAAACTAAATGTTATTTTACTATACAGTACGTTACTTTCAGCCTATGGGATAATACCTCCTCTTCAGCCTTACAGCAGCACCACCATCAACCTCTAGAGGGGGCCCTCAGCTGCAAGGGAAATCTTGCAAAATATAAGCGTTAGGTGTACCTACAGATGCCATTATATTGCTAATCTCCTTGCGTACATGTCTGCTATAGCATCATTACTGCCTTGGACTCTTTGCTGTCACCATTGAAACATGGGCCCAAGCTTCTTCTTTCCCTTAGGCCCAGTAAACACATTTTCGTTGTAATGTCTCGTGTCATCAAAGGCAAAGTTATAGTTAGAGTTCGTTCACATATTTGTGCTGCAGGGCATTTTTTAAAATAGTCTGGTCCATTTTTTTGTCTCCTTCCATTTTGAGGCCCATAGAAATCAATTTTAACGCATAAAAAAATGCATGAATGATGTGTTTTGCATGCATTCTCATATGTTTTCAGCCCCTAATAGTTTTTTTTTTTGGTCAACAAGAAAAATGCATAATGTATGAAAATTTCAAGTTATGTGTAAAATGCACTTCAATGCACAATGGGGAAGTAGATAGGCTTACTTGTTATCACTTCTGCCCAGTTGGCGGCTGGTGCTCAAAATTTTTGGGGTGGCGCTAACAAACATTTTTGAAAAAAAAACATCAATTGCAGCCACTGTGCCATCAAATGCAGCCACTGTGCCATCAAATTCAGCCACTGTGCCCATCAAACGCAGCCACTGTGCCCATCAAACGCTGCCACTGTGCCATCAAATGCAGCCACTGTGCCATAAAACGCACCTACTGTGCCAAACGCTGCCACTGTGCCCATAAAATGCTGCCAGTGTGCCCATCATTTGCTGCCAGTGTGCCCATCATATGCTGCCAGTGTGCCCAACTGCCCATCATATGCTGCCAGTGTGCCCAACTGCCCATCATATGCTGCCAGTGTGCCCATAAAATGCTGCCAGTGTGCCCAACTGCCCATCCCATGCTGCCAGTGTGCCCAAACGCTGCCAGTGTGCCCAAGCGCTGCCAGTGTGCCCAACCGCCCATCAAATGCTGCCAGTATGCCCATTAAATGCTGCCAGTGTGCCCAATTGCCCATCATATATACAGAAAAAATGACTGCGCTGCAAAAAGTAATAATCGAACCCAATAGTGATAAAAAGCTATAAAAATAAGCATACATATACCTGGTAGGATAATGGACTACTGGTACATAAATGAATATATATGGCGAAAAAATATATGAAGATTAATAAAAAAGCATGCACCATAATATGATAAAGAAAATTGAATAACAAATGATTTACAATAATCCAAAGTGAAAAAATAATTATTAGCCAATAAAGTCCTTATAAAAGTGTCATTTCCAAATCGGCTGCATACATCGACATTTGTGCACAAGCGGGGACTCCAAATTCAAAGGTGACACCACTCAGATAGCACCAGAAGAAGGAAGTGGCCTGGTAAGAATAAAAACACCTACACCATCAAGAAATACTGACTCTTACCAGAGTGTAAGATCTCCTGTTAGAGAGATCCTACAGGCTTGCGGCTTGTTTCACAGCCACGGGTCTCAATGGGCTGTGGAATGGTTAGCTCTGGATGCTGGACGTGATATCTCAAAAGCGATCAAGCGGATACCATGCAGGGATAAAAACAATAGAACTCCATAGTGTATCACTTGAGACAAATGTATTTAAAAGAAAGAGAATTGCACTTACAGAAATGCAGTTGGTTAAAAGCGTGTAGAAAAATAGTTAGCCGGCCGGCTCACATTAGCTGCCCGTTGCTTCCGGGTTTCGCGTGGTATTGTGGTGAAGTCAGCACGCCGCTCCTCCCTACGCCGTTTCATCACAAATGACGTCTTCCAGGGGCACTACCCTATCATATGATGCCAGTGTGCCCAACTGCCCATCATATGCTGCCAGTGTGCCCATCAGATGCTGGCAGTGTGCCCATTAAATGCTGTCCGTATGCCCCCACCCGCTCAGCGGGTGACGGCGACGAGCCGGGTTCTCCAGGCGTCTCCTGCCTCCTGATAGACATCCAATAGCAGCTCCTGTCATTTCAGCCAATCAGGTGACAGGTAACAGACCCGATTCATTCGCTTTCCTAACACAGCTGAGTGTCACCTATTTTGCAGCTTTAGAGCCATACTTACCAGCTCCGCTCGGCCCGTGCGTTCCACGGAGCTTCTGACTTCACTTCCGGTTTCCCTCTGGCACAGGGAAACCAGAAGGAACGTCTTAACTCAAAGAACAAAGCACCCGCCCATAGTGGTACTATGGGCGTATTTTGCTCGGCGCTTCGGAATGCGCCACGAAGCAGGTAAAAATCCTGCAAATGAAGCGCCTCATTTGCAATCTCGTGATTGCATTGACGTGGTGCTTCCCATAGTGCACTGAACACAGTTCATTTAAAGGACATTTTTTTTTTTTTTTTTATGGATGGGCCACCACTGCTTCTGCCTCGCAACACTGGGGTCCTTGGTTCAAATATCAACAAGGGATGCCATCTGCATGGAGTTTGCATGTTCTCTCTGTGCTTCCCTGGGCTTTCTCCAGGTACTTTAGGTTCCTCGCACATTCCAAAGGCAGGTTAATTGGCTCCTCTCTAAATTGGCCCTAGTGTGTCTGTGTATGTATGCATGTAAAATAGGGACTACAGATTGTAAGCTACCTAAATTGGCAAGAATGGATGTGAATGCACTGCATACATTGCCAGTGCTATATACTGTAAATATAAACCAAATAAATTTCTTGACTAGTAAATAAAAAATAAATAAGGACTTCTGCATCCACTACACAATCTACATACTAGATGTAAAAGAGCTTCAGCTAAAGTGGACGTGTTGTCCCTTTAATATCCAAAAGTGCTACTGTGCATACAATAAAGTTATATCATATACTATGACTATACCATGAAAAGGTACCAATAGTATAATCTTAGTGCATACAATCTACATTAAAAAAATGTAAAATACAAAACTCAAAAAAGATGCAAGCGAAGTATTGGGTTTTTTAAAAGTTAATAATCCTACTTAGCTAGGTGGATGCAGCATTGGTCTGAAGCTGCATCTGCCCCCTGCCTCTAAGACTGAGAACCGAGCAATCTAACACTGCCAATCGCTTGGGCTGTGGAGGGGCGGGAGCAGCTGGCTCAGGCTCTCAGTGGCTTGCTGAGAGGCTGAGCCAGGTGCCTGTCCAGGCATGTGGGCAGATCCGGACTCTATTGTTGTGATCTTGCCCAAGCCTGGACAGTCTCTGTGACATCAGCAGACAGTGGACTTCAGCCCGCTGTTTGCTGAAAACGGGTCACAGGAGTGCAGAACGAATTGCAATCCTGTGATCCACATGAGAAGTACAGCCAAATGAGCTTTGGCTGTACTTCTCCTTTACGTATTATTTTCAAAGTGACAAAAGACACTCAAGCCCTAAAGCATACAGTATTACATTATCATAATTCACCCTGAATCAAAATAAAAATAATTAAGATTTCTGTTTTAGGTTGAGGGTGAATTATCATAATTATCATATTATAATACATATGCTTTAAGGCTAGAGTATAATTTGGTACTTTTAAAATAATATTTAACGGCACTATTGCATCTTTATTGATTTTTTTTTATTTCATTTATTTATTTTATCATGTAGATTGTATGCACTAAGCTTACACTATTAGTACCTTCTCATGGTATAGTAATAGCATATGATATAACTTTATTGTATGCACAGTAGCACTTTAGAATTTTAAAGGGACAGCACACTCACTTTAGTTGAAATAGCTTTTTTACATATATACCGATAACACATTGCATTTGGAAATGCTAAGGTGTGAACCTAGCCATTTTGATTTGATTTGATTTGATATTGGATTTGTATTGCGCCGAATGCGCTCCATTAGGAGCGCGTCTAGGCGCACCAAGACCCTAAAAACCATAAATCTAAAAGTTGAGATTTCAACTAGAATGTTAAAAGAACAGAGCCTAGGGTGCCCAAGATGAGAGGCAAAATAAAACAGAAAGAAACCTGGGGGGGGGGGGGGGTGGGACTAAACCCTACAGATGGGGGAGGAAAAAGAGCATGCAAAATTCATGTTTTTTGCACAATTCCTATTCTTCCTCAGATTATCCGTAAGCCTGGATAAAGAGGAAGGTTTTTAAACCCTTCCTGAAACTCAGGAGGGAGGGTAAGGACCTTAGAGACGCTGGAAGGGAGTTCCACAGCTCATTGCCTATTGTAACCAGGCGTCTGTTACCAGTAAATTTTAGTCTGCTGATTATCGGTTCTGTGAGAAGTAAGTTAGCCGATCTGAGTGGTCTTAACGGTACATAGTGAGAGGCCCATTCAGACAGATAAATTGGGCCCAGTTTCCGGTGTGCCCTATACATATAACACATTGCCTTGAATAGTACTCGCTTGGCAATAGGAAGCCAGTGCAGTTTTTTCAGCACGGGAGAGATGTGGTCTGTTCTGGCACATCCAGAGACCAGGCGAGCAGCTTGATTCTGAGTCACTTGCAATTTTCTTTGCCACTTTAATGGAAGTCCAAGAAAGAATATGTTAGAGCAATCCAACCGGGAATGTACAAGGCCCTGTACGAGAGTTAACCGGTTTTCGTGCGAAAACAGATCTTTAATTTTCCGGAGTCTCTGTATATAAAAGTTGGAGTTTTTGATACAGAGTTTAGCGTGAGGTATAAATGACAGGCAGGAATCAAAGATGATACCTAGGTTCCTGACCTGTTTCGCTGGCGTTGGAATGGGGCAGAATGAAGTGGGCCAGGCCAAGAGAAAATTGGTGGTTGATTGAGGGCCCACCAGCATCACCTCGGTCTTTGCTTCATTAAGGCCTAGCTTGTTATCAGCCATCCATTTTTGTATGTGAAGGAGTCCATTTCTCAGTTGTAGGTGCATATTTGGCCCATCGTCAGCAAGGATCTGCGTGTCATCTGCATAGATCTGGCATGCTAGTTTGTGTGTAGCAATAATGTCAGCGAGTGGGCGCATATAGCAGTTGAATAGCAGGGGCGACAATGCCGAGCCCTGCGGGACTCCATAGAGAAGTGGTTCAATTGGCGAGCTGCATGCTTTCATTTGCACTTGATGGGTCCTGTCCGTAAAAAAGGAGTTGATCCAACGGAGGACAGTGCCACTACATCCAAAAAGGTGTTTCATACGGTCTCCCAGAATTTGATGATCGACAGTGTCAAAGGCTGCGGAGAGGTCGAGCAGCACCAAGGCTGCCGACCCCCCCGCATCTTTTACTCTTAACAGGCGTTCGCGTATATCAAGTGCGGACAGTTCAGTGCCACGTCCGGGCCTGAATCCCGACTGGGAGTCATGGAACAGGTCGTTACCCTCGAAGAAGCTTTGCATTTGTTGAAAGACGACCTGCTCCAAGATCTTCGCTAGGAAGGGAAGAAGAGATATAGGTCTGAAGTTGGTGAGCAAAGAAGGGTCAAGTGTGCTCTTCTTCAACAAGGGGGAGACAATGGCATGCTTCAGTCGTGTTGGAACGGCCCCTATTTTTAAAGATAGGTTCACTATCCTTGTGATTTCTGGGGCCAATGTATCTGCGTTTTTCTTCATAAACCATGCGGGACAGATGTCATTCGGAAAGCTTGACGGTTTAAGCTTGGACATAATATTGGATATCTCTGCCACTGTGGTGGATGCAAATGAGCTAAAAGCTGGAGGAGCTCTTATTAGTACTGGAGGATCAAAGTCATCAGGCAAGATTTTGTCCTGATTACGGATTTTCCTTATTTTTTTCCCCAAAGGAAGACTGAAGCGCAGAACAAAATTCCATAGATGGAACAATCTTAGAGTAGAATTTTTTGGGTTCAAATATGTCCCTAACCAATGTGAATAGTTCCCGAGGCTTGTTCGAGGCTTGCATTATTCGATCGTTATAATAGGATCTTTTATGGCGTTTTACCGCCTTTGTGTAGCCTCGACAATAGACCCGATATGCCATTTTGTCCCGGGGAAGTTTAGATTTAAGCCACTTTCTTTCCAATATTCGTCTTTTATTCTTAAGTAAGTTAAGACTAGGGGCATACCAAGGGCTTGACTTAGAAAGTCTTGGGCGCTTGTTTGCTGTTGTCAATGGGGCCAGGATGTCCAGACTTGCCTTGATTCTTAACTCAAATTCATCTAGGAAAATTTCCAGTATTTCAATCTCGGTTTCTGAAGCCGGAGTTCCCATTTCTCTCTCTTCATTTGCTAGAAGTGATTGTCCCTGATGGTAGTCATAACATGTTTTAAAGTCTTCGACTGTTATATTTGTTAGTTTACGAAATGGAGCAGATTTTATCATCCGATTTCCTTTGGGGATTTTTATTGGTGCAAAATCCAAGAGGTCAAAGGTGACCAGACTATGGTCTGACCACCCCACCTCATGTGCTTTAACATTGAGAACTTTCGCGCCATGAGTAAAAAGGGCATCTAGCATATGGCCCTTTATGTGCGTGATCATGGTGGATGCCAGGGTAAAGTGGAGGCCATCTAGGTCACCTATGAGGTCCTGGGAGTCACAGTTTGTGTCATCCTCCAGCCACATATTCATGTCTCCCTGGAGGACAACACAATCCGATTGTAGACAAAGGAACATCATTAAATCAGATAGGTCAGCATGGAAAGTCCCTGATGGGCCAGGTGGTCGATAGACAGTGGCTAATACAAATGAGGAAGAGTCACTTACTTTACACTTGATCACCAGGTGTTCAAATGAACTAAACTCAGGTGTTTTTAACTCAATGCAATCCAAACAGTCATTATAAATTACACAAACCCCCCCTCCCCTCTTGTATTCTCTGTTTTTGACTAAAATCTTAAAATTTCGGGGGAGTAATTCTTCTAAAACTGACTTATAATTCACATTAAACCAAGTCTCTGTGATTCCTAAAATGTGAAATTTCTCAGACTCTAGCATGTCAAAAATTTCCGAACAATGCTTAGTGGCTGAGCGGGCATTAATGAAAGCGGCCCTTAAAATCTCAACGGTGGATGATTTTGCCGATGTACTTTTCGGCTGTTTGTCCCTTTTTTTATATTCCAGGGGGCACCAGATTTTATTTTTGATGCAAGTAAGTTGAGTGTCTCTTAATATTGTAGTATATTCATTATTGAATGAAATAAGCAACGACCTTGAATAGATTAACCGGTGTGAGGTACTTATGTCTCCAGCAGAAGGTTTTCCTGTACTGTATCCAGAGGTTTTTGGCCCGTCTGCCCCGTCCACACCGGCCCAGACGGGCACTGACGGGCTTGCCTCTGGCGCGCCTCCGGCGCGCCCGCCGCGCGCCCGCTCGGCGTGGGGGCGCCATGATGTTTATAGCAAGTCCCGGTGGTGAGGGGGCGTGGCCAAGTCGCACGTTGTGTCGCACTGGTTGCCAGGCAGTGGGACGCTGGATGGACTGGCTACGCTATGCAGAGCAGCAAGGTGAAAACTATTAGCACAGTCTTTAGAGGTAAGTTCAACAGTGCAGCAGGTGGAAGCTGTTAACACAGTCTTGAGAGCAGAGATCAGCAGAGCAGGGATGAGGAGGTGAAACACACAGGGATCCACCCTGGGCTCATTCCAAGATCTCAGGTCTGTAGTTTTATGCTCGGCGTGGGGGCGCCATGATGTTTATAGCAAGTCCCGGTGGTGAGGGGGCGTGGCCAAGTCGCACGTTGTGTCGCACTGGTTGCCAGGCAGTGGGACGCTGGATGGACTGGCTACGCTATGCAGAGCAGCAAGGTGAAAACTATTAGCACAGTCTTTAGAGGTAAGTTCAACAGTGCAGCAGGTGGAAGCTGTTAACACAGTCTTGAGAGCAGAGATCAGCAGAGCAGGGATGAGGAGGTGAAACACACAGGGATCCACCCTGGGCTCATTCCAAGATCTCAGGTCTGTAGTTTTATGCTCGGCGTGGGGGCGCCATGATGTTTATAGCAAGTCCCGGTGGTGAGGGGGCGTGGCCAAGTCGCACGTTGTGTCGCACTGGTTGCCAGGCAGTGGGACGCTGGATGGACTGGCTACGCTATGCAGAGCAGCAAGGTGAAAACTATTAGCACAGTCTTTAGAGGTAAGTTCAACAGTGCAGCAGGTGGAAGCTGTTAACACAGTCTTGAGAGCAGAGATCAGCAGAGCAGGGATGAGGAGGTGAAACACACAGGGATCCACCCTGGGCTCATTCCAAGATCTCAGGTCTGTAGTTTTATGCTCGGCGTGGGGGCGCCATGATGTTTATAGCAAGTCCCGGTGGTGAGGGGGCGTGGCCAAGTCGCACGTTGTGTCGCACTGGTTGCCAGGCAGTGGGACGCTGGATGGACTGGCTACGCTATGCAGAGCAGCAAGGTGAAAACTATTAGCACAGTCTTTAGAGGTAAGTTCAACAGTGCAGCAGGTGGAAGCTGTTAACACAGTCTTGAGAGCAGAGATCAGCAGAGCAGGGATGAGGAGGTGAAACACACAGGGATCCACCCTGGGCTCATTCCAAGATCTCAGGTCTGTAGTTTTATGCTCGGCGTGGGGGCGCCATGATGTTTATAGCAAGTCCCGGTGGTGAGGGGGCGTGGCCAAGTCGCACGTTGTGTCGCACTGGTTGCCAGGCAGTGGGACGCTGGATGGACTGGCTACGCTATGCAGAGCAGCAAGGTGAAAACTGTTAGCACAGTCTTTAGAGGTAAGTTCAACAGTGCAGCAGGTGGAAGCTGTTAACACAGTCTTGAGAGCAGAGATCAGCAGAGCAGGGATGAGGAGGTGAAACACACAGGGATCCACCCTGGGCTCATTCCAAGATCTCAGGTCTGTAGTTTTATGCTCGGCGTGGGGGCGCCATGATGTTTATAGCAAGTCCCGGTGGTGAGGGGGCGTGGCCAAGTCGCACGTTGTGTCGCACTGGTTGCCAGGCAGTGGGACGCTGGATGGACTGGCTACGCTATGCAGAGCAGCAAGGTGAAAACTATTAGCACAGTCTTTAGAGGTAAGTTCAACAGTGCAGCAGGTGGAAGCTGTTAACACAGTCTTGAGAGCAGAGATCAGCAGAGCAGGGATGAGGAGGTGAAACACACAGGGATCCACCCTGGGCTCATTCCAAGATCTCAGGTCTGTAGTTTTATGCTCGGCGTGGGGGCGCCATGATGTTTATAGCAAGTCCCGGTGGTGAGGGGGCGTGGCCAAGTCGCACGTTGTGTCGCACTGGTTGCCAGGCAGTGGGACGCTGGATGGACTGGCTACGCTATGCAGAGCAGCAAGGTGAAAACTGTTAGCACAGTCTTTAGAGGTAAGTTCAACAGTGCAGCAGGTGGAAGCTGTTAACACAGTCTTGAGAGCAGAGATCAGCAGAGCAGGGATGAGGAGGTGAAACACACAGGGATCCACCCTGGGCTCATTCCAAGATCTCAGGTCTGTAGTTTTATTACATTACACAGGTTGAACTGGATGGACTATTGTCTTTATTCAACCTTACCAGCTATGTAACTATGTGTAGCACTAATCCCCGAAGGAGCTGCTGGTATTTGATTGGGCTTACCGTTACCTCACCTTTCCACTGTGTCCGTCATAGAGGTCCCATTAAATAGTTACCGTATATACTCGAATATAAGCCGACCCGAATATAAACCGAGGCACCTAATTTTACCACAAAAAACTGGGAAAACTTATTGACTCGAGGATAAGCCTAGGGTGAGAAATGCGCAGCTACTGTAAGTGGAAAAGAGGGTCAACAATGTCCATTTGCAGCCTCACTGTGCCCATTTGCATGCCTCATTGTGCCCATTTGCAGCCATAGGTCCCCCGAACTTCAAACTTGGTAGTTAAGGGTTCCTAGATACCCCCTAGCTGCAGCCAAAATGTGGGGTCTCCCAAAGGATCCCAAAATGACATTACTGCAGATGGACACAGTTGACCGACTTGGGGCCCTGTATCTCGGGGCCACTTGGTTCTAAGAACCCCAAATTTGAAAAAGTTGTATTGCACTGTTCCACTGGGTTTCCACACCAAATTTTGGGATTCCTAGCACTAAGTGGCCCCGAGATACGAGGCCCCAAAGTCGGGTCAGAATATTTCATTCTCTGCTGCAGAAAAGTGCTTGACTCGAGTATAAGCCAAGGGGGGCACTTTCAGCACAAAAAAATGTGCTGAAAAACTCAGCTAATACTCAAGTATATATGGTACTCAAAGATTTCGGCTCCAACACTTGGTCTCTTTTTCCAATGCTTTATTGACAGAAAAGAATCAAATAGAGGGATGGAGGGTTAAGGGAGATTCAGGTACCTTGAATTGCAGTTCACGGGTACTTCTCTGATCTAGAGGATAAAACAACTCCCACAAACTGGATCTAGCAACCATCGGATAGGCCTCTCTCACTGGCCTAACAACCAGTGCGATGCTCGGTTATAATATCTGCCACAGACTTGAAGAATATAATAGAATCGTTGCACAATCCTCTGCCACAGGATTGTGTAACCAATAACTTTTGTAGCATCAGAGTACAGTCACACAGTACCAGTTTCTTTCAGCCAAGCCAGCGATACTGTGAGGTAGATGACCTGGGATGCGTCCTCCAATTGTGTCTCCAGGCTCTTCTTGAGATACCAGCCTCGGTCCTCTCTTAGAAAAGTCCTCCCCTGGTTTCTCCAATTGCTTGGCTTCTCCCGCAGGCAAGACAGCACAGGACCACCCCTGGATCAGTAGGCCCCAGAACTCCTGGGCCTACCTTTCAGTAACGAAGCCTCGGGCCAGCCGCCCCGAGACAGTTGAAATGGCTACGGTGCACCTTAGGCCAGGAGGGCCATCAGGTCGGAGCACCACACCCCACCACAGGGTCTGTCCCTAAAGTACCCTCTCCCAGAAGGCACAGCGGCTACGCCACTCCCACTGACTGTTTCATGGCAAAGAGGCACTCAATACACCCAGCTTGTTGCAATTTCCAACACTGGCCGATGATGAGAGCGCCACCTACGGCCAAGTGGAAAACTGCGCAATCCAGCTGAACTGGAACAGAAACCAAAAATTTAATACAATCAGTCTGAGTTAAACTACAACTCAGACAAATCTAAATTTTCACTTATAGCATCTGCCCATCAGGAGCAGGGCGCTACATATGTAACTACAGTATCTCACAAAAGTGAGTACACCCCTCACGTTTTTGTAAATATTTTATTATATCTTTTCATGTGACAACACTGAAGAAATTACACTTTGCTACAATGTAAAGTAGTGAGTGTACAGCTTGTATAACAGTGTAAATTTGCTGTCCCCCTCAAAATAACTCAACACAGCCAAAAAATTAGAAACATATTTTTTTGTATGAACAGACATATTGTATACAGTACGTTGACTATGCCAACAAAACCACGATTTTAAAGAAATTCTACAGAACCATACAATTGATTTATAACTGAATGTGGGATTGTAACCTTGTGTCAGCCATATTGCAGAACATGCCCCAAGCGGTGTACATTCCATCTTCTCTGCTGGTGTTTTTCCATTTAATTCTATGCTTGCTAGTTACCATGGCAACCTACATGTTCTAAAGCAATGTATTCACTTAAACGGGTGTGCAAGTTAAATCCTTTTGATATCAGTATGAGTGTGTTGAATGCCAAGGCTAAATGCCACTTGTGCTGAACTCCAGGCAGATGAAAAACACCAGTAAATGCGGTTATGTGCTTGTTAAACAAAATATTAACTATAATAATTCAATTATAAAATAATGATTATGATTAAAAGTAATCAAATTAGTTGTATGGATATCAGACTCTCCTGCCTGCACATGCAATGACAAGGAAAATGCTGATAATAAGAGAGAGCAGAGTGAGCAGACCTCATCACCTGCTGCTCCACCACTGTCCAATCACAAGGGGTAAATTGACTAAAGCTGGGTACTCAAACTCACAGATTCCTGCATCCACACAAGTGATGTGAAGGTAGGTATCTTCCCTGCTTCAGCATTGTATTCTGACAGTGGGGACACTGGTTGTAAAGCACAACGACACATTGGGTTTGATTTACTAAAACTGTAGAATGCAAAACCTGGTGCACCTCTGCAAATAAACCAATCAGTTTCCAGTTTTTTTTGTCTAAGTTTGATTGAAAAAGCTGAAGTTAGAAGCTGATTGGTTACCATGCTAAAGTAATTGGTGCAAATAACTATTATTCCGGGGTGATTATTCCCTATATCTATTGCACCTATGTATTAACTTGTCTATACCCCCAGTTAGTTAGTCTATTAAAACTCTGGTCACATGTCACTATTGATATCACAATAATACAAGAATATCAAAGCTACTTATCACAAGGCTCTCCGCAAGGCCTTGTATAATCGGGCTAGGCTCGGATGGTAAAGAGATAGCCATGTGTCTCTGAGAGCCACCAGGCTTGAACCAACAGCGAAAAGGGAAAAATTCCTTTTTGTGTGCCCTTTTTTCACATTCATCCACACCCATTCGAAACCACCCCCACTATCCTCCTGTCTAATGAGATACTGCCAAGAGGTAGTCCTTTTACTATCTTATATTTCTGTCCATCCTGCTGTATTGGCCTCTAGGGGTAGCATTGTCCATGAATCATTTCTGGGTGCCTGTTAATCCTTTGATCTTTGTCACCCATCGTCATCAATCATCCTGGCAGCCATGGCTCTCTTTGAAGATTACTTGCAGTGTAGTGTGAGCAACAGACGTTCTGGAGCCAAGCGTTTAGATACAGATTCTGATATGCTACAAAGCTTTGATGTACAACTTGCTACATTCCAGACCTGGTATCAACAGGGAAGAACATCAGACCTTTTAAAACCATGGAACTGCAAGTATCAGCATGGCTGATCTTAAGGAATAGGAAACAGATATGTAACGGATCTATGCCAGATCCAATGCAAACTCTGGATAATACCCAAAACATTGTTACCAATAAACGCAGTAACACTGACTGAAAAACTCCAGAAATATGACATTAGGCCAGTGTTTCTCAACTCCAGTCCTCAAGGCGCACCAACAGGTCATGTTTTCAGGCTTTCCATTATTTTGCACAGGTGAATGGATCAGTTTCACTGCCTTAGTAATTACCACAGCCGTTTCATCTGAGGGAAATCCTGAAAACATGACCTGTTGGGGCGCCTTGAGAACTGGAATTGAGAAACACTGCATTAGACCATGTTGCCTTCCAACACATGCACAGCTGCACCAGATGTTGCACGCTCCAGTAGGTGCAGGTCCAGGGTTGTGGGCGGATCATAACTCCATTGCAGCGATGATATAGAGGTTGGGAGCCTGATCCCCACCTAGGCTACCAAGAAATTTGGGGGCAGTTTGGACTATTGCGGTACAATAAAGGCAGTACAATAAATAATATAACAAAAATATAAATATAAAATTTACATGTGATTTTATTGATGCCAAAAAACAAATCATCATTTACATATTAAAAACATAATAGCGATACAACTATTTGTCACTAGTGAGTAGTTACAATAAAACAATTGATCACAGATGTAATTTTCCTCAACTAGTTTTGCGGACATTTTACCGCTTTATCGGGAGGTTATCTGTGATTAAATCAAAAAAACAATATGATGATTGAAAGGTAAAGAGATAAGACATTGTCATACAGCATCATGATTAAGGACATTTTTTAGGGATGAGAACGGGGAAAGAGCAACACAGCTTACCCATGCTCCAGCAGGCTTGAAGCTCATAATACTACCACCTGATACAAGGTCCCCCGTGGCAACTCGGGGGGGGGCTACATGGTGTGTTGATTGGAGTCTAGGTAAATAAGGTAAAAGGAATCTGTATAATATCGGCTGCAGCGATCTTGCTCGAGCCAGGACCGTCTCTGTGATGTCAGCCATCAGCAGGCTTCACCCCGCTCTCTGCTGAAGACGGGTCACAGTAGTACAGAAGGAACTGCACTCCAGTGATCTACAGAAGTACAACCAAACAAGCTTTGGTTGTACTTCTCCTTTAAAACAATGCACTCACTCTTTGGTTGAGGAATGACCCTAAGCCCCCGTTCATGTCAGTGCAACTTGTAGTGCGATTTGGAACTGTCAAGTCGCACCCTATTGCCGGCAATGGAACCGATCAAATCGTTGCAGCTTTTTTAGAAAAATTGGTTTCTGCATTATTTTTTGCGATTTCAGGTGTGACTTGCATAGGCATCTGTGCAAGAAGTTGGACAGATGTCAGGCAATATTATCTATATTCCTATTGCACACGTTTCTGGCAAACAAGGCTCATAAAATGGTGGATGCTGCAGCTGGGTCCTGGAAACATCAAGCAAGTGTACATATTCACCAGCACACCATGGATCAACAATCACCGTCCAAAGGTTTTATCACAGAGACAATAGCAAAGTTTCGGAGCCACGCAGGACCCCTTTGTCAGGCATGTCTGGCAAATTGCACCTGAAATCGCACTGACCCGTGGCTTTGAAATCTCAAAGTCGCATTCAGTGTGAACCAGGGCTAAAAGTTCAAGACTGGGAAACTCATGCACAGCATCAAGTTGTGTAATACTTAACTCATTCCTTACTCCAGTAGGCTCTCTTCATGCATTCAAATTTGCAACCTGCCCCTTAAATCCTCTTCTTTGAGGCGGTCCGGCCGGTGTTCAAACACTGACATTGAGTACAATGCAGGACCAATAGCCCTGCACTGTATGTGACGAAGAGGGCCTGTCACAACCTGGAGCATCTGAAAGAAGAGGAGAGCATCGAAGCCTGCTGTAGCAAGAAGAAGGCAATTATTACACATTAATTCTCTACTCTCATAACTCCCCCTTCACCCCCTCCCCTGTGATTACTGGAATAAATCAAAAATCCATACCTGAATGCCCATTATTATTTACTTTAACCTGCAATCATGTGACACCACAGTCTTCAGGCTTTTCCTCCTCTGTTTACTTCCTGCATGCAGTCCTTCTTTAGATATCAACATCACTGCCTGTGTGACGTGCAAATTTCCTATTGAATGGCCACCAGCATGGTCCTCTCAGGAGAGGGAAGAGCACCGACGTCATCACTGGGAGATGGCAGGGACCGGGGGCCTTAGGGTGCCATTGCAGCACTGAGTTAGTTAAGGATAGTCCTTCGCACTGGAACCAGTGGTGGTAAGGGACCAGGATGGGGGATTTAAAGTGGAACCTTTGTCAGAAAGTTAAGTCCTACTAGATCACTTAGGCTGGCCTTTTTTGCAGGTATAGTTATGTAAAACATTAAAATAAGTGCCTATATTGTTTAAAATCCAGTATTACACTGTCTCATCCTGCTCTGCACATGCTCAGTTGCTGTCTATTTATGGCACTGTGCTGACAATCAGAGCCACTAGAGGCTGATCTGCTGACAACCTAAAGATTTGCTGAAGCTCGGGGACTCTGGGCTTCAGAAAAATGGCAGCCCCCAGCAAAAAGAAACAGGAGCAAAGCTGGAGCAATATACAGCACACACTTTGGATTTTGGCAGCATAATGTGGAATATATGTTCTTTGCTAAAGGACATTATTTTTTATGAAGTTGTTATGGGTAAATTCTGCTTTAAGTAAGGCCCCTTTCACACGGGCTGTCCGTTTTTGCTCCTCCGCTTGCTCAGCGGGGATCACTCCATTGATCCCCACTGAGCTGGCGGATGACAAGTCTGTCTCTGCACTTTGGGCAGGGACGGACCTGTCAGAAAGACTGCTCTCCCCTATGGGGGATCGGATGATTATGGACCGCCTCTCCGTTTTCATCCGATCCGCCAGACGGATGGAAAATAGGACATCCATTCGTCTGGATTTTGCGGAGCGGATCGATTCGGGGGGAATCGGATGTCAGCGGACATGTCACCGCTGACATACGACGCTCCATAGAGCTGTATTGAGCGACCGTTCAGATCCGCCTGAAAAAACTGACAGGTGGATCTGAACGGTCCGCACATGTGAAAGGGGTCTAAGTATTGCTTGTTTCAAAAGGTAAGGGGTCAAAAAAGAGTGTGAATGTAGGATAGAGGAGGTTGGATGGGAGGGGTAGTAAAAATGTAGTTTTAGCCTGGAGTGAGGCTTTAAAGCGGGGGTTCACACAAAAATGGAACCTCTGCTTTTCTGAACCCTTCCCCCCTCCGGTGTCACATTTGGCACCTTTCAGGGGGGAGGGGGTGCAGATACCTCTATAATACAGCTATTTTCACCCACTTCCGGGCATAGACTCCCGCAGTCTACGCCTCCTCCCCCCCCCGATGTCTGCTGCGAAACACACAGATCCAAGAGACAGCAGGGACCATTCGGATTGGGAAGCGCGACTCACGCATGCGCAGTAGGGAATCCAGGCTGTGAAGCCGCAAGGCTTCACTTCCTGATTCCCTTACCGAAGATGGCAGCAGCAGCACCCGAGAGCCGAGCGACAGATCGGCTTCGGGTGCCAACATAGCGGGCGCCCTGGACAAGTAAGTGTCCATATTTTAAAAGTCAGCAGCTGCAGTATTTGTAGCTGCTGACTTTTAAAAAAATAATGAGCATTTTACGCTTAGCTTTAAGCCACTGAAATGTCAGAACACCTGATATCTGCTTATATACAGTATATCTCAGCCTTTTGCCTTTTTGCCAACAGCAAATCCCCCCTTCCTTCCTCAACTTGTAAATGAAAGAATGCGATTGCTTGCTGTGGGCAGCAGAGACTGTCTGAGACATTTCCTCTCTCGGACACTTTGATACAGAAGACAGTTCGTTCAGGAAATTCAGCGCTCTTAGTTGGTGAATGTGAAGAGTGGAAAAAACAGTCTGTTGGCTGGTGAATGACTCTCTCACTTGTCTCGGGATGGAGATAAAGGAATATAAAATATGACAGATCTGTAACAGCAAGTAACAAAAATGCAGCAATTCTAGGTGAATTCTTTAGAGCAATCGTTCATCCATTCCATTGTTTCTAGTAGGGTTTATTAACCTAAATGTATCACTTTGAATTCTGTGAAAGAAATATGCCTGTTTGTTGCATTTTTGTGCATTGGCTGATATATTCTTGTTCAAGTCAACTGAAGAAGGCATTTTACAACTCATGTAAAATAAAAAGAAGACCTCTAAACAGCCAGACATTGGTTTTCAGTGACCAGCGAGCCCGGAGCAAATAAATAAAATAATAGGCGCAGGGTGGGCATGACAGGGTTAACTGGGTGGTGGTAGAAGAGCTGCATGTGGAAAAGGTGTAGCAGGATTGGTGGAGAGGAGCATAGGACTTTTGCAGAGTGGGTGGTTCCTCCCCAGCTCAGTCTGCCAGGAGGAGCGAGCTTCCCACCCTCCCTCCCTCCCTAATATTGGGGGGGTTTGTTGTGTTATTAATGATTTGATTTATATTTCCAGAAGCAATGTTGTCGTTGCAGTGGCATGGCGTTGGTCTGTGCGGATGAAGCATTTACCCCAGATATGGAAGTTTGGGACCTATCGGTGGTATGGTACCCGTGGGTGGTGATACAGCTAATAGTAGTTTAGCCAATGTTGGTTATCAGGTGCACTGCGGACAGCATGTCAGCGTGAGGCCTATTCTAGTTTGGTTCCGCAGTGCCGTTAAGTGATATTGATGATATGATTGGTGGGTTTTCCTGCACAGACCAAGGGGAGGAGTTTAATGGAGGAAGTGCCTTACTTAGTGTTAGTTATGTCAATTTATGTTAATTATTTGATGTTTTATAAATAAAGATAATTGGCTGCTACGGCCATATTTACTCCAGATTGGTGTGGTCTCATTTTCTGGGGGAATATGCTAAGGGGACGTAGCAGTTAAAGGTAGTTTATATAGGGTTAAGTAAGACACATTAGTTATACAATAGTCATGACTCTTAAAGTAGAGTTATAGGAAAAACTTTTCTTTTTAATTTTGGATAGAGCAAGGGAGGGTTAACACCCCTGCCATATTTTTTTCCCGCCATCTGTGTCCCATTGTGGCAATTTCCCTTTTTTTTTTCCATTTCCTGTCCCAAAACCAAACAGGAAGTGAGGGAAAATCCCTGCAAATTAAGGGAAATCCTTTGATACCCCTAGATCACCAGAACTAGTGTCCCCATTGGGGGATTTCACTTATATTACTTTCCTGGGGACAACCCAGCATTTGGGATTTTCTTTTACTTCCACTTTTGATGATTATGGTAAACAGCACAAACAGAAGGTGGATCTCCTTAAAGAGGGCACAGACAGCAATAAAAAAACTTGGCAGGTGTTCTAATCCCTCTCCACTCTATCCAAAACTAAAAAAAGTTTTGCCCTTAGTTATAACCCCTTGTCAACCGTATAACTTACATATATGGTGGCAAAGTGGCACTGCTGCGCAGGATCACGTACCTAGTACGTGATCCTGCACTTCCGGGTAGGGGATGCACATGTGCGCCGCCAGTGGCCCACTCCCACTGTGATTATACACAGCAGGAGCTAATCGGTGGGTAACGTGGACTCAATGTCTGCTGGCATCCGCCGATCCTTCGGTACTAAGGGAGAATGGCGGTCTAACTATGTAAACAAGGCAGATTGCCGTTCTGTCAGTAGGGAAGGCATGGATTTTGTGTTCCTGCAAAGCAGGGACACGGATCCATGCCTTCCCCTAGTAAAAGCACCTCACACAGTACACAAAATCACTATCTAGGCACACAGTTAACCCTTTGATCACCCCTGATGTTAACCCCTTCCCAGCCAGTGTCATTAGTACAGTGACAGTGCATATTTTTAGCACTGATCACTGTATTAGTGTCATTGGTCCCCAAAAAAGTGTCAGTTAGTGTCCGACTATATGTCGCAATATTGCAGTCCTGCTACTAGTCTCTGCCATTACTAGTAAAAAATAAAAAAGTAAATAAATAAAAATATCCCATAGTTTGTAGACTCTATAACTTTTGCGCAAACCTAACAATATACGCTTATTGGTATTTTTTTAACCAAAAATATGTAGCAGAATACATATTGGCCTAAATTGATGAAAATTTTATTTTTTTTAATTGAATGTGTTTTATAGCAGAAAGTATTGAATATCGTTTTTTTTTTCTAAATTGTTGGTCTTTTTTGTTTATAGCGCAAAAAAATAAAATAAAAGATTAAGTACCACCAAAGGAAAGCTCTATTTGTGGGGAAAAGGTACATACATTTCATTTGGGTACAGAATCGCACGACTATGCAATTTTGAGTTAAAGCAATGCAGTGCTGTTTCGCAAAAAAATGGCCTGGTCAGGAAGGGGGGTAAATCTTCCGAAGGTCAAGTGGTTAAAGAAAAATTGTATAAAAAAAAAATGATTGGTTAAACCCACATGTGCTTTTTTACCACTACTATTCCTTTATATTAGCTTTTGAACTTTACAAATTGGATGAACGGTTTAGAGCTATAAAACACTTTTTGATAGATAAGTGGTGCATTTGATTTACAATTATATAGAACAGACCAAAATGAGGGACAAATGAGGAGGAAAGGGGGACAGAGGGACTTTGTTCAGAATGAGGGACAGTCCCTCAAAATCAGAGACAGTTGGGAGCTATGGACTGCCTGTATCACTTTAGAAGTACCGTATTTATCGGCGTATAACACGCACTTTTTCCCCCTTAAAATCGGAGGAAAGTCGTGGGTGCGTGTTATACGCCGATACCCCCCCAAAAAAAAGACAAAAATTAGTTGCGGCGCCGAAAAATAGCGACCGCGGCCGAAAAAGGCCGAAGCGCGGCCGAAAAAGGCCGAGCCGACTGCTCAGCTCCGCTCGTAGTCCCGCCTCCCTGCGCTCGCTCCCGAAACAGCAGGGAGGCGGGACTCCGAGCGGAGCCGAACAGTCGGCTCTGTCTTTTTCGGCCGCGCTTCGGCCGCGGTTCGGTCTTTTTCGGCGGCGCATGCGCGGTCTGTCTCGGCGGCGGGAAATTTAAACGTCGGCAAGGCTGCAAATGACGCTGGCAAACTGCAAATGACACTGGGCAAGCTGCAAATGACACTGGGCAAGCTGCAAATGAGGCTGGGCAAGGCTGCAAATGACGCTGGGCAAGCTGCAAATGACACTGGGCAGGCTGCAAATGACGCTGGGCAGGCTGCAAATGACGCTGGGCAGGCTGCAAATGACGCTGGGCAAGCTGCAAATAACGCTTAAATGTAAGTTTTTTTTTTCCCTAAACTTCTCTCCTAAAACTTTTTTTCCTTAAAATTCCCTCCTAAACTTGGGGTGCGTGTTATACGCCGGTGCGTGTTATACGCCGATAAATACGGTAGTTGCCCTTTCTATTGCAGAGGATGCCTAAAGTTTGACTTCTATCATAGTGCAGACCTCTGGGAAAATCAGTGAGCCAATCACACAAGCATTCTTGAGGGAATTCTGTACACCAACAGTGAATGCCTCTAGGTTGCCATATTACATTGAATCAGCTTGTGTAGCAATTGTATATGCTTTATTATTATTATTTTTTTGCTATTTGTTGACATTACTCTTTAAGCCTAAAGCTGAACCCAAGGACACCAAAAACGTCAATTTATTTATATTCCTCAATAGCCACAAAGGATACAAATCAATGTTGTGAGCACCAACTACCTTTGAAAACCCATATATAACCTTGTAAATGTAGCAGTGGCATCATTTACTGTTCTTCCCTTAGCCTGTGCAGCCAGCAGAGCTCTGGGAGGGACCCAGGTCTGCCCATTACAGGCTTCCTATAGAAAACCACAGAAGGGGGCAGAGACAAGACCAGTCATCCTGTACCAGGAGTGAGAGCAGCAATACCGGTCTTTATTACAGGTAGCTCCTACACAGAGGCAAAGTTTCACACTGGATTACTGCACAGATCTGGAAGAAATTTACAGCCCTGGCCAAAAGTTTAATTCTTACAAAGTCTGCTGCCTCCATTTCTATGATGGCAATCTGCATACACTCCAGAATGTTTTGAAGAGTGATCAAATGAATTGCAATTAATTTCAAAGTCCCTATTTGCCATGAAAATGAACTTAAAAGAGATTTTTTTTATATACTTACCTAGGTGGATGCAGCATCGGACAGATGCTGCATCTGTCCCCCGCCGCCTCTTCACTGAGAACCAAGCCACCGAACACCGCCGATGGCTCAGTTCTCTCACCTCCCAGAGCGGAGAGCTGCTGCCTGTCATTCAGCATCTCTCCTGCTCTGCTCCTCCACGCTCATTGGAGCGATGAGTTGTGGAGGGGCAGGGAGCAGCCGAATCAGCGGCTCAGCAGCTCGTTGAGAGGCTGAGACTGTCATCAGTCCAGGCAGCTGGCGGATCCAGACTTCCTAAGTGGGGATGATATGCTACCTGGACTGATTCCAGTGACGTCAGCGGAGAGCGGACTTCAGACCGCTCTCTGCTGAAAACGGGTCACAGGAGTGCAAATCGAATTGCACTCCTGTGACCCATAGGAGAAGTCCAGCCAAACAAGCCCAGGCTGGACTTCTCCTTAAATGCTAGCGCCAGGACCGTCTCCTACAGTAGATTCAGGTGTGAGATCAGGGCACCACCAGTGCAGGGCTTGCTCAGGAATGGCAGCAGGCAGGTGTGAGTGCATCTTCACGCACAGTTAGGAGAACACTTTTGGAGGATGGTCTGGTGTCAAGAAGGGCAGCAAAGAAGCCACTTCTCTCCAGGAAAAACAGCAGGGACAGACTGATATTCTGCAAAAGGTACATGGATTGGACTGTTGAGGACTGGGGTAAAGTAATTCTCTCTGATGAATCCCCCTTCCGATTGTTTGGGGCATTCAGAAAAAACCTTGTCCGGAGAAGAAAAGGTGAGAGCTAGCATCAGTCCTGTGTCATGCCAACAGTAAAGCATCCTGAGACCATTCATGTGTAGGGTTGCTTCTCTGCCAAGGGAGTGGGCTCACTCACAATTATGCCTAAGAACACAGCCATGAATAAAGAATAGTACAAAAACATTCTCAATTTCTTCCAATCATCCAAGAACAGTTTGGTGATGAACAATGCCTTTTCCAGCATGAGGGAGCACCTTGCCATAAGGCAAAAGTGATAACAGAGTGGCTTGGGAAACAAAACATGGCCAGGAAACTCCATAGACCTTATTCCCGTTGAGAACTTGTGGTCAATCCACAAAAAACACTGCACAAATTCTGACAAACTGCAAGCATTGACTATGCAAGAATGGGCTGCCATCAGTCAGGATGTGGAGCAGAAGTTGATTGACAGCATGCCAGGGCGAATTGCAGCGGTCTTCAAAAAAAAAAAGAGTCAACACTGCAAAAATTGATTCTTCGTATAAACTTAATTTAATTGTCAATAAAAGCCTTTGACACTTATGAAATGCTTGTAATTATACTTCAGTATACCATAGTAACATCTGACAAAAAGATCTAAAAACAAGCAACAGACTTTGTGAAAATTAATATTTGTGTCATTTTCAAAACTTTTGGTCAGGGCTGTACAAAGTACACCAAGGGGGAGATTTACTAAAGCTGGTGCACACAGAATCTGGTGCAGCGGTGCATAGTAACCAATCAGCTTATAGGTTTTATTGTCAAAGCTTAATTGAACAAGCTGAAGTTAGAAGCTGATTGGTTACTATTAGGGATGAACCCATGTTTCGAGTCAAGCGTAAGTTCGACTCGAACATCGGGTGTTCGTTTGTTCTAAAAAGAAACCGAAAATATATACAGTCTAGTGTGCGTATATATATATATATAGTATATATGTGTGTGTATATATATGTATATATATATATATATATATATATATATATATATATATATTCTGCAGTTAGCGTAGACTAGTCTAGTA
This sequence comes from Lithobates sylvaticus, assembly GCA_028564925.1. Taxonomy (NCBI): domain Eukaryota; kingdom Metazoa; phylum Chordata; class Amphibia; order Anura; family Ranidae; genus Lithobates; species Lithobates sylvaticus. The sequence goes on from CM053029.1 coordinate 173,734,497, forward strand.
TAAATATATATATATATATATATATATATATATATATATATATATATATATATATATATATATACTATGCATTCAGTGTAGCCTATATATTCAGTGTAGACTCTATATTCAGTCAATGCAGGCAGTGTAGTTTATATAACAGTGTATTGAATTGGTTAAGGGAAACCCTGCGCCAACATTTTTCAAAAATGGTGTGGGGGTCCCCCCAAAATCCATACCAGACCCTTATCTGAGCATGCGACCTGGCAGGCCACAGGAAAATGGATGGGAGAGAGCGCCCCCCTCCTGAACTGTATCAGGCCACATGCCCTCAACATGGGTGGGTGCTTTGGGGTCCCCTCCACAACATAGGGACAAGGGCCTCATCCCCACAAACCTTGCCAGGTGGTTGTGGGGGTCTGTGGGCGTGGGGCTTATCTTATCTTTAACAAGGGGGCCTCCAGATCCCGACCCCCTTATGTGAATGGGTGTCCCGAAAAAGTGTCCCGCTATGTCCATCCTTCTTCTAACACGTCGTAAATGGACCCGAAATAAAAAGAAACTCCGTCTCTATGGGAGGCGTCCCGCCGACTGCTGTCTTTTTGCGGTAACAGCTGTTATATGGCCAAGGGTGGGGCCACCCGGTGATGTCACTGGGTGGCCACGCCCTTGCCTATACAATGCTGTCAAAGCGAAAAGACGGCAGTCGGCGGGACTCCTCTAATGGAGGCAGTTTTTCTTTCTCTGGACCGTCGGACACTTTTTTTTTTTTTTTTTTAATAAAGGTATTGTCAAAAACTGTCTCCTGTTGTTTTTACTTTTTTTAGACTTTTTTGGGGTGAATGGGTATGGGTCCAATTTGAAAAAGAGCTTCAATTGCACAACCTAGGTGAGGTTTGGTTGAATGATATAAATAAATAGACCATCAAATGTTACCAACAAATCAATAAATAATATAAGTGACAAATAGTGTCATTCATCCCCTGAGGGGGAAAAATATTAAATCACCCAATGACTGAATCCATAAATAAATAAACAAACAGTGTTATGTGAATAAATTAAACAAATGACCACAGTGTATGAAAACACAATTATATGAGTCAGTGGTGGCTATGGTTATAAGTCCATATATTCTGCAGGATCAAAGCAAAAAACTTTTTTCTTCCCAAGTGGTGGGAAATAAGTCAACTTTAACTGAACGATCAACAGTTTTTCTTTTTTGCTTAATTTCTTCTAATACAGCCTCCACATGTGATCCCGCAAGCGATATATAAAAATGACCAAATCCAAGGATCAAATGGGCATATATCAAAATGAACCTCCACACTGAGTGATATCCCACTCTCTTCCACAGTAAGGACGATCTGCTCTCCAATCAAGGGTGATCACTCTCCTGCTTCGTGCTCAGCTGTTTTCCGTCCACACTACTGGCCTGCTTCACTGGCTGTGACTGCGCCAAAAACTTCCTCCGTCCAGCATATAGGGCAAAAAAAACATATATAGTGCAATAGGTTTTAACACATCAAAGTTTCTTTATTAAAAAGCCCACACATGGCCAACAACCAAAGGGGTGTGTAAAAAACACAGCAACACTGCAGCATACAAAAAAGTTTTTTCTTAATAAAGGTAAAAAAAAAGCGGTGTATCGCTATAAATTTCTATATGTTCAGCTGCTCATGCAGACTGTACCATATGTCTGGTCCTTGGCTCCAACCGACACGTTTCTCTTTACAAAGCATCTACTGGGAAAGAAGACCTGGACCAGACGTCACCACTCACGCTATTTATATCATCTAATGGCAGGGGAGACACAGGAAGTCATGTTTCCACTTACTTCCTGCTCCGTGTCAGTGCAGCGCAACTTCAAACACTACACCTCCACTATCTTCATCTTGCTCACCCTTATATGCAATCAACAGACAGTAAATCTTACTTGTCTGCATGCAAGAAAGAGGGATATAGAAAAAGGGAATATTTAAAAAAGGATTAAGTGTTGCAACATCACATATTTCAAGATGTTAGCATCAATCCCAAATATATAAAATTAATAAAACTATATCGATACTCCGCACATTCTTATATAACAAATGCATATGTGAAAAACATACAACACCTACACATTATTACTAATGCCCAAATTCATATACATAGATTAATTATGTTCCCACACTGCTGTACGCAGGGTCCACATCCACACAAAGGGAGTGTGCCTTTAATCCCTGTATGGGTGCCGATCCCACACACATCCAACCGTATGAAATAAAATAAAACTCTTATGTCCACAAATATCGTGGCTACATATGTGATCGGTGTCTAAATATCTAAATATCTCACCACTTTTGCAGTACTCAAACTAGGATTAATACAACACCACTATTAGAGGTAACCTCGCACCTACTGGTTGTTTCCTATCTAACTAATATGAAGCCCTCATTGTTTATGCTGTCTATGCTGACTCCCCCCGGTGGTCCACGCAGAGATAACACCAGCTAGGCAGTGAGAGGGATCCTCAGGAAGTAGCTGCAAAGTGGTAGAGGAAGAAGACAAAAAACTAAAAATACCCAAAAAAGGGGCAAAAAGGTTTTCATTATAAAAATTATTATTATCACAAATAGAATATTTATATTTATATTAGCATGGGTACCAGGTACCCATTCACATGGGGAGGGTGGGATCTTGGGGCCCCCTTGTTAAAGAAGGCTTCCAGATTCCAATAAGCCCCCCGCCCTCAGACCCCCACAACCAATGGCAAGGGTTGTGGTGATGAGGCCCTTGACCCCAAAGCACCCTCCTTAGGTTGAGGGCATGTGGCCTGGTACGGTTCGGGGGGGGGGTCGCTCTCTCGTCCCCCCTTTTCATGCGGCCTGCCAGGTTGCATGCTGGGATAAGGGTCTGGTAAGGATTTCGGGGGGGACCCCCACGCCATTTTTTTTTTACATTTTGTTGTGGGGTTCCCATTAAAATCCATGCCAAACCTGGAGACCCTGGTATGGATTTGGGGGTGGGGGGGCGATCTCCACACCATTTTTTTTTTTTGTAATTTTGGCATGGAGTTCCCCTTAATATCCATACTAGACCTGAAAGGCCTGGTATGGACTGGGGAGGGAGGAGACCCAAGCCCCCTTTTTCAGTGATTTTTTATGTATATTACCGGGACCTGACAATGACATTCTTTCCTTTAGAAATGTCATTTTGCTGCGGTACTGTTATACACATGGAAAAGATGCGCTACTTTACAGGCAGACAAAGGGCCCCCCCCCCCCCCCCCCCCCCCCCCCAGGCACGATATTTAAATTAATTATTCATTTTTAATGTTTCACTTTAAGCATTATTAAAATCACTGCTCCTGAAAAAACTTTTTGCATTGATACATGTCCCCTGAGGCAGTAAAATTAACACTTTTGATTTTACATGTTCGTGTCCCATAGACTTTACCGTTATATGCTTGTTCGCACTATTTTTTTGTCTGTTCGCATGTTCTGGTGCGAACTGAACTGGGGAGTGTTCGGCTCCTCCCATGTTACTATGCACCAGATTCTGAATGCTCCAGTTTTCCCCTAAAGATTCCAGTATGAATACGCATGCCTCTTGTTTATTAGAAAATATTTGCTTATCCTGGAGTTCAGCTTTAAGGCTAGACTAAAGCTAAATACACAGATAAAATACATATGAGCAGTGTTGGTCATCTTACTTTAAAAAAGTAATTAGTTAAGTTACAAATTACTTCTCCAAAAAAGTAATTGCGTTAGTAACTCAGTTACTACATTGGAAAAGTAATTAGTTACGCAGCAAAGTAACTGACTTTTTTTTTAAATATTCTATACGTGTAACTAAGGGGCGGGTCTAGTATTACTGTAACCAAGGGGCGCATTTATTATTATTGTTATATATCGTGTAACCAAGGGGCTGCTCTATTATTACTCTAACCAAGGGGCAGATCTGTTATAGCGTGTAAGCAAGTGGCGGGTCTATTATTATTATTATATCGTGTAAGTAGCAGATGGCTACAGAAGAGGGCGAATGTTAAATTAATGGGCAGAGCTCGATATATAACAATAATAATAAATGCGCCCCTTGGTTACATTAATACTAGACCCACCCCTTACTTACACGATAGACTCCCCTTGCAGAGTAGCACGAGCATCAGGAGCGTGCGGCATCGCCTCGTAAAATTACATGTTAACTGCACCTGCGCGGTGTAGAGTTCACTCAGAGCTGTTTAGGTTCGGCAATTTTCGGAAGCTCCGTAGTCCTTCGTACTGCACAAGCCCTGCGCCTGCACAGTACAGGGGGTCCTTATCCGGCGGGGGAACTTTTTCGGCAGGACATCGGAATTACACTACTGCCATCTAGTGGCGGTAGATGTAATTGGGGTAACTAAGCCAAAGTAATGGGAACTGAGTTACCATGAGGGGAAAAGTAATCAGTTAGATTACTCGTTACCCTCTAAAGTAACTGCGTTAGGTAACTCAGTTTATTTTAACTCAGTTACTTACATCACTGCATATGAGAGAGCTGTCTACCTGTCAAAATTACATCCTCCACTGCACACTGTGGTTCTCTCTGCTGATCTCTATACCACTGCTGTGTATAGTAGCAAAGTAGTGGCTAGTGGGAGGAATCACAGAGCCCAGAAAGGGGGCATGGGGATGGGAGATTTGACACCAGGAAAAAGTATTCATACCCCTTGTAATTTTCCACGTTTTGTCATGTTACAACCAAAAACATGGAATACAGAGGTAACCAGTGCGCTCAACCAAAAACGAATATATGCAAATGAAAAGAAAAAGGAAAGCAGCCGACATATAAGTGATCTCACACTTGTAAAGGTAAATATAAATGATAAGGTATGTGGCGCTAATCCTTACATAAATAATCGAAATAAATAATCTACAAAGCTCAGAATATCCGAAAGATAAGTGACCTTTGACACAAATAAATATATATGAATAAAATATATAAATAGATACAATTCCTTAATAACAATATACATAAAATAATGAATGCAAATAGGACGTGTATAAAAGGTGACCAATCAATAAATAAAATCTTCAATAAAAGTGATATCCGTGCTGTAATAACCGTGCTATAATAAATATAAGTGCTGGGGTAAAGAATGATGATGGTATTGGGTTATAAAATAGTGAACAAGAAATCTTCCATAAATCAAGCAATATAAAGTGCACAGTGCAACGTGCAAAATAAGTGAATAAAGAACCAGTAAATTGGTTCTGAAAGTGCAAGGAAATTGCAAGAAGAATAAATAACTGAACGAGTGTGCATAAATATCCCAAATAGTGACAAAGTGACCATACAGATGAAAAAAATTGTATCACTGTAGGTATGGTAAAATCAAATAGTACCAAGAAAATAATAATGATGAAAAAAGTATAAAAAATGAAAATAAAATCTGGTGCACTACAAGTCCCAGCTTGTAAAAAACAGATAGCGGAAAACAAACGATAAAGTCCACAATCTGAAATATTGAGGAGCATAAGGCTCTAGAATAAGTGAAGATGAATAAAAATATTTAGGAATCTTTGTGTTGATCACAGTGATGATCCGTGCAGACAGTGCTCCGTGCTGACTTCAGGGGTGCACCCTACTATTTCCCCCAGCCTCTCACCTCTATTTGCGGCCCCTACAGGCCTAGTGTAGCAGATAGCCTCTAAGGTGGCAAGCCTGGTTACTTTCCGGGTCCTCTTTCCTATAGGCTCCTATGGACTCCCACTCCGATCCTCATACTCTATCCAAAGGGCACTCCAGGGGTAAGGGGGTCACTCCCAGGTCAGATTGGCATGTAAGGGTTAAGGGTACAAAGAAGCGCTCCAATGTGTAGTAATTAAAATAGGTTTATTAAGACAAAGATAATATCCACTCACATTTAAAATTCCTTGCATCAGCATAGATGGGCTTCCGGTCGCGGCCGCAAACCGGAAGCAGAACGATAGGCACCTGACTTCCTTCCTCCCTCACGCGTATCGTCACTAGCACACGAGACTTTATCAAAGGGTAAGCTTATACGATACGCCTCAATACAAAAAATGCACATAGAAGCATCCCTGCAGTTCCTGGCAAAAGTTCCCCAAATGGATTCTTACCTCAAATGGATGAGGATGAGACGCCCATATTACCCCCAAGGAGTCTGTTCAACTGGCCCGATGAGCCAAAGCGGCATCACCTGAATCACCCACATATTGCGGATCACCTGCAGGGAAGGGTATATGATCAAAGGTTGTAATGTAGAAAGTGAAGATGAAACCTAAGGTTCAATAAGACATGTTATAATAATTTAGGCATTTTGCCTTTATGTTTAATCAAACAAATAAATATTGTCCCTAAGGCCCCTTTCACATTGGGGCGGGAGCGGCGTCGGTGGTAAAGCAGCGCTATATTTAGCGCTGCTTTACCGCCGTTTTAGCGGTGCTATTCGGCCGCTAGAGGCGTGGTTTTAACCCCTGCTAGTGGCCGAAAAAAGAGTTAAAACCGACGGCATAGCCACGCTGCCCCATTGATTTCAATGGGTAGGAGCGGTTTAGAAGCTCCTTCACCGCTCCAAACATGCTACTAGCAGGACTTTTTTTACCGTCCTGCTAGCGCACTGGAGTGAAAGGGGCCGTTTTTTTCAGGCGCTATACAGGCGCTATTTTTAGCGCTGTAGGGCCTGAAAAACGCCTCAGTGTGAAAGGGGCCTTAATGTAATTACTTACTTTAATAAACCCAAACTAAGAATGCATGGAGCCTGATTATTCACTAGATGATGCTGGTTACCCCAATGGTCAATAGCTAGAGCTGAGAAGGAAAAATTTAACAAAAACTAAAACTGACAAAGAAAGGATTTGTAAATACAAGCTAGGTGCACATATCCATGTTCATGTACTCAACATTGAGAAACATGTCTGTAATTATACCTGCTCATAGAAAGCTTATCCTCCAATAGTCCAAAAATTGTATTACTACAAAGAGGACGAAAAGGGCAAAATGAACAGACCCAAAGAGGTTCGGCCACCCCAACCTGCAAAACAATAAGTACCAAATAAATAGGCCACAGATTCCCAAGGAATATACTGTAGCTATCAACAGAAACTCAATGGGGATCTCAGTGGTGTGCTGCATACCTGCTCTCTGTATTCACTGGCTTCAGGCTCCCTAGGACTCCAACAAAATGACTGCCATCATGTGGGACCTTATATACCCCTCCCCATCGCATCATGCGTGTGACGTCATGCGGACACAAATGGGAGGGGCCACGCATGCAAGGCGGCCTCAGGCACACCTCCAAGGCAATCCAGACCACCCGCAGGCACAATCAATGGGCAGAGACAGCACTCAAAGACAGACACACCCCGAGGTGCGGTGCCAGGTATTGGGACAGTGTTTCCAGACCCTGATGAAGCCATGGAGCCCCACCGGGAAACAGCCCTTATTACCCATACCCCTCTGGGAGGGGCACACATGGGGGCCAGGCACGGATACCCGGCCTCAGCCAACCAGTAGTCAGGGTAAAGACTCCATATTACCCACGCGTCCCCATGAATGCCCTCAAGCATCCATACAGGGATCCATAGGCTGAGTGGGCATTCCTGACCAGCAGGGCATATGTCTGCCAAATCGACAGACTCCATGGCTGAAAAAAAAAAAGGGGGGGGAGAAGGGAATTACTGAAAAAAGTCAATATGATAAGTGACAAAATGAAACCTTGTCAGGCAGATTGATACATCCATATATACCCAGGCATTGTTCGACTTGAATAAAAGATTTCATTTTTTTTATAACAATTCAATGTTATGAGTTTATACATAATTATTCAAATTTCATCTATGTTATCTGGTACATAATATCTAGAAAAGCTTGCTGTTCGAAAGTCATGCCTATTGGAGTGTTAACACCCAGATATAGAGCATGGAGAGAATAGAACCAATGACAGGCAATTCCAGTTACAAAAAGAGTTTGTAGCTGATCACTTTATTCAAACCAGGGTACCTTGTAGCTTTCAACAAGTAAATCCATTTTGTTTCTAGTTGTAACAGCTTTCTGTCAACCTCACCATCCCTCTCATGTGGTGAGATGTGTTCCAGGGCATAAAAGCCAGTCAATTTCAGGTCAAAATGATGGTAAAGGCCCACATGTTTGCTCATGGGTGTCTCCATTTTACGTTTAGATATCAGAAAGATATGATCTCTGATTCTTTTGTAAAATGGACACTTTGTCTTCCTTGTGTGTAATGCTTTACACTGGCATTTCATCATATAAACAAAACCTATAGATTGACAGGTGATTCTATATCTGGGTGTCCATGTGATATTGTCAGGGAGAAGGATACTTTCCCCTCTCATAATATGGGGACAGTAATTGGACTCTGGGAAGCGCTCTCCCAAGGGGGTTAGCTTGCGGGCGTGCTCCCGTGTGATACAGTCGGCGGCCATAGCCACCGAGTATATCACTCAATCCCGCCGCATCATTGATTTGATTGACAGCAGCGGGAGCCAATGGCAGCGCTGCTATCAATCATCCAATGAAGAGCCCACAAGAGCTGGGGGAAAGCAACGCGGGATCACGCCCACAGAGATTCGGGGCTCAGGTAAGTAAAACGGGGGCTCGGGGGGGGGGGGGGCGGAGAGTGCAAGGTGTTTTTTCACCTTAATGCAATATATATCTCATCCTCATCCATTTGAGGTAGGAATCCATTTGGGGAACTAGAGGGATGCTTCTGTGTGCATTTTTTGTATTCAATGCAATGATGTATAGAATGTTTATATATATAGTGTAACAAAATATTTTTGTACAGTCTCACAATGTATGTTTGTTTACTCATGCAGTAGCTACGATGCCATGCCTGTTCCTGAGGAAGCCTCACGGCAAAACCTGTTGAACTAATAGTGTGGAAATAGCAATATAATCCATCTGATCATGTCCTTTATACTAAATGGACGCCCATGTACTGTATGAAATGTTTTTTAATATATTTTTCTATGTGATTTAAATAAATATTAACATTTTTAATCAAATGTGTTACAAGCATTGGTATTACTGCACCCATAAAGTCCCAAATCTCCTATTCCTTGTTTTCCCATTTACAATGGGGATGTTGGTGCCATAATACAAATTCTGTTTAATCCTGGACTTGACCACATACCACACCAGACTTTGTATATTAGGGTGGATTTAAAACACCCATGAGAAATATCATTTTGTGGTCAACACCAGCATTTCTGATTTGGATTGATAGACTGAGCTTAGAATTTTCTTTATAGCTTTGTGCATTAGTGCCAAAAGGAGGGTTTTTCACTTTTTATGACAGTATGAGCAGAAGGTGACCAAACAATGACAGACTACTGTGGAAAGGCCTGGGATGGTTTTATAACCGAGGTACAACAGGCCCGTTCCAAAGATGCGGTTTCAGAGGTGGATGTTGACAGGTATTTTCTTAGACTTCAGAGACTGATAGAGAAAAAAACACACATGTTTTGGCATAGAGACTATTTTGATAAATATATTGAGAACAACATGGTCCCCTGGGGCCTACGTATTTAAATATTCCTTAACATTAGGAAAGTTGAACCAGATGTAAAAAAAAAAGCATGGGAATCAAATTTACAGTCTTGCAACTTGACCATGATGCAGATCCTATGTAATCAGTATGACTCTGACATCTCAGATCTGGACAAGGAAATACAGAGGTTGCAGGATGATCATAAAACCCTGACCTCCTTTGAGGGTTATCCTGAGAGAAATTGAGGGAGCACCTCATTAATATGCTACTGACCTTATTAAGACAAAGGAAATCAATTTTGCCAGGGATAAGAAAGCGTATGATGGAGAACAGGCATACAAATGGTCTCAACAGACCACTTACCGCCGTAGAGGCCATTACAATCTGGAATTACCATCAACAAAATTTGATAGATTGGAATCTGATATATCTTCTTTGTCCTCTGTATTCTTTGCTCCATTAGGTCCACATCTAGATAGAGTTTCTAATGCATCTAAGAAAAGGAAGAATGATGGAGAAAACAACTTACCTGGGCAACCAAGGAAAACGCATGTACCCAATAAGGATAAAACGTCACGGTCTCACAGGTCACAGAATGGCACAGCACGAGCATACCAAATATTGGTAATACGCTGAGTAATGTATCACTTTCTTTACCAATAGGAAGCACCAGCATGGCTTCACAGCCTATAGGCCCAAATTCTCAGAAGATGAATGAATCTCGCACTCATGCACTCGGTCCACCGACAGACTTACGCACAGCCCCTATCTTTAATTCTGCCACTGCTTCAGAATCAAAGAAGGCACCGCCATCACACAAACACCCCTCAAACAACTTAGTTTGAACCCAAAGTGATTGGGCCCAACCCCCACTCATCTGAGGGTCGGGACAAATATGACATCATTAACCTATTATCCTATCCTCTATCTGAAGATGAGGCTGAGGTATTAAAGCTTGGCCTCACCTACTGCCCTGATCAGGAATCAGACAAATTCTAATTAGTGAAGGACTTGCATTTATTTGCCAGACACCTTATGTATAAGGTTCTTTATGATAAAGATCAGAAGGGCACCTTAATTCCCACCTTTGACAACTCGCTATTGGAAAATGTCACCATGGGAGACTTGAAAGCTCTCCAAGAACTTATGGACCTCTGGGATAAGAGCAACCCAGATGAGGAGGGGCAACTAGGCACCACAATGGAACAGGTTCAGTTTGTAACCCCCTCCTGGAACACACCAGAATATATCCCACCCAGATCATACAAATTGAAGTCCAAATTGTTTCCTATCCCACAGAGGAACCCCAATATCTGAGCTTTTGTTATTCAGGTAACCAAGGCAATAGAGGCCACAAATTGGAAATCGGGGACCTCACCCTAACTTACCATCCCATTTAAGACAGGCCATTAAATGACTTAAAACCAACAAACACATCATCATTAAACTCTCTGATAAGGGTGGTAACCTTGTTATTATGAACATCACGGGATATGAAAAGATGTGTTAGGATATTATTCGTAACAACACTTGGTACAAACCGGTACTAGTATCTTTTATCGCACGATGTTTCAAACAGTACAAGGATATCTTGATACGTGCCTTTCAGAAAGGGCTGATAGACACAAATATTTACAAATTCTTGGACACTTTGTGTCCAAGAATTCCAGCATTCTATGCTTTGTCCAAAGTCCACAAAAGTTTGATCTCTCCCCCAGGACGTCCCATTATATCAGGTCGTAATTCGCTTACTGAAAATGCCAGTCGCATTATAGATGAATATCTATAACCACATGTCAAGGGATTATTTTCCCATGTAAAGTACACCATCGAACTCTTGAAAATTATAGAGGGATTACAAGTCCCTACTGGAGCTTGGTTAGTTGCGATAGACATAGAAGCCCTGTACAATTCCATCCCTCACATACGGGGTATACAGGTAATTTTTTGAATTTCTGGGTGAGTGTGACCTGAATTCTCGTAATTAAAATGAATTCATCATTGAGATATTAAGGTTCATTCTTACACACAATGTTTTTCATTTTCAAACGCTCCCACTACCTCCAGGTTTAGGCTGTTGCTATGGGAGCCAGGTGTGCTCCCTCTTATGCAAACTTGTACCTAGGGGGGTGGGAGGGTGTTCTGTTTACCAATGAACATCGTTTGACCAAACTTAATAATATTATATCTTGGTATCGCTATATAGATGACGTCTTTATGGTATGGGCAGGATTAAAAGAGGAACTGTTAGGATTTTTGGACAGCTTGGAGCAGAACACATACAGTCTTAAGTTTACATACAATTTTGATCTGGAAAGGATCACCTTTCTAGATGTAGAAATCTTTATCAGCGAGGCAGGGGTTCTCTGTTCGACCTTGTACAGAAAACCCTCAGCCGGCAACACAGTGTTGCATGCTAGCAGTTCGCACCCAGAACCATTGTTCAAAAGCATTCCCTATAGTAAATTTTTAAGATTAAGATGTAACTGTACCGTGGACAAAGATTTTCAGAGGGAAGCTAATTTGCTGCAGGGTTGCCTTTTGATTCTGAGCATTCAATAAAATAAGAGCCTTAGACAGACACACTTTGATTTATAAGCCTAAAAAAATTACACAAACCTCATGCACCAGAATAATTACCAAGTATAATAGGCAACATGCCAAAGTTTGAGCCATATATAACAAATATTGGTACCTTTTAACTGCAGATCAAAAAATCAATAGGTACATCAAACCCTATCGAGAGATTAGCTAGAAGAACTAGGTAACTTAGAGACCCACAGGTAGCAAGCCATTACACGTGTGGAGATTTATTGCAAACCAAGACACCAGGCACCTACCCCTGTGGGAAGTGCAATTACTATCCCCATATCATGAGAGGGGAAAGTATCCTTCTCCCTGACAATACCACATGGACACCCAGATATAGAGTCACCTGTCAATCTATAGGTGTTGTTTATATGATGAAATGCTAGTGCAAAGCATTCTACATAGGGAAGACAAAGCGTCCATTTTACAAAAGAATCAGAGACCATGTCTCTCTGCTATCTAAACGTAAAATGGAGACACCCATAAGCAGACATGTGGGCCTTTACCATAGTTTCTACCTGAAATTGATTGGCTTTTATGCCCTGGAACACATCCCTTCACATGAGTGTGTGTGTGTGTGTGTGTGTGTGTGTGTGGGGGGGGGGGGGGGGGTGAGGTTGACAGAAAGCTGTTACAACTAGAAACAAAACTTGCTACAAGGTACCCCGGTTTGAATGAAGGGATCAGCTACAAACTCTTTTTGTAACTGGAATTGCCTATCATTGGTTCTATTCTCTCCATGCCCTATGTCTGGGGTTAACACTCCAATAGGCACAATTTTAGAACAGCAAGCCTTTCTAGATATTATGTATCAGATAACATAGGTGAAATTTTAATAATTATGCATAAACTCATAACATTGAATTGTTATAAAAAATGTAATCTTTTGTTTAAGTCGAACAATGCCTGTGTATATATGGATGCATCAATCTGCCTGGCAAGGTTTCATTTTGTCACTTATCATATTGACTTTTTTCAATAATTACCTTCTTCCCTCTTTTTTTTAGCTATGGAGTATGTAGGTTTGGTAGGATGGGCCCTGCTGGTCAGGATTGCCCACTCGGCCTATGGATCCCCATACAGACACCTGAGGGCGTTCCTGGGGACACGCAGGGAATTTGGAGCCTTTACCCTGGCGTGGCCTCCCAGAGAATTATGGGCATGTTGGGCTGTTTCCCGGCAGGGCTCTGTGGCTTCCTGTTTCCACCAGCACGGACACAACAGGGGGCTGGGGACACTGTCTCGGTACCTGGTACTGCCCCTCAGGCGTGCCTGGCTTTGAGCGCTGTCTTTGCCCATTGGTTGTGCCTGTGGGTGGGCTGGATTGCCTTGAGGGTGTGCCTGGGGCCGCCTTGCATGCGTGGCTCCTCCAATTTGCGCACACATTGCATCACAATGTCCTGCGCCGTGATGCGATGGGGAGGGGTATATAAGGTCCCACATGGCCACAGACATTTTGTGGGAATCCAAGGGAGCCTGAAGCCAGTGAATACAGAGAGCAGGTATGAAGCACACCACTGAGATCACCACTGAGTTTCTGTTGACAGCTACAATATATTCCTTGGGAATATGTGCTCCATTTATTTGATACTTATTGTTTTGTAGGTTGGGGTGGCCGTACCTCTTTGGGTCCTTTCGTTTTGCCCTTTTCACCCCCTTTGTAGTATTACAACTTTTGGACTATTGAGGAGGATAAGCTTTCTATGTATGAGCAGTTATACTTACAGACATGTTTCTCAATGTTGAGTACATGAATATGAATATGTGCACCTAACTTGTATTTTCAAATCCTTTCTTTGTCAGTTTTAGTTTTTGTTTTAAATTTTTCCTTTTCAGCTCAAGCTATTGACCATTGGGGTAATCGGCGCCATCAAATAAATAATCAGGGTCCCTGCATTCTTTGTTTGAGTTTATTTAAGTAAGTAATTACATTAAGGGACAATATTTATTTGTTTGATTAAACATAAAGGCAAAATGCCTAAATTATTATAACATGTCTTATTGAGCCTTAGGTTTCATCTTCACTTTCTACATTATTTATAACCTTTGATCATATACCCTTCCCTGCGGGTGATCAGACTCCTTTCTTACCTTGTATAATATATATCTCATCCTCATCCATTTGAGGTAGGAATCCATTTGGGGAACTTTTGCCAGGAACTAGAGGGATGCTTCAGTGTGCATTTTTTGTATTAAATGCAATGATGTATAGAATGTTTATATATAGTGTAACAATATATTTTTGTACAGTCTCACAATGTATGTTTGTTTTTCTCGTGCAGTAGCTACAATACCACACACCTGTTCCTAAGGAAGCCTCATGGCGAAACACGTTGAACTAATTGCATTGAAACAGCAATATAATCCATCTGATCATGTCCTTTATAATAAATGGATGCCCATGTACTGTATGAAATGTTTTTTAATATAATTTTTCTATGTGATTTAAATAAATATTAAATTTTTTAATCAAATGTGTTACAAGAATTGGTATTACTGCACCCATAAAGTCCCAAATCACCTATTCCATGTCTTCTTATATTCATCCTTATTTCACATGCTTATATAGTATTTATATTGCTTCTCACCTTTACATGAAGGGCAAGCTGTCTGGAAAAAGTGACACTAGCAGAAGTTGTGACAAACTAATTGACAGATAGAAGTGCTTCCAAAAGTCTTTTTTCATAGGGTTTGAACTATTTCCTAAAGAAAAAAAAACGTTGCTAGAACTGATTTCAAAGTTAGGTTAGCTTTTGTTAGGGTTTTGTTTGCTGCTTTCTTAACCGGAAAATTTTACCCCCATCCTGACCAGAGCACTTTTTGCGATTCGGCACTGTGCCGCTTTAATTGACAATTGCACGGTCGTGCGACGTTGCACCCAAACAGAATTGACGTCTTTTTTTCCCCACAAATAGAGCTTTCTTTTGGCGGTATTTGATCACCTCTGTGGTTTTTATTTTTTACACTATAAACAAAAAAAAGCCACAATTTTGAAAAAAAAAATGCAATATATTGCTGTAATAAATATCCCCAAAAAATATATAAAAAACATTTTTTTTTCCTCAGTTTAGACCGATATATATTCTTCTACATATTTTTGGTAAAAGAAAAAAAAAAACGCAATAAACGTATATTGATTGGTTTGCGCAAAATTTATAGCGTCTACAAAATAGGGGATAGTTTTATGGCATTTTTATTATTATTTTTTTTATTAGTAATGGCGGTGATCTGCGATTTTTATCTGGACTGCGACATTATGGCAGACACATCGGACATTTTTTACACAATTTTGGGATCATCGTCATTTATACAGCGATCAGTGCTATAAAAATGCATTGATTACTGTGTAAATTACACTGGCAGTGAAGGGTTAACCACTAGGGGATGATGAAGGGGTTAAGTGTGTCCTAGGGAGTGATTCTAACTGTGGGGGGAGGGGCTACCACTGACATGACAGTGATCACTGCTCCCAATGACAGGGAGCAGTAGATCCCTGTCATGTCACTAGGTAGAACGGGGAAATACCTTGTTTACATATAGATCTCCCCGTTCTGCGGCTCCATGACACGATCGTGGGACACTGGCGGACATCGAGTCCATGGGTCCCGCGGGCACAGTCACGCTGTACACAGCGGTCAGCAAGTGGTAGAAACACGAAAATGCTGGGCATGAGAGTTTAGTGTGTTCAGCGTTCTAGCTGTGCTGGGAACTTCTCTCCTTCAATGATCAGATTTGTTTTGACATGCCCCCCTGCGCAGCCATTCACTGGGAAGATTAGTGTGCTGATGTGTCTCCTCCTCCAGCTCTCTGAGCTCCTTATGCAGCTTACACACAGAGAGAATGTGATTACTTATAAAAAAAAGGGGGGGGGGAGTATTTATAATGTTTTTTTTTTTTAAATACACAAATGTTTTGCCTTTCATTTCTATTTTAAATTGAATAGGTTGTTTTACAAGGGGATGGTTTACATACTGTATACTTTAATTCTCTTATTTGCCTTGCTTGACCATAAGATTTATTGTAAAGATGTATATACATGCACAGATAAACAAGAAGAAACCTAATGCCGCGTACACACACGTGGATTTTCCGTCGAAAAAATCTTGGATGGTTTTTCCAAAGGTATTCCACTCAAGCTTGGCTTGCATACACACGGTCACACAAAAGTTCCCTGAACTTTCGGCCGCCAAGAACGCGGTGACGTACAACACTACGACGAGCCGAGAAAATGAAGTTCAATGCTTCCGAGCATGCGTCGAATTGTTTCTGAGCATGCGTAAGAATTTTGCGCGTTGGAATTGGTACCGACGATCGGAATTTCCAATCAAAACTTTTTCTGTCGGGAAAATTGAGAGCATGCTCTCAATCTTTTGCTGGCGGAAGTTCGGCCAGCAAAAGTCCGATGGAGCATACACATGGTCGCATTTTCCAACCAAAAGCTCTCATCGGTCTTTTGCTCTCCAAATTTCCGGTCGTGTGTATGAGGCATTAATGTGTTCCACAGAAAGCTAATAAAACCAGACAAACAAAAACTGCTGTTTTAATGCTATTGACAGACTGCATCAAAGATGGCATATTTGCTTTTGCACAGAGTTCCACTTTAACCTCTTCTACAGCAAGGTCTATTAGAAATCCATATACCTGAAATATAAACTGGAGAAGCAAAGGGAAAAAATGGAAGTACTCCTGATATCGGTGCATACAGGAATTTGTAGTGCCTCAGCCCCTGATGGTCACCAGATGTTCTATGCTTCACTGCTTGAGAAAATCATGCAAGGGCGTCCATTTCTTTGAGTGGAAAAAAAGGAGATTTGTAGCTGACAAAATTGGGTGTGTTCTCAGTGTGATCTAAATTATGAATGTTACACACGCAAAATAATAATTGATTTAAGCGACAGCTCTAGTAAAGTGTATTTTCCATTTTAAGTCTTACGCGAGCCTTTCGGAGGCATCCGTTGAAAGCAAGGCCTTGCTCTCTGGAGATGGCTGTTTCCATAGCAACCCATCCAGACAGCTCACTCTGCCTCCTGACATTGGCTACAAGTAAATAGTCTAATGCAAAATATCCTTAGATACAGCCTACTTACTGCAATTGCTTTTTTAACCCACTTGGCGCTAATGTTTCCGGTTATGGCTGTGCTAATAATTGTCTTTGCTTTTTAACACCCTCTGCTTCAGGATAAATACTTTTTGTAATTCAATAAAATGTAATTCTGTATTAGGCATGTGTTCATTAGTACACCCCCGCTCCCAATCCCAAGCAAAAAAGTAGATAATATTGGCATTGTTATAAAATCCAAACACAAATATAGCTGATTGTAAAACATTACATTATAGTCATATTGAATGGGGGCTTTGCCTGTAGGAACTAAATAACACTCTTGCACCTCTTTGTAAAGAGAAGGTGACAGAAAAAATACATTATTTAAATTTCTTCCTTTATTGCTGCATGTTGGTAGGCAGGCAGCCCGAGCAGGGCAGTACAAGTGTGCGTCTTCTGCAGAAACACCTCCTTGATCATTAAGCAACATTGAAAGCCCAATGGAAGCTGTGCCCCACATTGAAGCCTCACCTTGCCCCACATTGAAGCCTCACCGTGCCCCACATTGAAGCCACACTGTGCCCCCATTGCAGATTCACTGTGCCCAACATTGCAGCCTCGCCAGTGCAGAGGAAGAGAGAGGGTGGCCGTATCATGACTGGAGGAAGAGGAGAGCCACGGGATCACAGAGCGCGAATAGCATGCTGTTACAGCTTACATGAAATTGCCTCCGCTCAGCTCGCTATCACACACAGCTCCGCCTCCTCCTGACCCCGCGCCTGTGATAGACAAAACAAATCCCAGCATTGGACCCGCATTCTGTCTATCAAAGGCGTGGGGTTAGGAGGAGGTGGGGCTGTGTGTGATGGCGAGCAAAGCGGAGGCAATTTCAATGTAAGCTGTGACAGTGTGCTATACCGCTCGGTGACCCCATAGCTCTCCTCTTCCTCCATGCTCTCTTCCACCAGGGAGATCAGTAGGAGAATGGCTCCCAATCAACCCCACCCGCCGGTGGTGCTCCCCCCCCACTCCCAGGCAGCCCAGCTCGCAAGCCCTCATTTTCCACTCCGCAAAATGTGAGTAGAAAATTTGAGGGCTGCATTTACGTTTCAGTTGACATTATTAATGGATACTGGGAGATCTTTGGTGACACACCCCCCCATCCCGGCCATGTCTGCCCCCCGTTTGTGCTCTGTTGGGTTTGTTTTTCCTCTGCCTCCTCAGCTCCCGAGCCGGAACCTCATTACTGCCGTATCTATTCAGCATTTGGTAGTCTGATCTGGCCTTTGGTGAGTATAGGGCCATGCGTTTTGGACCCTCTTGACTTATTGTCACAATACCATCTCTGTGTTGATACTTACTTGGTTCATTATATGCCCTACAGATGTACTACACATGCATCTACCCCTGATGAAGCGAGCATGGTCTTGCGAAATGCATTGGGATTTTTTCATGCCTGTGTACTTTGCAATTTACAGTTTATACCATGATATGTGTAATGAAATTTTTTACTGTATGTATCATTTCAGTGGCTTGGCTATGATTCATGTTGTTTATGTTTGCATGACAACTTTCATAAATTTTGAGACTGCATTTGCTCTGTCAATTGTTGGCTTACCGCATTCACCTCATTTAAAGTCCCGGGAAGATTTTCTGTATTTTGTTGCATATATTGGGATGGAGGTGGTTTGCAGTGACACCAGACCTTTTCCTTTTTTTCCGGGAAAGTCGCTGCTCTCTTACACATCGCTGGCACGAGATGGGGCTCAGGTAAATATAAAGGGGGCTGGGGAGTGAGCTGCACCCAGATGTTTTTTTTACCCTAAATGCAAAGAATGCATTAAAGTGGATGTAAACCCACTCTTATCCTTACTGCAATATTGGTTATCTAGAAGGATATACATGCCTCCTGCATGTATATTTATCTGCCAAATGTCTCCCCTCTGTCTGCTATGAGACCCGAAAAACTGCAGATTTTTTTGGGTGGGTCTGTTTTCCAGGGCTCAGTGGGTGGAGTTGTGATGTCAGTAGACTCCCCTCCCACCTCTACACTCCCCTTATCAACATGCATTTTCTCCTGTGTATTTCTTACACTGAACTTCTGCTATGATCACTAACATCCAGTCAAAACACAGAAAAATCCCCACATGACTTCAGCATGCCAAATCATGCTCAGGTGTGGAACAGCCAATCCTTGCAGAGCTGCTGAAGAAAGGAGCGGGGGTGGGAATTAAAAAATAATGCATGTCTTAGGCTAGTGCACAAGATATGTAAATCACCTGTCAATCACAGCAAGGGGGAAGAACGGACAAAGTTTTCACAGTTTGTCCGTTTTATTTCACTGAAAAAAGATATGAGGATTGCTCAGAGCTGGATTAACTCTTTGTGGCAAGGCAGGGCACAGCTGATCTGAAATCCCATACTCTATTTTGTGCCAGACAAAAAAGGCAAAAAAACAAGCCTTTTGAAACCACTTTAAAGCGGGTATATACCCCCCCCCCCCCCCCAGCAGCATCGGATCGGCAAACTCCCCAATGGTGCCTACATTTTTTCCTGGCCTTCTACCAGGTTTACAATCATCACCCATTTTAATTAGCATTGGCAGAATGAAATAACTCCTGCATGGGACTTTATTTATCCTGGCAGATTCTGCAATTGTATACTGAGCTGCACATGCGCAGCTCAGTGTACCATTGTCAATAAGTGGTTATATTATTTCTCTTCTACAATGAAAAACCTGACTGGCTGTTTTTTTATTTTTTTTATGTGCACCTTTAAAACTGATATACACTGTATCTGAAAACAAACTGAAAACACTAATTAATTAATTTTAAATATAATTTTTAATATTTAAAGCCAAATTACCCATCAATCCAGGTCTAACATTTCTAGCCACGGCCATCTTGAGTAAGAACAGATGATTCATGTAGCATTTACTTCTTGAAATCCATCTGCTCTTAGCTCAGGCATGCAGGCAGGAGGGTGTGCTTAGCTGATAAAACCCCTCTTCCCCTTCTCCAGGTAAAAGAAAGATAATGCCAATGAAGGCACCTGGGATGTATGACATTTTGGCATAGGCCACAAATCAGGAAACAACTAAAGAAATGTAAAAAAAAAAAAAAAAAAAGGTTTAAAAAAAGTAGATATAATATACCTTCCTATCTATTTACCAATGTTAGAAGAATAAGGAATAAAAATACTTAGGCCCCTTTCACAGATCCGCTCAGTGGGGGGATCGCTTCGTTGATCCCCGCTGAGCAGGCGGATGACAGGTCCGTCTCTGCTAACTTTGCAGGGATGGACATGTCAGAGGCCCGCTGTTCTCTATGGGAAGATCGGATGAAAATGGACAGCATGTCTGTTTTCATCTGATCTGCTGGGCGGATGGCGAACGTATCGCCATCTGTCTGTTTTCAGCGGATCTTGTCAGATCGGTTGGCAGGTGGGTGTCAGCAGACACATCTCCGCTAACATTCACCTCCCCATACATGTCAATAGGTGGCTCGCTCAGATCTGCTTGAAAAACGGACAGGCGGATCATGTAAAAGGGGCCTTAATGTTGATTTACAGAGTTTAATTCCACTTTATGGAACTTTGAAACCTTTCATGCTGCATAGCATTGGATGGAATTAAAGCTGCAAACAACAATAACAAATTCCTACTTGTATACTACCCACCTTACATCTCCATACAGCTAAAGAGTACACATTATAAAATGACAGGTTGGGCATTTTTATTGTCAGCAAATGACAAAGTATAAGATAAAATATCCCTAAAAAGTAAACCTGTCATAATGGTGGTTACCTCACAACGCTAAAGCTTTTATCAATCTCTGGGCTATTGGCAAAACTCAAGGACTGGATTTACTAAAGGGTAAAGTTAAAGCGGTAGTAAACCGTTCCATGTAAAAAAAAGAAAATAAAAAAAATCCCTGCAAGGTAAAGGCATATTGGGCTAGTATGCATCGCTAGTATGCATGTATCATTATGAAATACTTACCTTAGAACAAAGTCCTCCAGTGGCGCGCTGTCACTGCTGACAGGGCTTCCATCTTCCCCCGGTCCCCTTTCCAGGTTCGTGATCTCCGGCTATGTGAGTGGCTGGGACTGCGATGACGTCACTCCTGTGCATGCGTGCAGGAGTTTGGCTCCGGCACGGAGCTCTGAAGATTTGGCATGGTATGCTGGACCTTCAGAGCGCATGCGCCGGTCATGTCACCGGCTGCATCCAGTGGGGATATCTCCTGAACACCGCAAGTTTAGGAGATATTCACTGTACCTACAAGTAAGCCTTATTATAAGCTTACCTGTAGAAACAATTTTGAAAAAAGAGTTTACTACCACTTTAAGTAACGTAAACCAGCAAACCTCTAGTCATGTATCAGGGAACATAATTAAAGCATTATTGCTGTAAATTATAGGAAAAAATATGATTAAAAAAGAAAAAAGGATAAGCTTATCTCTCTGTATCTGTTATTCCTGTGCCCCCAATTATTTCCAAAACAATCAAAATCTAGACTTATGGTATGTGACTGTTTGGGCAATTGGGGTAGTATGTGAGCATTTAAATATGCAGCAAATAAAGAGACGAGGCAGATTTTATCTTGAAATAACAATTAGAGTGTATTATTTGAGAGACAATAACCACAAATATTTTTAGAAGCTGGATAGTTTATATGCAGCTTGGTTAGGTTAGGCCACAATCAAGAGGAAGGGACAAGGCAAATTTTATTTTGAAATAGATATTAGATTGAATTACCTGAGAGACGATAGTCAAAAATATTGTACAGTTACTGTAAGCAGCTTGGATAGGCTGCAATATCATATTGAGAAACAAGATACATTTTAGCTTGAAAAAACATTGGGGTGTATTATTTGAGAGACAATAACTACAAATAATTAATCGTGGTTGGGCAGTTTGTAAGCAACGTGGTGAGGACACAATATAACAGGGAGAGAGAGGGCAGGTTTTATCATATCACTATGCACTATCTGGGAGACAATACTTACAAATATTGTACAGTGGCTGAACAGTATGTAAGCAATTTGGTTAGACGACAATATAAGAGGGAGAAACAATGCAGATTTTATCTTGAGATAGCTATGACAGCATTATCTAAGACAATAGCCACAAATATTTAGCCAGGCACACATTTCTCATTCACCCTCAGGCAGAAAACCAGTTCTTAAATTTTGTTTTGTATTTTTATTGAGGGGATTTAACTTGGATGGGGATAGGGTAGTTATGGGATGCCCACTTAACTGCAGAAAAGGTATACAGGAGTAAACTTTATATACCTCTGGTATATACATCTACCTCACTTTCAGCTCCTGCACATCACTTCCTTACTTCCAACTCCAGCACAACTATTGATCTCTACTTCCAGGACCAGCTAGCACTTTGATTTAGGCCTGACACTGGCACAGCCAGGTCCAAAACAAATGCCCTTTGCAGGCAGGGATCACGGGCCCATTTGGTGTAGAAAAAATTTAGATAGTCCTGTTGCTAGCTGTCCACATGGCTACTGATCCCAGCTCCACATCTTCAGGCCCTGCCAGCCCTCCTGGCTGCAGCTGCCTTTCTCCACTGCCTGTGACACCACAGTCCACTCCACTGGCTCTACACCCATCCCAGACTGCAATCTCCCAGTCCTCTCAGGCGCGTCTCCCAGGTTCTCCTGACTGTGTGTCACTCACCAGCCCTCCTGGCTGTGACTTGTTTTTCCTCCCTGGAGACTTGCCTGGCAGTGCTCTCCTGCTGTGTTCTCCTTGCTCCTGTGCCTCCTGTCCAGGACACCTTCATGTGTTGCAGGAAAGTCCTGTCTGCACCCGAGCCCAGGCCCAATGTAACCCCCCCCCCCAGACTGAGGAGTCCCCTTTAAGGCCACAACAGCCTATCACTCCACCTCCATCTTCCACCTGAACAACTCCTCCCCCAGCTGGGCTGACCCTAAGTATTTGAGGAGGCCTGCCCCCTACCAATCCAGGTTGGGGATTGGTGAGGGCCCCTCAGAATACTCTCCTCCTTCCTTTCCAGAAACTTCCAGCACATTCTGGAAAAAGAGGGGAGGTCTCAGTGATGCTGCCTGTGAGTCACTCCCAACCCAGATCAAAACACACAGGCTTGGCTACCTGCCAAGCCGGCTTAAATTGTCCTAGCCTAACCAAAAACCTATCTGTACACACCTAGCAACCTAGAGGGTGCTACAGCAAACTCTTTAATGCAAAGCAGAATTTGCCCTGCAGCAGACAGACATTTTGCAGCTGAAGGTGAGCTGTGGAGCTGGACACTTACCCTGCAGCAAACAAAAATCTTGTATCTAAAGCTGAATTACAGAAATATTGTGTGGCACCTATACAATGTTGGAGCACTGTAATAGACCAAGAGAGATGGCAGAAACTGGTAATGTTGTCAGGTATCAATTGTTTTTATTTTTTGGGTGGGGGCAGATGGCACTTTAGTTTGTAGTGATAGCAGCAGGGGGTTTTTAGTCATTGGTAATCCAAGACTGGTTCATTTTAATGAAAGTGAACCAATCCACACTGTCAGGAGACAGGTGGATTTACCTTTCCGTTTTTCTGTATTTTCATAGAACTGCAGCACTCAAGCTTCTGTACATTCAGTCCCTTTTTCCTAGAAAGAGAAATCTTGATCTCAGCAAATAATGATGGGAATGCTCATATGGATTATAATAGGCATTGAACAAAGTTCCCAGGAACCTTTTTCAAAGATATGTGCCAGACGCCTGGAAAATATAGAGCGCTCTTGTTTTGGAATGCGGACTATGCATTGCTAGTTACACAGGGTGCTCATATTTTAAGTAGATGTAAACACTAACTAGCTGACATGTAATTGGCTAATAGTGCTGTATATTATAAGCAATTGTCATTAAAAAAAAAAAAAAAAAAGGTTTTCACCTAATGTTAAATTTTTGTTGCACCTCATTGTTGCTGATCTCCTGCAGCCTTCTCCTGTATACATATGCCCCAGCAATGGCTGCAAGGCATTTCTCAGGGCAAGGTTCCTGATGGTGGCAACAGTGGACTATGCCTGCATAACATTTGTTGAGACAGCCAGTGACTATCTGAAGCACCTAGTGACAGGGTGGCAATGTAGAAGCACAACTTTAGAACAGAAACACAGCGTTGTCACCATTGTAACATGGGGGTGTTTAACTCAAGTGAAAAGATGCATTTTTTAATGCAGTGAGTCCTCATCAGACAGGCATATATAGTTAAGGGCCTGGTAGCCCACGTTTATTGAAAAAAACAAAAGTCCATCCAGAAGTCCCACGCAGGGGTTTAACTTCATTAAGCATTCATAAATGAAAAACATACCAAGCCACCTGGCTCTCTTGTCAGCAGTTCCTCTGCTTGATCTCAACAGAGTGGATTCCTTCCAGTCCCCTGGACTCACTGGCTTCCTTAGTCTTCCCGACTCTCAAGGCTGTCCCTCCTTTCCCAGTCTCTGGGCAAAGAATACCCCTTACACAGGGATGACCCCTCCACAGGTCTGTCTTCATACAACAGCAGCAGCAGCAAGCCGCTCACACTCCACCATCCTCCACTCATTAGCCCCTCATTATATGGTCTGTGTGCAGCTGGGCACACACCTTGCTTGCCATCGTCAAGACCTGGACACAGTTTGAGATCCCATCCAGGACTAGCAAAACCTGGAGAAAACTGACAGAGCAGTTTTCTCCATTTAAATTCTATAGTCTGCAGATATGCAAACTCTGGATCTCCTTTACCTCCAATTTCAAAGGGACAGAGCTTCGCTCTGCCACATATCCCCCCCTTTGTTTCGATCCGGAGGGAGGAACACCAGCACCCGTCATGGTTGGGACACCTCTGTGCTGGCTGTCAGCCACGTAGGCCCAACCTTTTTTCCGGGTGCGCTTCCAGGCACGTCCCACCCTGGATCTTAACAGGGTCCTATATTTTCCCATCCTCAGCCTTCTTCTTCTTGGGTCCCTGGGCTTAATCATTTTTTTGGGGGAAACTCCGCTTTCCCTGATCCTACCTTTAAACTCGCTGACATCAGCTTTAACCTTCAATATACACCAGTACAACCTCCTCACTTTGGCATGACCATGCAAGCTGCCACCCACATGGGCCAAATCTTGTCCCATCAGGTGAATTTCTCCACGTCCCCTTGCTGCATCTACTTGGGCTTTACAAAGACACTCCCATGCTTTTTTACGAGTGCACTTCCAAAAGCGATGTTTTCCCACTTCTCTTGGGCCTACACTAGTCCTTTTACCAATCTTGGTACCTTTTTGCACATGAGGTTGATTTCTGAATTTTACGGATCCAGTACCATTAAGGTTATAAAGTGCTCCCTCAATTTCCACTAGACCACCCCTTTTCTCTTTGCTTAATTTAGAAGGAACCACATTTTTAAACTCTGGTTTAATGATAAGTGGGGGCTCTTTTATTAGGGTGACAATGGTCCCTCTCTGTACTCCAAGTACGGGCACCCTCTTACTGTCCAAACTTAGCGCCACTTGTTTCCTCATGTACACTGCATGCTTATTTTTGTCAGTTTCATCACTAACATCCTCATATGACTGCAGCCTCATCCTAGTCTCCCTCTGAAGGATACTGACTGTCTTGCGACTTTAAGGTTTTAAAGTCATGCGACACCTTGCTGAGCTTTGGGCCATTTTCCTGCAACCATTGTTTATAACGATCCTTCTCAGACCTTAGAAATTTCTCAAACCTCAGAAAATCTTCCCCAGAAATACCCTCCTGAACCTGTAGGGGGCCCAATTCTGCTGTATCTTTTACCTCTTCTGTGTCAATCATACCATTCCCTATCTCATTACAATTTTCAGGGTTTGCTACAACCAGAGCAACTTGACCAAGATCTTCAGGTCTACCATTATTTTTGTTGTCACCCATGGTAATCAAACCATCAAAAAGTGACAATGCGCTGCATTTTTCATCACGGTCAGAAATATCAATGCGTTTGTCATATTTCTTTTCACTCATGTTTGGCAGGGCAGTGTCTGAAGAGGAACTGCACCCAGCAGAGTGGTTGTCTAGGGCAGCTTCACTATACACCAACTCCACTGGCATGAGATCCTCTGCCAACAACTGCCCTGAGTCTGACTCCTGACCATCATCACATAGAACATTTTGACCTGTGACTACAATCACTTCATTTTTTTCTGTACCATCTGGCACTTCCACCAACACATTTGGCACGGCATTATCCATTATCGCATCATTGGGCCCCTTGTGGATCACAGACATGACCTCTTTTGCGCGTTCGCCCTTACTTGGCGTTTCCATCTCATAAACACCATCATCTGCAGTAGCAAGTGCATCCTTGCATACAAGTTGCTCTGCAGGTCCTTCACCTGGCACTGCAGAAGTCATGTCTGCTCCACTTTTACCAACAGAGGCCTTTTCCAACAAAGCCAACAGGCTTTTTGCCCACCTGTCCCAGTCTGTTATCTCTGTGCTCCCAGAGGTACCACGCAGTACTGCTCCTACTGCACACGGAGACCCAGAGGGACAGAGTGGTTCAGCAACAGACACATTGCACATATCACTTTGGTTCAAATAAGATTTTGGCACTACATTTTTAACCATAGCAGACAGCAATACCACACCTTCACCACCTTGCTCTGGTGGCGCTTCATTAAACGCATTAGAGCTTTGATACCTGTCGTTGCTAGACTGCATTAACCCATTTCCACCATGAGTGTTTTCAAACATTTCAGTTTTAACATTTAACATCCTGTCATCACTATGTTCAGGTACCCTCTTATCCCTCAGAGCAGCACCAAAGTTGTCCCAGGCAACCTCCGGCTCCAAAACGCAGAGCTCCCTGGGGGTTTCTAGGGGCACCTCTATGGCCTTCTTCACAGTTGCTAGGGGAGATAGCACATCTTTAACCGCATTCACAGCAGGGTTATCTCTAGTGAGCTGCACTAGCCCATTAGCAACTGGACCATTCACTTTAGCCAACACAATATTAGCAGTTTTACCCATCATATTGTCACATTCAAGTTTACCACTTGCCTCCCCACTGGACAGGGCACTGCAGTGAGGCAAGTCCTTTTCCAAACAGACAGTGGATCTCCCATTTGGGGTCACTTCCACTCCAGTGTGCACAGTCACATATTCAGTCTCTTCTATGCATTTACCAGCACCAGTCTTTTTCAACATCAACCCAGCGGTTCCAGCCATTATTTCATTAAAGACAGTCTTACCCACCGCAGTAGGGGTCACCATCTTCATTTGAGTACGTTGTCTCACAAACCAGTCCTCTGCTGCACTTTTACTGGCCCACTCTCCCTGGTGGCCACCGGATGAAATTACAGCAGGCATCTCCAACTGTTTAGCACCCCCTGCCGACACAACAGGAAAATCCTCGTTGCCAGGGGTGACTGCAAACATATTTGCACAGGAATCTGGGCCTGGAGATAAAGACCTTTGCTCCTGGTAATTTTGAAATGCATACGCATCTTTAGGTGGATGCTTAGCTACATATGCCCTGTAGCTCCTCCTTTCCTTTGGCAATCTTTCTCCCGTTGCCATGGGAAACCGCACTCTCCCAGCAGAGCTTTGCTGATTCTCCCAAACTCTTTGATGCATTGTGGCTTTCAACTTGCCACCACTCTCTGCAGGCAATACTTTTCTCATATGGTCTGCAGACTTGACATCACCGCCGTTGCTATGGGCAACCACATACCTCTCCAACTTCCGGTCAGGCTGTCGGTCCATGATGCGATGGAACTCTCCTCTAAAAAGGATTTCCTCTTTAAACTTGCGGTAGTCATTCTGGTCACCATCCATCAAATGGTAAACCGACCGGAACTCTATCCGTAATAAGGTTTGTAGCAGTTTTGGCCACCAGTCCCTAGGCCAGTTTCTCTTTACAGCAACTTTTTCAAATCTTACAAGGAAGTCCCCAACCTCCTCTGTAGGCAGCAGGGGTTGCATATAGTCAGAGGCCAAGATCTGAGCCCCTTGCACTGCGCCACACTCTTTGCGATTCTGCTTGAACCATTCATTCACTGTCTCACACATCACTGGCCCCTTTTGACTGGCCCTCCAAGGTGGAGACATCTTCTCAGGCCACGCTGAGCTCACTTCACCTTTAACTTGATTTAACATGAACTTCTTGTGTTTTGACTGCCTCATCCTTGCAGTCACATGCACAGCAGCCCGTTACACAGTTCACAGCATAGAGAAAGAAAAAAAATAAAATTCTCACAGGTGCACTACCTGCACACAATGCAACACAGTCAATTGAACTCCTGCGCAATGCAGTTTGCCTGGCTGCCACACACAGCTAGCAGCAGTTCCTGAAATGACTCACCACTGGCGCAGAGACCGGATTTCACCGTCTGTATGCCCGCATTCGAACACCACTTGTAACATGGGGGTGTTTAACTCAAGTGAAAAGATGCATTTTTTAATGCAGTGAGTCCTCATCAGACAGGCATATATAGTTAAGGGCCTGGTAGCCCACGTTTATTGAAAAAAAAAAAAGTCCATCCAGAAGTCCCACGCAGGGGTTTAACTTCATTAAGCATTCATAAATGAAAAACATACCAAGCCACCTGGCTCTCTTGTCAGCAGTTCCTCTGCTTGATCTCAACAGAGTGGATTCCTTCCAGTCCCCTGGACTCACTGGCTTCCTTAGTCTTCCCGACTCTCAAGGCTGTCCCTCCTTTCCCAGTCTCTGGGCAAAGAATACCGCTTACACAGGGATGACCCCTCCACAGGTCTGTCTTCATACAACAGCAGCAGCAGCAAGCCGCTCACACTCCACCATCCTCCACTCATTAGCCCCTCATTATATGGTCTGTGTGCAGCTGGGCACACACCTTGCTTGCCATCGTCAAGACCTGGACACAGTTTGAGATCCCATCCAGGACTAGCAAAACCTGGAGAAAACTGACAGAGCAGTTTTCTCCATTTAAATTCTATAGTCTGCAGATATGCAAACTCTGGATCTCCTTTACCTCCAATTTCAAAGGGACAGAGCTTCGCTCTGCCACACCATATAAGAGTTGGGAAGGATGGAGAAAGATTTTTACTAATCAGCAGAAGGGATGTATACTACTAATTGTACGTTATGTCCCTTGTTCTAAATTTTCTGTTTTTGATTTTGGCCACACTTAGGTGAGCCCATGTCCCATATCTTTGGTGACCTGTAAAACTCACTGACTGTCATATCTAGGAACCAGATTTCATAGCTATGAAATCCGCCAGTTACCACAGATCAACAGTTGGTTGTTGGTGGCAATTTTACAATGCCAACGGGTGTTTTTTTATCATTAGATTGAGTGTAAAAGAGTAAAAATTTCTGCCAGGTTTTTACTTCCTACAGAGGAGATATCTAATTTCCTGTTACTGCAACACCCAGGATCTGGGGAAGCTG
Source organism: Lithobates sylvaticus (assembly GCA_028564925.1). Taxonomy (NCBI): domain Eukaryota; kingdom Metazoa; phylum Chordata; class Amphibia; order Anura; family Ranidae; genus Lithobates; species Lithobates sylvaticus. The sequence goes on from CM053029.1 coordinate 173,764,001, forward strand.
TTGTCACCACCAGGACAAAAAGGTGGACATCTAAACATTGTCAAACGTTCTAAGCCTTTTATGTCTATTTACCTTGTAGAGATTTCAATTTACTTCCTGTCCTGACATGAGGGAAAATCTCCCTACTGGGTAGGAAGATAATAAATAATGACAGAGCAATGACCCTTTATCACTTTATCCAAAAACCAAATAAAACTTTTGAATGGAGCTGCTTTAAACTTCATGTTCTAGTTTACAGTCATTAAAACACACCTAAAAATTTGAAAATAAAAAATCTAATCACCAGCTCAGTAGCGTTTTAAGCAGGACTGATCCATCAGAAAAGATCATAGGTCAGCCCGCCCCACTGAAATGGAAAAGATACAGTGGATTGCCTAAGAATGTTTCCATACAATTTAAACTGAATGAGGTCCAACTCTGAACCTGACCTACAAAACAAAGGAACGCTTTCTGCTTTGAGCCTGCTTGATTCATTTGACCAAGAATGTTACAGCTGTGGATTATCACGCTTCATTACAGCCGCACTGAATCATTCATTTGAGAAAACGCCACAGCTGAGAGTGGAAGGGATAAATAAAAAACCCTTTATGTTTCCCACTGATGGAGACTGAAAGAGATGGTGCTGGTAGATAAGCAAGTGAGGACCATATGGCTTTCAGGGAAGGTCTTTACTGGAAGACTGAAGGGAAAATATGAGTAAAACTACAATTTACTTTTTATTTGACGTAATTGGGGAGGTAGTTGTCATTTTTTAAAAGGGAGTTAGGACCATTTTTTTTATCACTACGCCTATAGCTCCCAACTGTCCCTGATTTAGAAGTCCTTTTTTAAAAAAAATCAAATCCTGTGTGTTAAAGAGGTTGTAACCCTAAGGAATCCTATTCTTTTAAATCAGGTTAAATGGCATAGTGCATGTGCTGTCTAATCTGTCCCTTTCTAGGCTGTAAAAAACCTGGTTGATCCTGCCTGTTCCTGTCTCCCCCTAGATAAACTGACCATGGGAATCATGACTGCTGATCCATGATATTGTGGTCAGTTTACGTGCCTATGTCATCCCGCTGTGTTAGAGTCCCTCCTCCCTCTCCCAATTCCTCCCTGTCTGTCAGCTCCTAGTGTGTGAGCGATCTCCTTCCTGCCCCTCCCATCCCCTCCTACCGCTATTAGTAGCTGGCAGTAAAGTCAGAGAATAGGATTACTGCCAGCCCCTCTGTTCTAATAAGGTATACTACACAGTGTAAATGTTTTTTTTTTATTCTTTTTATTAAGTTTTATAAATCTCATACAACACTTGAAGGTGTGCTGGCACAACACCAGCTCACTTCTGAGACCACACAGGGTCCAAAAAACAATATACAACATATTACATATTATACCTAACTAACATAGTCTGACTGACTATAACCCTGATAAACACCCCAATCTACCATCCCCTCTCCCCCTAAACAACCCCAAACAACAGCTTAGTCCAGTACTTGTATATTGTCCACGCTAGGAAAGAATATGCATCAGATGTTAACATGGAAATTAACAATGACTATTCCAAAAGACTTCATTCAATAAAGATTATAAACAATATAAACAGGATGGTTGGAAACACCTTGTCTGTCATTACTATATACTCTTGAAAAGTAACTAATAACTGTGTACTGAGTAGGCTATTGATGCAATTAGTAACCAATCAATCACATTATCCTACAGTGACATCAGAATTATACCAGGCTTGCCATACCTTATCAAATTTTTTCCCACATCCTCTGGATACATAGGTCGCCTTGTAGTAGGGCATCACTGAATTCCCCAAAATCTTCCAAAAGGACATGCTAGGGGCACTCGGTTTTTTCCAATGTAAAAGTATTGCCTTCCTCCCATAAAATAGTAATATATTTACTAAATTTCTGTGTGCCCTGGAAGGTACAACCTCCTCCACCAGGCCCAACAGACACACCCTGACTAACATAGGAGCTGGAACTGCCAAGATGTGGAATCTTAGCCCCTCCTGCTGTAGCCCTTAGATCAGGGGAGGAGAGCGGCGGGAGGTCATGTGACCACACAGAGGCGATCTGAAATATGGTATTTAGCGGCATCATTTTAAAAAAACATTTACACTGTGTAGTATACCTTAACTGAACAGAGGGGGATGGCAGTAACCCTACTCTCTGACTTCACAACCACTTTAGGGCAGCCCAATAATTTAGAATACTATGTACAGAAAACCGTATCTGTACTTTTTATTATTATTAAAGACAGGTTATGTGAATTGTGGTATGCTACAATTCTGAGGTCTGAGAGACTGGTGCTCAAGGACCTCTTTTTAAAGTGGTTGTAAACTCTCACAAATACCCAATTAAGTCCAGAAATGATAAAGCTTGTCTGAGAGTTTAGAAAAAAGGGGACGGGAGCTGACACTACACACTGCAGAGCTCAGTGAGGAGAGCTCTGAGAGCTAATTGGAGGGAAGAGGCACCCCCCCCCCTTCACACAGCACATAGGAACAGAGCTGAGTCTGTCAATCAGCTGGAGATCCCTCCCCTGTCACCATTTTTCTCTTGGTGTCAGGAAAACTTGTCAGTAGTGATTCATGCTGATAGCAGAAGACTGAAGCAGCAGACAGAAATTACACTTAGTGCTCTTAATTAAAGCAAGTACACACTATAGAGGGATATGTTTTGTTCATATTTCATGTCTGAGGTTTACAACCACTTATATTTTGCTAAATAAATGAAAAAAACTTTTTAAAAAGACGTGTTTTTCTTTGTTTGTTATAAAATTTGCAAATAAATAATCGTTCTTCAGAAATTTAGGCCAAAATTTATTCTGCTACATCTCTTTGGTGAAAATAACCCAAATCAGTGTATATTATTTAGCCTGTAGGAAAGTTATGGAGTCAACAAACTATGGTATATACAGCGGGTAAAATAAGTATTGAACACTTCACCATTTTTCTAGGTAAATATATTTCTAAAGGTGTTATTGACATGAACTTTTCACCACGTCAGTTACAACCCATGCAATCAATATATACAAAAGAAACCAAAACAAATACGTTCAGAAATTAAGGTATGTGCAATAAAATGCAATAACACAGGGAAAAAGTATTCAACATGCTAACTGAAATGTATTTTGTACAAAATCCTTTGTTGGTAATGACAGCTTCAAGACACCTCCTGTATGGAGAAACTAGTCGCATGCATTGCTCAGGTGTGATTTTGGCCCATTCTTCCAATACAAACAGTCTTCAAATCTCGAAGGTTCTGTGTGTTAGAGGATATCTAACACCGTGGGCCTCTTCTATGAACTCTGATCTTTAGTTCTTTCCATAGATTTTCTATTGAATTCAAGTCAGGCGATTGGCTGGGCCTTTCCTGCAGTCTTGATTTCTTTCTTTGAAACCAATTGAGAGTTTCCTTGGCTTTGTGTTGGGGATCAGTTTCTTGCTGAAATGTCCACCCTCGTTTCATCTTCATCATCCTGGTAGATGGCAGCAGATTGGTACATTCATCCTTCCTTCAATGATATGAAGTTTGCCAGTACCGTATGCTGAAAAACAGCCCCACACCATGATGTTCCCATCTCCAAACCTCCCTGCTGGTATAGTGTTTTTGGGGTGATGTGCAGTGCCATTTGACCTCCAAACATAGGATCATTTACTAAAGGCAAATCCATTTTGCACTACAAGTGCATTGCAAGTGCACTTGCAGTGCACTTGGAAGTGCAGTCACTGTAGATCCGAGGGGGACATGCAAGGAAAAAAAAAAAACAGCATTTTAGCTTGCACATGATTGGATGATAAAATCAGCAGATGTTCCCCTCATTTCAGATCTTCCCCTCAGATTTACAGCGACTGCACTTCCAAGTGCACTTTCAGTGCACTTTCAAGTGTACTTGCAGTGCACTTGTGCAAAGTAGATTTGCCTTTTGTAAACAACCCCCAGTGTGTATTATGGCATCCAAAGAGTTACATTTTGGACTCATTTGACCAGAATCTATTCTCCCAGTATTTCACAGGCTTATCTAAATGTTGAGCAGCAAACTTTAAACGAGTTTCAACATACTTTTTCTTTAGCAATGGAGTCTTGCGTGGGGAGCGTGCATACAGACAATGGCAGTTGCATTACTTATTGTTTTCTTTGAAACAATTGTACCTGCTAATTCCAGGTCTTTCTGAAGCTCTCCACAAGTGGTCCTTGGCCCTTGAACAACTCTTCTGATAATTATTTTCACTCCTCTATCAGAAATCTTGCGAGGAGCACCTCGTTGTGGCCAGTATATGGTGAAATTATGTTCTTTCCACTTCCAGACTATAGCCCCAACAGTGCTCACTGGAACATTCAGAAGTTTAGAAATCCTTCTATAACCAATGTCATCAGTATGTTTTGCAACAATAAGGTTGTGAATGTCTTGAGAGAGCTCTTTGCTTTTACCCTTCATTAGATGTTTCTTGTGTGACACCTTGGTAATGAGACGCCTTGTGTAATTTAATCTTAGTATAAATACGGCTGTTCTGTGAAGACCTCAGATGTTTGTTAAAGAACCTTAGTGCATAAGCATCATGAAGGCCAAAGGAACACACCAGACAAGTCAGGGGTAAAGTTGTGGAGAAGTTTAAAACAAGGTTAGGTTATAAAAAAATATCCCAAGCTTTGAACATCTCACGGGGCACTATTCAAGCCATCATCCAAAAATGGAAACAGTATGTCACAACTGAAAACCTACCAATACATGGCGGTTCACCTAATTTGACAGGCTGGGCAATGAGGGCATTAATCAGAGAAGAAGCCAAGAGACCCATGGTAACTCTGGAGGAGCTGCAGAGATCCACAGCTCAGGTGGAAGAATCTGTCCACAGGACAACTATTAGTTGTGCACTCCACAAGTCTGACCTTTATGGAAGAGTGGCATAAAAAAGACAGCCTTGAGAAGTCCTGTTTACAGTTTGCAAGAAGCCATGTAGGGGACACAGCACACATGTGGAAGAAGGTGCTCTGGTCAGATGAGACCAACATGGAACTTTTTGGCTTAAAAGTAAAATGCTATGTGTGGCGGAAAACTAACACTGCACATTACCCTGAACATACCATCCCCACCATGAAACATGGTGGTAGCAGCATCGTGTTGCAGGGATGCTTTTCTTCAGCAGGGACAGGGAAGCTGGTCAGTGTTCGATGGGAAGATGGATGGAGCCAAATACAGGGCAATCTTAAACAAAAATCTGTTAGTGTGCAAAAGACTTGAGACTGGGGGGTAGAGGTTCACCTTCCTGCAGGACAACGACTCTAAACATACAGCCAGAGCTACAATGGAATGGTTTAGATCAAAGCATATTCATGTGTTAGAATGGCCCAGTCAAAGTCGACCTAATCCAATTGAGAATCTGTGGCAATAATTAAAAATTGCTGTTCACAGACACATCCATTCCACCCAATCTGACAGAGGTTGAACTATTTTGCAAATAAGAATGGGCAAAAATTTTACTTTCTAGATGTGCAAAGCTGGTAGAGACATACCCAAAAAGACTTGTAGCTGTAATTGCAGCAAAAGGTAGTTCTACAAAGTATTGACTCAGGGGTGCTGAATACAAATGCACACCACACTTCAGATATTTATTTGTAAAAAAAAAAATTAAAACCATTTATCATTTTCCTTCCACTTCCCAATTATGTGCCACTTTGTGTTGGTCTATCACATAAAATGACAAAAAAATACATTTACGTTTTTGGTAGACATGGGAACTGTCAAAAAATTAGTTTCGTTTCGTTTCGTCCCGTTTCGTATATAAAAAAATTCGTAATTCGTAATTCGTGTACGAAATTCCGTTCGAATTCGTACGAAATACGAAATTCGGACGAATCGTAATTTTTTTTCCGAATCGTTAGTAAAGTTACAAATCGTTACGAATCGTTACGAATCGTTACGAATCGTTACGAATCGTTAACGCGGCTAATGAATTGTTGGTTCTCATAACACAGAGAACAATTCGAATCCAACTACAAATATCGAATTTCAATTTCAAGTTACGAATCGTTATGAATCGTTACGAATAGTTACGAATCGTTAGTAAATCCAACTACCAATATCGAATTTCAACTAATTTGAACGAAATTATTATAGCAGATATAACGAATGAATTCGAATGAATTCGAATGACAAAGTGTCATTTTTGCAGAAAAAAAATAAAGCGTAGGGGTCCCCCCAAATTCAATAACCAGGCCCTTCAGGTCTGGTATGGATATTAAGGGGGACCCCAGCCAAAAAAAAAAAAAAAAATGGCGTGGGGTCCCCCCCAAATATCCATACCAGACCCTTCAGGTCTGGGATGGATTTTAAGGGGAACCCCGGCCAAAAAAAAAAAAAAAATGGCGTGGGGTCCCCCTCAAAATCCATACCAGACCCTTTATCCGAGCACGCAACCTGGCAGGCCGCAGGAAAGGAGGGGGGGACGAGAGCGGCCCCCCCTCCCGCCTGAACCTTGTCCCCATGTTGATGAGGACAAGGGCCTCTTCCCCACAACCCTGGCCGGGGTTGTGGGGGTCTGCAGGCGGGGGGCTTATCGGAATCTGGAAGCCCCCTTTAACAAGGGGACCCCCAGATCCCGCCCCCCCCCCCTGTGTGAAATGGTAAGGGGGTACAAAAGTACCCCTACCATTTCACCAAAAAAGTGGCAAAAATGGTAAAAATGACAGGAGACAGTCTTTGACAATTCCTTTATTAAAATCTTCTTTCTTCTGGTCTTCCTTTCTTCATCTTCTCCTTCCGTCATCTTCTTCCATCTTCTTCTTCCTTCGATTCGCTTCTTCTTCCTCCGGTCTTCTCGTCCTTCTCGTCCGGCGTCGTCCTTCTCGTCCGGCATCGGCGTCTGTTCTCGCAGGCTGCTCCTCGCAATGGGAGGCTCCCGCTCTGTGAGGCTCCGCTCCGGGTGACAGGTCTTTTATAACGGAGGGCACCTGGTGACCCCGCCCCCTCTGGCGCATGGGGACGTCATGTGGAATTCCCTATGGCTTTCCCCATGACGTCAGAGGGGGGGGCGGGGTCACCAGGTGCCTTCGTTATAAAAGACCTGTCACCCGGAGCGGGAGCCTCCCATTGCGAGGAGCGGCCTGCGAGAAGAGACGACGATGCCGGATGAGAAGGACGACGCCGGACGAGAAGGACGAGAAGACCGGAGCAAGAAGAAGCGAATCAAAGGAAGAAGAAGAAGATGGAAGAAGATGACGGAAGGAGAAGATGAAGAAAGGAAGACCAGAAGAAAGAAGAAAGAAGATTTTAATAAAGGAATTGTCAAAGACCGTCTCCTGTCATTTTTACCATTTTTGCCACTTTTTTGGTGAAATGGTAGGGGTACTTTTGTACCCCCTTACCATTTCACACAGGGGGGGGGGCAGGATCTGGGGGTCCCCTTGTTAAAGGGGGCTTCCAGATTCCGATAAGCCCCCCGCCCGCAGACCCCCACAACCACCGGCCAGGGTTGTGGGGAAGAGGCCCTTGTCCTAAAGGGTCTGGTATGGATTTTATGGGGGATCCCACGACATTTTTTTTGGCTAGGGTTCCCCTTAAAATCCATCCCAGACCTCAAGGGCCTGGTTATTGGATTTGGGGGGACCCCTACGCATTTTTTATCAATGACTTCAATGAATGACTGTTCTCTGTATTACGGATCCAACAATTCATTTGCCGGCAATAGCCGCGAGTGATTTTAAATAGCTTTTTTTTCCTGCAAAAATGACACATTGTACAGAGACAGTTCTCTATATTAGATATACTGAATCTCGAATCATTCGAAGCATTCGTTATATCCGCTATTATAATTTCTTTCATATTAGTTGAAATTAGATATTTGTTAGTTACAATACAACATTCGAATTGTTCTCTGTATTACGGGAATCGGCAATTAGCCGCGAGTGATTTTAAATGTCTTTTTTTCCTGCAAAAATGACACATTGTACAGAGAGAGTTGTAAGCACGGGAAACATGCCCCTTCTATATACTATATACTCTATAGTATGCCTATGAAGGGGGTCATGTTTCCCGTGTTTAGAACTCTCTCTGTACAATGTGTCATTTTTGCAGGAAAAAAAGACATTTAAAATCACTCGCGGCTAATTGCCGATTCCCGTAATACAGAGAACAATTCGAATACAACAACTAACAAATATCTAATTTCAACTAATATGAAAGAAATGATTATAGCGGATATAACGAATGCTTCGAATGCTTCGAATGCTTCGAGATTCAGTATATCTAATATAGAGAAATGTTCCTGCACAGTGTCATTTTTGCAGGAAAAAAAAACTATTTAAAATCACTCTCGGCTATTGCCGGCAAATGAATTGTTGGATCCGTAATACAGAGAACAGTCATTCATTGAAGTCATTGATAAAAAAAATGCGTAGGGGTCCCCCCAAATTCAATAACCAGGCCCTTCAGGTCTGGGATGGATTTTAAGGGGAACCCTAGCCAAAAAAAATGGCGTGGGGTCCCCCATAAAATCCATACCAGACCCTTTATCCGAGCACGCAACCTGGCAGGCCGCAGGAAAGGAGGGGGGGACGAGAGCGGCCCCCCCTCCCGCCTGAACCCTACCAGGCCACATGCCCTCAACATTGGGAGGGTGCTTTGGGGGTCTGAGACCCCCAAAGCACCTTGTCCCCATGTTGATGAGGACAAGGGCCTCTTCCCCACAACCCTGGCCGATGGTTGTGGGGGTCTGCGGGCGGGGGGCTTATCGGAATCTGGAAGCCCCCTTTAACAAGGGGAACCCCAGATCCCGCCCCCCCCCTGTGTGAAGTGGTAAGGGGGTACAAAAGTACCCCTACCATTTCACCAAAAAAGTGGCAAAAATTGTAAAAATGACAGGAGACGGTCTTTGACAATTCCTTTATTAAAATCTTCTTTCTTCTTTCTTCTGGTCTTCCTTTCTTCATCTTCTCCTTCCGTCATCTTCTTCCATCTTCTTCTTCCTTCGATTCGCTTCTTCTTGCTCCGGTCTTCTCGTCCTTCTCGTCCGGCGTCGTCCTTCTCGTCCGGCATCGTCGTCTCTTCTCGCAGGCCGCTCCTCGCAATGGGAGGCTCCCGCTCTGTGAGGCTCCGCTCCGGGTGACAGGTCTTTTATAACGAAGGCACCTGGTGACCCCGCCCCCCCTCTGACGTCATGGGGAAAGCCATAGGGAATTCCACATGACGTCCCCATGCGTCAGAGGGGGCGGGGTCACCAGGTGCCCTCCGTTATAAAAGACCTGTCAGCCGGAGCGGAGCCTCACAGAGCGGGAGCCTCCCATTGCGAGGAGCGGCCTGCGAGAACAGACGCCGATGCCGGACGAGAAGGACGACGCCGGACGAGAAGGACGAGAAGACCGGAGGAAGAAGAAGCGAATCGAAGGAAGAAGACGATGGAAGAAGATGCCGGAAGGAGAAGATGAAGAAAGGAAGACCAGAAGAAAGAAGAAAGAAGATTTTAATAAAGGAATTGTCAAAGACCGTCTCCTGTCATTTTTACAATTTTTGCCCCTTTTTTGGTGAAATGGTAGGGGTACTTTTGTACCCCCTTACCATTTCACACAGGGGGGGGCGGAATCTGGGGGTCCCCTTGTTAAAGGGGGCTTCCAGATTCCGATAAGCCCCCCGCCCGCAGACCCCCACAACCACCGGCCAGGGTTGTGGGGAAGAGGCCCTTGTCCTCATCAACATGGGGACAAGGTGCTTTGGGGGGGACCCCAAAGCACCCTCCCAATGTTGAGGGCATGTGACCTGGTACGGTTCAGGCGGGAGGGGGGGCCGCTCTCGTCCCCCCTCCTTTCCTGCGGCCTGCCAGGTTGCGTGCTCGGATAAAGGGTCTGGTATGGATTTTGAGGGGGACCCCACGCCATTTTTTTTTGGCCGGGGTTCCCCTTAAAATCCATCCCAGACCTAAAGGGTCTGGTATGGATATTTGGGGGGGACCCCACGCCATTTTTTTTTGGCTGGGGTCCCCCTTAATATCCATACCAGACCTGAAGGGCCTGGTTATTGAATTTGGGGGGACCCCTGTGCTTTTTTTTTTTTTATATCAATGAATGACTGTTTTTTAAATAGCTTTTTTTTCTGCAAAAATGACACTTTGTCATTCGAATCATTCGAATTCATTCGAATGCATTCGAATTCATTCATTATATCTGCTATAATAATTTCGTTTGAATTAGTTGAAATTTGATATTGGTAGTTGGATTCGAATAATTTGGAGCTGAAATTCGTAAACGGAATTTTTCCTACAAAAATGACACTTTGTCATTCGAATTCATTCGAATCCATTCGAATCATTCGGCGACGAAATTCGTAAACGGAATTTCGTATTCCGTACGGAATTCGTAAAAAAAAAATCGTACTACAGATTCGTAAATTCGTACGAATTTCGAAAAATTCGTACGAATTACGAATTCGTACGAAACGAATCGCACATGTCTAGTTTTTGGTTGTAACATGACAAAGTGTGAAAAATGTCAAGGGGTATGATTACTTTTTCAAGGCACTGTATATACCATAAATTGTAGATGCTATAGCTATCACACAAACCAATCAATGTACACTTATTGGGATTTTTTTTTACTAAAGTCATATAGCAGAATATTTTTTTGGCCTAAATTTGTGAAGAAATGTCATTTTGTATTGAATATTTTTATTTTTATTATTTTATAGCAGAAAGTAAAAAAAAAATATTGTTTTATTTTTAAAAATATCTGTTTTATATAAGAAAAATTAAGAGGTGATAAAATACCACCAAAAGAAAGTTCTATTTGTGTGAAAATAAAATGGTATCAATATCATTTGGGTACAGTATTGCATGACCGTGCATTACCAGTTAAAGTAGGGCAGTGCTAAATAGAAAAAAATGGCCTGGTCATTAGGGGGGTAAATAAAAATATATATTTACACAATTAAGGGGGTAACCTTCCAGTGGTCAAGAAAAAGCAAACAGTAGGGAAGAGCACAGATACGAGGAGTGATTTTTATGATGGATGAATCTTAAACTATGAGTCACTTGGATGAATTGGGAACCTATTTTCTAATATTATTATCCTAGTTTTATATCTTAATGTTACACACAACATACAGATAAAAGTCAACACAGATACAAGGAGTGGATTTGTATGATGGATGAATCTTGCACAATGTGGAACATACTTATTTCTATTTATTTTATTTCAGTTTGAAGACTAGACACGATAAGTCAGCAGATAAAGTGTTTCATAACACAAATATTCTAGATATAAAATAATACTGTGCTGTTTTGCAATAGGCACAAAAGTAATAACAATGATAATGCACAAATGTCTAAACTGCTGGCAACAAAAGTGAATACACCCCTAAGTGAAACTGTCCAAATTGGGCCCAAAGTGTCAATATTTTGTGTGGCCACCATTATTTTCCAGCACTGCCTTAACCCTCTTGGGCATGGAGTTCACCAGAGCTTCACAGGTTGCCACTGGAATCCTCTTCCACTCCTCCACAACAACATCACAGAGCTGGTGGATGTTAGAGACCTTACGCTCTTCCACCTTCCGTTTGAGGATGCCCCACAGATGCCCAATAAGGTTTAGGTCTGGAGACATGCTTGGCCAGTCCATCACCTTTACCCTCAGCTTCTTTAGCAAGACAGTGGTCATCTTGGAGCTGTGTTTGGGGTCGTTATCATGTTGGAATACTGCCCTGCGGCCCAATCTCCGAAGGGAGGAGTGCATGCTCTGCTTCAGTATGTCACAGTACATTTTGGCATTCATGGTTCCCTCAATGAACTGTAGCTCCCCAGTGCCGACAGCACTTATGCAGCCCCAGACCATGATACTCCCACCACCATGCTTGACTGTAGGCAAGACACACCTGGTTGGCACCACACACCCTTGACACCTGAACCAAATAAGTTTAACTTGGTCTCATCAGACCACAGGACATGGTTCCAGTAATCCATGTCCTTAGTCTGCTTGTCTTCAGCAAACTGTTTGTGGGCTTCCTGGGGCATCATCTTTAGAAGAGGCTTCCTTCTGGGACGACAGCCATTAATTGCTGTGTGTTGAGTTGTTTTGAGGGGACAGCAAATTGACACTGTTATACAAGCTGTACACTCACTACTTTACATTGTATCAAAGTGTAATTTCTTCAGTGTTGTTACATGAAAAAATATAATAAAATATTTACAAAAATGTGAGGGGTGTACTCACTTTTGTGAGATACTGTAAACTAGTAAAGTAGCTGTGCAGTGACAGGTCCTTAGGAGAAAGGTCCAGCTGGTAAAATGTCTTTCCTATGGATCTGGAGCGTGTAATATACCCGGAATGTAAGTATGTGTGTATAGAATATTCCTAGCAGATGCATCAATGCCCGTGTCATTCCCAGAGCCCTATGTGTCTGAAGGAAGAAATGTTCTTATTTTTCCTTGTGCCCAATCAAATTCTCCATTTCATTCTCATCCCAGCTTTAGTGAAAGAAAGCAAGAACCTGATTGGTTTTTGAAGCACTATTTTAGCCAAAACATTGCTAACCTCTCTTGTGGTACACATTAAAGCTCCTCTCCATGGTAATCATCTCCCCTGCCCACCCCCTTCTATCTTATCACTTTAAAAAAAAATCCCTAGCTAAATGCTTTTTAATTACCTTATAGTGTATAGTTTGTTAACCCCCAAAAAATATATATATTGATCCTGTTTCTTTAAAGCATGTTATACAGCTCAGTACTTGTGCTGTGTAATTTGGCCCCCTGTATCACCTGTAATACCTGGTTGATCCTGCCAGTTTCTGCCCTCCCCTATGTAAACTGACCACGGTGTATCATGGCTGCTAAACCCTGACACCGTGGTCAGTTTATGTGCCTTTGTCATCCGCAGCCTGCTATCCGCAGCTCTCCTCTCTACTCCTGTGTCATCCTCCCCCCTCCCCTCTCTGCCTGTCAGCTCTGTGTGTGAGCTGCCACTCCCCTTCTATCACCATTCCGAGCAGCTCACACATTACTGCTCCCAATCACTGCCAGCCCCTCTGCTAGGATTCTATAATGTATATACTATATGCCATTTTTTAAAATTCTTATAAATACAATTTTTCTTATCCCCGATCATCGGTCACGTGACCGCCCGGCGCTGTCTTCATCTGATGTTTGTATTACAGAGGGAGGTCACGTGACTGCCTGGCAGATGTCAGAGGAGAGCTCAGGCCCTCCCTCTGGAATACATACAGAGGAGAAAGACAGCACCGGGCGGTCACATGACCGATGATTGGGGATTAGAAAAACAGTATTTATAAGAAGAATCTTAGAAAATGGCATTTAGTATATACATCATATAATCCTAGCAGAGGGGCTGGAAGTGGCTGTGTTCACCTTTACCAAAAAACTGCCTGTGCAGATAAGGGGCGCATTATAAGATAACCACTTGACCTTCGGAAGATTTACCCCCCCCCCCTTTGTGTTCAGGCCATTGTTTGCTATATGGCACTGCGTTACTTAACTGACAATTGCATGATCATGCAACGCTGTACTCAAATAAAATTTGTAATTTTTTCCCCCACAATCAGAGCTTTTCTTTAGTGGTATTTGATCACCACTGCGCTTTTTTTTGCGCTATAAACAAAAAAAGGCCAACACTTTTGAAAATATATATATATTTTTTACTCTCTGCTATTAAAAAAAATGTCTTTATAAATTTAGGCCAATATGTATTATGCTACATATTTTTCATAAAAAATACCAATAAGCATATATTGATCGGTTTGCGCAAAAGAGTGTCTTCCATAGGTGTGTGCAGCCTATCGCATTAGGATGTGTACCCCAAAGCTCAAACACACATGCCTTTCCCTGCAGCCTCAGCTGCACTGGACAGTGAATGAATGGGAAGTGCTCTGTGCTAAGCGGTTTCCTGTTCATTCACAAAAGGAAGCAACATAAAGTTTACTTTGCTTCAATTATAAATGAACACAGTGAGTGAATGTTCACTGTATCTATAGCACAGGGGGAAGCCCAGGCAATAGGGGGAATCGGCACCGCACACAGTGATTAGGATGTGCCCACGCACACCTGGCACACGCCCTGCGTAGAGATGTGAAGGCCTCGAGAAAAATTGAAAAATTCAGAAAAGAAAACGTTCTTTTTCCGTTTTTTTATCTGAAGGCTTTTTTGTTTTTTTCCCAAAAAATTGAAAAATTTAAAAAAATTTTATAAAATTGTCGAATATTTTATTTTAACATGATGAATAAAATATTTTAAGACAGGGTGTTCAAATATTTTCCAAATCATTTCTAAAAAAAAATGTATGATATCAGATTATTCTAATTTCTGTGCAGTGAGTGAGGACTAGCAAGTCCTAGGTAACAAACTGAACCCTCCAATGCAAGAACAGTATGCATTTCTTCCTTTAGGAGGTGCTGTACTGCTATTGTAACAAGAAAAAGGTTTTGCTTTTGCATGTTAGTGGGTGTGTTTGGTTTGTTCTGTCCTCTTCGCTAGGCCTCAAAAGCTTTGGAAGAAAATACAGAGCAACAAAAAGGCCCTGAAAGTATATACTTAATTAAAAAAGGTAAGAGTTTACACTTAGGCTGGCTTCACACTGGGGCGGTGCGGGGCGGCGACGGTAAAGCAGCGCTATATTTAGCGCTGCTTTACCATCGTTTTACCCGCGGTATGCGGCCGCTAGCGGGGTGGTTTTAACCCCCGCTAGCGGCCGCAAAAGGGTTAAAAACCTCCGCAAAGCGCCGCTGCAGCGGCGGTTTGCGGGCGGTATCCCCGCGGTTTCCCATTGATTTCAATGGGAAGGAGCGGTATAGGAGCGGTGAACACACCGCTCCTTCACCGCTCCAAAGATGCTGCTAGCAGGACTTTTGTTGCGGTCCTGCTAGCGCACCGCTCCAGTGTGAAAGCCCGCCGGCTTTCACACTGGAGTGAATGGGGCCGGTTTTTTCAGGCGGTATACAGGCGCTATTTTTAGCGCTGTACCGCCTGAAAACCGCCCCAGTGTGAAAGGGGCCTTATCTGATTCTGAATCCAGAAAACTGAATCATTTAGCTACATTAGTTTATCTTTATAAACTTTTGTGTAAATAATAATTTAATTACCAGTAATCTGGTTCTTCCCCCACGCCCACACACAACCATAGATTAGTGTCTTCTTGCAAAGTAGTAATTTTTTCTTGTTTTTTATTTCCTACTCCCCTCAGAAAAATGGTGAGACCAACATCTAGCATATGGAGGCATTTTCACATTACAAGTTCTTCTGAAAAGAAAAATGTGATTTGCAAATATTGTCAGATGAAATATGCATTTCCAAATGCTACCAGGATGACAAAACACATTCTTGTATGTAACAAGTGTCCTGTAGATATTAAAAAATCCTTCATGGATCGAAGTGAAGAGGACAACAACGATGACAATGCACATAGTTTTTCTCAACGTTCTCGTAACAGAATGACTTTCAATCTTAAAAAGACAAATAAATTGCTAATATAGCATTTTTTTCAATTTTTCCAGAAAAAAATTTCCCCCAAAAAAACGGAAAAACAAAAGATTTTTTTCCAAGCTTCAAAATTTCCAGAAATTTTACATCTCTAGCCCTGCGCACGCCTATGGCGTCTACAAACTATGGGATATACACTGGAATTTTTGTTTGTTTATTTTTTTTACTAGTAATGGCGATGATCAGTGACTGCGATACTGCGGCAGACAATCAGACACTGACTCTTTTGACACTTTGTGGGAGCCAGTGACACTAATACAGTGATCAGTGCTAAAAATATGCACTGTCACTGTACTAATGACACTGGCTGAGAAGGGGTTATCATTGGCGATCAAAGGGTTAAATGTGTGCCTAGCCAGGGTTTTTTGTGTACTGTGTGAGGTGCTTTGCAGTGAAAGAAAATCCATCACTTTCCTCCTGTCAGAACAGAGCTCTGCCTTGTTAACATAGGCAGAGCTCCTTTCTATGTTCAATTGGCTGGCACCCACTGATCGGCTTCTGTTGTGACTAATCACAGCAGAAAGGGCACTCTGGCAGATGGGATGATGCCTTCAGTGGGAGCTTTTCAGCCAGGCTTCGGGAGGTACACAAATGGCCTACATCTATACCAAAGGCATTATCCAACCTTAGTCAAAGCTGCACAGTTTCTATCTAAAAGAGCCCCTTACCGGAATGGGGGGCAGCAGGGTACCTGCAATCTGTGGGTGGGAGTAAAGTACTGCATGCGGTACTTTGTTCAGTGCAGCAGGTTGTGGCATAAACCACCACAAATCAATACAGCTGTAGTAAATAGAACTGTATTTCACTTGTGACATTTCAATATAGTTCTGTAAAAAAAACAATGTGATGCACTGAGATCGGCAAATTGGTACTGAATTTCCCAGCATACATCAGCGTTGTATGCTGGGAGACTCAAGCATACACAAGCATACACCGCTTGCTGGTGTGAACGAGCCCCTGCAATGAAACTTTCGTTAAAATAATTGCTAAGAGCGTTTTTTTTGTTTTTTGTCTTGGCAGAAGAGACTATCGTGTTCCATCTTGAACCTCTTGTTCATTAAAGATAACCCCTTCCTATAATCTTTTGGGGGGCCAAGAAGACTTTCTAAGACAGGGTGGCAGAACAATCAATAGTATTGATATTTTGATGTTTTGTTCCATAAGGAATGTACAGGATTTTTCAATATCAACCATCAAAAATGTGCTTTTTGCTGTGTGGGCTTTGTTAAAATTAATAAATAAGACCTTCAGTATTTTCTCAAGCAGCCGGCTAGCCTATAATTGTCTCATACGCACACGATATTTGTTTTACAGGTGCACATTTAATTCATGGCAAAGGATACTCAGAGCACTGTGGGTTTCCTAAAGAGCCAGCACAGAAGAACTGCTTGCTTTCGAGGCTCTATTTGTCTGATAAAGGGCAAGTTCACACCTTAGAAATGCAGTCCGGATGCGTTCCAGATGCTTTTCTGCATGCACGTTTTTAACGCGTTTTTGATGCGTTCCAGTGTCGTTTTTGATGCAGTCCAGTGCATTTTTCCCTCTCTTTTTTCTTAACCTGAAGGCTCTGTTCACACCGAGGCGTTTTTGGGTGCTTTTTCTGCTGTAAGCCTCAGCTCTAAAAACGCCCAACAAGACAAATCCCATTCATTTCAATGGCCCCTGTTCACTTTTGAGCGTTCTGTCGTCTGAAGCATAATGTCTGTCTCTCAAAAGAGTACAGGAGCTTCTTTTTTGGTAGGTTACAAGCATTTTCTGCTTTTTACATTGGTGATCTTTTGACCTGTACAAAATCGTGGCAAAAATCGTGCGACTTTCTGCCTGAAAACATAACGCCTAGGTGAAAAAAGAGCCTTAATAAGGACATGTGTGTTCCAGTGTGTTCCAGTGCGTTTGACAGTACAGTCCAGTGCAGGAAAAATGCAGCATGTTCTACTTTTTTTTCTGGAACTGGAATGCACTGGAACTGCAAGCACTGGTGTGAACTATGCCATTGAAAACCATATAACCTACTTTCATGCGTTTTTTTGATACAGAAAAAAAATGTGGTGTGAACTGGCCCTTAAACCTCAGATTTATCCATCTGATATCAGGATGGTTCCCTGCTGTGATGACTAATTACAAAAAAAAGCTGCACCGGGTATACTACCACTACCACACTAGTTTAGCATCTGGAATCGCTAAAACCATAGGTTAATACACATGACAAAATGTGACTGTGCTCGCAAATAAATAACGATAAAAAAAATCTACCAAAAATACATAAATAACAATGTATAGAAATGATAAATAACTATTTCCTATAAATCTTATGTGAAAGTTTATGTAAAATTCATCAAGTTCACCAGTGAAATAAATCTAGGGAATCGCTCAAATTCATTCCAAAAATGTCCAATGTGTCCATTTAAAAAATATACACTGAGCAAACCTATAATATCAAGATGCTGATTAGACAGCATGATTATTGCACAGGTGTGCCTTAGGCTGGCCACAATAAAAGGCCACTCTAAAATGTGCACTTTTATCACACAGCACAATGCCACAGATGTTGCAAGTTTTGAGGGAGCGTGCAATTGGCATGCTGACTGCAGGAATGTCCACCAGAGCTGTTGCCCTTGAATTGAATGTTTATTTCTCTACCATAAGCTGTCTCCAAGGGTGTTTCAGAGAATTTGGTAGTACATCCAACCGGCCTCACAACTGCAGACCACGTGTAACCACACCAGCCCAGGACTTCCACATCCAGCATCTTCACCTCCAAGAGCGTCTGAGACCAGCCACCCGGACAGCTGCTGCAACAATCGGTTTGCATAACCAAAGAATTTCTGCACAAACTGTCAGAAACCGTCTCAGGGAAGCTCATCTGCATGCTCGTCGTCCTCATCAGGGTTTCGACCTGACTACAGTTCCTCGTCGTAACCGACTTGAGTGGGCAAATGCTCACATTCAATAGCGTCTGGCACTTTGGAGAGGTGTTCTCTTCATGGATGAATCCCGGTTTTCACTGTACAGGGCAGATGGCAGACAGCATGTATGGTGTCATGTGGGTGAGCGGTTTGCTGATGTCAATGTTGTGGATTGAGTGGCCCATGGTGGCAGTGGGGTTATGGTTTGGGCAGGCGTATGCTATGGACAATGAACACAGATGCATTTTATTGATGGCATTTTGAATGCACAGAGATACCGTGACGAGATCCTAAGGCCCATTGTCGTGCCCATTCACGACCATCACCTCATGTTGCAGCATGATAATGCACGGCCCCATGTTGCAAGGATCTGTACTTAATTCCTGGAAGCTGAATTAAGCATACTTACCGGACATGTCACATTGAGCATGTTTAGGATGCTCTGGATCGGCGTATGCGACAGCGTGTTCCAGTTCCAGCAACTTCGCACAGCCATTGAAGAGGAATGGACCAACGTTCCACAGGTCACAATCAACAACCTGATCAACTCTATGCGAAGGAGATGTGCTGCATAGTGTGAGGCAAATGGTGCTTACACCCACTCCACCCAGTACAGTAAAACTGCTTATTTTAGAGTCCTTTCACACTAAGCTGCCCCAGGCGTCGGCGATAAAACGCTGCTATTTTTAGCGTCGCTTTACCATAGTTTTTGCGGCACTATTCGGCCACTAGCAGGGCGCTTTTAACCCCTGCTAGTGGCAGAAAAAGGGTTAAAACCGCCCGCAAAGCGCTGCTTCAGCTGCACTTTGCCGGTGGTTTGACGGTGCTGCCCATTGATTTCAATGGGCAGGGGCACTTTAGGAGTGGAGAGTACAATGCGATCCAAAGAAGCTGCTGGCAGGACTTTTTCTGACGCCCTGCCAGCGCACCGCTCCAGTGTGAAAGCCCTCGGGCTTTCACACTGAAGTGTATGGAGCCGCTGTTTCAGGGTGCTTTGCAGGCGCTATTTTTAACGCTATAGCACCTGCAAAGCGCCTCAGTGTGAAAGGGGTCTTGGAGTGGCCTTTTTTTGTGGCCAGCCTAAGGCACACCTGTACAATAATCATGCTGCCTAATCAGCATCTTGATATGCCACACCTGTGAGGTGGATGGATTATCTCGGCAAAGGAGAAGTGCTCACTAATGCCGCTTACACACGACCGGACTTTCCGTCAAAAAAGGTCAGACGGAATCATTCCGATTGTGTGTGGGATAATCCGATCGTTTTTCTTCAAAAAATTTAGACGGACCTAGAAATAGAACATGCTTTAAATCCTTCCGACAGAATCAATTTCTATCGGGAAAACCGTTCGTCTGTATGCTGGTCCGACGTACCAAATATGACGCAAGGGCAGCTATTGGCTACTGGCTACTGAAATTCCTTTTCTAGTCCCGTCGTACGTCATCACGTTTGAAACAAACGGACTTTGGTCCGATCGTGTGTGGGCAAGTCCGTTTGGTCGGAACTCCGTCAGAACTCCGTTGGGAAGACCGTTGGAGTTTATTCTGACAGAAAGTCCGGTCGTGTGTACGCGACATTACACATATTTAGACAGATTTGTGAACAATATTTGAGAGAAATAGGCCTTTTTGTGTACATAGAAAAAAGTCGTAGATCTTTAAGTTGAGCTCATGATAAATAGGGGCAAACACAAAAGTGTTGCGTTTATAATTTTGCTCAGCGTATAAATAAATCCAAAAGTCCAGTCCACCAATAAAGGGCCAATGTGTTCTGTGCAAAATATAGATATGATCTTTGTGGTGCACATTCCACACTTATGGGCCATACACACATTAGGATTTTCCGACAACAAATGTTGGATATGAGCTTGTTGTCGGAAAGTCTGACCGTGTGCATGCTCTATAGAACATTTGTTGT
The DNA here is from genome assembly GCA_028564925.1 of Lithobates sylvaticus. Taxonomy (NCBI): domain Eukaryota; kingdom Metazoa; phylum Chordata; class Amphibia; order Anura; family Ranidae; genus Lithobates; species Lithobates sylvaticus. The sequence continues at coordinate 173,784,285 of CM053029.1, forward strand.
TGGAATTTCCGCCAACAAATGTTTGAGAGCAGGTTCTCAAATTTTCAAGACTTGTTGTTGGAAATTCTGAGCGTGTACACAATTCCGACGCACAAAAGTCCACGCATGCTCGGAATCAAGCAGAAGAGCCGCACTGGCTATTCAACTTCATTTTTCTCGGCTCGTCGTACGTGTTGTACCTAACTGCGTTATTGACGTTCGGAATTTCTGACAACATTTGTGTGACCGTGTGTATGCAAAACAAGTTTGAGCCAACGGTTTGGTTGTCGGAAAATCCTATATTGTATACATAGCTTTAGGCCTCATGTACACTGCTGCTGGTAAACAGACATTTAGGAGCAGTTGGGTGTTTTTTAGCTGCCCCCTGAGCTCTCCTCTATGTTATCTTATCAGTAAACAGGGTCGTTTATAGTTGTTTCTAGGCAGTTAAGTTTAGAATAATTTTTTTGGAAAGCAAAAAGGACGGATGAAGCCCCATATGCTTGTAACAGCTTGTAAACGCGCGTAATTCGCGTTAAGCCGCGTTTTGTTTACAGGCATTTTTCATTTTTTTAAATGAAAAAAAAAACTCTTCTAAACGCAAATGTGGCTAAACGCGGCATTTTAAGAGTCAGTTACTATCTTTCAAGTTAAATCGTTCAGGAGAGGTTTTAAAACATCCCATGTACATTAAGCCCTAGTGTCCACCACCTTGAAAAAACTGGTTACTCACCCACAGATCATAACTAAATCATTCTTGCCATTCAGCATGCAGCTAAACTACTACCATGTCTCCAGTCCCCAACTTTCCAGCCAAAACCACTGCAACATGAGTATTTTCTCCAGTAGTCAAAAGGGTTACGCATCTCTAGCAAATGAGGGGTTATGCCAGTGCATCTCCATCAACAGCCATGCATGAGGAACAGAGAGAGTGCCAAAATAGTGTAAATATATTTATTGCCAAAACAAATGTAACACACTTACATGTGGTTGTGTCTAACCTGACACTCGCATCACAGTGCATAAACATCAAGAGCTCTGTCGGCTCCAACTGTGTAACCTAGCTACGAGTGGACAACCTCTGCAAGATGACGTCACGCCAAACAAGCTCCTCCTACGCGTTTCGGCACTATGTCATCATCAGGAGCATGTAGGTCTTTTCAAAACGCAGTGCAATGTGTAGCAATGTGTGCAGTTACATAGGATTTAAACAGGAATAAGGTGTGTGTTAGTGTGGCAAAAACGCACCAATGTGGACAGCAACTCAACTTCTGACACGTTGATGAATAAGGCCTTCAGTATTTTCCCAAGCAGTCATCTAGCCTGTAATTGTCTCTTAGCTCCGAAAGGAAGCAGATTCAACTGTGTGCCAAACGGCAAGAAAATAATGCAAAATATAATAATAGAAAAACAAATATAATTAGCGCCAAGCAGTTTGATAACAAATCACAGGCAATGCTGTGCTAATCTCATTAAAAATGTATCATTCCAAGGACTATGGCTGCATAAATAGCTGAGGTAACAAGCTAATTATATTTATTGCATTATTTTTACAGCGTGGAGTGAATGTGTTTTCGTTTTTTCTACACATCAAAATAAAAACGGTTGTCGCTGCCTTTCACTATGGAGAAGACTCTGATTAAAGTTTGCTTAGCACATCGCAGGTTCACACTGCTCTAGAATGAGGAAAAGGAGATACTGGTTGCTATAGGCAACACAGACAATTTTATAAAATATCTTTACCTCTATGACAAATATATATATCACTGTGCTGCTCTATGCGGTGTGGGCCGATCATGGCTGGTGTGAGGGGCCGTAGATTCCTGAAAACAGCATAGCACCCTGTTCTCAGCACTCCTCTCAACAGCACCCAATCCTGATGCAAGCAGTGCGCTGGCTCTTGGGAGGATTATGGCAAATATGAAAATGCCTTGATGAGTTGGTGTCAGTCTGGATGAGTCTGAATGTTTCCAAGTAGGCTGTATTTGCATGCACAGCACCCTAAGTAATGACCACGTGTGATGCTTGGGAAATGGCGAGATGATGCTGGGCGTCCTCCAGTCAGGAAACAAGGCTTGTGGAAGCTTCTAATGCCGCCTACACACGGTCGGAATTTCCGATGGAAACAGTCCGATGGGAGCTGTTCAACGGATTTCCGACCGTGTGTATGCCCATCGGTCTTTTTCTCTCGGAATTTCCGACGGACTTTGGATTGAGAACCTGTTCTCAATTTTTCCGACGGAAAACCTTTCTATCGGATTTTCCGATCATGTGTATGCAATTCCAACATGCAAAATTCCCGACGCATGCTCGGAAACAATTTGACGCATGCTCTGAAGCATTAAACTTCCCTTTTATAGTGCTGTCGAACGTGTTTTATGCCGCTGTGTTACAGACCGTCGGAATTTGGTGTGACCGTGTGTAGGCAAGACAGTTTGAGCGAAATTCCGTCGGAATTCCGACGGGAAAACCATCAGAGCTTTTTCCGACGAGAATTCCGACCGTGTGTACGCGGCATAACAGTGTGCAGTGAAATCAGAGTAAGCAATTTCAGTACAGGAGAGGAGCCTGTACTACTATGCAAGACTGAAGAGAAGGCAGGAGTTGAGAATTAAAGCCGTTTTTCCAAGTATGCGTTGATGTGGGTATTTCAAATATTCCTTAGACTGCATTCACACCTGAGCGTACCGTCTTTGAGGGCTTTTCCAGCTTTTTTTTTGGCGCGTTTTTGCGCATTTGTATGCAGCGTTTTTGGGCTTTGCCATTTTTGTATTATCCAATAGAAAAAAATATTATCTGTTGCATCATTTGTTGCTAGGTATTTCAACCTTTTTAGCTTTTCCATCAGCTTTTATTTCTTCTTTTCTTATTATTAATTTATTATAATGTTTTTTCGTTAGGGTAAGGGGTTCGAGTTCAGTTTAGGTTAGGGTTAGGATTAGGAGTTGGGGTTAGGGTCGTTTATTATTTTATTATTTATTTTTTCTTTTATTTATTATTATTTTACGAATAATAATAAATGAATAAATTAATGTAAAATAAATACAATAATAAAAAAAAATCGTAAATAAAAAATAAATACATACAATAAATGAATACTAAGTAACAATAAATAAATAATTAACCCTTAACTTCAACCCTTACCCCTTAAAAGATTAAATAATAAATAACTAAACACCCTAACACAATAATAATATATTTACCAAAAATATGTAGAAGAATACATATTGGCCTAAACTGAGGAAACATTTTTTTTTTTTTAAATTGGGATATTTATTATAGCAAAAAGTAAAAAATATTGTGTTTTTTTCAAACGTGTCACTCTTCTTTTGTTTATTGCGCAAGAAATAAAAACCGCAGAGGTGATTAAATACCACCAAAAAGATAAAAAATGTATTTGGGTATAGTGTTACATGACTGCACAATTGTCATTCAAAGTGCGACAGCGCTGAAAACTGATAATTGGCCTGGGCAGGAAGGGGGTGAAAATGCCCTGTAGAGAGATATCACCGCGAGGTCAGTGACAGTGAAAAATCTTCTTATCCAGCTTGGAAGCCCAGGTTCCGGCAATGCACATAGCAATCGAAACCAAGAAGAAGATCTGGACAGCCGCACTCAAAAAAAGTTTATTTGCCTATTATTTAAAAATTCTTGTGAGCAAAAATACAAGCCACAGCAGGAACAGACAGGAGCTAACGCGTTTCACACTTCGATGTATTGCTTAGTCATAGCTAGTAGCAAACAACAGTATTGGTGCACTCTTTTAAAAGAGAAGTATGGAAATAGCAAAATAGGAAAGATCATACTTGTCTAGATGGCTGCAGCACCAATCCCAGTGGCAGCTTTCCCTCGCCGGCTCTACCCTGAGAACTGAGCGATCAAACACCGCTGATCGCTCAGTTCTCCTCCTCAGCTCTGAGCAGAAAGTGGTGACTGTCAGTCACCGGCTCTCTGCTTTGCCCCTCCAGCGCTCGCTGGAGTGACAGGCTGTGGAGGGGGGCAGGAAGGATCAGTTCAGTGTCTCAGTGGCATGCCAGAAGGCTGAGCCAGCTACCGGTTTAGGCATCTGGGCGTGTCTTTCCCAAGCCTGGACCAGCTGAGTGATGTCAGCTGACAGTGGCTTTAGCCCGCTGTCAGCTGAAAATGGGTCAGAGGAGTGCAGAACAAACTGCGCTCCTGTGATCCATAGGAGAAGTATAGCCAAAATAGCTTTAGCTATACTTCACATTTAAAAGCATAGTTCACATTTACAAAAAAAAATGCCTATGCATGTAAAGGATGTTTGTAGATTAAAACAAGCTGTGCAGCTCTGATTAAAAGTAAATAATACCCTTGCTAAAGTACAGTGACCAGACGTCCCCGGTTTCCGGGGACAGTCCCCGGACTGAGCACACGGTCCCCGCTCCAAGACTGTATCCATTTTTGTCCCCGGATTGTACTGTGGGTCAAACTGCAGGATGCGGTCACTGCTTTTCTCCCCCTGCAGTCAGTGGTGATCCAACCCTGATCCCCCAGCCGAACAGCGCACAGGTGATTCCATACACACAGTTGTGCTGGCCGCTCTTCTAAATAGAAGGAAGGAGCAGGGAGGGGGTGGGGCCCAGATTGACATTCGGGAAGAGCGTTCAGGGACCACACCACGACTGACCAAGAGACTACACACCTGACTCGAACAACATTGTTAAGGTACAAAAAGGGGGGCAGAGTATACATAGATGGGGTACAGAGTATACAGAGAAGGGGGTACAGGGTATACAGAGAAGGGGGTACAGGGTATACAGAGAGGGGGTACAGAGTATACAGAGAAGGGGGTACAGAGTATACAGAGAGGGGGTTACAGAGTATACAGAGAGGGGGTTACAGAATATACATTGAGTGGGTTACAGTGTATACAGAGTGGGGGGGTACAGAGTATATAAAGAGGGGGTACCGAGTATACATAGAGGGGGTACCGAGTATACAGAGCGAGGGTACAGAGTATTCAGAAAGGGGGTACAGAGTATACAGAGAGGGGGTTACAGAATATACAGAGAGGGGGTTACAGAATATACATTGAGTGGGTTACAGTGTATACAGAGTGGGGGGGTACAGAGTATATAAAGAGGGGGTACCGAGTATACAGAGCGAGGGTACAGAGTATTCAGAAAGGGGGTCCAGAGTATACAGAGAGGGGGTACAGAGTATACAGGTTAGGGGGTACAGAGTATACAGATAAGGGGGTACAGAGTATACAGAGAGGGGGTACAGTACACAGAGGGGGGATAGAGTATACAGAGAGGGGGGTACAGTATACAGAGGGAGGATAGAGTATACAGAGAGGGGGTACAGTATACAGATGGGGGAATAGAGTATACGGAGGGGGGTACAGTATACAGAGAAGGGATAGAGTATGCAGATGGGGGTACAGTATACTGAGGGGATACAGTATTCAGAGGGGGTTATAGTATACAGGGAGGGGGAGGTACAGTATACAGAGGTAGGATAGCGTATACAGAGAGGGGATACAGTATAGAGGGTAGATACAGTATACAGAGAGGGGGAGATACAGTATACAGAGATAGAAGCAGATACAGAGAGAGAGAGAGGGTGATACAATAAGGTGACCAGATTTTTTAAATGAAATCCGGGGACATATTTTTTTTTTACTAGTAATGGTGGCAATTAGCGACTCTCTGCCCGACGCTGCCTGCCTCACAGCCTGTCAAGTCTTACTCTCCGGGCCCCAGCTACTACTGGGTGGGAAGCGGAGGAAGATCACTCCGCCAGGGAAGGCAAGGAGATGGGCAGGTGGCTGGCCGGGACTTGCGCCAAGGCTGAAGAACATGTGAGCAGGAGCAGAATGGACATGCACCCGAAACTGAAGAAATATTCTCTCCACTCCAACCAGCACATGATCATCAGAAAGGGGCACAGATAATGAAAAAAATACACCCCCAACCCCTAGTAGGATCCGCAGAGCGGGGGGGGGGTGAAAATCAGATTTTAATTCTGCACTGACTGTCTTTGAAATTGCCCCAGCCCCTGTTCAAATCCAATCCGGGGACAAAACCGGGGACAGACTTGGTTCGGGGATAGTCTCCTCAATCTGGGCACTGTCCCCTGAAACCGGGATGTCTGGTCACCCTATGATACAATATACAGAGAGAGTGGGAGATACCATATATACAGAGAGAGAGTGGGAAATACAGTATATACAGAGAGAGAGAGAGAGAGAGAGAGAGGGAGGTACAGCATATACAGAGAGAGAGGGAGGGGGAGATACAAAATATACAGAGAGAGAGAGAGGGAGATACAGTATATACAGAGAGAGGGAGAGGGAGATACAGTATATACAGAGAGAGAGAGGGGGAGATACAGTATATACACAGATAGAGAGGGGGAGATGCAATATGTACAGAGAGAGGGGGATATACAATATATACAGAGAAAGAGAGGGGGAGATACCATATATACAGAGAGAGAGAGAGAGAGAGAGGGAGATACAGTATAGAGAGAGAGAGAGAGAGAGAGAGAGAGATGGGGGAGGAGATACAGTATATACAAATAGAGAGGGGGAGATACAGTATATACAGAGAGAGAGAGAGAGAGAGAGAGAGAGAGAGAGAGAGAGAGAGAGGAGATGCAATATATACAGAGAGGGGGAGATACAGTATATACAGAGAGAGACAGAGAGGGGGAGATACAGTATATACAGAGAGAGAGAGGGGGGATACAATATATACAGAGAGAGGGGGAAATACAATATATACAGAGAGAGAGAGAGAGAGAGAGAGGGGGGGATACAGTATATACAGAGAGAGAGAGGGGGAGATGCAGTATATACAGAGAGAGAGAGAGAGAGATACAGTATATACAGAGAGAGAGGGGGGAGAGACAGTAGATACACAGAGAGAGGGGAGATACAGTTTTTCCAGAGAGAGGGGGGTGATACAATATATACAGAGAAAAAGAGAGGGAGATACAGTATATACACAGAGAGAGGGGGAGATACAGTATATACAGAGAGAGGGGGAGATACAATATATACGGAGAAAAAGAGAGGGAGATACAGTATATATATATATATAGAGAGAGAGAGATACAGTATATACAGAGAGAGAGGGGAGATACAGTATATACAGAGAGAGAGGGGGAGATACAGTATAAACAGAGAGAGAGGGAGATACAGTATATACAGAGAGAGAGAGAGGGGAGATACAGTATATACAGAAAGAGAGAGAGGGGGAGATACAGTATATACAGAGAGAGAGAGAGGGGGAGATACAGTATATACACAGAGTGGGGGAGATACAGTATATACAGAGAGCGGGGGAGATACAGTATATACAGAGAGAGAGAGGGGGAGATACAGTATATACAGAGAGAGAGAGGGAGAGATACAGTATATACAGAGAGCGGGGAGATACAGTATATACAGAGAGCGGGGGAGATACAGTATATACATAGAGCGGGGGAGATACAGTATATACAGAGAGAGAGGGAGAGATACAGTATATACAGAGAGTGGGGGAGATACAGTATATACAGAGAGAGGGGGAGATACAGTAAAGAGAGAGGGAAATGTATATGGAGATATGCATTGAAAAGTTTTTTCTCTATCTTATATATATATTCTAGTCAGGCTTCATAAGGTATGTAAATGGCCTACACCTATAGGAAGGGTAATATTCAACTTTAGTCAGAGCTGAACAGTGTTTATCTACAGATGCCACTTATCTGCATAGGCAGTTTTGGGGTAAAGGTGAACTATCCCTTTAAATATATAGAAATAAGACTGTGTAGGCAGATCCATCCAGGCTGACAATTGTTTACAAATGTTGACTATAAGTCCCATCTACCACTGTAGCAGCAAACTAGAAAGAAGAACTGAAGGATTTGTTCTGAAAAAGGGACAGTGGTGGTAGAATGGACACTGGGACAGGAAGTAAAGGTAGATCTCCCCAAACGGACTGCAGTAAAAACCCAACAGAGTTCCCAACCCTTCCTCACTCTTTCCTAAACTAGAAATACATTTTGGGTGGAGTTCCACTTTAAATTCCACAGCTAGGAATGCATCTGACGGAAGTTCCTAGAATATTTTTTTTTTTATTAACTCTCATAATAATAATGACAACTTGAGAATTCTGAGCATACACAGGCTGTTACTGTCACAAAACTGGTAGTGAAAATATTGCTGTAAACACAGCTGCTCGAGCACAAATGAGCAGTGAAGATTTATTAATCAGCGCAAAAGACAACAGCTTGTTGTTTTGTTGTGGATACCACTTTACAAATGGATAACACTTGTGGCACAGCGAAAATAGAGAGCCCTAATCCCTGCGTACTGTCTCTTATTGATGAAGGATACTCTTCTCTACAGCCAGCCAAGGCTTGGCAGCCTGACAGGGATAATACCGTGGGATGAACTGTCCCTGGCATTTGTGCCCAGTGAATGAAACACATTCACCAAAATGGGGATCGAGTGTATATCAAGTGGAACTACACTTCATCTAAGTACCACAAACCAGTAATGCTATTTCATTCATTTCTAATATTCAAAGCAAACTCATCCATCCATGTCTCCATGCTTTATTTGTTGAGAAGTCACTTTGAAAAACACTGCCCTAGCATATCTGGCAGTGGCCATTTTGAGTAAGGGCAGATTATTCATGTAGCATTTACTTCCTGGAAACAACCTGCCCTTAGCTCCGGCATGCAAGCTGCTAAGAAAGCCCCCCTCCCCTACTAAAGACTCCTGGGATGTATGACATAATTTGCCTAGGCATGGAAACCAGGAAGTAACTACAGAAATGTAAAAAAAAAAAAGTTTAAAACAAGCAAAAAGATATACTTTCCTATCTATTTACTAATGCTAGCAGCATAAAGAGTAAAAATAATCAATGTTGATTGAGAGAGTGAAGTTCCACTTTAACAGAGGTTATTACATGTATATATGAGGCGACACAGCTTTATTTAGCGATTGATCGGCTTCGGCTGCCGACATCGCTGGACCCTGGGACAGGTAAGTGTCCATTTATTAAAAGTCAGCAGCTGCAGTATATGTAGCTGCTGGTTTTCAAAAAAAATTTTTTAGCTGGACCTCCTCTTTAAGGGGGAAAATCTTCCGGTCTGTAAGTGGTTAAAATGCAAAGGGATGTCTAGTTTCCTTTAACTAGCTCTTGTTGAGGAGCAAATTTATCTTACCAGATATCCCTGATTTCCAGGACAGTCTCCAATTTCTAGACACTGTTTTTAGGAAACAAATTTTTTTCCTGGATGTGTCCCCATTTCATGAATGGAGCCCCCATCCCCATCCCAGGAGCTGCGTTGAACTCCCAACTGTCCCAAATTTCACAGGACTGTCCTAAAACCAACATCTGGGATCCTGAGGACCCAGCCGATACCCTGGCGCTGGGCACTGCAATGCTTGTTTCAGCACCCTGTGCTGGTATCTATCGGCGCAAGTACAGGAAAATGAGGACAGCCTATCCCCACTTCCTGTTTCTGGTCAAGTGATGATAACGTCACATGATTCTGGGCCACAAGTTAAATCTGGGATAGATGTCCCTTCTTCTGGGGTGACGCAAATGTTTGAGGACTAAATGGTTTAGTAGGGTGGAGGGAACTGATCTTAGGTCTGAAGAAGGGCTGATACAGGTTCTTAAAAATAGAACAAAGTGGTTGTAAACCCTTACATATACCCAGTGAAGGGACAATCCTCAGATGATACACTGGGATTAAACAAATCCTTCTACATAAGTTGTACCTCTACAGCAGTGATTCTCAACCAGGGTTCAGTGGAACCCTAGGGTTCCTCCAGAGGTTGCTAGGGGTTCCTTCAGCATTGGGCAATTTCTGCCTCTCAGATAAGTTCCCACTGTTCCCAAGATCCCATTGATCTTTTTAGCTATCTGTAAGGAGTTAATTCTTCCCAATGACCACAAGTGTAAGGACCATTCTTCCCAATGACCATCACACTAATGTATCATGAATTGTAGATTTCTAATTTTTAGCAGGGGTTCCCCCGAGACCGGAGAACTATTTCAAGGGTTCCTCTGTGTTGAAAAGGTTGAGAAAGGCTGCTCTACAGTCTTCTCTTTACATCCGTTCAAAGTGCTGAATTTATAAGCTTGTCTGAGAGTTCAGAAAAAAGGGGGCGGAGTGCTGAAGTCACACTCTGCAGAACTCTAAGGAGAGCTCTGAGAGCTGATTGGAGGGAAAAGACACCACCCCCCCCTCCCCTTAACACAGCACACAGGAACAGAGCTGGACTGTGAATCTGCTGGAGCTTCCTCCCCTGTCACCATTTTTCTCTTGGTGTCAGGAAAAATTGTCAGCATGATTCATGATGACAGCAGAGAAACAAAGTAGCAGACGGAAATGACACTTAGTGCTTTTATTTGAGACAAGTATACACTATAGAGGGATATACTTTGCTCATATTTCATGTCTGAGGTTTACAACCACCGCTACACAGGTCAGGTTTTTCTTCTTGATGCCTTCAACGCATCCCTTCTAACTATGCATGCATATCTTGGTGCCTCTTATTTCAAATTTATTTATTTTATCTTCATGCCTTTGAACGTTTGCCTTTTGTTCCAAAAGCTTCTGACCAATTGTTCGAGGGAGTGTAAAAACGGGTGATTTTTGGTTATGTGGCTACTTTTGGGGTATGTTTTTGTGGGCGTGGTTAAGACTGAGCATGGTCAGCATGGTGTCCCCGGATTTCCTTTTAAAAATCTGGTCACCTTATTAGAAAATAGAATGGCTCTTGGCCTGCTGGAGAAGCAGTAGTGAGACCAAGCAAGGTGGAGACGAGAATCACAGTGAAATGGAGGAGACAAATTACTCATTGCTATCGCAGTAGTTACGATACACAGTATGAGCATGAGAACATCTGGTATAATCATTCCCTGAAAATCATTTCCCGAAAGCTGGATATAAACCATTCACTCTTCTCTTATTCTTTTTTACAAAGGCTGTTTAACATCAATGCTACTAATGACTTCACCCAGTAAAAGGAAAGAAGTACAGGTTCGTACCTCATCAGGACTTGTATGAACAGATGGTACCAGCTCGGCCTCTTGGATTCCCTCCTTCCAGCTGTATGTGTCATTTAATATTTTTTCCACTTCTCACTTTCTAAATGTAACTTTTATTCCCAATATATTTTGCTTGACAGGTGAAAAAAAAAATGTCAGCTTGTAATTTCGTAAAGAGCCAAGAAATAGAACGGAAACGCGCTAGAGTCTAATTTTAACTACTTGTCTACCACCTGCAGTAAATCAGGGACAGAAAATAAAACATAAATAAAATACAAGTTCATAGGCAGTTAAAAGGTATTTTCTTAAAGTGGAACTTCACTCTATCAACATTGACTATTTTTTAAACCTTATGCTGCTAGCATTAGTAAATAGATAGCAAAACATATTATATTTACTTGTTTGAACTTTTTTTTTCTCATTTATTTAGTTACTATCTGGTTTCTTGCCGAGGCAAATGAGGTCATAGATCCCAGGAGTCTTCAGGAGAGGAGGAGGGCTTTTCGCAGCTAATCACATCCTCCTGCCTGCATGCTTGAGCTATGGGCAGATGGATCCCAGAAGTAAATTCTATATAAACCAACTTCCCTTCCTCACGATGGCCAGAGCTAGGAATGCTACGGGGTGTTTTTCAGCAAAATAAAGCATGAAGACATAGATGGGAGTTTGCTTTGAATAGTAACATTCAATTAAATAGCGTTTTCGGTTTGTGGTGCTCAGGTACAATGTAGTTCCACTTTAAAGTAAACTGGGAACAAACTGCACATACAATATTAATATACTGAGTTTATCTATGCCGCATATCAAAATGAGCAGCTGAAGTTATAATGCCAATCTTGACTTTTCCTGTGAAAGTTGTACAGCATACCCTGGTTAGGTATCTACAGGCAACTCAAACCTCATGGCAGAAAGAAATCGGGCATCAGCTATTTTAGAATGTTCAAAGAGTTTACCAGCTACAATAAACTCAATAGGGGGGGGGGGGGGGGGGGGTTAGGGTGTATGATACCCAAGAAAAGTGCCAACAATACAACTCTAGACAATTCTGCCAGCAGTAGTCAATATAGGCAATGAACCTTTAACCACTTCAGCCCCGGAAGGTTTGGCTGCTCAATGACCAGGCCATTTTTTGTGATACGGCACTGCGTCGCTTTAACTGATAATTGCGCGGTCGTGCGACGCTGTACCCAAACAAAATTGAAAATTGTTTCTCTGCTTAACAGGGATACAGCTAGGCAAATTTATGTGCTGTCTGCTTAACAGAGAGTCTGCTCAGTGTTCTGGTGCTGCTCATGCTGTCTTGAAAGTTTCACACTGATCCAGTGGCTTTAGAGTATACTATAAAGGGGGGGAGGTGTGCCCATCAAATGCAGCCACCTGTGCCCATCAAATGCAGCCACCTGTGCCCGACATATGCAGCCACCTGTGCCCGTCATATGCAGCCACCTGTGCCCATCAAATGCAGCCACCTGTGCCTGTCATATGCAGCCACCTGTGCCCGTCATATGCAGCCACTTGTGCCCGTCATATGCAGCCACTTGTGCCCGTCATATGCAGCCACCTGTGCCCTTCAAATGCAGCCAACTGTGCCCATCATATGCAGCCACCTGTGCCCATCAAATGCAGCCACTTGTGCCATCATATGCAGCCGTCTGTGCCCATCAAATGCAGCCGCTTGTGCATGTCAAATGCAGCCACCTGTGCCCATCATATGCAGCCACCTGTGCCCATCAAATGCAGCCACTTGTGCCCATCAAATGCAGCCACTTGTGCCCATCAAATGCAGCTACTTGTGCCCATCATATGCAGCCACCTGTGCCCATCATATGCAGCCACCTGTGCCCATCATATGCAGCCATTGCTTCCCCCCTTCCCCCCCCCCCCCCGCGTGCGCCACTCTGACAGCACATCCCTTCTCCTATCCAAGTTCTCCAAAAAAACAAAAAACAAATCCCTTAGACTGGTTATTGGAGACTGTAGAATTCGATAATAATTGTAGAAAACGATATACCACTACAATCTAGATATTATCTCATCTATGTACTTTTTACTTTGTCTAGTCTCTGTAGATTAGTCAGTCTGTTAAAACTATGAGCGCATGCTACTGTTAATATCACAATAATACATTTAGTTATGAAACCAAACACACGGTTTAAGAATAATCAAATCTTATTTATTTCCCAAGGAAATAAGAAAGCTAACGTGTATTAAAAGGGGGTTACACAATTACATAACATACAGCAAGGCTACAATACAATGAAATACTATACAGTTAAAATACAATATAATGATCTACTTAACACGACGATCCTCGCAGCTGGCCTCCAGGTGGGATAAGAGAATCAGTTGTGTGTGCAAACCCTTTTTGTCAATCACACCTCAATCACAGCACCTCCCACCTACTTCCTTGGTATACGCCTCCATTTATTCTGATCGTACTGCCACAAGTGGTCTCTGGGGGGCAGTGTCTGTCCAGAATTGCACTTAATCTGACTGCTATCTTAATCTTGGAATTTTGATCTCTGGTAGCTCACACCTATTTAAATTAGCCTTTGTTTCGCAGAGACAGATTGGAGCCGCCATTCATCACATACAATAGCCTTAGACTCATGACAATATGAGGTATAACTGGCTACATTCCACAAAGGGGGGGGGGCGGTGTATCTTGTTCTCCGGGAAATTGTCCATGTATAGATGTGTGGATCCCGGATTGAATCCAACAGAGACGATGAGCGGAAGCATGGGTGCACTTGGCTGTGGGAGGGTGCCCTGTGACTGGCTGTGGATTAATCAGTGGGAGACCAGGGCACAATTATTCAAGTGGCTCCTCCATGGGTAGCGCTACAGTTGTGTGTGTTTTTCAGCTAGCTTTGGAGCTCTCTGTCTTGTCCATTCCTGGTTCAGTGGTAAAAGTTACAGTAGGAGGAAGAAGAGAGCAACACCATGGGGCAAAAACCTCAGTGCAAGGTACGTTTTTCCCACTTACTCCAATGTTTACCCCAAACCCCCATTGTTTTTTGACCCCCCCCCCCCCCACTGAGCTTTATTGCTCTCTACCACCTCCCACTGTTCTTTTGCACTTTTGTCCCACCTCACCCCCGGTGGGTATTTTTGTTTTTCCCCACCACATGCTGGCAACTACTGTTTTCCTCCACCCCTTCACCTCACTAACACATATGCATCTCCCTCCACCACTGACCCTCGACATCAAGACATCTTTCCCTGATCACCAAACACTGGACATTTTTTTCTGCCTCTGATTCCCAGGGCATTTTTTTTCTTTCCAGGGCAATCAATTCCAGGGTATATACCCTCCCCCCCCCCCAAATCAGGACACCAGGCATGTATTCCTCCTACTGACAAGCAATGTAAGGGGCCCTATAATACATAGTCTATGCTGCTACACTCAGTACACTATGTTGTACATTGCATTACCCTACCTCCCAACATTTTGAGATGGGAATGAGGGACACCTACTAACAAACGTATGTAGGTATAGGACACGCCCCCTGCCATACCCCCATAAAGGAGAATTAACCAAGGTTAAAGGTTAATTAAATCCACAAGTGCTTTTTTTTTTACCACTACTATTCCTTTATAAATATATTGGGGAACACTTTTTGAAAGATAAAAAGTGCATTTTATATACAACTATATAGATCAGACCAAAATGAGGGACAAATGAGAAGGAAAGAGGGACAGAGGGACATTGCTCCAAATCAGGGACAGTCCCTCGAAATCATGGACATTTGGGAGCTATGCATTACCCTGACTGCTGCGCTCTATGCTATGTATACATTAAACTTACCTCTGCATTCTATATCCTATGTTTTTTGTATTACATAGTCCCGAACAAAGTGTTTTTTGTCTCAACAGTCACTTGTTGCTGTGTAGTTTGCAACTTTTAAAAGAAAGTTCTTCTTTAATGGCTTCAGCCCCGGAAGATTTGGCTGCCAAATGACCAGGCCATTTTTTGCGATTCGGCGCTGTGTCGCTTTAACTGACAATTGCGCAGTCGTGCGACGTTGTACCCAAACAAAATTTACTTCCTTTTTTCCCCACAAATAGAGCTTTCTTTTGGCGGTATTTAATCATCTCTGCGGTTTTTATTTTTTGCACTATAAACAAAAAAAAAGAGCGACAATTTTGAAAAAAACACAATATTTTGTACTTTTTGCTATAATAAATATCCCCAAAAGCCAATTTTTGGTCAGTTTAGGCTGATATGTATTCTTCTACATATTTTTAGTAATAAAAATCACAATAAGCGTATATTGATTGGTTTGCGCAAAAGTTATAACTTCTACAAAGTAGGGGACAGATTTATAGCATTTTTATTATTATTATTTTTTTACTAGTAATGGTGGCGATCTGCGATTTTTATCATGACTGCAACATTATGGTGGACACATTGGACAATTTTGACACATTTTTGGGACCATTGCCATTTATACAGCGATCAGTGTTATAAAAAATGCATTGATTACTGTAAAAATGTCACTGGCAGTGAAGGGATTAACACTAGGGGCAATCAAGGGGTTAACTGTGTTCCTGCTACGCATTCTAACTGAAGGGGGGGTGGGACTTGCTAGAGGAAGAGATAGATCAGTGTTCATAATTTGTATGAACGCACAATCTGTCTCTTCTCCCCTCAAAGAACCGGGATCTCTGTGTTTACACACAGAAATCCCGGTTCTCGCTGTGTCACGAGCGATCGCGGGAGCCCGCCGGTCATCGCAACTCGCATCGGCTCTGGAGGTGAGCAGTGTGCGCCCCTAGAGGACACAAAAAGAAGTGAGGTAACATGAGGCGATTTGCTCAGCCGAGCCATGTTGCCACAGTATAACTGCGGCAGCTGGTCGCCAAGCAGTTAAGGTAGGCTCAGAGAAAGTGTTCGCTCTCTGCGTATATATTTTGTTTTTTATTCTTTTTATTAATTTTTAACATAGTACAAACATGACACAAATGACACAAATACAAAAAACGAAAAAAGGTAACAGAAACCATAAAAGAGTCATACATCAGCACAGTCCTTACGAAGAGCAAAGGACAATCTCAGCATAAGAGCCAACTACAAATCCACATAAAAAATGTTTTTCCCACAACAGTTTTCATGCAACTGGCTCTGGCATCTAGAAAAAACAATGTGGAAATAAATCTCATATGCAATACAATCACATACACCATCAAATTGCAATAGGGACCACTACATACAGTATTATGGTATCGATAAACAGTTTAACTGCATTCTCAAAGAGAGAGAGAGCCCTCACTCTGATACAGTAGATACATCATTCACCCAGCCTCCCCAAGTCAGACATGTCAAATGTTGCTGGCATAATTCTTTTTTATTTTTATTTTTTTGTAACAATTTTTATTGATTTAACACAGGTATAACAGGTACATATATATGTAAGGACGCAGCCGCTTTAGCGAACATATACATCTATATATATGCACAGAAATGCAACAGGGGTAATACATAGCAGCGTATTCATTTTTATTTATTTTTTATTTTTTAGCGTGGCCCTAAACCACAGGTCACTTAGGTTTTTCATTCATTTGTGGTG
Organism: Lithobates sylvaticus; assembly: GCA_028564925.1. Taxonomy (NCBI): domain Eukaryota; kingdom Metazoa; phylum Chordata; class Amphibia; order Anura; family Ranidae; genus Lithobates; species Lithobates sylvaticus. The sequence continues at coordinate 173,800,855 of CM053029.1, forward strand.
TGATGCTTCTTGTATTGTTAGGTGTAGTATCTTTTTGTGGTGGCCGCTTGAGTCTATTTCTTCCAATCTTTTTAGAGACTGTCTGGGAAAGTTCTGTGTGCTAAGGCAAATAAATGTCAGAGTATGGGCTTCGGAATACGAGTTGCTGGGGGTTATTCCATGAAGGTAGCGGGTTTGTTTTAAGAGGTGGGTAGGGATATTTAGAAGAATGGAGGGGGCAGGAAAGCTCTTGGTGATAACTACTAGGGAGAAAAGAGAAGAGGGAGAGAAAGAAAAAAGAGAGGGGGGGAGGGGGTCTCAGGGTTCTATAACCTTTTCCATCTCACTCACCTGCCGCATCTTTGTGGTGTGTATATTTAGTTAATTGTTAATTTTGCATCTATTTTGCCTTGGCAAACTCCATGTGCCACCTGTCTTCTCTGTCCTATTTTTCAGGTTTAAAAGCTGGGAGGTATCCCTGCAATGTCAACCAGCAGAAGCTTGTACCCAGCTCTCCAGGTCACTGATCAGCAGGTTACTTTTACGCCAGAGGCTCCAACAAAGTAGAGCCACCCCAGACCCAGCTCCTTTAGCTAAAGTCCTCCCCAGGCAGCAGACCTAAGAGGTACTGACCTCTAACATTGCATCTTCTCCAGCCAATGGTCCAGGAGACAAGGACCCTTAGAACTATAGAAACATTGACGAGTCACAGCAGAATAAAGACCAAGTGGTCCATGGAGTCCATCCCCTTTTTCTATTTTTTTATGTTGATTCCTGTTGTTGTTTTCTTTGTTGTTTAATGTTTTTTTTTTTCTTTTTTTATAACTTTTCTTATCCCAGTATAGATCTATGTTTATCCCAAGCATGTTTGAATCCACTTACTGTTGACTGACTCACTAATTCTGCTGTAAGTCTTTTCCAATCATTGACTACTATTTCAGTAAAGTAATACTTTCTAAGATTAGTTTTGAACTTTCCGCTTGCTAGTTTGAGGTCATGTGCCCATGTTCTTGATCTTGACTTTGTACTGAAAGTACTGCCCCCCTGAACCTTATTCACCCCCTTGATGTATTGACAGTTTCTGAAGTCTCTCCTGATATGTTTTTTCCCTCAGACCCTTCACCATTTTTTTTGCCCGTCTCCGGACCCCTTCTATCTTATAAATATCTGTTTATTAGTGAGGTCTCCAGAACTGGATGCAGTATTCTAAATGAGGTCTAGGTAAAGATCTGTATAGAGGAATCAAGACCTCTTTGTATCAGGTATCTATCCTTTAGCCAATTGCATATCCACTGAACCACCCAAGAGTTACATCTTAGCTTTTACAACTTTTTTTTTTATTAGATCATTATGTTGAACTGTATCAAATGCCTTGCTGAAATCAAGATAAGCTATGTCCACAGCACTGTCCTGGTCCAAAACATTAGTAATATAGGAAAAAAAATATCAGATTAGTCTATCAATAAATGTGATATGTAGTATCAATAAATCCATGCTGCTTTGGGTCCAGGAAATTGTGTGTTTTTAGGTGATCAATTATCCTTCTTTTTAGGAATAATTCCATTCCACTTTTCCGAATCCCCCCCCCCCCCCGTGTCACATTTGGCACCTTTCAGGGGGGAGCAAATACCTGTCTAAGGCCTCATTCACACGAGGCAGATCCGCTTCCACGGAGTCCGCCTCTGTCCGCCGGCTCAGCGGGAGATTTCTCCGTTGATCTCCGCTGAGCCGACGGATGACAGGTCCTTCTCTGCTCACTGAGCGGGGAGGGGCTTGTCGAGCGCCGCTGGTTTCTATGGAGAGATCGGATGAAAATGAACAGCATGTCCGTTTTCATCAGATCTCACACGATCTGATCCACCAGCGACGGATCCGTAAATTGGGCCATCCATCTGCTTTTAGCGGATCGGACCGGGTCGGATGTCAGTGGACATGTCACCGTTGACATCCGTCGCTCCATGCTAGATCAGCATGGAGCACCCGTTCAGGTCTGCCGTCAAAACTGACAGGCGGACCTGAACGGTCCGACAGTGTGAAAGGGGCCTAATACAGGTGTTTTGCTCCCACTTCCAGGCATAAATACCCACGCCACCGGTGGGTATCTACGCCCCTTCCCCCCCCCCCGCTGTCTTGTGGGAGACACACGGGTCCCAGGAGATAGCAGGGACCAGTGAGAAAGCGCAGTGAGAGTCGCGCATGGACAGTAGGGAACCAGGAAGTGAAGCGCGAGGTGAAGAGCGGGACAAGACCCCGAAGTCGGAAAAATACCCCCGGACGGTGGCGACGACGAAGAAGAAAGCCGGGCTCCTCCACTAGTAAAAGAGCTAGCAGAAGATAGCGAAGGAGTCCGGTGAGAAGACCCCCCAAGACGGAAAAAGACATCGTACCCCATACTCATTCACATAGGGTGAGGGGCCGATAAGCCCCCCACCCGCAGACCCCGACAACCAACAGCCAGGGTTGTCGGGAAGAGGCCCTTGTCCTCATCAACATGGGGACAAGGTGCTTTGGGGTGGGGAGGCCGCAGGGCCCCCCTTTCCCCAAAGCACCCCCCTTGTTGAGGGCACGTGGCCTGGTACGGCTCAGGAGGGGGGGCACTCGCTCGTCCCCACCCCCTTTTCTGACCGGCCGGGCTGTGTGCTCGGATAAGGGTCTGATATGGATTTGGGGGGGACCCCCACGCTGTTTTTCCGGCGTAGGGATTCCCCTTTAAATCCATACCAGGCGATGGGGCTAGCGAGGTGTCAATCTCGCCGATCGAGGCGGCGGCATTGACTTTCTTTGCTAGTCACGTCTACCTGGAGTCACGTTCAAAATGAACGGACTTTACTCCGTGTGTCGACAAGTCCGTTCATTTCAAAAGTCCCGCGGACTTCCGCCAAAACTCTGGCGGATTGTCCGCCGGAAAAGTCCGGGCGCGTGGGCAAGTTCGGTGGTTTGTCTGCCGGATTAAGTCCGCCGGATAGTCCGATCGTGTGTACGTGGCATTAGAGTATATTGATTGGTTTGCGCAAAGGTTATAGCATCTACAAACTATGGGATATTTATTTTTTTTAAATGTCAATTCTTTTACTAGTAATGGCGACAAATAGTGACTTATAGCAGGACTGCAATACTGCGATGGACATTCTGACACTAATTGACACTTTTGACACTTTTTGGGGACCAGTGACACAAATACAGTGATCAGTGCTAAAAATATGCACTTTCACTGTACTAAAGACACTGGCTGAGAAGGGGTTAACATCAGGAGCGATCAAAGGGTTAACTGTGTGCCTAGCTAGTGTTTCTGTGTACTATGGCAGGCGCTTTTACTAGGGCAAGGCATGGATCCGTACTGACAGGAAGGCAGTCTGGCTTGTTTACATAGGTAGACTGCCATTCTGTGTAACGAAGGATTGGCGGGTGCCGGCGGACACCTGCTGTACCCCCTGATCGGCTTTCACATGCATGCCCCCTACACGGATGGGCTGAATCATATATATATATATATATATATATATATATATATATATATACATATATACGTGATGCGGTGCACAGTAAAACTGCTATGGGACGGACAGCAAGTAGTTAACCCGTGATGCAGCACACTAGTTCTGTTACAAAACTTTACTTTATAGAACAACATTTTACTGTATATGTAGACTGAATGCATTAGGCCGCGTACACACGAAGGGACAATCCCGCGGGATTATCCTCTGGACTGAAGTCCAGAGGATAATCCCCTCGTGTGTGGGCGCCGGCGGACTTTTTGGCGCCAAAGTACGGCGGACTAAAGTTTCAGGTTTTGTTCTCAAATTATCCGCTGGACTTGGAAGTCCAGCGGACAATCCCGCCGTTAGTGGGCAAGTCCGCGGGACTTTTGAAATGAACGGACTTGCCGCTCATCGGCAAGTCCGTTCATTTAGCACGTGACTTCAGGTTACGTAGCTAGCGTAGGCAGTTACTGCCGCCGCGCTAGCTCCGTGACCTGGCATGGATTTAAAGGGAATCCCCACGCCGAAAAAACGGCGTGGGGGTTCCCCCCAAATCCATGTCAGACCCTCATCCGAGCACGCAGCCTGGCAGGCCAGGAAAGGGGTGGGGACGAACGAGCGCCCCCCCCCCCCCTCCTGAGCCGTACCAGGCCGCGTGCCCTCAACATGGGGGGTGCCCTGGGGAAAGGGGGGCCGTGCGGCCCCCCCACCCCAAAGCACCTTGTCCCCATGTTGATGAGGACAAGGGCCTCTTCCCGACAACCCTGGCCGTTGGTTGTCGGGGTCTGCGGGCGGGGGCTTATCGGAATCTGGGAACCCCCTTTAATAAGGGGGCCCCCAGATACCGGCCCCCCACCCTATGTGAATGAGTATGGGGTACGATGTACCCCTACCCATTCACCTAAGGTGTAAAATGTAAAGTAAAAAAAAAACACCCACACTTTTGAAAAAATAGTTTATTGCACTGCTCCGGGGGTCTTCTTCCGTCTTGGGGGTCTTCTCGCCGGACTCCCCCGCCATTTACCAAGCTCTTTTACCGAGCGAGGGGAGTCCGGCTACCTTCTTCGTCGTCGCCGCCGTCTGGGGGTCTCGATCCGCCTTCGGGGGTCTTCTTCCGTCTTGGGGGTCTTCTCGCCGGACTCCTCCCCTCTCTTCTGCTCTTTTACCTAGCTCTTTCACGAGGGGAGGTGTCCGGCTACCTTCTTCGTCGTCGCCGCCGTCGTCTGGGGGTCTCGATCCGCCTTCGGGGGTCTTCCGGGGGTCTCTTCTGTTCTTGCGGCGGTCGTCGTCTTCCGCGCCGCCGGCGCCTTGTCCTTCTTCTTGTTCTTCTTGTTCTTCTTCTTCCGATGTTGACCCGACGCTCTCTCTGCCCGGAATGCCTGTGCCGCTCTGAGCTCGGACTTATATAGGGACATGGGCGACAGGGTCACATGTTCATGTCACATGGTGACCCCGCCCCCTTGCGATGTCACAGTCCCAGCATCCTCCGGGACTGTGACAACACAAGGGGGGCGGGGTCACCATGTGACATGTGCATGTGACCCTGTCGCCCATGTCCCTATATAAGTCCGAGCTCAGAGCGGCACAGGCATTCCGGGCAGAGAGAGCGTCGGGTCAACATCGGAAGAAGAAGAACAAGAAGAACAAGAAGAAGGACAAGGCGCCGGCGGCGCGGAAGACGACGACCGCCGCAAGAACAGAAGAGACCCCCGGAAGACCCCCGAAGGCGGATCGAGACCCCCAGACGACGGCGGCGACGACGAAGAAGGTAGCCGGACACCTCCCCTCGTGAAAGAGCTAGGTAAAAGAGCAGAAGAGAGGGGAGGAGTCCGGCGAGAAGACCCCCAAGACGGAAGAAGACCCCCGAAGGCGGATCGAGACCCCCAGACGGCGGCGACGACGAAGAAGGTAGCCGGACTCCCCTCGCTCGGTAAAAGAGCTTGGTAAATGGCGGGGGAGTCCGGCGAGAAGACCCCCAAGACGGAAGAAGACCCCCGGAGCAGTGCAATAAACTATTTTTTCAAAAGTGTGGGTGTTTTTTTTTACTTTACATTTTACACCTTAGGTGAATGGGTAGGGGTACATCGTACCCCATACTCATTCACATAGGGTGGGGGGCCGGTATCTGGGGGCCCCCTTATTAAAGGGGGTTCCCAGATTCCGATAAGCCCCCGCCCGCAGACCCCGACAACCAACGGCCAGGGTTGTCGGGAAGAGGCCCTTGTCCTCATCAACATGGGGACATGGTGCTTTGGGTGGGGGGGGCCGCACGGCCCCCCTTTCCCCAGGGCACCCCCCATGTTGAGGGCACGCGGCCTGGTACGGCTCAGGAGGGGGGGGGGGCGCTCGTTCGTCCCCACCCCTTTCCTGGCCTGCCAGGCTGCGTGCTCGGATGAGGGTCTGACATGGATTTGGGGGGAACCCCCACGCCGTTTTTTCGGCGTGGGGATTCCCTTTAAATCCATGCCAGGTCACGGAGCTAGCGCGGCGGCATTTACTGCCTACGCTAGCTACGTAACCTGAAGTTACGTTCGAAATGAACGGACTGCTCCGTGTGTGGGCAAGTCCGTTCATTTTCAAAAGTCCCGCGGACTTTTGGCCGGCGGATTATCCGCTGGACAAGTCCGTGCGTGTGTGGGCAAGTCCACACCCTCGGAAAGTCCAGCGGACCTAGCCGGAAAGTCCAGCGGATTGTCCGCTGGACTTAGGTCCGCCGGCAAAAGTCCGTACGTGTGTACGAGGCATTATAGTCATTATAAATGAAGCTTCAACTGGGTTTTAAAGCCTACATATTGGAATAATTTCCTGTCTGTAGCCCATATATTTTTAAAACTGAAATTTTTGGCCTTTGCATTGGCAATATTTATATAGCTGATGGTAGTACTATAATGCCCCTACCTCCACCCTGCCCCGAGAGGTCTCAGGCTTGCTGATTTTTAAAGGTTTCCAGGTTTAATGATGCCTAATTATGGCCTGTTATACAGACTTGTTAAAAATTGTCTATAACAAAATATAAAATACAATGTGTCCTCTAAGAGAAAAATAGTGTATTTGGCAGGATTAGTATGTTTTTATAATTAGGCGACAAATCTATTGGAGCAGAGGGTGAACTTTATTTATTGCATCACATCTCTCCAGCAAGTTGGAGTTCAAATCTGAGCATTATTAAAGCGGAACTTCACAAATTTTTCCATCTTTCCATCTATTAAATGTTCTGCCCTTGTTATTTTAACTTTGGATAGTAAAAAAAAAAATTTCTGCCAGTAAATACCTTATACAGCCCACTTCCTGTTTCTTGTCTGGTAAAAAGCCTAGGCTTATGACATCATGTACAGCTCTCTCTCTCTCACTCTCGTGAGAGTTTGCCAGGAAGGGAGGGGGATGAGTCATAAGAGGGCCAATGAGAGCTGCAGAGCTGGAGGTGTGTCTCTGTGTGTCTGTGTAAATCCAGGAAGTAAACAGGCAGCAGCTTCAGCTGCCCACAGTTAAAATGGATGCAGCCTCAGTGCAGGGAGATTTCTGCAGCATATTTGTCAAGTACAGAATCACAGTACAGTAATACCTTATTTGCAAGTAAAATGGTTTACGAGCGTTTCGCAAAATTAGGTATTATTTTTTTTAAATCCTGACTCTGTTTGCGAGTGTTGTCTTGCAAGACGAGCAGGATTCAAGCCTCTGCGGTGTGCAGTACCGCATTTGGCCGGAGGTGCAAGGGGCACCGGTGACACTCTGAGCCGCTCGGAGACACTCGGAAACACTCCGTTCCAGAGTGTCTCCAGAGTGTCTCCAGAGTGTCTCTGAGCCTCTCCGAATGTCTCTGAGTGTCTCCGAGCGGTCTCCAAGTGTTTCCGAGTGTGTCCGGCGCCCCTCGGCCTCTGGCCACATGCGGTACTGGAACAAATTTCCAGTTTCCATTGACTCCTATGGGGAAACTCGCTTTGATATACGAGTGATTTGGATTATAAGCATTCTTCTGGAACAAATTATGCTCGTAATCAGTGGCGGCTGGTGCTAAAATATTTTGGGGGGGGCGCAAACAAACTGAAAAAACTAAAAAAATAAAAACATCAAACGCTGCCACTGTGCCATCAATTGCAGCCACTGTGCCATCAAATGTTGCCACTGTGCCATCAAACACTGCCACTGTGCCATTTAACGCTGCGACTGTGTCCATCAAACGCTGCCACTGTGCCATCAAATGCTGCGACTGTGCCCATCAAACGCAGCCACTGTGCCATCAAACACTGCCAGTGTGCCCATCAAATGCTGCCACTGTGCCAAATGCTGCCACTGTGCCCATCAAATGCTGCCAGTGTGCCCAATGCTGCCAGTGTGCCAAATGCTGCCAGTGTGCCCAATGCTGGCAGTGTGACAGTGTGCCAAATGCTGCCAGTTTGCCAAATGCGGCCAGTGTGACAAAATTTGCCAGTGTGACAGTGTGCCCCCCGCCTGCTCGCCTTCTGCCCTACACTTACTCTGTCTTGTGGGGCGGCAACGAGCGGGTCCTTCATGCGTCTCCTGCACTTCTTCTCCCATCCTCTCCTTCCATCAGGCATCCAATAGCGGCGCCTGTTGTTTCAGCCAATCAGGTGACAGGTAACAAGACCTGAGCAACCTGATTGGCTGTGAGGTGGGTAAGTGGGTAAGTGTGGGTAAGTGGGTAAGTGTTAGTATTCGGTTCTCTAACACACCAATGAGTAATCAGCAAACGCACAGCAGTGCGCCCGCTGTTTACCCTTTTGGAAGCCTATTAGCGGCGACCATAGATAGATTCATGCAATGCATGAATCTATCTATGTGAGAGAGCGAGTGACAGGAGAGGGGGGGGGGGGGGGGGGGGGGGCGATCCTGTGCCCTTTATGGACGCACCGCTGCTCCTCATAATCCAAGGTACCATTGTAATTATAAAATAATATGCAAAGTAGTTGGAGGGAAGCTTCAAAGTGGCAAAGATATTTTTATTACAGATTATGTGAGCAGACTGAAGTTCCTCTTTAACATGTTTTCTTTACTGCTCCAGCTTTTCATGGAATTTGGCACAAATAATTCATGCTGTGGAGGAATCAGCCAGATACACTAAATTTCATTTGCACAGAGGCTGCGAGAGGGGAAAAAATCATCCAGGTCATGACTCTGTCAAAGATCAGTTCAATGTGGAAAGGCAGGAGGACCTGAACCTCATATTTTTATTAGCTTTTATAGGAGGAATGAAGACTGTGAACTCTGTGGACCAGACTTTCAGCTAAAAGCCAGAGCTGTTTCTAGAAAAGATTTTAAACATACAGCGGAAACTTGGTTTACAAGTAACGCAATTAACAAGCGTTTTGAAAGCCAAGCAACTTTTTTAATTCTTACTTGGTTTGCGAGTGTTGTCTTGCAAAACGAGCAGAATTCAAGCTAATGGGGTGTGCAGTACTGCATTTGGCCAGAGGTGTGGGAGCGCCGGAGACACTCGGAATGGTTGGGAGCCGTTTGGAAATACTTGAATCACTCGGAGATACTCGGAAATACTCCGTTCCAGAGTGCTTCCGAGCCTTTCCGAGTTCAGCCGAGCTGTCCCGAGTATTTCCGAGGCTCTCCGGCGCCCACCCCCCACCTCTGGCCACATGAGGTATTGCATGTAATAGAAGTCAATGCGGAAACGAGTTATCTTCGTTTCTATTGACTTCTATAGGAAAACTCGCTTTGATATGCGAGTGCTTTGGATTACAAGCATTCTCCTGGAACGGATTATGCTCATCATCCAAGGTTCCACTGTAGTCCCTTTTGGCAGGTAAAGTATATCAGAACCTTCACACCCTTCACAGCTTGCTTAAAAGGAAACCTGTATAGGGTTTTTTTATTTTTTGCGCTATAATTGAAAAAAGACCGAAAATGAAAAAAAAAACAGGCCTTCTGCCACATATCTTTGGTAAAAATAACCCAAATTAGTGGAAATTATTTGGTCTTTGTGAAAGTTACAGACTCTACAATCTGTGGTTTCACAGGCCTAATGTGCTTAATGGTAATGTATACTGTATATATATTTGTATATACAGTATACATTTTATAAATTTATATGTATATATGATTTTTGCCTTAATATCTACCTTAAACCACATTGTTAATTGCATATTGTACTTGTTTGTAGCCTACATACTTAAATTTGCACTTAAAATTGTAATTTTGTAACTTTTGGAGATGCCAGTAAAAGCTTGGTTGTGCCAGTAAATTTTGGGTGTAGTATTAGTAAATTTCAATCTGGTAGGTTGGAAACAAGGGCAATGACCCATGAAGGAGATGGTGTATTTTAACATGCTCTCCTGCTTTCTCTTTTAGTGATTATCCCTGTAGCTGCACCAAAACAATTCACTGACCCTCTGAGGGTGACCAAAAGATTTCAAGGCCTCCATTGAAACTTTGCAACATTTATTGGCTTAGTTGTCTAGGGAGAGAGGGCTAGGGATACGAATATCCAAAAATGGCAGTAGAAAATCCCTCCACTTTGCAGTATCTTCTAGTACAGTGATGGCGAACCTTGGCACCCCAGATGTTTTGGAACTAAATTTCCCATGATGCTCATGCACTCTGCAATATAGTTGAGCATCATGGGAAATGTAGATTCAAAACATTTCTATTCTAGTATCTTTCTCTTAATGTGAAATTTATACACCCAGATAGGGACTTTAAGTATATTCATCCTCTGTCACAGACCAGGTTAGGACTCTTCAGACCTCTTTCGCAGGCTAGGTGTGCACATGTAGGCAAGTGCAGTCTACTTTCTCCCCTAGTCCTCTTCTGCAGCAGCACTGCAGTTGGAGATGAAGTCAAGAGGAACATGGTTTCTTTACAGTTTCCTCTATGGTTTTCTGGGTTACTGGGAGAGCTATCCAATTGGATGCTGCTGCCCCATGTGACTAAAGCAGCTATCTTGGGTCAGACAGAGCCTATTTAAATACCTGGCTCCCAGGCTTGGCGCTTATTTTGCGAGTGGGTAGAGTAGGGACAAGTACCCCACCTGGTGTGGACAGAACTAGAGGCAGAGAAAGGTTCCTGACAAGGAGGGAAATCATGGGACGCACAAATTTTCTGGACATCTTCCCACTTGGGCAAAAGACAGCCAGTCAGCATTCTGCCCCTCCTAACAGGCACTGTCAGTTTGGCTGAAACCTGCTCTCTACACGCTGTTGGAAGTGTGAGTGTTCCTGGTTGGGTTGCCTTCCCACCAGGTTTATTGTGATCTATCTTTGCATTATTTTAATACAAGTTCTTTCATTGCACCTGGATTGTGTGTTTTATTGTTGCTGCACCACGCTGCGCCCCACCTACAAACATGTCATTCTTACCTACTCTGTGCAATGGTTTTGCACAGGGCAGCCCTGATCCTCCTCTTTTCAGGTCCCCCGCTGGCGCTCCTGGCTCCTCCCACCCACTGAGTGCCCCCATAGAAAGCCGTATTCTATGTATAGGGGCACTAGTACATGCTCCCTCCTGAACCACTCTGTCTGCATCTATTGACACAGAAAGCGGGGCTCAGCCTCGCCCCATTACTCCCTCATAATAGGATTTGATTGACAGGATAGGGAGTCATTGCCTCCCGCTGCAATCACTCTGTCCAGTGAGGAGGAACATTGGGTACATTGCCGGATTGAGATCGGGCTCATATAAGTATAGGGGGGCTGGGGGGCTCAGCAATAGAAGGTTTTTTTACCTTAATGCAGGGAATGCATTAAGGTTAAAAAAAAAGTCTTTAGAACCACTTTAAGCACTTTAAGACTGACAATTTTGAAATTTTGGAAAAAAAAAACTATATTTTTTTACTTTCTGTTATAATACATATCCAAAAAATGTATTCATCAGTTTAGGCCAAAATGTATTCTTCTACATATTTTTGGAAAAAAAATCGCAATAAGCGTATATTGATTGGTTTGCGCAAAAGTTATAGTGTCTACAAAATAGGGGATAGATTTATGAACTCCCCAAATCATGCACCCATGTCATCTGCTGGTGTTGTTCCACTGTGTCAGCACAGCCCTCTATCAGGAAACTCTAGAGTACTTCATGCCTCCCTCTGCTGACCAGCTTCATAGAGATTAGGGATGGGCCGAACACCCCCCCCCCCCCCCCCGGTTCGGTTCGCACCAGAACACCTCGAACAGGCAAAAAGTTCTAGCGAACATAAAAGCATATTAAAGTCTATGGGACACGAACATGAAAAATCAAAAGTCCTCTTTTTTAAGGCTTATATGCAAGTTATTGCCATAAAATAGTGTATGGGGACCCGGGTACTGCCTCAGGGGACATGTATCAATGCAAAAAAAAAAGGTTTTAAAACAATTGTTTTTTCATGAGCAGTGATTTTAATAATACTTAAAGTGAAACAATAAAAATGAAATATTCCTTTAAATATCGTGCCGGGGGGGGGGGGGGGGGGGTCTGCCTGTAAAGTGGCGCATCTGTGCAATGTGTAGAACAGTGCTGCAGCAATATTGACATTTCTAAAGGAAAAATGTAATTTAAACTTGCTCGCGCCTGTATTGCCGGCTCCTGGCAATATAGATGAAAAATTTATGAAAAAAACAGCATGGGGTCCCCCCCAGTCCGTACCAGGCCCCTTGGGTCTGGTATGGATTTTAAGGGGAACTTAAAATTAAATTTAAATGGGGACAAGGGCCTCTTCCCAACAACCCTGGCCAGTGGTTGTCAGAGTCTGCGGGCGGAGGGGCTTATCGGAAACTGGAAGCCCCCTTTAACAGGGGGGCACCAGATCCCAGGCCCCCCCAATGTGAATAGGTGTCGGGTGTCATACCTATTCACCAAAAAAAGTGTCAAAAAGTAAAAACCAAGAGACAGTTTTTGACAATTCCTTTTTTTTTTTAAAGAAGAAGAAAAAAAAAGTGTTCCGCAATGTAAATCCATCATCAATCACGCTGCCCCATGGACCAGAAAAATAGAAAAAATTAGGTTTCCCAGTGACTTCTGTCTTTTCGCTTTGATAGCTCTTATATAGGCAAGGGCTGAGCCACCCGCTGATGTAACTGGATGACCCTGACCCCTCTGACATCAGAAAGGGGTAAAGTCACTCGGTTACATCACTGGATGAGTGAAGATGGCTGGACATCGCAGGACACTTTTTTTTTATTTAAAAAAAAAGTAATTGTTAAAAACTGTCTGTTGTGGTTTTTACTTTTTGATACCTTTCCTGGCCTGCTAGGCTGCATGCTCAGATAAGGGTTGGGTATGGATTTTGGGGGGGACCTTATGCCATTTAGAAAAAAAAAATTGGCATGGAATTCCCTTTTTTTATTTTGGTGTGGCGTTCCCCTTAAAATCTATACCAGATACCAGGTATGGATTTTTGGGGGGGACCCCACGCCGTTTTTTAATAATAATTCTGTTATAGGGTTCCCCTTAACCACTTCAATACAGGGCACGTTCACCCCTTCCAGCCCAGACCAATTTTCATCTTTCAGTGCTCTCACATTTTGAATGACAATTACTCAGTCATGCAACACTGTACCCAAACAACATTTTTTTCTCTCACTCAAATAGAGCTTTCTTTTGGTGGTACTTAACCACTTCAGCCCTGGAAGATTCCCCCCCCTTAATGACTGTGTAGCTTTAACTGACAATTGCGCGGTCGTGCAAAGCTGTACCCAAGAAAAGTCTTTTTTTGCTTAACTGGCTTATGTCTCCCAACATTCCTTTTTTCCCCACAAATAGAGCTTTTTTTTGGTGGTATTCGATCACCTCAGTGGTTTTTATTTTTTGCGCTATAAACCAAAAAATAGCGTCAATTTAAAAAAAAAATAACAATATTTTATACTTTTTGCTATAATAAATATCCAAAAATAAAATAAAAAAATGTCTTCATCAGTTTAGAAATCTGATAGAAAGGAGACTGAGAAAATCATTCCTCCTGCCTGCAGCAGATTAATGACATAATCCCAGACTAGGTAAAGTCACTAGACTCAAGGATAGGGATTATAAAAGGAAAAAGCTTTTTGAAAGATATGCTCTTGCTGCATATTGTGACATGTCAGGAATTTATTCATACAGACGTTAAAATTACTGGCGGGTCACTTTAAGTTAGCCAATTAAGGGTATCATTTAATCCAACCTTCTGCTATGCTGATTGTAATAAGCCAGCAAATAAAGTTGTTGTTTACTACTGAGGCCACTAGAGGGAGCCCACAGTACAAATCCCAGTTGTTTAGCCAAGACATGATTCCTAATTTATAGCCGGTTGCAATCTTTTTAGATTCAGTGGATAAAAGTTACCCGAGTGTTACTTTTTAACAGTTGCAATGGGATTAATTATAGGAATAAGTAAAAATGTTCTCGGAGCACAGTGTTATCTAAGAATACTAAAAACACATCCACAAGCTCTCCGCGCTGCATATATTAACAGACTGACCTTTGGAAGGATTTATGAGGGGGTAAATTTAACTTCTACATTTTCCACCACTTTATAATCGCTAAAGTACAGTTTTCATGAACAATAAATTAGCTATTACACACCATGCAGTTTTCAGAAGTAAACTATTCACTGCCCGGAACTTTATAAATAATTGCTAGTAGTGTTTATATATAAATCAGCTCGGATCCCCCTTGCATAAATCATATGTAAAATACTACAAAAAAAATCCCATTTCATCTGCACTACCAATAAAAAAAAGAACAATAAGATAACAGCCAGCAATGATTTGTTGATTATAAATATAAAATATAAAAGTCCAGAAATGCAGTGCTAGTTCCCAATATAAAATGACATTCAAATTACATATGATAGCAGTAAATGTCCATGACATGACTCAAATCATGGACATTTACTGCTATCATATGTGATTTGAATGTCATTTTATATTGGGAACTAGCGCTGCATTTCTGGACTTTTATATCAATCATATGTACCCCTCATTACAAGGATGATGTGATCCTCCTATAGTAATGTGGTCGTGGGCAGCCCTATGGGGGTTATTTACTTAAGGAAAATCCACTTTGCACTGCAAGTGCACTTGGAAGTGCAGTCGCTGTAGATCCGAGGGGGACATGCAAGGAAAATAAAAAACAGCATTTTAGCTTGCACATGATTGGATGATAAAATCAGCAGAGCTTCCACTCATTTCAGATCTACCCCTTAGATTTAGAGCGACTGTACTTTCAAGTGCACTTGCAGTGCAAAGTGGATTTGCCTTTTGTAAATAACCCCCTATGAGTTTTTTTCCCTTCAACCCAGCGGGCATACATACTGGCTGAAAGTGGGCCTTTTTTTGTTTAACTGGCTGATGTCTCCCAACATTGGTCCCATGTGTACGGGGCTTAACACAATGCAGGATTTGAATTAAGTTGATGACCCATAATTAAGGCAGAGGTAAGATATGATTGCAGAAATAATTGAATGTAATACTCACTACTGTATCCATGTTATCAGCAGTGGTCATGCCAAAGGGAGGTTGAGTGTGCTGTAGCACCTCCAAAATGTAATCTAGCATCACAATCAGAAGCCACCATCAGGCTCCCCTTTTGCCTTAGCAAAAAAAAAAGCGCCAGGAACGCCATGCATTCCGGCACACTGCCTGCAATTGTGTTGCTTTGCTGTGTGTGGTGGAGCAATCTCCTGCCAGACAGGTAAATTCTAGTTCTGACATTTGCGTGGCAGAGAGGCAGCTTTGCTGGAGTGGATGCTCAGGTAAGTAAAACTACAGAACACCAATGTTGGGGGATATTGCTGGGGTTTATTACTGGGGGTTATTTCTGGGGTTAATAGCTGGGGATTATTGCTTTTCCTGACACTTGCTGGGGTTTGTTGCTGAGGGTTGTCCTGACACTTGCTGAGGGTTTTCATTGCTTGTCCTGACACTTGCTGAGGGTTTTCATTGCTTGTCCTGACACTTGCTGGGGGTATTCATTGCTTGTCCTGACTAGGGATGAGCTTCTAGTTCGAGTCGAACTCATGTTCGACTCAAACATTGCCTGTTCGCCTGTTCAGCGAACAATTTGGGGTGTTCGCGGCAAATTCGAAAAGCCGCGAGCACCCTGTAAAAGTCTATAGGAGAAATCTCAAGTGCTAATTTTAAAAGCCTATATGTAAGTTATTGTCATAAAAAGTTTTGGTGTTTGGGGACCTGGGTCCTGCCCCAGGGGACATATATCAATGCAAATATTTTTTTTTAAAACGGCCGTTTTTTCAGGAGCAGTGATTTTATTAATGCTTAAAGTGAAACAATAAAAGTGTAATATTCCTTTAAATTTCGTACCTGGGGGGTGTGTATAGTATGCTTGTGAAGGGGCGCATGTTTCCCATGCTTAGAACTGTCCCTGCACAAAGTGTAGTTTTTGCAGGAAAAAAAGTTATTTAAAATCACTCGCTAATGAATTGCCGGCTCCCGTAACACAGAGAACAGTCATTCATTGAAAGTCATTGATAAAAAAAAAGTCATTGATAAAAAATAAAAAAAATAAAGCGTGGGGGTTCCCCCAAATTCAATTACCAGGCCCTTCAGGTCTGCTATGGATATTAAGGGGAACCCCGCTTCAAATTTAAAAAATAAATGACGTGGGGGTCCCCCTAAATATCCATACCAGACCCTTCAGGTCTGGGATGGATTTTAAGGGGAACCCCGGCCAAAAAAATAATAAAAAAATGGCGTGGGGTCCCCCTCAAAATCCATACCAGACCCTTATCAGAATCTGGAAGCCCCCTTTAACAAGGAGACCCCCAGATCCCGCCCTCCCTGTGTGAAATGGTAAGGGGGTACAAAAGTACCCCTACCATTTCACCAAAAAAGTGACAAAAATGTTAAAAATGACAGGAGACGGTCTTTGACATTTCCTTTATTAAAACCTTCTTTCATCTTCTTTCTTCTGGTCTTCCTTCTTCCTTTCTTCATCCTTCGGTTTCTTCATCTTCTTCTTCCATCTTCTTCTTCTCTCTCCCCCCCTCTTTTCCTGCGGTCTGCCAGGTTGCGTGCTCGGATAAGGGTCCGGTATGGACTCCACGCCATTTTTTTTTTTTGGCCGGGGTTCCCCTTAAAATCCATCCCAGACCTGAAGGGTCTGGTATGGATATTTAGGGGGACCCCCACATCATTTGAAGGGCCTGGTAATTGAATTTGGGGGAACCCCCACGCTTTTTTTTTTTTTTATTTTTTTTTTTTGACTTTTTTTTTATCAATGACTTTCAATGAATGACTGTTCTCTGTATTACGGGAGTCGGCAATTCATTAGCCGCGAGTGATTTTAAATAGCTTTTTTTCCTGCAAAAATTACACTTTGTGCAGGGACAGTTCTAAGCACGGGAAACATGCGCCCCTTCACAGGCATACTATACACACCCCCCAGGTACGAAATTTAAAGGAATATTACACTTTTATTGTTTCACATTAAGCATTATTAAAATCACTGCTCCTGAAAAAACGGCCGTTTTTAAAAAAAAAAAAATTGCATTGATACATGTCCCCAGGGGCAGGACCCAGGTCCCCAAACACTTTTTATGACAATAACTTGCATATAAGCCTTTAAAATTAGCACTTTTAATTTTGAACGTTCGAGTCCCATAGACTTTAATAGGGTTCTAAAGTTCACACGAGCTTTAGGTCTGTTGGCAGGTTCTGGTATGAACCGAACAGGGGGATGTTTGGCTCATCCCTAGTCCTGACACTTGCTGGGGGTTTTCATTGCTTGTCCTGACACTTGCTGGGGGTTTTCATTGCTTGTCCTGACACTTGCTGGGGGTTTTCATTGCTTGTCCTGACACTTGCTGGAGGTTATCAGTGCTGGCACTGTCACGAGTGCTGGGGGTTATTGCTAGCCTTGACACATGCTGGGGGTTTATAATGCTGATACTGACACCAACAATTGGGCTTACTTTACTCCCATTATCCCTTTAGTGTACTCCCTAGCCCTTTTTTAGCCAACCATAGCAAAGAAAAGGTAAAAAGTTGGCATACTACAAGCCAGGTGGCTACAGTGTGTTCTTATTACTATATGTTTAATATAACATTGTATTTTTTATGGCTAAGCATTTCTCATTATGGTATGTTTGCTTTTATTATAATAAGGGTTTAACGCTCAGAGACTTAGTTCCCCCACTTAAACTCCCAGCACCAAGAAAGTACCAACATAAAAAATTGTCTTGAGCCACCCGTGGTTATTAGTTTCATCTCTGCAGAGCTCATCCCCGCATCTCTCTTATCAAATTATTAATGGCTCTCGTTCCATCTGAAACCTTGGAACCAGTCCCATCATTTATCTTTGAAGTCAGTGATCCCTAACTCCAGACTGCATGTCTGCTTCTTGAAAATAGAGTGAATGTTTGTCACAAATCCTAAATGGGTAGAACTTTTAACAGGCCCAGCAAAGCCTTGACTCTCACCAGTTAACGTGACGCTCATTTAATTGATTCAGTCTGTCTAGAATGCAGTAGTGTAGAAATGTTTCTGGAAGTAATCTTCTCAGAACAATTTCTCTTAAATGCTGCAATAATTTATCTTTTTTAATCTGTCACTGACCTTTTGACAAGCATACAGGATGAGAATTTAGACATCACAGTCTTTCTGCTTGTTCCAGGTCAGTGAATCACTAGGTAGTGAAGGAAGGATCAGGGTGAAAACCTTAGAACCACCCAGCTGAGATCCCCTTGAACCATTTCTGGTGGTGTTTTTGGATATTTTTAAACAGCACTGAAAAAATGAGCTTTTCTTGTAGTTCAAATGGTTAGCCACTACAAAATGGCAGCTCCCAGTGCTAGTCCTAGTGTGTATGGAGCATGTCACCCATCAAAATGCACAGGAGGTGTATGGGTAGTTCCACAGACCTTATCTCTACTACACAAGGAGCAAGAATATGTGGCACAGCACTCAAGGACTTTGAGTTGGAAGGGGTTATTACTCATATCACATATGTCAGACACAAGGCCCGGGGGCTTTATCATGTGACCCTCGTACCCGGTTTTGCAGCTGGAACATGGCGGAACTCCATTCTTCCAGCTCTGGCTCTCACACTCCACTCCTGCTTCCTGCTGTCACTTATAAAGCAGAAGCCTTCAGTGTTTACAAGGGACAGCTTTGCTCTTAGCCGCTCCCGGATCTAACAGATCCCTGCAAACACTCATGGTGGGGCACATCAGAGACAGACCTCCAGAATCTGATAGAATCTAAACAGGGAGGTACTAGAGCAAGGCCAGGTAGGAGAGTAGAGATGCAAGGAAGTGCTGGGGTTGCACACTGTGCATACTACACCACTAAACTATGCACCATGCACTGTTTACCTGAATTCTATATGTTACAAACTCCTGAACCCTGCACTCTGTACGTAACAAACTCCTGAACCCTGCACTCTCTACCTAACAAACTCCTGAACCCTGCACTCTGTACATAACAAACTCCTGAACCCTGCACTCTGTACCTAACAAACTCCGGAACCCTGCACTCTTTACCTAACAAACTCCTGAACCCTGCACTCTGTACCTAACAAACTCCTGAACCCTGCACTCTGTACCTAACAAATTTCTGAACCCTGCACTCTGTACCTAACAAACCCCTGAACTCTGTACCTAATGAACTCCTGAACCCTGCACTCTGCACATAACAAACCACTGAACCCTGCCTTCTGCACATAATGAACTCCTGAACCCTGCACTCTGTACATAACAAACTCCTGAACCCTGCACTCTAGGCATAGAGCACCCCTGGAACTGCACTCTATACATAACACACTTCTGAACGCTGCACTCTGTACGTAAAGTACTCCTAAACCCTGCACCCCCTAATACCACCCCCTAATACCAGCCCTTTGAGGGCAACCATAGTTCTAATGTGGCCCATGATGAAATTGAGTTTGACACCCCTGACTTATATAGAGGCAGTGGGTGTCTCTTGGTGGGTGTAATAATTACAAAAAATGGATGATGATTTAACCTCCTTCATGATTAGGCCACTTTTCGCAATACGGCGCTGCATTATTTTACCTGACAATTGTCGTGCGACACTGTAACCAAATAAAATTGATGTCCTTTTTTTCCCCACAAATAGAGCTTTCTTTTGGTGGTATTTGATCACCCTTGCGTTTTTTATTTTTTGTGCTATAAACAAGAAAAGACCGACAATTTTGGATAAAATATATATTTTTTACTTACTGCTATAAAACATATCCAATAAAAAAAATAGAAAAAATCATATTTCTTCATCAATTTAGGCCAATATGTATTCTGCTACATATTTCTTGTAAAAAAAAAAAAAATCTCAATAAGTGTATATTGATTGGTTTGGGCAAAAGTTATAGCGTCTACAAACTATGGGATATTTTTATTTATTTTTTTATTAATATTTTTTTTAATAGTAATGGCGGCGATCAGCAACTTCTAACGGGACTGCGATATTGTGGTGGACAAATCGGACACTAACTGACACTTTTGACACTTTTTGGGGTCCAGTGACACTAATACAGTGATCAGTGCTAAAAAATATGCACTGTCACTGTACTAATGATACTGGCTGGGAAGGGGTTAACATCAGGGGCGGTCATAGGGTTAATAGGGTCATAGGGTTAACTGTGTGCTTAGCCTGTGCTTTCTCACTATATGGGAGGTGCTTTGATTAGGGCAACACATTGATTCATGTTCCTGCAGGAACACAGGATCAATACCTTCCCTACTGACAGAACGGCAATCTGCCTTGTTTACATAGACAGATCGTCGTTCTGCCAGTGTACTGTATCATTGGTGGGTGCCAACGGACATCAAGTTTGCGGTTCCTGCTGCTGAGCTCCTGCTGTGATTACAGACCAGCGCGCCCCAGACCTGTAAGTGTCATATCACGTACTAGGTATGTAATCTGGCACAGAGCGGCCAACCCGGCTGCAGTGTATGTACAAGTGGTTAAAGATAGCTTTAGGCAGCGACTCATGCTTTTTCATCAAGTGGTATTAGGTATAGGTAATAGATGTAGATGATACAGCAGTGTAAGAACAGCAGGACATTTGTGACCTGCATTTCTCCACACTGGATCAATGCAGGTCAGTAATAGTGCACATAGCAAAGAGTTGATTTTTATGGGCCCTGTTCACACAGCAACACTGGTGTGATGTGAGGTACAGTACAATACAGAAAAATACAAAAAATGTTCAAAGCACACTGGATCGTACAGCATGTCGCTGCACTACAGCCCAATGCACTGTGCTGCTGTGCGGAGACATTAGATATGTGCACTGACAAAAAATGTGTTTGTTTTCGTTTCATTCGTTTTTTTGCTTTTTTCTGTAATTTGGAAAATTACAAATTCAGGAATATCGAAAATTCAGATTTTCAAATTTTTCCAAATTTCCAAATTTTTGAATTAAAAACTTTCGTATTTCTGAATTTTCAAATATTCAAATTTTCGTATTTCCGAATTTTCAAATTTATAAATTTTCGAATTTCTGAATTTTCGAATTTCTGAATTTAGAATTTCAGAGTTTTTGAATTTTCGAATTTCCGAATTTTCAAATTTCCGATATTCGAATTTCAGAATTGACGAATTTCGAATTTCGGAATTTTCAAATTTAGAATTTCCAAAAATAAAAAAATCCAAAAATCTGAAAAAAAAGAAAGAAAATCAGTAAAAGTCAAATTAATAAGCAACTAATAATAACTAACTATTAAATTATAGGTATTGGAATTTCCTTTCAAATTCCAATACCTATAATTTAATAGTTATTATTAGTTAGTTATTTTAGATTTTCGGATTTTCATTCTTTTGAATTTTCAAATTTTCATTCTTATTTTCGTTTTTTTTTATTTCCGAAATTCAGAATTATCAATTTACCTACTGCTGCTGCTGCTGTATGTAAGGCAAGCTAGAAAAAAAAATCTCCACAACCAAATATGCACAGCCACTGTCATCAAACACCTCCTTAATTTTGCCAACCCCCAAGACTTCAATGCATTTAGTCAAAGGAACATAGTTAAGCAAAATTCCTCCATTTAAAATTTTTTTTTAGGGGAATGAAAACCCTAATTTTTCCCATTCATAAAGAGGAAATACAATGCCCTAAACCAGGGGTGTCAAACTCAATTTAATTGCGGGACAGTTTTATTCATAGATAGCAGGTCTAACCACTGTATGCCTAATGTTTATTTTTACTATGAGGATAAGACGGTTCGGCGAATAATGTCAAAACATTTATCAAGAAGATCATATACCAGTGGTATGGTGCAACAAACTAGTATCGGGGAATAGACACGACTGTTTAGTGGTAAATTAACTGAATGCATTGGTATAGGTTAGAGTAAATGTTGGTTTGAGCATAACTTAGCACACAGAGGAAAGATTCAGTCTGCTAAACAATGTGATTTTTTGGCCGAAGTGACTTAGGTTAGAGTTCTGTACCACTAGACTGAGATCAACTAAAAAATTAGCAAGACCAGCAATAAGCAATGCATATGAACATTAACTGCAATGTAAATAATACTTTAACTAATCTAGAGTGCACTCAAGAAGAACGACTAGGACACGGTGAAATGTCCACTGAGAGGTACCTCTTATCATAAGCAATAGATGAAGGTCTCTGTGTTGCACCTGTAAAGAGAGAGTCTTTAGTTCTGACTCTTCAGCCGGCTAGAGTCGGGGCCCAGTTGTACCATAAGTCCACACAAGAATCATTCCTAAGTCTCTCACAGAGAGACTTATCGCAAAAAATGGCCCTGTCGGGAAGTGGGTAAATCCTTCCGGGGCTGAAGAGGTTAAAACAAGCCTCCTATGAATGTCCTTATTCAGACACTGCCTGTTATGGTGTGACAACCATCTACTAATTGTGCTTCTGCATTGTCACCCTATCACAGGGGCTTATGCTCACCCTGGTAGAGACTACAAGCAGCTATGCCGACACACGTCGCACAGGCAAGCTTCTCTGTTTTTACTATCAGGAAGCTGGCCCAGAGGAATGATGTGCAACCATTGCTGAAGTGAGTGCATGCAGATAGGATGTGCCTGAAAAAAAACTTGATCACCTGCACTGTGATGCAACATAAGGATGCAAAACCTGTGATAACTATATTTTATGTAAAAAAAAAAAGAAACAAATATTCAATTTTCTGTGGGACAATGATGAATGATCAAAACTTTGATGTCCTTGAAATTTTGGTGAAAATTTGGAGAGTTTGGCTTCATACATTGGTGCCAAGGGTGAAAGCAAAATTAAAGTGATTGTAAAGTCTTGTTTTTCTTTTAGTTAAAAATAACAAACATGTTATACTTACCTGCAAATCCACTGCACAGAGAAGCCCAGATCATACTCTTCTCGGGTCCCTCTTCGGTACTCCTGGCCCCTCCCTCCTGTTGAGTGCCCCCACAGCAAGCAGCTTGCTATGGGGGCACCCAAGCTGAGCCACAGCTCCCGGTGTCCATTCAGACACAGAGTCGCAACCTGGCCCCGCCCCCTTTCTCTCCTTATTGGCTGACTGACTTTGATCAACAGCAACAGGAGCCCATGGTGCCACGCTGCTGTCTCAGCCAATGAGAAGGGGAGTCCTGGGCAGCTGAGACACTGCTGCAACATCACTGGATCTGGAGGGACTTTGTGTAAGTATTAGGGGGGCTGCTGCACACAGAAGGCTTTTTATCTTAATGCATAGAATGCATTAAGAATGCAACCTTCTTCCTTTACAACCACTTTAAGGATTTTTTTGGTGGTTTATAAGGGTGCAATGGGCTTTAAATAGGCCCTAAGAATTATAGAGGCTTGTTTGAACTAACTATTTCAATGGCTAAAAGAATGGCCCATCATTAGCCTTTTTTTTTGTTGTTTTTTTGTAAAAAAAAAAATTGAAATAAAAAGAAAGTGAAAAATGTAAATAAAATAAAAAATTTAAAGCGGCAAATTACACAAATAATGATTGATACACACATGAAAAAAAAAAAAAAAAACACAAATACAAGATACACTAAATTAAATAAACTACTTTAAATACACCCTCTAAATTAAAAAAAAAAAGAGTAGATTATTAAACAAATGTCACCTAAATAGTTAATAAATACTACTGTCAAGGTAGAAGTCATACTTGGCTTTGGATTTTAAATAAACTTGATTTTGTTTATTTTTATGCATTATTTTTTTTTCCTTTCGCACATCATTCTATCTACATATTCGTTGAACAGAGACCTTTTCACCACAGTCTTTTAACAAAATTAGGAATAATATTACACGGTTCAAAAACTTGCACAAGTCTTGCACGCTACTGCCGTCAGCATCTTGCCTCTCTGCAGATACGTTTTCATTAAAACAGAAAATTAGTTTAAAGTAATCCAATTAAGCGGGCATATTAGAGTATATGGGTTTATTATTATAGCGCATGCTCCAGTATTAGCCTGTCTTGCACGCAACCTGCTATGTCACCGTAATGAAGAAATATACCATTACTATAAAATATTGATATGAAAATAAACAAAAAACATACCTGTGAATCCAGCTACTTACAGCAAATTCACCCTTGCAATTTAAACAGATGCCATATTGGCCGGATAATTAGGGCAAAGTGCATTAACTCGTGGTAACTCTACATTTTTATTTGTTGCAAGTGTCTGGTTGCTATGGGTTACTGCAGTTGGCACGCAGCACCATGGATTGTTTGGAATATTATTACAGCAATGCATAGGCTTTCAAAATGAACATATAGGTTGGACATTAATACTGGCATGCATTATATAGATACTGTAATATTGTGATTGTACCTACCATGCTTTCAGCTTCCTGTGCTGCAGGCTGGATTCTCTATATGTTGCAGTGTGCTGTGTCAGGATCCTGGATGGGGTTTTATTGCAGGAAGAATATTTAGGGGGTGGGGTTTTACACAATGCAGTTAAATGCAGCATCGAAGCCTGTGTAGAAACGCAGAATGTATGGGACGCTGAACTTACTCTCTTCTGCTTCTCTCTGATCCTTAGGTAGATCACTTTGACCAGGCTATTGCTGCAATCTAGAATTTGGCTCATCATTTATTGACTAAGGAAAAGCTGAATGTTGCGATATAAAGGATGCAATTAAGGCTGACGTGACTTGAGTTGATGTAACGTTTGGTAAAATGTGCATTTTACTGAGTTGCCAAAAATGGTGCAGAACTAACTTTTTTGCATCACAATAAATGGATTGACTTAATGCAGCACACCTGAATAATCATGCATTCATTTTAGGATGCAAAGGTGTAAAGGGGCCCTAAATGAAATAACCAAGGAGGGTTGTTTGCAAAATATGAGTGCAGAAAATGGAACATTTGGGTTATGCTGTGTTTATAGGAACACAGCATAAACAAAGAGTGGGGTTTTTCAAATGCAAAGGTGGAAATACACTTTAAGGGTCCCTCCACATCTGCCTATTCCATTGTGGTGCATTAACGCACATGTGTTACACAATATCATAGTTAGGGCCCTTACACGGACTTGTCCGTGAACGGGCTCCGCTTTGCTCAGCAGGGATCACTCAGTTGATCCCCGCTGAGCAGGCAGATGACAGGTCAGTCTCTGCACACTGTGCAGGGACCGACCTGTCAGAGCGCCGCTCTCCTCTATGGGGGACCGGATAAAGACGGACCGTAGAGTCCGTTTTCATCCGATCCGCCAGATGGATGGAAAAATAGGGTTTCCATCCGTCACACTAGAGGATCGGAGTGGGTCGGATGTCAGCGGACATGTCACCGCTGACATCCGTCGCTCCATAGACCTGTATGTAGCGTCCGTTCAGGTCCACCTAAAAAACTAAACGGTCCACCCGTGTGAAAGAGGCCTTAGTCAGGTTGAAAAAAGACACAAGTCCATCCAATAAAAACAAAAAACAAATGCACACACACAAATAGAAAACATCCATATACAAAATCCTAAACCCACAGTTGATCCAGAGGAAGGCACAAAATCGAGACTCATTATAGGGGCACTTGAAAGGGAGGAGGAGCCGAGAACGCCAGCGGGGGGACCCCAAAAGAGAAGGTTCCGGGCAACTCTGTGCAAAACCATTGCACAGAGCAGGTAAGTATACTTTTCTTTATTATTTTAATAAAAAATAAATCTTTACAATCACTTTAAGTCTACCATCTACCTGAACACCCATATCCTTCTCCACCATCAATTGCCCCTTGTTGTACTCCCTCTAGTAGTATGTACTGTATGATGCATGTGTAGCACACCCCACGTAGAAGTTGCAGTGTCCCCCACTCCTGCACAGCCAGGCACACCAAATGTTCACAGGCACCCATAGTCAGAAAACAGTCCGTAGCTTTGTTTTTGTTGTTTATTAGGGGTTAACAACTTGGATGGGGATAGGGAGTTGTATGGGATGCCCACTTGACTTTAACAAAACTTCATGGACAGATTCCTATATACTGTACAGACTCCTCTTCAGCTTTCCTCCTGCACACACTTTCTTCCTTTCTTGCACAACCTCTGCTGATTCACTCCCGATGAAACTGACAGACTCCTGCCGTGGAGTGAAACAGTGTGTAACCTTTCCTTTTGCTTCCTCTGTGGCCACTGATCCCAGCACCACTTCTTCAGGCAGAGCTAGCCCACCTGGCTGCAGCTGCCTCTTCACCAGCCCACCCAGCTGACTCTTCACCAGCCCACCTGGCTTATTCTCTGGAGATCTCTCAGGAAA
Source organism: Lithobates sylvaticus (assembly GCA_028564925.1). Classification (NCBI taxonomy): domain Eukaryota; kingdom Metazoa; phylum Chordata; class Amphibia; order Anura; family Ranidae; genus Lithobates; species Lithobates sylvaticus. The sequence goes on from CM053029.1 coordinate 173,826,912, forward strand.
AACGTAGAAGACTTAAGCCCACCGCTGTCTTCAAGGGAGACTGACTACATAAATATTCATGGCATCTCCTCCTAACCCCCACCCTCTAGTTCTAGAAGAGGCACCAGAGAGCTGCCAGAATGAGTCATCTAGCCCTGATGTCACAAAAACCGTTATGCCAGACAGCCTGGTGGCGCGCGCCGCCGCGCGCTAGTGCGCATTCCTGCGGGTGCGGGCTTGCGTGCGCGTGCACACGTCCGGGCGCGCGCGCAGTACTTTGAACACACCTGTGTGCGCTGTTGGCGCCAGTCAGCCTACTTAATCAGGCAGCACCTGTTGGCCAGTGCTGCCTGATCTTCAGCTTTCCAGAGACCTTGTTCCTGTGTTTGTATCCTGCTAAAACCTTGTTTGATCCTGTGACCCGGCTTGCCCTTTGGAATTCCTTGACCTCCGCCTGCCTGTTGACCTCTGCCTGATTGACCATTCTTCTGCTTGTCCCTTTTGTACCTCGCCATCGGAACACCGTCAAACCCTGAAGGTATCTAGATTATCTTGCTTCCTATTGAGAGACTTGTGCCTGCTTCCTATTCCGCACCTCCCTCCATCTGTGTATCCCGCATACCTGCACTCCATCTTGTCCCCAGTGGGGCTTATACCCGGACTTACCACATCCTCTGGATATCCTGCATACCCTTACTCACCTCACCCACCTGTGGAACCTCCACCTGTGTATTCCGCATACCTGCACCCCATCCTGTCTCCAGTGGACTCTCCTCACCAACACCCGGACACCCTGCACCAGGCTCTCATACCCTTCCTAACTCTCGTGCCTCCTGTACCCATCTCCAGGGGCCGAAAGTGGGATCCGTACGGGAGACCTCCCCTCTGCCCAAGTGGACTCACCAGTCAGGTACGTACTAGCCTGATACCTGAACTCTAATAACCATGACCCAATTAAGACTCACAAATTTACAGCACAAGTCAGATTTTCCTACTCTACACTACTTGGAGCACACACTAGAGGGTGCTACACGTACATGTTTTTAGCCCTCAAGTGCATAGCCTTAAATTGATCAACCTTAAACCTTATTTGCCTAATTAAACAGTGCATTGAGGTCTACTTGTAAGTTGGAGACATCCTGTAAGGACGTTGTTCCACTGCATATCTTGGTGTCATCTGCAATAACTGAAATGGTACTTTTAATCCCAAACGCTATATGATTTATAAATGTACTAAAAAGTAAGGGTTCCAACACTGAACCTTGATTGACAACTTCTGTCATTTGTGAATCCATGCTGGTATATTGTCTAAAAAAAATTCTTCTAGCAAAAACTGTGGTGTTTTACACCACTCTACCTTATCTTCCAAACTATTAAAAGTTAAACTAACTGGTACAGTATATAGTTACTTGGTAAAAACTTTGATCTCTTTTTAAATATAGTCATTGCATTAGCCTTACACAAATCCAGTGGTACTATGCCAGTCATTGAAGAATCCCTAAACATTAGAAACAATGGATATGAAATAACAGATCTAAACTCTTTTAGGACATGTGGGTGTATGCCATCTGGTCCAGGTGCTTCATTTACCTTTAATTTGTTTAAATATTTCTGGGCATATCAATTTTGAACCATAGTGGTTCATCTGGGGCTATATCAGCACTATTCACATTATGGACGAGCTCCCTCATACTCCTTTGTGTACACAAAGCTGAATAAGGTATTTCATAAATTAGCCTTATCTTTGTCCCCAATCACCAGTTCTAAGTTATTTTGTAAAGCTCTTAGGCCCCTTTCACACTGGGGCGGTTTTCAGGCGGTACAGCGCTAAAAATAGCGCCTGTATACCGCCTGAAAAAACCGGCCCCATACACTCCAGTGTGAAAGCCGGCGGGCTTTCACACTGGAGCGGTGCGCTAGCAGGACCGCAACAAAAGTCCTGCTAGCAGCATCTTTGGAGCGGTGAAGGAGCGGTGTATTTACCGCTCCTATACCGCTCCTTCCCATTGAAATCAATGGGAAACCGCGGGGATACCGCCCGCAAACCGCCGCTGCAGCGGCGCTTTGCGGAGGTTTTTAACCCTTTTGCGGCCGTTAGCGGGGGTTAAAACCACCCCGCTAGCGGCCGCATACCGCGGGTAAAACGATGGTAAAGCAGCGCTAAATATAGTGCTGCTTTACCGTCGCCGCCCCGCACCGCCCCAGTGTGAAAGGGGCCTTACATGCTTAGACCTGACCTTTTTACTGGTAATATATTTGAAGAATTTGGGGGTTTGTCCTATTCTCTTTTGCAGCCTGTCATTCATTTAGATTTTTTGCAGTCTTAATTTCTTTTTTACATATCATCTTATGTTCATCTTTTAAACGTTTTTTTTTTAAACTTTGCTTGTAAACCATACAGGTTTTATTTATAGCCTTTTAAATTTATTGCCCATGGGAATATATTTTGCAGTGAGTTTGCATACAGTCTTTTTGAAGTATTTCCATTTCTGTTCTGTGTTCTTCAATGACAATATTCCCTCCCAGTCTAAGTCTTCAAGAGCAGCCCTCAGTCCTGCAAAATGTGCTCTCTAAAAGTGTTTCAATCTTTCTAGTATATGCTTGTTGCTTACAGCTAACAATAAATTAAATCATGGTATGGTCAATGCTATCCAGATGCTCTTTTATACGAATATTAGTAATAAGCGCTGCATGGTTTAAGATGTACAGGTCCAGCAGAGCATCAATTCTAGTTCGGGCTTCTATCAACTGTACCATAAAATTGTCTTGTAATAGGTTTATACATTTCTGCCCTTTAACCATTCTACAAGGGCCATTACTCCAGCCAATTTCAGGGTAGGTAAAATCCCCCATCGTCATTACTGTCCCAGCCCTTGCAGCCCTTTCTATCTGTGCAAGGAGCTGACTCTCCACCTCCTCATTAACACTGGGTGGCCTTAAAACAAACTCCAAAAAACATCTTTAAGGCTGCTTTCACACTGGGGCGGTTTGCAGGCGCTATTGCGCTAAAAATAGCGCCTGAAACCCGACCCGAAACAGCTGCTGCTGTGTCTCCAGTGTGAAAGCCCTGAGGGCTTTCACACTGGAGCGGTGCGCTAGCAGGACGGTAAAAAAAAGTCCTGCTAGCAGCATCTTTGGAGCGGTGAAGGAGCGGTGTATTCACCGCTCCTATACCGCTCCTACCCATTGAAATCAATGGGACACCGCGGGGATACCGCCGGCAAAGCGCCTCTGCAGTGTCGCTTTGCTGAGGTTTTTAACCCTTTTGCGGCAGCTAGCGGGGGTTAAAACCACCCCGCTAGCGGCCGCATACCGCGGCTAAAACGATGGTAAAGCAGCGCTAAATATAGCGCTGCTTTACCGTCGCCGCCCGCACCGCCCCAGTGTGAAACCGGCCTAAAGTATGCACACCAATTTTCAGTTCCACCAATAATGCTTTAGCACTATCTTACTTTCCATCAACAAGGTCCTCTTTCACACTTGCTTTGAGGTCACTTCTCTACATAGAGACACACACCACCACTTTAAAGTTTTATCCTGTCTCTCCGAAAAAAGGAAGCATAGTCAGGAATATTAATAGCCCCAGTCGTGAAGAATGAAGCCAAGACTCAGCAATACCAATTAAATCATAATTCTCTCCATGCACCAAAGCTTCCAACTCTACTATTTCACTTGGCAGACTTTTGGCATTGGTGAGCAAACACTTTAATTTATTGTCGCATTTTGCACTTGTGTTTTGCATTTTTTTTTGTAGTACAATTAGTACAATAATTTCCAATGATTGTTTGTAACATGGCACCTTCTATCACCTAGCATAGCCCTCCCAACATCCTCCCCCATTACACTAACCATTAGAGTCTCACCCCTTTATAGTCTAATTCACCCTCCCCACTCAATCGTAGTTTAAATACGCATATAGGTTGTAACCCAATAAAAACTCAGCCCAGTGCTCTAGAAATCCAAAGTCTTCCACATTACACCTGGTCTTTAGCCATAAATTCAGTTCCCTAATCTCCCCCTGTCTTTCCTGTGTTGTGCATGGCACAGGCAAAATTCCAGAGAATATCACCTTAGACATCCTTCCCTTCAACCTGCAGCCTAGTTCTTGAAAACTGATTCTTAAGGAGTTTCCATCTTTCCAATCTATGTTTTCTACCATTGGTTCCAACATGGACCAAGTTAATGGGGCAATTGCTCTCCCCAAGAAAATAGTGAGTGAGCGGGCTGACCGATGAGCGGTCTTGCGAGTGAGCGGGCAGGCAGGCCAGTAAACGGGCTGGCGGCTGGGCGTGGTAACAATAATAGTTCCACAAGCCTGACTAGGAGAAGTCTGACTGCCCGGTAACTTAGAGACATGGGACAGCAGTCGCACTTAAATCTGGGTAACAAAGTGCTGTATGGTCAGTAAAAACAGTGTTATTTACAATGTCAGTGTCACAAGGAATGACCAGTTTGGAAACAGGTAATCCAGGGAACCAAGGACAGACACTAAATGGGGCTGGTATTTTCACAGGTGGCAAGTGACAAGCTGCACCTACTGGCAGGCGACGGTGGCAAGTGACACACTCAGGGTTCCCACTGATTCTGCATTATGGTGAGTTTAACTATTTAATTTTATATTACAATGTAATAATAGAAATAATGCGCTTCCATCATCCTGACACCATATCAACCACGGTGCCGTGATGATTGAAGCGACAATACCAGCCATTGCCCCGATAAATTGCCCGCAAAAAAACATATTTTCTGGCAGTGCCCCTCCTGAGACTAGACTCTGGATATGCCCCTGTGCCCAACCCAGTAATTTATCAACCTGGTCAACCACATGTTGAACCCTGGCACCAGGGAGGCAGCAAATCATTTGGTTGAGGCGATCCTGGCGACCTATTACTCTATCAGACCTTCAGATTATAGAATCCCCTATTACCATCAACTGTCTAGGCGCTCCTGCACTACCCTCACCACTCCTACTAGATGGGCTGCTCTCCCAGCTGTTAGGGGTAGCAGTGACATCTAGGGCTGCCACCTCTGAGTTTGTCACCTCCATATCTTCACCCAACTTTTGTTTGGGTGCTCAATCCCAGGACTGTCCTTCCTTTTCTGTGAGCTCCTACAGTACTTCGTCCTCTAACTACAGTAACTCACCTTCTTACTAGATAATCCAGATTTACTCCTCCACATCAACCCCACCAACAAAACAAAAGGACAACCTGCTCATATCTGTCGCAGCAGTATTCATCCTGGAGCTGTTGTTCCATTTTAGTACACTGTGCGCTGTGCAAAACATTCAACCTTGCTAGCACTCATTATCCCAATTACAATATTAATACTACTTACAAGTAATTTATGATGCTACTTACAGCTTAGAAGACTCCTGTTTTCAACTTCTGTTTTTAACTCGCCGCTCAGTTAAACTTCCACTTTGTCAAAGTTCCAGTCAGCAAAATGTGAGCTCTACAGAAAGCTGTATAGTAGCACAGTGACAGAAATAGTGTTATAAAAGCTGCTAGCAAAGTTCCCAAACAAGAAGATAAAACACTTGCAACCATAAGCAATCACCAGCAGTCAAAAGCACAACTCCTGTTTTTAACTCGCCACTTAGTCAAACTTCCACTTTGTCAAAGTTCTAGCCCGCAAAACGTTAAAGAGCTCCTGTCACATGTTGAAAGAACAACAGCAAGTAATGTAAAGTTGCTTTATACTGTGAACTATATATATATATATATATATATATATACGCATTATACCTTTCTGTCCAGCAGGTGGCGCTGCAGTGTTATAGCATGTATTCTATGATATAATGTAATCAGTGTTATCTCACTCAGTGTTTGTGATCACTTATATTCCTGCTTCCTGTTCCATGATGATAAAGACATTCTGTAAGATATTTTCTGCCATTCTCTATAAAAGTAAAGCCATTTGCTGCATCCAAGAAGCTTCCAATGCATGATTTTAATACTAATAGGTTATGGGCCCAGGCACCCAGGCATTGGAGAGGATACCTCAGTACACGCAGCGTACCCAGCAGGCACCCAGGAGTCCAGGCACTGAAAATAATTCTACAGCGAGTCAGTGAGTACTGTATACAAGCAGCTGAAAGATGGCAAGTGTTTCAGATGGGAAGTTTACAATAACAAAGCTGAACAATGCCAATTATCAGCTGTGGAAGTTCAAGCTAAAAATGGTTCTTAGCAAGGATGACTTGTGGCTTAATACAGGCAGACCCACAGATGGAGGGATGCAGGACTGGGATAGGAAAGACAGACAGGCAAAAATCAACTATAAGCTTACTAGTGGAAGATGACCAGCTTATCCACATAAGAACAGAGAAAACAGCCAAAGGTATGTGGACTTCATTACAAAAACTGCATGACGGTTCAAGCCTCAACAGTAAGCTGTTTTTACTAAGAAAGTTATATAAGACGAGACTAGAAGAAGGCCAGTAAATGTGTGTCCAAGTGAAATCTATGCTTGAGTTCATAGAGCACCTAGGTGCCTTCAGAGAGGACATCAAAGATAACCATATTGTTGTCCTGCTCCTTTGCAGTCTTCCAGAGACATATACTGCTCTTATTAACACTTTAGAAACCAGACCTGAGCAGGAGCTGACACTGGAATATGTCAAAGGGAAATTAATCGATGAATATAACAGAAGGAAAGAAAATATGCACCATGATCACAAAGCTCTTAAGATGTACTTAGGCACAAAGCACAACAAAGTAAGCAGAGCCTGTTTTCGCTGTAAAAGAACCGGTCACTTAAAAAAGCACTGTTCTATCTGGAAAGTCGAGCAGCGAAAGCTAGAGCTATCCACAAAAGAAAGAGTGAAAGCAGCTACGGCTGGTGCATAGACTCAGGAGCAACAAGCCACATGACTAGCGATAAGACCTTCACAAATATTGATTACATTGCAAAAGACAAAGTTTTCCTAGCAAACGGAAAAAGCATCACCTCAGAAGGTAAAGGCCAGGGATTCCTGAACTGCATTACACCCCAAGGCAAGCAGAGTATCCTTGTAAAGAAAGTGCTGTATGTTTCCGAACTAGAAGGCAGCCTTCTACCAGTGAAAAGTCTTGCAAACAACGGTCTCACAGTTAAGTTCCAGGGTGATGAATGCACAATTCACAATAATAAGCGATTTCTCGCAAAAGGAAAACTGAATGATCACCTATACAGGGTCATCACCACAGACCAGCAAGCCAATATGGTCTTTATTAATGACCTACACAACAAATGTATTCACTTATGGCACAGGAGACTGGGGCACAGAAGTCCAGAAGCTTATACACAGTGATGCATGCGGTCCAAAGAAAACTCCCACATCAGGCGGGAACAGATATCTACTGACATTCAAAGATGCAAAGGAAGTGAAAAATCCTATGGAACCAGGCTATCAAAAGCGCAATGAAACAGAAAACTTGCTACCGTATTTTTTGGCGTATAAGACGACCTTTTACACTTAAAAAAACTGGCCCAAAAAGCAGGGGTCGTCTTATACGCCGGGTCAGCCCCTCGGATGCCTGCTGGGTGTTCGGTAATACTGTATGTAGCTTCAGCTACATACAGTATATACCGCTGAGCCAATCCCGGTGAGCGGTGTATTCAAATGAATACAGAGCCTGCTCAGATTTGAGTAACAACCTCTGCCAATCGGATTGGCTTTGAGAGTCAGAGAGGCACGGGCTGATGATGTTACAGCCTCTGCCAATCCAAGCAGGCTTTGTATTCATTAATAGAATACATCGCTCACCGTGATTGGCTCCAGCAAAAGCAGGAAGAAGGAAGAAATATTAAGCTTCGGAAGCCTCGCAAGGGGGGTCTACTTATACGGTAAGTACAGGAAAAAAAACCTTGAAAAACTGTAAGATTAGGGGGTCGTCTTATATGCCGGGTCGCCTTATACACCGGCAAATACGGTACCTAAACAATGACACATATCGCAGAGCAATCGGTAAGCTGCTATATGTTGCCACTTTGACAAGACCAGACATAGGAAAGTTTCACCTACTGAGGGACAATCAAGAGCGAGGTGTTATTGAATATTCAATACTGCTCCTCAGAGAAGATGACTGCGGATGCACTCACCAAGCCTTTGTTGAAGGAACGTCATAGTTATTTCCGAAATATAATTGGACAAGGTACATGCTGGTGAGAAGGGGTGTTGATAGAACTTCAGCAAGTGATGTAAAGTTGCTTTGTACTGTGAACTATGTATATATATATATATATATATATATATTAGGGCTGTGGAAATTAAAGATTAATTCCTCGATTTAACCGTTAATCTTTTTGATCGATCAAAATTCTTTTGATCGGTACTCACCTCTCCACCGGCTTCCGGGTCTTCAGGGAGTTCCGTCGGAGATCCGGTGAGATCAAGGACATCGACGTCCCCGGACTCCTCCCCCCTTCCCCAAGTGCCTCCGTCTGCTAACGAAGGGAAGGGGGGAGGAGTCCGGTGACGTTGAAGTTCTGTTTGAAGGTAACGCGTACAGGGGGGGAGCTACGCATGACATCACCCGCTGCTGCCCTACGGAACTAACACGATTGTCGGCTTTACATGCTGTGTTTTGGCGTCCTGGCGTCCTTGCTGAGATCTAAGGAGATGTGAGAGAAGTTTGTGGTCCGTGTTAACCCTTTTGATACTTGCTTGCATGACCACCTGTTTGCACAGGGGTCCATGCCATAAGGTGATAGTGATTAGTTAGACCGGAGGTGGAGAGATTGTCACGCTACTGTGGGAAAAAAAATTACTTACGTCAGTGCTACAGTTTGAATTTAAAACGTATTTGTGTGAACTGTGAAGTTAAGTCATGGATTGTGGAAACTAACTAGTGTCGGGTGATTGTATATAGTGTATACCACATGTACCACTGACTAATGCAGAGTAGCAATGCAAGGAGATCAGCTAAAAGTAGCTGGATCTATATGTGCATTATAATTAATCAAAATTAGTCGATTAATCGATAAAAAAAAAAAATTGATTAATCAAACACGAAAATTTTAATCAGTAACAGCCCTTACATATATATATATATATATATATATATATATATATATATATATATATATATATATATATATATATATGTATATTATACCTTTCTGTCCAGCAGGTGGCACTGCAGTATTATAGCATGTATTCTATGATATAATGTAATCAGAGGAAGTGTTATCTTTCTCAGTGTATGTGTGCTCTTATATTCCTGCTTCCTGTTCCATGATGATAAAGACATGCTGTAAGATATGTTCTGCCATTCTCCATAAAAGTAAATCTGTTTGCTGCATCCAAGAAGCTTGCAGCGCAGGATTTCAATACTCAGCTAATATCATATACTTTTAAAAATGCAGGTAAAAGCACAGAGAAATCAATTATTTCAAATGCACCTACTGTACTGTGCATGGGAGGGCCATACGAAGTAACTTTCATGTGTTAACGCAATGCTTGTTTTACCATGCTTTAACCACTTAAGGACCGGAAGAGTTTTACCCTTAATGACCAGGCCATTTTTTGCGATACAGCACTACGTCGCTTTAACTGACAATTGTGCAGTCATATGACGCTGTACCCAAACAAAATGTTTTTTTTTCCAGACAAATAGAGCTCTCTTTTGGTGGTATTTGATCACATCTGTGGTTTTTTTTTTTTGCGTTTTAAACAAAAAAATAGCGACAATTTTGAAAAAAAAAAAAACTAATATTTTTTACTTTTTGCTATAATAAATACTCCCCTCCCCCCCAAAAAAAAATACGAATTTCTTCATCAGTTTAGGCCAATATGTTCTCTTCTACATATTTTTGGTAAAAAAAAAAAATCGCAATAAGCGTATATTGATTGGTGTGCACAAAAGTTATTGCGTCTACAAAATAGGGGATAGATTTATGGCATTTTTATTTATTTTACTAGTAATGGCGGCGATCAGCGGGACTGCGACATTGCGGCGGACACATCGGACACCTAACTGCCATTTTTGACACTTTTTTGGGAACCAGTGACATTATTACAGTGATCAGTGCTAAAAATATGCACTGTTATTGTACTAATGACACTGGCAGGGAAGGGGTTAACATCAGGGGACATCAAGGGGTTAAATGTGTTCCCTCAGTGTGTTTACTAACTGTATGGGGGACTGTGTGACTGGGGAAACACACAGATCCATCTTCCTGCATAGTAGAAAGACAGGATCTGTATGATCTCCCCTGCCAGAACGGAGATTTGCCTTGTTTACACCGGCAGATCCCTGTTCTGTCACTGTAGGGAATGATCGCAGGTGGCCAGCAGATATCGAGTCCGCCCCACCCACTGATTGGCTCCCCCGCTGGCCAGTGGGCGCGCCCACAAATTGCTGTGAATGAGCCGACGTACAATGAGGGCGATTCGCGGGAAGCACCCACATTGCCACAGTACAACTGCGGCGGCTGGTTCTTAACCAGTTAATACAGCACATAATTTCAGTATTGTTTTACAAAAAGGATTTCTTTTTCTCCGCAAAAAAAACCCAACAGAATTTCACTTTAGCAGTCAATGAATAAGTGCACTATTGACAGATACTGACATGCTTGACAGTTACTTCAGGAACACATAATGGTACTTAATGTCAGATTTAAATATCTCTGACAAGTCAAAGACGTTATGACTGTGATATAGAAAATGAGAGAAAAGGTAAAAGAGACTTTAGAAAAAAAAACAGACTTTTCCAGTTAAAGAATGTTACCCCAACATTTCATATTCCTAATATGTGCCTGTTCTACTATGTACTAAGTATAATTTTCTCTTAGTATTGCTTCCTTTGTATTAAATACCGGATTTTCCTGCCAGTCTCACTGCTTTCCTATTTCAAACTGACCACATTAAACATGGATGCACATCATCCCAGCATGGTCAGTTTTCTGGCTAATTTGCCTTTCATTTCTGTTATAAACTGGATGGGTTATTTTACAAGGTAAAGGTTCACATATACTTTGATTATGGAAAGTGTAGCAAGCAGATAATGAAAAGCTGGAATTTTCTTTAGTGGCTCTTGATAAGAATTTTCATCTACACCCAAACAGATATCCTTTGGTATGGCTCCACCCATACCCAAACCAACAATATCAGCAATGTAGGTCATTGCTTAATCTAGCCAATAAACCAACATATTACCTTTATTCTAAGACAGATGATTGATCATACAAGGGGGTGTCTCAGTGGGAATGGTTTTACTGGGCCTCAGTGGCACTTGATTAGAGCCTGAGGCTCTAATTGGCTTCAAAAATAGTGCCTTCAGAGCACTGTGCTCCGAGCCCACCCACTTGTGTGACAATAGAAAATTAATATTCGCTATTGTCTTCCTACTTCTCAGCCTATCAGAAAGCATGTCTTAAGAGCTAAATGGCTGAGAGGAGAAGCGATCATATTGGTCTGCCTAGAGCAGAAGCAGGGTGGAAGCCACCGAGGAGGAGAAGCAGGGGGAAGCTGCCCGTGACCTGGATGGGTTAAGTGCAGTGCTAGTGGGCAGATAGGCGAGCAACAGGGGGGGGGGGTAGCCCGCTGATCGAACGAGCGACAGGGGGGTGGGGGGTTTGACTGACCGAATGGGGGGGTACGGTGGTTTATTTGCTGCCCCCCCCAAAAAAAACTGCTAGGCCTCCAGTACAGCAGCAGCACCACAGCTTTATTAGGAACCCAACCTATCCTGCTTAGTGGACAGGCGAGCAACAGCACAGTTATGACTCTCTAAACCAGGGGTACTGAATCCAAATTAATAGTTTCATAGTTTCATAGTTAGTAAGGTTGAATAAAGACATCAGTCCATCCAGTTCAACCTGAGCGAGTTTCTACAATTGTCCCCATCCCTGTACATTACACACTCACATCAGTCCCTACCTTCAAGGAGCCCACAATCCAAGGTCCCCATTCATATACTAGGGCCAATTTTTTTTGGACAGAAGCCAATTAACCTACCTGCATGTCTTTTGGATTGTGGGAGGAAACCGGAGTACCCGGAGGAAACCCACGCAGGCACAGGGAGAACATGCAAACTCCAGGCAGGAAGTGTCGTGGTTGGGATTCGAACCAGCGACCCTTCTTATTGCTAGGTGAGAGTGCTAACCACTACACCACTGTGCCGCCCTTAATGGAGGTCTGGTCAGTAGCATTTTCTTCCTGCAGAGATCTGAAGCTCATTTTTTTTTCTATGACTTAGATCCTTAACACCATAGCCCTGGGGAGTCATGTCTGCAGTCTCTGACCCTCTCCTATATGTTGTCTGCAGTCTCTGACCCTCTCCTGTATCCTGTCTGCAGTCTCTGACCCTCTCCTGTATCCTGTCTGCAGTCTCTGACCCTCTCCTGTATCCTGCCTGCAGTCTCTGACCCTCTCCTGTATCCTGCCTGCAGTCTCTGACCCTCTCCTGTATCCTGTCTGCAGTCTCTGACCCTCTCCTGTATCCTGTCTGCAGTCTCTGACCCTCTCCTGTATCCTGTCTGCAGTCTCTGACCAACTCTTTAGGTGGAGCGCTAATAGGAAGAGGTGGAGCCTAAAGAGGAAGGGATGGAGTTTCCAGATGAAGGGGTGAGTCTTAAACAAGAAGGGGTGGGGCAAATTTAGATGGCGCGCCAGAATGTAGTCTTGCCTAGGGCAGCCCAAAACCAAAATACACCACTGCTTCCTGTTGTCATACCCTCTCTACTCCTCTCCTCTACATGCTGCCTGTTGTCATACCCTCCTTACTTCTCTCCTCCACATACTGCCTGTTGTCATACCCTCCTTACTTCTCTCCTCCACATACTGCCTGTTGTCATACCCTCTCTACTCCTCTCCTCCACATACTTCCTGTTGTCATACCCTCCTTACTTCTCTCCTCCACATACTGCCTGTTGTCATATCCCCCCCACTCTTTTCCTCCACATGCTGCCTGTTGTCATTCCCTCCCTAGTCCTCTCCTTCACATACTGCTTTTTTGTCATATCCTCCCTACTCCTCTTCTCCACATACTGCTTTTTGTCATACCCTCCCTACTCCTCTTTTCCACATACTGCCTGTTGTCATACCCTCTCTAATCCTCTCCTCCACATACTGCCTGTTGTCATACCCTCCCTACTCCTCTTTTCCACATACTGCCTGTTGTCATACCCTCTCTAATCCTCTCCTCCACATACTGCCTGTTGTCATACCCTCCTTACTTCTCTCCTCCACGTGCTGCCTGTTGTCATACCCTCTCTACTCCTCTCCTCCACATACTTCCTGTTGTCATACCCTCCTTACTTCTCTCCTCCACATACTGCCTGTTGTCATATCCCCCCCCACTCTTCTCCTCCACATGCTGCTTGTAGTCATACCCTCTCTACTCCTCTCCTTCACATACTGCTTTTTTGTCATATCCTCCCTACTCCCCTTCTCCACATATTGCTTTTTTTCATACCCTCCCTACTCCTCTTTTTCACATACTGCCCGGTGTCTAACTCCTCTATTCTACACACTGCCTGTTTTCATACCATCCCTACAATTCACCTTCACCTACTGCCCACTATCACCCCCTACCTACTTTTCTCCTCCACATACAGTACTGCCTGTTGTCACACCCTCCCTACTTTTCTCCTCTGCATTCTGCCTGCCTTCACTACTCTGCTCCTTCACTTGCTGCCTGTTGTCATACACTCCCTACTTCTCTCCTCTGTTTACTGCCTGTTGTCATACCCTCCCTACTTTTCTCTCCACATACTGCCTGTTGTCATATCCTCCCTACTCTTCTCCTCCTTGTGCTGCCGTTGTCATACTCTCTCTACTCCTCTCCTCCACATGCTGCCTTTTGTCATACCCTCCCTACTTCTCTCCTCCACATACTGCCCGCTGTCATACCCTACTTTCTTCTATCCTCCACATACTGCCCATTGTCATACCCTCCCTATTCCTCTCTATTCCTCTTCCCCACATACTGCCTGTGGTCATACCCTTCCTACCTATCTCCTCCACATACTGTGCACTGTCATACCCTCCCTGGTCCTCTGCTCCACATGCTTCCTGCTGTCAAATCTCCCTATTCCTCTCCATCACATATTGCCTGCTGTCATACCCTCCCTACTCATTGTCTTCCTACTTACTGCCCAACATCATACCCTCCATAGTTTTCTTCTTGACATACTGCCCCCTGTCATACCCTCTGCACATGCTGTCCACTTAAACATCTCCACATTTCATGTATTATACCCAATCCTGCCCATTCTGGACCGGGCACACATTTGCTAATATATAAATTATGAAGCCTTGCCTGCCATTCAACTAACAGGAAATGTCGAAGCATACTGTTGTCATACAATCCCTACTTCTCTCCTCTGTTTACTGCCTGTTGTCATACCCTCCCTACTTTTGTCCTCCACATAATGCCTGTTGTCATATCCTCCCTACTCGTCTCCTCCTTGTGTTGCCGTTGTCATACTCTCTCTACTCCTCTCCTCCACATACTGCCTTTTGTCATACCCTCCCTACTTCTCTCCTCCACATACTGCCCGCTGTCATACCCTACTTTCTTCTACCCTCCACATACTGCCCATTGTCATACCCTCCCTATTCCTCTCTATTCCTCTTCCCCACATACTGCCTGTGGTCATACCCTTCCTACCTATCTCCTCCACATACTGTGCACTGTCATACCCTCCCTGGTCCTCTGCTCCACATGCTTCCTGCTGTCAAATCTCCCTATTCCTCTCTATAACATATTGCCTGCTGTCATACCCTCCCTACTCATTGTCTCCCTACTTACTGCCCAACCTCATACCCTCCATAGTTTTCTTCTTGACATACTGCCCCCTGTCATACCCTCTGCACATGCTGTCCACTTAAACATCTCCACATTTTATGTATTATACCCAATCCTGCCCATTCTGGACCAGGCACACATTTGCTAATATATAAATTATGAAGCCTTGCCTGCCATTCAACTAACAGGAAATGTCGAAGCATACAGTGTCCTCTGGCTGTTCAACCACCAGATGACACCCTCTCCCTGTTCATCTTCCTTTGTATCAGGGAGATACTTAGAAATACCTCCAGAGGAGACAATGATACAAAACCACTCTGCAGTGTAAGACGTTGAAGCAATGTGCTGATATAGTCACAGGATTTTAGCAACTACATTTCCAATGGCATAGAAGAACATGCAGAGTCATGTGGATGTAAGTAGCTTGGGGAAGGGGGGGTAGCTGTCATTACATGGTTTACATAGCAGTTCATATTATGTCACGACTCTAATGGCAAAGCAGTTAGCATTTGTGCCAGCTCACATCGTCTACATAGAGTTTGCAAGTTTTTCTCATGTTTGCATGGTCTCCCTCCCCCCAATCATATCAGCATGTTGAAAGAAATCAGCCATGGGAGAAAAGTATAGGAAATCATTTTTGATCTTTCCATTTGAAAATGGTAGACCCCATGACATGCTAATCCAAGTGGAAATGGAAAAGTATGCAAATTAGGAGTGGTCATCCAATAGCCCACTTTCTTACTGCATGGCGGTGGCTCAGACAGCACTGTTGCCAAAGGCAGCCAGGCATCTATCATTGTAGATAGTGGGCAGAAATGGCATCCACCATATATCTCTCAGTACAGGGTTCCTTTAAATTACTTCCTATGTTGCACTGAAACTCCCTTTGGACGCAGAGAGCGATCGGATCGTTTCTGTAAACCTTCCTGGAAAAAGGGTCAAGGCCATATAAATAAGTCAAACAAATGAATATTTTCTATTATAAACTTGCAAATTTTTATTACTCAACAGATGGCTAATAATATTATGGGCTACATAAAGACAATCAATACAGCACAACAGATCTACAATGTATCTAGATGGAAAAATACAATTTGAGTATTGCAGAATAAAAAACAATATTAACAATGTATTTCTTGCACAATAATTAACAGTTCATTCTGTAAATAGCAGTAGAGAAAAATTTGCATGTGATGCTAAACAATAGTTACAAGCATTACTTATTTGAACTGAGCATTCATTTTAACCCCTTCCTGGAATCAATAGTCCTTTAAGAGTGTGCTGCCACATACTGTATAAGCGCATAGTCGGGATCCCTGTTTTCTGCTAAAGCACGCTTAAACGTGTACCCCTAGTACTGTGACCAGGCTGTCACCAACAGCTCTGTCACTGTGTACGATCGAAAGTTGGCAGATCACTGTGATAGCCACATAAACTAAAAGCCACAGAATTAAGATCCTCTAAAAGGGCCAGCTCCCACCAGCAGAAAGGGAATAAAGGAAGTCTTGTAGGGCATTTATTCACATTTTTTGTTACTATTGTAATGTTTCCCACAGACCGAATCATTGCAAAGCACTATGACACGTGCACGCAACTGCAGTGTATTGCCATGCCATTCAACCTAAATGGCGGGGCCAAAACCTGCTGTCTGTCTCAATGGACGCAGCAGCAGGACTCAGGAGTGCGCCCGCATGAGTACCCCCATTGAAAGCCGCTCTCCGTGGGGGTACCCGATGAAGAGGAGGAGTCAGTAGCGCTGCCGGGGGACACCAGAAAAGGAAGCTCGGGCCGCTCTGTGCAGAACCCTTGCACAGAGCAGGTAAGTATAACATGTTTGTTATTTTATTTTTAAAGTGGTTGTAAACCTCAGACTTGAAATATGAAAAAGGCATATCCCTCTATAGTGCGTACGTGTCTCAAAAAAGAGCACTAAGGGCTTAATTTACTAAAGGCAGCTAGACTGCACAGTTTGCAAACTGCAGTTGCTCCAGAGCTTAGTAAATGAGCGGAAGATCTGCTGACTTTCATCATCCAATCACATGCTCATTTACTAAGCTCTGGAGCGACTGCACTTGCAAAGTGCACAGTCTATTTGCCTTTAGTAAATCAACCTCTTAGGCCCCTTTCACACTGAGGCGCTTTGCATGTGCTAAAGTGCTAAAAATAGCGCCTGCAAAGCGCCCTGAAAGAGCCGCTCAGTGCACTCCAATGTGAGGGCTTTCACACTGGAGCGGTGCACTTGCAGGACGGTCCTGCAAGCTGCATCTTTGGATTGCTGTAGGAGCGGTGTATTTACCGCTCCTAAAGCACCCCTTCCCATTGAAAACAATGGGGCAGCGGTTTTAACCTTTTTTCGTCCGCTAGCGGGGGTTAAAAATGCCCCGCTAGCAGCCCGAAAAGCGCTGCTAAAACGCCGCTAAATATAGAGCCGCTTTACCGCCAGCGCGCTCAGCGCCCCAGTGTGAAAGTGGCCTTAGTGTCATTTTTGTCTGCTGCTTTGTTCCTCTGCTATCAGCAGTGAGTCATTTCTGACAAGTTTTCCTGACACCAAAAGAAAAATGGTGACAGGGGAGGTACCTCCAGCTGATTGACAGCCTGAGCTCTGTTCCTGTGTGCTGCATAAAATGGGGGGAGCTCTACTTACTGCCCTCTTCAAAGTGTAACTTCAGCTCTCCACCCCCCTTTCTCTGACAGCTCAGACACGCTTTATAAATTCTGGAGTTTCAACAGATGTAGAGAAGAGAAGACTGCAGATAAAAAGGCACAAGTTATGTAGAATAATTTATTTAATCTCTATGTATCACCTGAGGATAGTCACTTCACTGGGTACATGTAAGGGATTACAACCACTTGAAGGTGTGCTGCCAGCTCATTTAAAATGTAATAGGCTGCTTGAAGATTAACATGTTTCTGCCAAAATATTGTAAAATGTGAAAGGGTCTCTATTTTTTATGTATTATAGTGATTTTGCTTGATGGTTTCCCAATATTTTTATTATTTTTTCATATTTTAACCTATGCTTCCCTCTGGATGCTCTTATATTTAGCTTCCTTGGATAAAACTACTGAAATAAAACCAATACAGGATAATCCACCTTAAAAGTGCATTATTAACAAAATAACAAAAACAGACAAATTTGATTGCACTGAATGCATATAAACACGGCCCTCACGTGGGGAAAGGATGCACATGCCCCATAAAAACAGGGCTTAGGCTACTTTCACACTGGAGCGGTGGGGGCGCTGGCGGTAAAGCGGCGCTATATTTAGCGCCGCTTTACCGGCGTTTTAGCGGCGCATTGCGGCCGCTCGCGGGGTGTTTTTACCCCCCGCGAGCGGCCAAAAAAGGGTCAATACCGCCCGCAAACCGCCGCTATTGCGGCGTTTTTGCGGGCGGGTTCGGCGCGCTCCCCCATTGTTTTCAATGGGACCTGGCGCTATAGGAGCGGTAAATATACCGCTCCTATAGCGAGCCAAAGATGCGGCTTGCAGGACATTTTTGAGCGTCCTGCAAGCGCACCGGGCTTTCACACTGAAGGAACAGCAACAGCTGTTTCGGGTCGGTTTGCAGGCGCTATTCTTAGCGCAATAGCGCTTGCAAAACCGCCCCAGTGTGAAAGGGGCCTTAAAGTGATACTTAAAGCGGAGCGCCACCTGAAATTTTTTTTTAAAAGTCAGCAGCTACAAATACTGCAGCTGCTGACTTTTAATAAATGGACACTTACCTGTTCCAGGTTCCAGCGGTGTCGGCAGAAGATGACGAGCGATCATTCGTCTCTCGCTGCCCCGCCGCCATCCTCTGTCAGGGAATCAGGAAGTGAAGACGCAACGTCTTCACTGCCCGGTTCCCTACTGCGCATGCGCGAGTTGCGCTGCGCGCCTCTATTGGTCTCCGCTGTGTCCTGGGAACTGTGTTTCCCAAGACACAACGGGGCATTCTCGGATAGAGGCGGGGCAGCTCGGATAATGCGTCCTCGGTATCTGCACCCCCCCTCCCCCCTGAAAGGTGCCAACTGTGGCACCGGAGGGGGAGAGGAATCCGATAAGCAGAAGTTCCACTTTAGGGTGAAACTCCGCTTTAAGCGTTTTTTTTTTTTTTTTTTTATAACAAACATGTCATACTTACCTCCACTGTTCAAAACGAGCTGCACAGAGTGGCCCCGAACATCCTCTTTTGGGGTCCCTCGGCGGCTCTTGCGGCTCCTCCCCGCATTAGATAACCCCCTAGGAGAAGCGCTCTCCCGAGGGGGGTTACCTTGTGGGCGCGCTCCAGAGTCATTCATTCGGCCACCATAGAAGCCGAATGTATGACTTGGCCCTGCCCCCCATGCCCGGGTCACTGGATTTGATTGACAGCAGCGGGAGACAATTGCTGCACTGCTATCAATCTATCCAATCAAAGCAAGGACTGCGCGTCCCCGCCAAAGAAGATGAAGGGGCTCAGGTAAGTAAAACGGGGGCTAGGGAACCCGTGACTGCCAGATGTTTTTTCACCTTGATGCATTAAGGTAAAAAAAAACACGTACATTTTTACAACCCCTTTTAACTGAAAGCCAAACAAAGAAATTGGATAAAAAACATATTATACATACTATACATTTTTTAAATCTCAGACAGGCTTCTTTCAAACGAGCACCAATAGCCAAACAGCATGAATAAGCTCTTTGATTACACATTTGGAGGCACCTGGATCTGTGTGCAGTTCTATGTTATTGAATGGACACACATCAGTATATAGGCAGGTGCATAGCCCAAAAAACTGTCTGCTTAACCTGTGCTTGATTAGCAGCAGTGGAGGACAGTGGAGACATTAGGGGTCTAATAAACGCCTGATGTCTCCATAAAGGGAATCTGTCACATTGCACCACACTTGTGAAGTATCACCATGAGCCTAGGTTCACACTGCTGCGGGATTAAAATCATGCAAGTTCAGCTGAATTTCATTCCCGCATGTCAGTCCGATGATTTTAGAGACATCTGTGCAGTTTCCTGCACAGATGTCTATTGAAATCGCACCTGAAAATAAGGTGCAGAAACTACTTTTGGGAACTGGTGCGGCGTTGCAAAGTTGGCGTCGCTTCGATTAGAACGGTTCCATTGCGGACAATAGCCACCGATTTGGCATGCAATTTGATATGTCAAATTGCATCAATGTGAACCAGGGCTGAATGTTGGAGTGAGAGCAACTATTTTAGGACCATAATTCATAGTTAAATCTAAACCTGTGAAGGCTTTTAAAGCGTTGCCTATGAACAATTTTGGGCACCATAGTTTTACGCAATTCCATGGGCACATGCAATTTAAAACATAAAAGAAGGGATCATGTCAAGTCTTAAGAGAGCCTTGATTGTTATATTTTGTTTGTTTGCACTAAAATAAATTTTAATGTGTCTTGAAATGTCCTGAAAATCTGCATTTGAAAAACAAAATCTTGTGTAACATAAAAAAAATTGCAACTATGACCATTTCATTTTACAGGGCCACTGCTTTCAGAAAAGACACACATACTTTTTTAGAGGTTAATTCTAGAATGTTTTTTAGATTTTAACATGTGTATAAAAATGTAAAAGGGGGGCTACATACTCGTTGTCCCCTAGGCATATGGATATCAACCTTCAGCCTGCATGACTGTAATGCCACATACACACGATCGGAATTTCGGCCAGCAAAAGACTGATGAGAGCTTTTCATCGGAAAATGCGACCGTGTGTAGGCTCAATCGGAATTTTGCTGGCTGATTTCCCGCCAGCAAAAATTTAAAAGCATGTTCTCAATTTTTCTGACGGAAAAACTTTCGATCGGAAAAAATTCCGATCGTCTGTAGCAATTCCGAAGCGCAAAATTCCTACGCATGCTCGGAAAAATGTTTACGCATGCTCGGAAGCATTGAACTTGATTTTTTCTCGCTTTGTTGTAGTGTTGTATGTCACTGCGTTTATGACGGTTGGAATTTGGTGTGACCGTGTGTAGGCAAGACAGCTTGAGTGGAATTCCGTCGGGAAAACCATCAGCGCTTTTTCCAACCATAATTCCCATCGTGTGCATGATGGGAGCCCTTTGGGGGAGGGGGTGTCAGCAATTTAAAAGAAAAGGATAAAATAGAAAAAAATTTAAATTGGGGAAAACGTATGCTTTGCGCATTCATACCTTGAAAAGTTCCTGTGAATCATTGAAACAACATGTTGCTTGCTATTAAGGATTTCACTAATTATAAAAACTATGGAGTGCTGGTCTTTTTCAGAACTGAAATTCCAGCTGTGCCGCCCATTGTCCCTGCACCCTGCATTGGTTTTGGTGAGAGGTATGGGCACAGGATGGCCCTATTTTGCATCGAGAAGCTTGCACCCCTCTCCATGTGACATCGCTGTCATGCGGGGGAGTCTTTTTAGATGGGGCTTTGCTCTCCAGGAGGCTGAGCAAATGGGGGCAGTTTCACACAGGCCTGATCTGGTATAAAAGCAGTGTGAACCGCAAGCTTTGACAAAGCATTTGCAGAGCTTTCAGCAAGCTTTGTTGAAGCTTTTAAAGTACCATACAGCTCCAGTTTGTAAATATTGAACACAGATCTTAATGGAAGTGCTGACTGCCACCCTAGGCAAGCTGCTAGCAGGCTTTAGCAGGTTTTAAACAAGCTTCAATTAGTTCTGAAGCCTGTTAGCAGCTCGTTGCGGCAATCAGCACTCCTATTAGGATCTGTGTTCAGAATTAACCAACTGGAGCTGAATGGTACTTTAACCGCTTGCTGACCACCTAACATCATTGCTCCCAACTGTCCCTGATTTGGAGCAATGTCCCTCTGTCCCTCATTCTACCTCATTTGTCCCTCATTTTGGTCTGATCTATATAGTTGTATATAAAATGCACTTTTTATCTTTCAAAAAGTGTTTCCCAGTGCTAAACCTTTCATCCAATTTCTAAATTGCTGCATTTGTACACTTTAAAAGCCAATGTAAAGCAATAGTATCGGAAAAAAAAGTCCTTGTGCATTTAATTAACCTTTTTTTTGGTTAATTCTCCTTTAAGGGGGTGTGACAGGGGGTGTGTCCTATGTCTACATACATTTGTTAGTAGGTGTCCCTCATTTCCATCTCAAAATGTTGGGAGGTATGCCTAACGTAGATGTGCGGCAGCAAAGGGCCTCCCTGCGATGGATCACGTACCTAGTACAGCATTTGTTACAGCAGAAGCTGATCCGTAGGTCTTGGCCAATGGTTGGCCACCGGCACTTGCTGATCGGCTTAGTGATTCACAGAAGAGAGTTCTGTGATTGTAAACAATACAGAGATCTGTTCACTGACAGGGGATCTTTCTTTTTTTTTTATTCAAGATTCTTAGTAAAAGCAGGGCATATTACCCATAGTTAGGCACATGCTTAGCCCTTTGATTGCCCTAGATGTTAACCCCTTCCTACCCAGTGGCATATTATTAGCACTTATCACTGAATGTCACTAGTGATGTCAGTTGCAGTTAGTTAGTTCCCCCTCAGTGTCAGTTATAGTCAGATTGCTTGCCACACTATCACTGTGCCATTATAAGTCACTGATCACCGCCATTAGTAGTATAAAAAAAAAAAAAATTCCAGAATATATCCCATAGTTTGTAGACGCTATAACTGTCACACAAACCACTCAATATACACTTCTTGGGTTGTTTATTTTACCAAAGACATGTAGAGGAATACTTTTTGGCCAAAATGTATGTAGAAATTAGTCGATTGCTCCCCCTTTAGGCTGTGTCCATACTGTTGTGTGGAGCGGCTCACAGCAGGGGTCTGGTGCATCCCTGTTCTCCATTTCAAGGCCAAAACGGGGCCGAAATTTTGGTTGAATTAGGACCTGAAACAGGCCAGAAGATGCGCAGAGCTCCACAGCCGTCCCGGAGCTGTGTGAACTGGCTCCATTGAGAGACGGTCACAGGCTCCTGACATGCATGAGAGAAAACCCTCATCCAATTTGCACCAGTGTGAACGCAGCCTTCAAGGGGTTTCCACTTTTGTTACAAAAAAAGTTGAATGTTTTAAGAATTTCTTAAGAAAAGATTCAGCCCATGTTCACATTGGGCCCATTTGACATGTCAAATTGCATTCCAAATCGGAGCTTATTGCCGGCAACAGCACCATCCAAATCAGTGCGACACCAACTTTACGGCGCCGCACCGATTCCCAAAGGTAGTTCCTGCACTACTTTTGATGACTTCAGGGGGCGATTTCAATAGACATCTGTGCATGAACCCGCACAGATGTCTCTCAGATCCCCCCGAATGCCGGTTTGAAATCGTGAGAGTTCAGCTGAATTCAGTGATATTTTTAATTTGGGATCTTCCTCTCATATAAGTGTGAGAGAGTTGTAGGCAAAACTGAAAAGCTGTTTTTGTCTCTCCTCCAGGGAATGCCTTTCCTCTGTGGCTTGTCTACATCTGTGGTTATGTTGTTGCTCATCACACATGGGAACAGCAGGTGTCTGATTTCTGCATTATTTGCTGATGTCTCCGTGTTTCTTGTATTTCTGAAAATAACTATAAATATGACTAATGTGTAATTCCCCACTGGAGGTTTTTAATGAGACGAAGATCTGCTCTATCTGTGCAATGTGCTTAAAAAGCAGCTCCTGGCAAAAAGGCGAGCCAAATGGCGAACTTCTAACGCTATAACAGAAAGCACATTGTTGTGCTAAAGTCAGCTCATTGACCATAACGGTAAGAAAAAAAAAAAATGCAACTGTATTTAGCAAGTTTTTTTTATAAGGATACTCTAAGGCCCCGTACACACGATCGGAATTTCCATCGGAAAAATCTTGAATGTTTGTTTTTTCCGACGGAAAAATAGAGAACCTGCTCTCTGAGTCAAACAGTAATTCCCCATACACACGATCAGAAATTCCGCCAGCAAGAGTCCGATGGAGCATACACACGGTAGGAATTTCTGACCAAAGGCTCACATCAGACCTTTGCTGGTGGAATTTCCGATCGTGGGTACGGGGCATTACTGTTTGACTCTGTTTTACTGTTTGATTTTCATCATGTGATTCACTTTGTGTACGGTAGACGCAGGAGGGAGAGGGAGGTGATTGAAACAGTGAACACGCTATCTTGCATTTTTGAACTAAAATTCCTAAATTGGAACCGTTTAGAATATAATTCCACCAATGAAGATAGTTGGTTGCCAATCCCAAAAGGTAATTAAAGAAAAGCAAATACCCCCCAACATAGGTATCAGGGACTTTTAAGGCAACAGGAGAGGAGATATAGACAAAAGTTATCTTAATGGTATTTTATTTCATATATAAAAGATTATTAAATTACGGTGCAAACATCACCAGAAAGTGTAGTTCATAAAAACAACAGGTTACAATCATGAAGCATTTATGCGTAGTAGATATTCAGCCCGACGCTGAAGTATGATAAGATTACCATAGCATATTCTAAAATCAAAAAGACAAAAAATAGTAATAATGAAAATAAATATATATATGCATACACATAAATGCACAGGCATGCATACATGTGTATACACATACGTACAGAACAAGACATATGCAGGGGAAAAAAAACACACATATCAAAAAATTCATCATGAACAAGGGCATCGAGACTGGGAGTATCGTTGAGACCACAATTGAGAAATCACCTACCGATTCATGAAAGTCAATATTGTATACACCTCCAGATGGAAATAGCGACTAGTGCAGTATAGCCGCATACGCACATCAAATTCTGTGTAGAGTGTGGAAAATGAATGGCTACTTGATTCAAAGTGACTAAAATGTTGTATGATAGAGTATGAAGTGGTTCAAAACCATATATCTAGGAGATACCACTGATGATGGACATGTGGCTTTTTTAGATTCTGCAAGATAAGAAGAAAAAAAACGTATATATAGTATATTTGAATAAAGTCCTTACCAAAAGCAGACGTTTATTTATATATGCTTATTATTTGAACCCCCAAAGGGTGTATATCATTAATGACCACAGCTGTAGTCTATAGGTCAACAGGTTAATTAATTATTGGCTATTAATTCTTCAGCATTGATATATATCAATGAGAAGGTAAACATGGCCAAAAAAATCAGTAAATGAATAAAATAGAGTAAGTTATTTTCATACAATAATGAACAAGAAATTCCTCAGAGTAGAAATAAAGCATAGAATTTATTTTGTTAGTAACCCATATGTAGCAATATGGGAATAGGTTTCAATTATACTGCGTGGATAACTTTTTTGTAACAATGTTGTGACATTTAGTCAACTCATAGAGAGTGAGACAAACACTGTTTAGTTAATAACAAAAAGTATCCATTCTATAAACTGTCAGAAAGAATGTAACCAAAAGCTCAGTAGTACACCTAGCATTTAAGGTAGCCACAGAAGAAACCAAACCAACTCAAGCATACATGGCAGTGTTCTCAATAGAACAAGGAGGCTCAGTGTTTGTAATGAGACTGCAGCTTATATGGCGAACAGGTGGACGCCGGCGCATGCGCAGTACATCTTGATGCGCACGCATACATTGTGTATCCATTGTGTAAATTGGAACTGTGGACAGTATAAAAAAAATATATATATATATATAATAATATATATATATATATATATATATATATATATATATAATATATATATATATATATATATAAAATCCAATTTAAATATACTAAACAACCCCCCCCCCCTTCCAAAAAAAAACAAAAAACATTCAGTGCCTTGCCTTCTAAATCCAACATATATTTCATACAGCCATAAACAATATAACTGGCTGATCATCATGAATACCCAAGTACCCTCCAATATAGGATACACCCGCCAGTCTCCCCCTCTTTTAAGACAATAATCTATTGAGAAATAATAAAATCGGAGCTAAACACAGGGTAACAAGCCGCCTATGACAATTTTATTTGGGCAGTTTCTATGTTGGTAGATTAGCTTTTATTTAGATAAAGTATGATTTATTTGTGGGTGATATTTTCTGGTAAAGTAGCCTCGTCCAACATGTTCAATACACATATCCCACATATCCCTGGATCTTCTGCTGAAGTAACCTGAAAAACAGATCTTATAGTAGTTAGAACCCCTTTACAGTATCTTCAAAGTTTTGGCCATCTCCACATCATGTGGATCAGAGTGGCAGGAACACTGTTGCATTTAGGACAAAAATAATTCTCTCTACGATGCCAGGCGAAAATTCTTTGAAAAAATACTTTTTCTTAATTTATTTTCTTTTAGCAGCTTAGTAGATGCCCCCTACTTATTCTTATGTGGTAGTGCAGCGTTAATTTTGACGTCAAATTTCGATTTAGTCTTTTTACTAAAATGTCATTTAAGTTTTAGTTGTATTTTAGTCTTTTGGCTAAAATGCCATTTTAGTTTTCGTCGTATTTTAGTCATCTGCATTGTTTTCATTTTAGTCGACTAAAATAGTGTTATTTTAGTAGACGAAAATATTTTACTGATGAACTTGACACTGCTGAACGCTTGCCAGATGCTGCTATTCAGAGGGCAGTAAGAATTACTGCCTGTCTAAAAGAGCCCTAAAACTAAACATTATAAATGTGACACTAAATGTGACCCTTCCAGTGCTGCTACCTCAGGGAATTATAGAGGGTGTCTACAATACCCTTTATGAGTTCCTCGGTATGAGTTCCCATTTTTATTGTAATTGTAATTCTCCTTTAAAAAAAAATGAAGACTGAGTATTTGCCAACATCTCAGATGTTTCTTAAGATATAAAATCAGCTGAAACGTCTGACACCCAAATGCCTCAGTGCATACTAAAGAGGTTTTATTGCTGAGCGCTGTAAAACTAATGCACCTGTCCTGCTCCTGAAGGAACTCACATGGGATGATTAAGATGCCTGTGTAAGACAGCATGTTTCCGGCTGTGTAATGCCTGCATTTTAATATTCTTTCCTCTCTCTTCTGAGAAACAGCTTAACCCTGTGCTCCACTGATGCTGTCTAATGCAACTAAAATGTAACATAATAGAACCTGAAATAACAGTAACTATGTTGTTTTAGGTAAAAAATTAACAACAAATAAAAAAAATGAAAATACCTGAATGAAAAAAAAATTATTAAATAATAAGGATGTATTAAAATCACACATTTATAACAAATAAGTAGAAACTACTACTACTACTACTACTACTACTACTACTACTAGTAGTAGTAGTAGTAGTAGTAGTAGTAGTAGTATTATTTTTAAGTCACAAATTAATAATAAATAAAAATCAATAGAAAACAATTGAAGTGGTTCTAAAGCCTAAACATTTTTATTTACCTTAATGCATTCCGTGCATTCTGAAATATGTGTGTTGGCTGCGCCTATCCTATTCCATCAAATAAATCAAGCTATACCATAGTGCATGAACAGTGCAATAAAATAAAATTAAGATTCAGTGACCTAAATTCTTCATACATAAAATAAACATCCAAAGTTCATTGAATTAAATGTATACAGTTTGTTAAGTTAATATGCAATATATATGCAACACATCAATCTTCCATCCAAATAATAGCCTTTCTAAACATGCTCCTTGTGCCACTGTTCCTTTAGCTGTCACTTTTGTGAATCTTTAAAACATTAGTATGCAGTGCCGCCCACCACCCTTCACCACTGCGCTCACCTCCAGTATAGACCTAAGGATAAATTTAGTATCTGAGGTTGGAGGGTTCACTATATACACCACCTTCTTTAAATAAATTCAAAAATTACCAAGACAAGATTGTAGTTTCACCTTCCTGGCGGGATGATTATGTCAGTTTTTTGTGTCTCAAAGCGGTACAATTATTTTGCATAGAAATTTGGCGATTTATATTGTAGGCCTGTAATTCTTAGCAATAACACACTTAAATCTAGTCTAGTAGATTACCCGGGTATAATGAAGTTTGAAACACAAAATCATAAATTATAATATAATAAATAAATATAAATAATTATAAAAAATAATAATAATAAAATGAATCGCTCAATTCTGCAAGTGTTCTAATTTACTATCGCTGTTTTCTAGCTGGTCTAAAACCACTTTTGACGTAAAGGGACACTTTTTGGTTGCTATGGACAATCTCAAGTTTCCAGGCAGAAAGAACAGTATATATAATATAAAAGTGCATGCATGGCACTGGACAAAGCACTGGGGACAAAAGGGATGTGAAATAATTTCATACAGTAATGTAATCTGTAAGATTACAGTGTACTGTATGTATTATGATTTTTCACTTTTTTGAATTTGCCGCCGGGCTCCGTCCCCATGCGTCGCATGAGTTCCTTTTAAAAGGCTTCCTTTTAAATGATCACGGTTCCAAAGAATCCTCAGGGCCCGTCAAAAGCTCCAATGAGGTGTCTCTGTGCCAAAAATGGGGGGGGGGGGGGGGGTGGGGGGGGGGGGGGGGACAACCCTGCAATCACACCCTGTTATAGTAAGAAGTTAAAAAATTGATGGACTGATACTAATATTCTCCCCAATACGCCAACTTCATATACTGGCACCTAATTTCAAAGGGACTGTGCCATCTGAGCACTTCCTTCTTTGTTTTTTAATTTGGTATCAATATGATACCTTTGAACCAGGGAAGATCAAAATAGTTGGTCTAACCCAAAGGGATTAACTCTTTTTGGCTTGGTTTAAAAGTCTTGCAGGTAACAGGGTGATCTGCCACAGCCTGTTACCTGCAAGATTTTTAAACCAAATTAAGGAACATTGGTAGTCTCAAAGAAGGAAGTGCTCAGATGGCACAGTCCCTTTGAAATTCACTGCCATTATATGAAGTTGGCATATTTGGGAGGATATTAGTGTCAGTCCATCAATTTGTTCTTACTATAACAGGGTGTGATTGCAGGGTTGTTGTTCCCCCCTCATTTTTGGCACAGAGACACCTCTTTGGAGCTCTTGACGGGCCCTGAGGATTCTTTGGAACCGTGATTATTTAATAAGGTAATGTATTAATGTCCTACAAAAGCTCAAGAAGAAGCCACGATTGTGGTGAAACATGTAGAGGCAACCATTCGTTTGTATTGTGACCACTGAGCTTTATTATGCTCTTTTTTTATATGTGAAATTGTTTTTCTCTTTTTAAACATATCTGTTTAACAAAATGTATATTTTTGTAATATCAATTTTTATTGATTGTTTGCACCTTTTAAATTACAATCTTGTCTTGGTAATTTTCCAGTATAGACCTGTTTCCAGGTCTGAAAACACCTTCCCCGACCAGAGTGTATATCCAGGCTGCTCAGCTGGTAAATCTCCTTCTGCCCGCCTCTGTTTCACTGGATTGCACTTCTATGGGTAAACCTTGTATGTGCCTCTAAGATGTACTCCTCTCTCATCCTCCGTTACCTCAGTTAAAAAAAATGGGCTTCCATGGTGTAGTATTTAAAACTTTTGCATTTATTAAAATAACATTCACTTACATTTAAAACAGAGACCATGTGCTTTGGTGTAAATCATCCAATGGGGCGGTAGCGCCTTGGTACCTAATGATCCACTATGTTACGTCACCCGGCTCCGCCCAACGCGTATCGTCATAGCCACGTGACTCCTGATTCCGTGCATTACGGTAAAAAAATGTTTAGGTAACAATTACCTAGGGTTTTTACTCAATACAGCACTGTACCCATTTATAGTGGCCTTCTCTCACTTCCTGGTCTCACAGTCTTTGCTGAGCAAGAGCCATTGGCCATCTGCTGTCAGTCAAATTTCTGTAATAAGGGAGCTGGGGACCAGGGCTCAGGATTAAGCCGGTGGGGGATACAAAAAGGGGAAGTTCGGGGCTGCTCTGTGCAATTCCATTCCACAGAACAGGTAAGTATATTATGTTTGTTTTTTTTTAAAAGAAAATTACTTTAAAATCACTTTAAAGTTGAAAAGTGCAAAATACTTAAACTGGAAATAATACAAATAATGCACAAATAAATAACAAGGTAAAGATAATATAAAAATACTTTATTCAAAATTGAAATATTATTATTAAATCATATATAAAATAATATTGAATATAAAAACATTATTATATATCAAATATGAAATAATATTGAAATCTGAATTCTTATTATTATTACTTTTATTATTATTATTATGACATTTCATCAGCTACAGTAGAATAATGGACAAAAGAACACAAATTAATATAACTTACAAAATCATTTATACCAAAACAATTAGAAAATAAATAACAATACTAATAATTTACAAAATTCCACCCAAAGATTGTTTTTTCTCTTTCCTTGGAGGCATAGGACTGGCAGTATAGGTGTCAGCAGTATGATGACGCTCACTCACAATCCAGTGAGCAGGCAGGTGCTATAGGCAACTGGCAGAGTTGGGTTAGTAAATAGTGGGGGTCACCTGCATGGCTGTGCATTGTGGTAGAGGTGTGTGAACCTCAAAAGTGGCTTAGCAGAACTACAAATATTATGACAGATAAAATAGTATTTGCATAAGCATTTAAACTGCATCTTTAGCTGAATTTTACTTTTAGGAACAGCTCTTGACAATGAACCTATTTACTGAAGTTGTAACAGTACCCAGGAAATACTGTAGCTGTAAAGTGAAAAAGTCCACCCAGTTTCCCAAAATCTGAATTTTAGATCCTTTTTGGGGCTACAGTCCCTTGCTAGTCATTATGTTGAATTTCAAGAGGTTATAAATAACGTGGAGTTTTGTGTGGGCGTTTCATTGAAATACCTCTGTCACTTGGAGACAGCAGCATTGGATGGGGCAAACTGGTGGGGATGGTTCTGTGCTACAGCTGCTATAAGGTACCACCTTTAATATAACAGCCACACTGTCACTATACCCATTCAGGGAAAAGGAAGAATGCCTGTGGAAAGCCTTCCCCTGACATACTGATACCCCCACTAATGCAATCCACTGATGCTCCTTCCATCGCAGGTGGCATAAAAATACAGAAGATCAGCTGATGCTGGAGCATAGAATGAGACATCACCCCCTCTTGTTTCAGGTTATTGGCTGCTGGACCTGAGCAGTGTCACATGGCCGGAGGTCACATGCACCAGTAATTCATGTTGCTAGAGGCATGAGTGACAGTTGATTGCCGGAGAGGGGTCAATGGGTTAAGGATTGGGCAGGTTGTCTATTTTACAGCCACTGTCACTTTGCCCTGAATGGGCAAAGTGACAGGAAGGTTACTAATCAAATTCTCTAATATACAGATGCCGCTCTAGGAAGAATTTAGAAATCTGAACATAAAATACAATAATTAAAAAAAATGACAAATCAAGTACCGTAAGTTAAAATGTTATACTCGCATCAAAAATGATTTACTATTATAGTTGCAACTGAATGTGACCAGTAACCAAAAATCCACAAGAGTTTCCCTTTAAATCTTTCATTGTAAGCAGCTTCGAGTTTTAAAGTAATAATTTCCACGTCAACTAGAACCAAGCAGAAATTATGCGCTGCACATCATTTTAATGCACAAGTAATGGCTTTTGAGGTAAGGTCTGCTTATTTAATAGTTAATTTATGCACAAGTGCAAGTTTCAGATGAATTATTACTTTGACTGCGGAATCAATGTCAGGGCCCGGGGGGGGGGGGGGGGGACACGAATACATAAGGGAGAGAGGAAATGTACGAGATGAAAGCACTTATTTTGGACAAAGGCTGGATCCATCCATTCATCCAGGACCAAAGGCACATCTATAGGACCCCACTGAGGTCAGTCCCAGAGGGAATAACTCGGAGTATAACAAACGTAATTTA
This sequence comes from Lithobates sylvaticus, assembly GCA_028564925.1. Lineage (NCBI taxonomy): Eukaryota > Metazoa > Chordata > Amphibia > Anura > Ranidae > Lithobates > Lithobates sylvaticus. Next base: position 173,858,346 of record CM053029.1, read on the forward strand.
GTAAATCGACGCTTGTAAAAAGAAGCCTAAATGTATAAAGCTTAAAGGGAAACTTAAGTCAAAACGGAAACCTATTAGTCATTTTAAACATTTATTAAAACCCCTGCTTAAAGCCCGTTTCTAGACAAAGCTCTTTCTTCTTACCTGACTCCTTCTCCTACCCCTTACGGGTGCCTCTTCCACTAGTGGAGACCAGTGACCTAGTGGCCTGCTGTCAGCTGGTCTTGTTACCACCCTGCTTTGTAATGTCATCATACCTCTGCTAGAGTATTCAGGATCTGTGAGTACCCGCCAATGAACAGGCAATGGGAAGTGCCCACATCACCAGGCAGTGGCAAAGAAAGACCCTCCCACTCGTAGAAAGCAAAGAGACTCAAGACCTGATGGGACACATTCATGGATTTGGCTGAGTATTTAAACTGTTTAGGTTTTTTAAATAAATGCTCCAGCAAGTATTTAGAGAAAGGGGTGGGGGTTCTGGGGGGGGCATGAATAGATCATAGCTGCCCTAGGATTATACAGCCTGCTTTTATTTAGTTTATCTGTTTAGAGCTCACTTTAGAAAATAAAATATTCACAAAATGTATAAAATACCGTTAAAATGGTTTTCTTTTTTCTTCTCAGTGCCCCTAGTTCGTTTCACTTCTATTGACCTTCAATGGGGAGTGTATAAATATGCGGTGTTTGTTTTCAGGTTTTCACACTCCTAAGGATTTATGTATCTATCACTTTTTCACATTGGCACTCCAATACTCTCTGGCACCACCCTTACTTCTGTCATCACTCCTCGTGGAACTATACTGGAATCATATACACTTTTTATATTTTATTCCCAGATACCCCTGCTTCACGTTGCACACATCACTTTCTTGCCATATGGAGATTCTATTTACATCTTGCCTAGCCTTACACTCTCTGATGCTGCATCCTTATATTATGCCGCCTCAGCTCCCACAGTGTTGTCGTGTCCCCGGCCAACCCTGTGCCGGCTACCCCGCGCTGCAATTGCTGTCTGGGTTGGTGAGTGCTGTTGGTTAATCACACATACATATATAAAAAATATATTTTTGAGAGTTTCCCTAAAGTATGACCCTTTACATTTTTTAAATATATTCCATAGGAATGTCTGTCGCATCTGCTCCTGACGAGTGGGAAAACCCACGAAACGCGTAGAGCTTTAGTCGATGCCGCAGCTACACCTTATACCGACTGTGATTCATTTACTTACGATCATTATATTCCATGATGTTGTTTATATAGCATTTGGTGAATGTACATTACCTTGTGGATGCATGTGCCAGCATTGGGCATGTTGCTATTGGCATATGCATGTTATGTTTATCTATTTATTTATACATTTACTATCTTGATTATGTATTGTTATGCATGTACTTTTTTACTTATCATGCTCAGCCTTCGTGCATATTCCATGTATATATATGAAATTGATAATGTTCCAATGTTTTTAGATTAATGCTATTAAATCAATACTCTGGAATTTACCTCCACTATTCAATTGCTTCATCAGTTCCAACTTCCCTTTTGTTTTCATTTGTACATAGTTTAGAGTTTTGCGTTTTTTTTCTGCCAGAAAGCTCCAATCAGAAATGCAAAACAGAAGGGTTTTTTTTCCTGCTTCTATAAACGCTGCGCTTAAAATATGCCTATAATCATCCTAATGTGCATGGACACATAGGATTACATTGAGCTGCTTCTACAGGCAAAATACAAAACTCCTGTAGAAGCAGTGTTTTTTAAGCCAGTGTACATGGAGCTTTAGAGTCTATATCAGCCCCTCCCCCAAAGAGGAGAGCACACCAAAACCCTGTCTGATGCTCTCTCCTTTATGGCTCCAGGCAATCACTCTCGACCCAGGCATCTCCCACATAAATAAAAGGGCACCCCAATGTCACAACCCCTTTAACTGCTTGCCGCCAACCCACCTTTAAATGAGGGCAGGGCGTGTGGCTCTCGTTCTGGGACCCCGGCATATGACGGCATCCCAGAACAGCCGCTCCCACGGGGGAGCGCAGCGATTGTGGCCACACCATGTTGCTAGGACATGGCACGACCCAGATCTCTGTAAAGAGCTGTGGACGTGGGTCTTTAACCATGTGATCGACTGTGTCCAATCACAGCCGGTTACATGTAAAAACGGAGATGCCGGTAATCGGCTCTCCTCACCTCACACTGACAGAGTGTGTGTCGAGGAGAGCCGATCAGTGGCATCTCCACGCAGGGGTACATCTAGGAATGTAATCAGGGCAAGGATCATCAGTGCCCTGATTACAATATAGCAATACAGTGTCACCAATCAGTGCCCACAAGTGCCTCCAATCAGTGCCTATTAGCAATGCCAGTCAGTTCTGGCAATCAGTGCTGCCTATCAGTGATGCCCATCAATGACCATCACTGCTGTCAATCAATGGCCATCAGTGTCACCCCCATCAGTGCCCATCAGTACCACCTATCAGTGCCACTTAAAGTGCTTATCAGTGCCCATAAGTGCAGCATATTAGTGCCACCTCATCAGTGCCAATAAGTGCCGCCTCGTCGGTGCCCATAAGTACCACCTCATCAATGCCCACGAGTTCAGCCTATCAGTGCCCATCAGTGCCACCTCATCAGCGCACATCAGTGAAGGCGAAAGATTACTTAGTTACAAAATTTACTAAAAGAAAAAACATATTCTTTTCAAAATGGGACGATCGCTGTTTGCTGTTTTCTGGGACCGATGCAGGTGTTTGCCTTTGCGTGCTAGCACAGGGGGATGGGGCACTTCTTTTTTTAATTATTACTTTTTTTTTTTTTAATTATCTATTTATTTTTGATTTTTACACTGTTCCTTTTTAAAAAAAATAAAAAAAAATTATGATCACTGTTTTTTCTGTCACAAGGAATGTAAACATCCTTGTGAAAGCAACAGCTATGTGACAGGTACTCTTTATGGAGGGATCTGCGGTCAATAAGACCCAAAATCCCTCCTTTGCACTTAAAAGCATTAAATACTTTTGTTTTTCAAAAAAGGCGCCATTGACATCCAGTTAAACTGGAAGTGATGTCATGTCATCCTCTAACGAAGACCCAATCAAAGCCAATTATGGCTTTGTATGGGTCTCTGACTGGCCAGCGGACAAGCCGGCTAGTAGCTTGAGTCTCCCGGCGGAGGGAGAGCTGCGGAAGGTGGCGGGGGGGCTATCCCCTCCCGCTGCTTGTAATAGCAATTGAGCAGCTAGTTAGCCACTCCGATTGCTATTACAAGAGAGTCGTCGGCTCTAAAAAACGGTACTCGAGTGATGCCTGCAGCTGCAGGCATCATCCTGGTACAACCACTTGAAGTCAAATGACGTACTGAGTACGTGAGTTGGCGGCAAGTGGTTAAATGATCCTGCTGTCATTTTTACCTCATAGAAGAGCACTGATGGATCTTTAAAAGGATCCAAGAGGGACAATGTCAGAGATTGGGTGAGTATTGCACCTGGAGCTGTTTTTCTAATTTTAAATGATGCTGGAGGCTCACATTTTTCTTTCTTTGTGCTGGGCTTAAAACAAAAGAATAAAATGTAGTCTTCACATTCCCCTCATCTCTCTCTACTACTGGAATATTTATTTATTCATGCTCCTCTATTGATTGGGGTATTTACTCCAGGAATCCTGAAGAAACACTGGTGGTAAAGGTTGCCGTGGCGAAGACAGAAGTGATGTAATCCTCGTGTCCCTACATCATACACGAGGCCTTTTAGTAAAATGGACGGAAGGTGCTGGCTGAGCATGATTTGTTTCATGAGTAATTTATCCACATACCTTCAAGGAGTCTCTTATTGATCGCAACTGCATTAGATTCACAAATAATTGCATCAGGAATATAAAGCACATTAACCCGGCCTAGTGATGTTACCACAACACTCCCAGCAAAGGCTTCGGCCTGCATGCTTTTTTTCCCCCCTTTTTATATGCTTGATTAAAATAAAACTCTACTTTTACATCTATTTTCATTAAAGCAGAACTTCAGCTAAAAAATTTAAGATTTAAATGAATAGACTGTTAAAAGAAAATACAACAAAAGCAGCATTTGTTACAATATTCACTTTTAATCCGGAGATTTCTACTGCGGTAATTTTTTCTGCCACAAGATGTCCTCAGTCCGATGACCTGTATCATTCAACTCACTTCCTCTGAGCGCAAGTCATCCTGGACCCACCTCTGCCTGAGATCGGACAGTGAAAGCAGAAGAAGCACCATCATTGCTCTGAACTGGCTTCCTGATTTTGAAAGTGGCACATAAATACTTTCCACCTGCTCCTCCCTCCTTTTAGCTAAACATGTCTGGTTGGTTCGTGGAGATTCTTTTCAGAAAAGGTGAAGTTTGTCCTCATTTTTTAAGTCAGGGGAGCACTACAAGTGGTTATTAAATACCACCAAAAGAAAGCTCTATCGTTCTTAAGACATTTATTTTCATTTGGGTACAGTGTTGCATGACCGAGTAATTGTCAGTCACAATATTGCAGCACTGGAAAAATGCTTGCCGCTCATATCCTGCTGTATTGGATCGTCCTTTGGAATGCTTGATAGCATTTCAATTCAATTCCAAAATCTTATAATAAAAGACACCATTTTAAACCGGCTTCCCGATTTGAGATGTGTTTTTTCTATTTTTTGGTATTATACCATCACTGACTGCAAGGATCATTCCGTCTAGAGGAGGCCAAGCTTACGATCTATATTTATGCGTTTCCAGCCATTATAATTTATGGCCCAACTGTTCTGGTAGGAGGCGCATGGTAACTACTACTACTTGGTAGTGGATTTTTCTTTCTATATACCAATGATACTCCCTGGAGGATCACACACTGTGGAGGTTTCGTGTCGGGACTTTTCTTTTTATTTTTATAATTGTTTTGTTTTGTTTTTTTATATATTAAAACATTAATTTTGACACATTCATTTACATATGCACTTTAATTTGTATATGTGCACTTTTGTGGACATATATATCTTTTGCACTTTACAACTTGAGAAGTTGGTTGTTGGCATTTCCATCTTATTTGATGTTTCATATTGCACTATATAATTGTTATTTTTGATAATTTATATATACTTATGTTTTTGTAGCACTGCTTTTTCATATATATATATATATATATATATATATATATATATATATATATATATATATATATATATATATATATATATATATATATATATATATATATATATATATATATGTGTGTGTGTGTGACTGTGTACACAATTGATTGGTATTAAATAGCAGTAAAGTAAATACACAATTGATTGGTATCACGATTATATAGCAAGCTGCTTTTATTTTCTTATAACCTAGCACGAATTCTACACTTATTAGCACTGAAAAATATACTGGTATTGAAGAGGGTGAAACATGCCAGTACTGAATCAGCAAAATAGAAAAATCATATAATTCTACGAGATTTAAATATGGTACTCTAAAAGTTTAAAGTGGACCTTTCAGTAAATTGCACTTGTATGGATAAATTGCTGACATGTTACATAATATAAGAAGAGAACGATTACTAAAAAATGTCACCTTATATCATTAAAGGATAAGTTCACCTTTTGTAACATGTTATAAATCCACTGGCCCACACCTCCCCGGCTCCCTGATGTCAGGGGATCTTCTCCCCCCAACTCTCTGTCAGAATCTTTCCGCGGCCACATCACTCATTCAGAGTTTTGTGAATTGAAAACTACAAGATCCGGCAGCCTTTGCAGCTGTCGGCTTGTAGTTCTCAATGAACTACCATGGCGCCGTTGAGCGCTGTAGTAGTTCATTGATGCTTCCTGTTAATGTGTAACTGCTTGGCCATAAGATGTACGGCCAAACAGCTTATAGGCAGAGCCTGCAAGAACCCTGCATAGCACCCAAAATCTGCTGATCCAGGCTCCCAATTTCAAAAAAATAATAAATGCAAAATTTTTATTTATTTTTAAAAGGTGACCTTTACCACTTACCGCAAACCGCCGTCATTGTACGTCAGTACTTTGACATAGAATACCGGGGTTATGGCAGCAGACAGCTTCCATAATCCTAATATTTTCTGAAATGGCAGGTGGTCCTCTTTAAGATAAAAGTGGTCTTTTCTTGTTAAAAAAAAAAGATAAAAGTGGTCTCCACAGCGTATACTACAGCGCTCAATTTTGCATTTATCAGCGGCGGGAGAGGTGCCCACCCTCCTTCCACCACATTCTGGTTGTCTCCGCCGGTAGCGGCGGAGTTGGTGTCGGGCTTTTAGCTTTGACCAAAGACCCGTCCATGAACAGTGTGACGAGGAGTATGTGGACCAAGAATTGGTTGCTTCAGCGTGATCAGTTCTCGCACATGCCTTTGCTTCGTGAGATCCGGGAGAATAATCCTGATGATTTCAGGAACTTTCTCCAGATGACGGACCCCGATTTTCACTGTCTTTTGGCTTTGCTGACCCCTTTTATCAGCCGACAGGATACCTGCATGAGACAAGCCATCACTCCGGAGCAGAGGCTTGTTGCCACGTTGAGGTACTTGGCGACAGGGAGAAGCCTTCAGGATTTGAAGTTCTCTTCAGGTCTCTCTCCCCAGGCCCTGGGAATCATTATTCCAGAGACCTGTTCTGCCATCATCCAGGTCCTGCAGAAGGACTATATTAAGGTAACATTTCTACTTTACTATTCCCTTCTATGTATGCTCTGTTTGCTAATGACTTGTATTTTTGACCTCCTTCCCTAATTACCATGATTGCAATATGCTCTAATATGCTGTGCCCCCTTTTCTCCTTCATGCATTTTTCCCTTCACTTACCTCCCCAGCATGCTCTTCTGGCCCAATAGACACCTATGGCCTAGTCACTTAAGCAATGTATTTTGTCTGCTGCATAGTATTGTTTTCCCCCAAACACCCCCTAAAATATGCACAAATGTTTGCTGTGTGTTTTACTTCATGTAGAGCCCCTTTTTTTTCATTTTTTTTGGGGGGGGGCAAAACTCATTAGGAACCCCCTCCCCCAACTGCTCTGTCAGATGGTACCAATCCTCTATCTGCTGGCTTTCACAAGGTCAATACACACTATATACCTACCTCTTTATAGTGGGCATCTTTAGTGATGAATTCAGCAAAGCATGTAGTGCAAGGGGCTGGCTCCATACTTTCCATTTCCTCTTTTTTTGTGTTCTTTCCCTCCTATTAGGTTGCTAGGTAATTTCAGAATGTCACAATGTGCTTTCCTTTTTTTGGGGGGGGGGGGGGGGGGGTTGAAATGTTATTTTATCTTTCCTGTGGGCTGCCAATAGTGTTAAGTAAGGAGGGTCTGGCCAACTAGCACACATTATTGAGCCATTTGGCAATCAATGAAGTGCAGAGGGTTACCTGTCCACCCCCCCCCCCAAACCCCCTAGTTATTGCCAATGGACTATATATGGACTACTTTGTGGGTAGGGGGGCCATTGCTCTGCCTGACGATGTGTGAGAGGCATTTTTTAATAAATATATTTTTTAAACAAACCTATGATTTCTTGTCATTTCCGCATTATTGCTTATTTGACCTTGAAATTTTTGCCCTTTAGCTTCAACAGTGGGAATGCACTTTCTGGGCAAAAGGAGGTAACAGTCTCTTCTTCCCAAAAAGATTCTTCTCATGTTGTGTGTTTGATACCTAATCTTTTGTCTAGAGAAGGTTTGTAGTGCATAACTAACACCCAAAATACTCCTTTTCATCACCATGACAGAAATGTGTGTATTGACAAAAATGGTGTGCTACGTGTTTTCGTACAAATCACGGTAGGTGTAATTTACATAAGTCAAATCTACTATGCTCTACAAGTGCAGTGCAAAAGTGCCCTGGAAAAGAAACTTGCAGTGCAAACTGGACTTGCCTTTAGTAAATAACACCCATTGCCCCCAAATCCTTTACATTTGACATACATAATGCTTTTGTGTTTTGAAATAAGGAAGCCACACATTTTAGAAAATTAAAAAAAACTTCTTGCCAAAACTGACAAGATCTTGGTTCTTTACAACATTGTTTACAAACATTCCGCATTTGTTAAAACCAGGCATGGAGCAAAACAGAACATAGGAACTAGGAAAGTTCAACTTTCTAAAGTGAAGACAAGATCAGACAGGACTATATGTTCAAAGTGTGTTTGATCTTGCCTTCATCACATGGGGGGTCACCCCTGGAAACTGGAAATTTAGAACATGCACACAATTTGGGTATGGAAATGGACATTAGATGGTAAAACACATGCCTAGAATCTTCAAAAGTGCCATTTTCCATCATGGGGATGAATGGCCTTTTTTTGGGGGTGCAACCCCTTCACCACAACCACTTTAGTAGTTCGTAAAGTGGTTGCACCCCCAAAAAAACGTTGTCATTCATCCACCATGATGGGAGCTAGCACATGTGGACACAATGTGTGCATGTTCCAAATTTCACACAGTTCTTAAATTGCAAATGTGTTCAGAAACAGCCACAAAATGTGTGTTAATTACTTGGTGCGTTTTCAGATTTTTCCTAAAACATCAATGATGTTCTTCAATTTTTGTTGAACATCATTGATGTTTTGCTTTATGTCATCTAGATCTCGATTGCAGACCATTATCTCCCCAATGAGTACGTGGGCACTCTCTGTGGTAAAGTGTGATTCTTCTTCCACAACATCCACGTCACCTAAAAACAACCAAAAAAACCAAAAATGTGTGTGGGGAAATGAGGCAGGCATACATTGATTAGCTTACCAGTAGCTGTGTTCTCCCACACTCACCTGTTATGGTGACAAGTTCTCCAATTTCTATGATCTCTCCTTCCTCCTCCTCCTCTGCTTCTGGTCTTTCCCCTTCTTTGGGAGGTGTTGGTTTTGTGGTTTCCTCAGACGTCCCGAGTTTTCGCTCCCCTATGAGAATGTACAAAAGGAAGATTTAGCAACACAATCTATTGAGGGCAGAAATAGGAAATGACAAACATTGCTTGAAAGTGAGGGACAATATTTTTGGTTGGCCGGTTACAAATGACAACAACATGAATGTAGTCACTTTGTAAAGGTGCTAAACTTACTAGCTTTTGGTAGAAGTTTGTCTGATGGAGACCCCCTCTAGTATCCACTGGAGCACATGTGTGGAAAAGCATAATAAAAAGTGGGTTGGGGTGTCCCAGCACTAGTGCTCTAGAGTCCAGATGGGTAAACAGCTAATGGGTGACCTCTCCCTTTACATTGAATAAATTAGCTTTACATTCTTGATGACATCTCTAGTGAGAACAAACTTCCTTTCCCCAAAAAAATTTTATATTTTATAAGTATTATAAGTGGCCGAACGATCGAGGTTGAGTACAATCGAATGGACACACACACTCGAACATGACAGTGGCAGAAAGATCGTGGTTGAGTACGATCGAATGCACAGACGAACATGAAAGTGGCCATTTTCTAATGTACAACTTTGTAAAAATACAAACACATGGAGCAGTATGCAAGCAAGAAATCAAACACACAACACAACTACTTACTTTTTTGAAGAACTCGCTTGATCTTCTGTACTGATCGGGCTCCCTCAGTTTCAGGTCTGACCAGCGTTTCCTCAGTTGCTCCTTGGATCGTTGTACCCCAAAATGATTGTACAGCCTCCTCACAACTTTAGACATGATCTTGGCCTTGCGGACATTGGGGTGAGGTAAGGCCCATACTTCCCATCATAGTCGCTCCTCTTTAATATGTCCACCATCTCCAACATTTCTCCAGATTACATATTGGAGGCCTTGAATTTCAGGCTCTGGGATCGGGACGTTTCTGCCTCCGGCCTTTCCTCGTCCTCCTCCTCGTTGGTGGGATATTTGGGGCGCACCTGCTGTGTCCCCGCCATTGCTCTCCCCACTGCGCCGTAAAGAGAAGGGGTGGGGAATAGACGAGAAAGATCATCAGGGGCGGGCGGAGTTTGACGCATGCGCACTGTATATAAAACGTCACACGCCTGTGTCGTAGCCACGATCTGTGAGACGAGGGGAGAGAAAGCTCACGCACGAGACGATCGCTATAACGAAGGTACAATTTGACGTTGGTACATAACTAGCCTAGACAGATTAGACCTTGAGGCTTCTTTAGGGAGAAGATTTAGGAGAGTTTTGCCTGACATTATTTATAGTGTTTTGTGTGGTGTTGTGTCTTGCAGAGATTTGCAGGATCAACGACGTGAGTTTTCTCCCCCTCTTCATTGATAAATACAGGGAAATTCCCCTTTTATGGCAGGGCAAACACCCCTATTACGGCCACAAAGCAAAGAGGTACGCAGCCATGCTGAAACTTTTGGTAATTTGTAAAGCCAAGGTTCCCCACGGCAACTGTTGGTAAGGTTAAGACAGAAAATTGGCAAACCTTGAGGAGTGCGTAAATATGTCCCCAAGGGGACTAGCGGCAAGATGAGGGGAGGCTCAAAACCTGAAGTCCAATTTGGCAAAAATAAATGATTACAAATTCAGAAACTGGAGCTCTAAACGCAAGCAGATGAGGTCTAGAAGGGGGGGTGAGGCGGGAGAGTCCAGCGCTGGATGATCAGAGAGGCTTCCCATTGCGGTCTGGATAGTCAACCCCCAGCATGCCTTCCACCACATTCTGGTTGTCTCCGCCGGTAGCGGCGGAGACGATTCCTCTCTGAGGCACTGTGTTGATTGAGGGAATGATTCCCCCCCACTCGACTCAATGACGTTGGATGACGGAAGCAATGTCAAACGTCACTTCCGCCCAACGGCCTTAAAGGGGCAAAAAAATGTATTGAAAAAAAAAAATACTGTAGACATTTTTAAATGTCGCCTATGGAGATTTTTAAGAGTCAAAGTGTGTTTCCATTCCACAAGCGGGCGCAATTTTGAAGCATGGCATGTTGGGTATCAATTAATTTGGCGTAACATTATTTTTCATAATATAAAAAAAAAATTGCTTAACTTTACTGTTTTCCCTTTTTTTATTTTTAAATTTTGTTTTATTTATTCTTTTCCCCAAAAAAATGCGCTTGTAAGATCGCTGCGCAAGTACGGTGTGACAAAGTATTGCAACGACCGCCATTTTATTCTCCAGGGTGACTGAAAATATATATATGTTTGGAGGTTCTAAGTAATTTTCTATCAAAAAAAATATATTTTAACTTGTAAACAACAAGTTTGAAAAATAGGCCTGGTCCTTAAGTGGTTAAAATACATCCTTGAGCTCCAGTCAGGTGCTATTACCTAGCCTGCCATGTTGTCATCAGTCTGCAGCAGGCAGGAAGAAGCATTTCCTCTGTCGTCCCCCCCCTCTTCCCCAGTGATCAGACTGCAAAACTGTAGCTTTGTTGTAGGTTGCAAAAAAAGGGGCTGATCTAAGTAAGACATTTGTCAAGAACAGCACAGGCACCAGGATTAACCTCTTCGCACCAAAGGGTAAAACAAATGTAAATACCCAAGCACAATTTTGCAACTTTGACATGTGATGTAAAACTACATTTCACCATGTATCCTGGTATGGATTTAAAGGGGAATCCCTACGCTGAAAAAACGGCGTCGGGGTCCCCCCCAAATTCATTTCAGACCCTTATCCGAGCATGTAGCCCGGCCAGTCAGGAAAGGGGGTGGGGACGAGCGAGCGCCCCCCCCTCCTGAGCCGTACCAGGCCGCGTACGCTCAACATGGGGGGTGCCCTGGGGAAAGGGGGGCCCTGCGGCCCCCCCACCCCAAAGCACCTTGTCCCCATGTTGATGAGGACAAAGGCCTCTTCCCGACAACCCTGGCCGTTGGTTGTTGGGGTCTGCGGGCGTGGGGCTTATCGGAATCCAGGAGCCCCCTTTAATAAGGATGCTGGGACTGTGACATCATATGGGGGGCGGGGTCACCATGTGACATGAGCATGTGACCCGCCCCTTGTCCCTATATAAGTCACAGCACCGCGTGTCTGAGCCATTACGGCCAGAGAGAGCGTCGTGTCAACATCGGATGAAGAAAGAAGAACAACAAGCAGAAGGCGGCGGCGGCGGCAACGACGGCAACAGAAGCCCCGCCCACCGGCAAGAACAGAAGAGACCCCCGAAGTCGGAACAAGACCCCCAGACGACGGCGGCGACGACAAAGAAGAAAGCCGGGCTCCTCCGCTAGTGAAAGAGCTAGGTAAAAGAGCAGAAGATAGCGGAGGAGTCCGGCGAGAAAACCCCCCAAGACGGAAGAAGACCCCCGGAGCTGTGCAATAAAATATTTAAAAAAAATTGTGTCGTTTTTTTTATTTTCACTTTTTTCCCTTCGTACATCGTACCCCATACTCATTCACATAGGGTGGGGGGCAGGTATCTGGGGGCCCCCTTATTAAAGGGGGCTCCCGGATTCCGATAAGCCCCCCGCCCGTAGACCCCAACAACCAATGGCCAGGGTTGTCGGGAAGAGGCCCTTGTCCTCATCAACATGGGAACAAGGTTCTTTGGGGTGGGGGGGCCGCAGGGCACCCTCCATGTTGAGGGCACGCGGCCTGGTACGGCTCAGGAGGGGGGGCGCTCGCTCGTCCCCACCCCTTTCCTGACCGGCCAGGCTGCGTGCTCGGATAAGGGTCTGAGATGGATTTGGGGGGAACCCCCACGCCGTCTTTCCGGCGTAGGGATTCCCCTTTATATCCATACCAGGTGACGGGGCTAGCGCGGCGGCATTCACTGCCTTCGCTAGTCCCGTCTACCTGGAGTCACATTCTAAATGAACGAACTTTCCTCCGTGTGTGGGTAAGTCCGTTCATTTCAAAAGTCCCGCGGACTTTCGCCAAAACTCCGGCGGATTGTCTGCCGGAAAAGTCCGGGCGTGTGTGGGCAAATCCACACGTTCGGAAAGTCTGGCGGACCTCCGCTGTAAATGGTAATAGATATCTCCTTCTTTTTTTTCTTTTTTTTATTATCAAAAGAAAACTGGCCCAAAATATGTTTTTTTAAATGTAGCTGTATATTTCTTGCTATTATCATAATTTGCCACCAAACAAAAACCCAAAATAAATCCTGCCCCTGAGGATTGCAGTGATACCACATATGTGTATGTTAGTGTCATGGACTTACCAGGCGTTTCCGGGCTCTTCGTGCACACACGGGTGCGAGGCGCGCGCGTGCACGTTAGCGTGCGCGTGCACGTTAGCGTGCGCGTGCATGTGCGCATGCGCGAGAGCGCAATTGGCGCCAAAACGGGCTTTAAAAGCCCAGCAGTGACACTCAGTCAGTGCTGTGTTGTCTCAGCTTCCTGCTTGTCAGCCATCTGAAACCTGATCTGAACCTGTGATTCCCGTTATCGACCCGGCTCTGTTTTGGACTACCCTGCCTTCTCCTGTTCGACCCGGCTTGCCTGACCTTGTCTTCATCTGCTTCTGGTTACCGACTCCTGCCTGCCTACCGACTCTGCCATTGCCTGCTCCTATCATCTGATTGATCTGCTGTTGCCAACCGGACTGTTTGACCTTGCCTTGCTGATTCCCATTTGCCTATCCACCTGCTGCCTGGTTCTGCCGTATCCAGCTTCACCACCTACAGACTTACACCCTGCCATCTGTATACGGAAACTTCCGGAGGTCTTCCTAGTTGATCTCAACTCCATCCCTCTACAAACCAGGCACTCCTACCCCACTGTGCTCACGTGACCACTGTTCCCACTCCAGTGGACCGTGAACCAGCGCTGTATGAGAGGTCTTCTCCTACAAGTCAGGCTCTCCATCCAGGTACGTAACAGTTCGTTTTTGTTTGTACCCGTTGTACAGCCATACTTACCAACTGTCCCGAATTTCCCAGGATTTAGACCCTTTTCCCTTTTTTTTTTTTTTTTCGCCGCTAGAGGTCCATGGCCGATGGAGACAATGTATCCACCGACCGCCATTTTCCCGAAGACCACAACAATTACTGTTTAGCAATGGTCGGGTGGCTGCCAATAGAATTTGAGCTGTGGCACTGCCCACCTCCCGCCCCGCTGACGTCTGTCTGTGACCTGATGTGGGAAGGGGCAGGGGTGGGTGGCGCCACAGCTCATTTGCTATTGGCAGCCACCCGGCTTAGGCTAGTTTGTCCCATTCTGTTTAGTAATGGCGGCAGAGAGAGTCTCCACTGCTGGGAATGCCTGATGTAAGAAAAGGGGGGGCTCCATTGGGGGGATGCCTGATGTAAGGGGGGAGTCCGCTGGCAATGCCTGATGTAAGGGGGAGTCCGCTGGCAATGCCTGATGTAAGGAGGGACTCTGCTGGGGACACCTGGTGGCAGGTGAGACGCTCAGGGCTTCCACTGATTCTGCATTATGGTGAGTTGAATAATTTCATTCTATATTACAATGTAATAATGTAATAATATAAATAATGCACTTCAATCATCCTGACACCATAACAACCATGGTGCTGGGATGATTGAAGCGCTAACACCAGGTGTTTGGAGTATCTTTATCTGCTGATTGTTAAGCGCCTTAATGTTCCCATATGGAATACAATCTTTTTTGCTGTAATGGGCCTTTAATAAAACCCTGCGTTTTCCTTGAGCATCCTCACCAGTCTGCTTGCTGTCCTCTGGGCTGTGGGAATCTGATGTCGCTCTGGACTTTATTTGAAGTCCCATCTTGGGAATGGCTGTCGCAAAAAATTGCTGTGCACTGTCTACTGCCTTGGTAACACATAAACACTATCTGGGAACTGTCAGTGTGACATTAGTGAGCTATGTTACACTGATACAAGAGATAAAAGTCATGTTGCCGTCTAATTTATTGATATAACAAAAAAATAAAACTAAGACGATTTCAGCTAAATCATAATTTTGAAATAAGATTATTTGTTCCTTCCCTGCCCCAACTCATCCCCTTTAAAGTAAACGTGTTATGTCTTTCTCGGTTTAGTAATTCACAATGTAAATCGTATTCCGCCAGAAATTGATAATGTCCTGGAAATATTCCAGTCATTGACTTTATCCCTTCACCACGGCCATACACAATATGTGGCAGCATGACAGTGGTCTTTTGTAAACCTCAGACATGAAATATAAACAAAGCATATGCCTCCTATAGTGTGTAGTTGTCCCAATTAAAAGCACTAAGTGCCATTTCTGTCTGCTGCTTATTTCCTCTACTATCAGCACAAATCACTTCTGACAATTTTTCCTGACACCAAGAGAAACATGGTAACAGGGGAGGAACCTCCAGCAGATTGACAGCCTCAGCTCTGTTTCTGTGTGCTATGTGAAGGAGGGTGTGTCTCTTTCCTCCAATCAGCTCTCAAAACTCTCCTCACTGAACTCTGCAGAGTGTAACTTCATCTCTCCACCCCCTTCTTCCTGAATTTTCAGACAAGCTTGTAAATTAAGCACTTTGAAGGGATGTAGAGAAGAGACCGCAGATAAACAGGTACAACTTATGTAGAAGGATTTGTTTCATTTCTCTGTATCACCCAAGGATTGTCCCTTCATTGGGTATATGTAAGGGTTTACAACCACTTTAAGGTAAAACTGTTAAATATATGCATACAGTCTGTGTCCCTTGTTTGTGCTGGGGGGCGTGCTACTTGATGTCCCTGGCACAGAGACTGCACTGTCAGCTTCAGGTCACTGTTTAAGATTGGAAGCCAGTGGACTGGACTACCAATCATGTGATCAGTGTGAAAGCCAAGCTCAGTAATCACATGGCCAGGAAGCCCATGTAACTCTGACATTTTGAACAGTGAAAAGACCAGCTGGAGAGGGTTAAGATCTAAATCATACAAAAGAGTTTTGTTGCAGCAAGTGTTAAGGTAGCCCATTCATTTTGAATGATGAAAAAACAAACATGGCCCATTTATTATCAGCACAGCACACCACGGCAGTGTGTTGTTCATTGCTGTCTACTATACTATGCATTGGTGTGCCATTCATAATGAATGGTACTGTAGTGCACTGCACATGGGCATGAGTAGGTGTGGTGTTGTGTTGTGTGCTGTTGTATAATGCGTGTTAATAAAACACACAAGTGTGAATTGACTCTTATGCCCCGTACACACGGTCGGAAATTCCGACAGAAAATGTCCGATCGGACCATGTTGTCGGAAAATCCGACCGTGTGTGGGTTCCATCGGACTTTTTCTGTCGGAATTTCCGACGGAAAAAATTTGAGATCCTGCTCTCAAATTTTCCGACAACAAAATCCGATCGGACTTTTTCCGATCGTGTGTATAGAATTCCGACGGACAAAGTGCTCAGATCAAATTAGGAGACCAAACCTATTGGCTACTGGCCTCTACGTAGTTCTACGTAGTTCCGTCGTACGCAACGAACATCACCACGTTCAGAATGATCGGATTTTCCAACAACTTTGTCCGAACGTGTGTATGCAACACCAGTGTCGGACAAAATCCGTCGGAAAAAATCCGATGGATTTTGTGGTCGGAATTTCCGACCGTGTGTACGGGGCATTAAAGTGTCACTAAGCCCACATTATAAAAAAAAACTATCAATAAATGGTGTATTACATACTGTTCATACTCACTCAGTCACTATGGCCTCCTCCTCCATGCCCACTTACCAGCTAAACACAATGGGGGTGGGATATTACATGTAGATTGATGGAGGCTTCACCACCCTCTTATTCTAAGACACAGGCTGGATGGGCGTGACTGCCAAAAATCCACCTACACCATGTTATTTCCACAAAATAATAAGGATTTGATTTTAAATAAATATTTGCATGCCAATTTAAAGTTTTTAAATACTTACCTTTTTTGTTAAAGTATCACACATGTAGACACCCCTATAGTATCCACTGGAGCACCTGTGTGGGACACCCTAAAAAGTTTGATTCTGGTGTCCCACACTAGTGCTCCCGCTGCTGAGTGTCCTCTCCTTACACTGAATCAAGTTTGCATTTCATTCTAGTTACAAACCTATCTAGACAACAAACTTCTTTTAATACTAATAGGCATGAACAAATGTAGTTAACCTGTATCTGGCAAAAACTTCTTATAAGTGGGCGAACGAACGATGTTTCCTACGACCAATTACTGTGCCCATGAACATGAAAGTTGCCACTTTAAAATGTACAACAGTAAAGAAAAGCACATGGAGCAGCACGAACGTTAAGAAAAATAGTAACACGCGACAAAATACTTACTTTTTTGCAGCACTCTCTTGATTCTTCTGTACTGATCCTGCTCCCTCAATTTGAGGTCTGACCATCATTTCCTCAATTGATCCTTGGATCGCGGTACCCCAAAATTCCTGTGCAGACTCTTCACAACTTTAGGCATGATCTTGGCCTTTCCCACATTTGGGTTTGGGTATGGTCCATACTTCCCACCCATCATAGTCCGCCCTCTTGAAGATGTCCACCGTCTCCACCATCTCTATAAAGGCCATAATTGAGGCCTTCAATCTCCTCCGGGATTGGGAGGTTCGGGGCTCTGGCCTTTTGTCTTTGCACCTGTTGTCTCTCTGCCATGTGCTCTCCTGCTGCGCTGAAAGACAAGGGGTGGGGAATAGACTAGAAAGAATGGCAGGGGCGGGCGGAGTTTCACGCATGCACAGTGTATATAAAGCGTAACACACATGCGTCATATGTATGATCTTTGAGCAGAGGACGGAGTAACGGAAGCGACGATCGTTATAACGAAGGTACAATTTTAAGTTGGTGCATCAGTGGCCTATACTGCTTATAGATTGTGGCCTATATTGGGTCAAGATTAGGAGAGTTTCGATTGACATTAGGGTTTGTCTTGTGTTGTGTCTTGCAGAGAAAATGGATCTATTCAATGATGAGAACTTTATCTCCATATTCATTGATATGTACAGGGAGCTGCCCTGTCTGTGGCAGGTAAATCACCCCTTTTATAACAATAAAACAAGGAGGAAGGCAGCGCTGGATCAATTGCTGGAATTTGTGAAGCTGGTGATCCCCCACAGCAGACATACCCTATTTGAAGGCCCTAATTGGTGGCATGAGGAGCACTTATAATAGGGAGCGCAAGAAGGTACAGGATTCCCAGAGATCAGGAGCAGCAGCAGATGACATTTATGTACCCAGGCTGTGGTACTATGACAGACTACATTTTCTGCCAGGCCAGACTGAACCCATTCAATTTGCAACAGTCATGAGCTGAAAATTGTGTGTGATTGATGAACCAAAAACTAAAACTATGTCCCTTTTTCAGACACAGGAAAGCCTCAGCCAGGCCATGGAAAGTGGCAGCCAGGAGGTGGCCGGGCCCAGTAGCCTACCCAAATCCCAGATCCCTCCCCTCTGCCTTCCACAAAAAAGTGCCAGGAAGAGGAGTAACCTGAAGGAGGCATCAATTGGCAAATTTCTGAAGGCTACTGCGGCCCTCAGAAACCCACCCAGTGTTCAAGAGGACTATGCCTACATGACAGCCTGCAAAATGCTGGAAAAATGGAGGAGGGCCAATGCCTCTTATGTGAGGAAGTTATGTTACAAGCCCTAAATAAGGGGTTGAGGGGCGAACTCGCAAGCCAAAGCCACGTTTTTATGTTGAACCATGGTCCTCCTCCTCCTCCTCCTCCAGTCCTCCTCCTCCTCCACCTCCTGCCACAACTTCAACACCAGAGCCACAGCCTGGAAGGAAGCGTGTAAGGAAGACAAGAGAGTGATGGCCTGCGTTCAGTCTGGTCTGGCAAAACACGCAGGCTGTGGCAAATTTCACCAGTTTCTCCAGCGTTGCCTTCCTCTTTATTTTGTTATGACCCAGAATAAATGGCTATTTGTTTTTCACAAATACTTGGCTATGTGTTTTAGTTCAAAAAGGACAGTTTGTTTGTGAGTAGGTAGGTAAATTTCAAAAATACAAGGTCAAATTAACAAGGGACACCAACCAACCTCCTTGAGGTTAAAAAATACAAGATAATAATGGTGTTGTGGTAACTTGACACACAAAACGAGAAATAATATTATGGAGAGCACTAGAAAAAAAATGCAGATCTTGATAAAAAGAAAAAAAAAAGAACATTTTATTATGGAGATCTGACTAAAAAATAAAATTTATATTATTCATGAGATCACAAGAAATAATAAAGAAATCAGTTTGTGAGAACTCTGTGTGAATACGAGCAGCAAAACAACTTCATTCTTCTAGCATTCTAAAGAAGAAGAGAATGCACTGCATTAAACTATTTAAAAAATTGCAGCTTGACAAATGTACTATCTCCATTATGAACGCTAGTTTTACCAGACCGAGTGCTTCCGTCTCGTAATTTTTTCTGAGCATGCATGGCACCTTGTGCGTCGGAATTGTCTACACACGATTGGAATTTGCGCGCACAGATTTTGTTGTCGAAAAATTTGAGAACCAGATCTCAAATTTTGTGTGATGGAAATTCCGATGGAAACTGTTCGATGAAGCCTACACACGGTCGGAATTTCCGACAAAAGGCTCCCATCGAACATTTTCCGTCCAAAAATCTGACCGTGTGTACGAGGCATTACAGTGCAATATTTCATAAACAACAGCCAAGCATACAGCAGAGAAAATGTAAGCAGCTTGATTGAAGCTTTTGGGAAGTATGATATTTCAAAGACAGTGTTCATACATATTGTAAACACCTGCTGCACATTATGCAAGCATTGTTACTTAGCCATTATGTTAGAGGAAGAGATGAGGAATGGGTACACTATTTTCCATGGAACCAAATATACAGACCTACAGGAGACTGGAAAATGTCCCCCACAATTTACTAATGTAAGCTGCTACCAGACCTGTCCAGGCACCACTTTGCAACGCCGACGCAATCTTCTACTTAAACCAAAGCATTAAGAAACCATTATATTCCTCATAAATGGAAATACCCTGCTACCCTGTCCATCACTTATAATGGTACTACTGCAGATATCCTCTTTAGATGATGGTTTGAAACTTCTCCGCACGATGAATATTCTGCCCACCAGGATACACAATATGCCACTCAAGCTGGCCTTCTTCTATACAAAATGAATGGCAAGTTGTATCTAGAAGTAGATCACCAAAAAACCCCCGCCGGTGGACTCTAACTAATCTCTGATTGTCTCTAAGGGAGAGTTTATATAATCTCTTCTCTTCCCCCTACTTACCAATCAGCATTAATATCTGCTCTGGATCAATGGATCCAAGTTTCTCTAATATTTTTTCTTCTCTCCTTTTAAGTTTTTTTTTTGATATGCACGATCCAATGGGATCCTCTCCATGGAATGCTCTATACAAGCTACATAGATTCTTGATACGCAGTGAGTTTTATTTTTCTTTTTTTCCATCTCAGCCCACATAATCTTTTCATGCTTGTGATCAGATATCCTGTTGTCTATTAATGCTGTAACCAAGCGTTTTTCTCTAAAGGAAGCTGGCCCTTTGTGTTTCATAAACTGATAAAAACTCCACAATGTAACCCAAGAAAAAAGCTGCCTTTTAGCGATTAAGTCTCATTTCAACAAAAGGAACTCCTTCATACACTTGAGTGCTCACACCATTTACTTTAGACCCTATAGCCCCAAATAGGCATCAACCTGCGCTTCTTTTAAAAAGTTTTACGCAAGCTTGATTCTTTAAAATATGGCATATGAAAAAAAAGTGGACACATCTTCGTATAAACAAAAGATTCTACTTAGCCATTACTGTTAGATTGATATGTTTCTCACTGATAGAATGCTGTTGCAAGATATTGTAAACACCTGCTGCACATTATGCAAGCATTGTTACTTAGCCATTATGTTAGAGGAAGAGATGAGGAATATGTCGTTCTGAAAAAAAGAAATCTATTTATTATGTCACAGTCAAGACCCAGAAATATTTCATGGACACACTGCTCACCATGTAAGCAAGTTTACTAGGCCACAATGGAAGATTGAGAGACTTGCCAGATGTTATCTGTAACTAAAGCTGGCCATATACTGTACTAATGCAGTCTCAATAATACAGTGCTCACAGATCAAATTATTTGCATATGAAAAAAAGTATAAACAAAATCAAAGTCTTTCCAAAAATCTTCATATAAAGTGCTCAGTGCTCCAAATTCCATACAAAAGTGCTGAATGCTTCATCTAAACATGCTGTGCAGTGTGCCACAGTCCCCTCTCGTATCTCCCCTCACCAGAGAAAATTGACCCTCAGCTTTTCAGTCTGGGGGTAAATTGCGCTTATATCTGTTCATGAAAGTGCTAGACCTCTTGGGGTCCTCAATAGGGTCTCCAAAAATGTTAATCTTGGGGCGACTGGGATATCCACCAAACTCAATAAAACAGAATGGTACTCATAGTGAGGTACTGTTAAAACTATTTATTTGTGCAATAACATAAATCCACATACAGGATTCCAAGTAAAAACAGGCATGAAACAATCATGAGGCTCTTCTGTGTTCGCGGTGGCTCGTCGTGCGTTCTACAGAGGGCGGAAGTAACCTTTTTTTGGATAGGCAACATTTCTAAGGCAGAGAGCATGCACATTGCATCTGGAAACTAAAAATAAGTGTCTTGTTTTGGAGACTGAAGATGAGTTAGTGATTTGAACTACAGATAATAAGCCTGTATGGTCTAGCGGCAATTTCTGAGTGACTGAGCATGCATATTGCAGTAGGTTCTTTTTGTGTACAATTTAAACATATATACATTAAACAGAATTGTACCATGCATTTCAAGCCTTCATTGGAATAGGCTGCACTTTTTGAGAGAATATGCAGATTACATCTATAAACCACGCTATACATGAAGATCAACATCCTTAAATGTGCAAAAAATCTTATATCGTATACAAAAATTAATCCATTTGATAAGTATTGATTACTTTACATAAAGTGCAAGACATGCCACATATTAATAATAACTCTTTAAGTAAGTGAAACAAAGTGTTCAAAAAATATATGATTCATCAATAAAGTCCTCTTATAGTTTTCAATATAGTTAATATAGTCAATTAAGTTTGGTCTGTAATCGCTGTTGAACCACCTCTGGGCTCTTACAGTGATTACAGACCAAACTTAATTGTGCGAACACACGCCCTGAGGTGAGCAGAATCACACAGGGGGAGCACAAGTTTGCTGTCACTTTGGATTATTTTGGAGCACCATCGAAAAGAATATACTATATTGAAAACTATAGGAGGACTTTTATTGATGAATTTATATATTTTTTGAACACTTAAAAGCCCCATACACACGGTCGGACAATCCGCGGACCAGGTCCGTCGGATCATGTCCGTCGTACTTTGTCCGATGTTGGTTTTGCGTACACACGGTCGGACAAAGTTGTCGGAAAATCCGATCATTCTGAACGTGGTGACGTTTGTTGCCTACGACGGGACTACGTAGAGGCTAGTAGCCAATAGCTTTGGTCTTGTAATGTGATCTGAGCATGCGTAGCACTTTGTCCGGTCGGACAACCGTACACACGATCGGATTTGGTGTGATCGGACCGGGTTGACGGCAAATCTTTCCAGCAGGAGATAAGACTTTGTCCGTCGGACAAACCGACGAACACTGTCCGATGGTGCATACACACGGTCTGATTTTTCAACAACATTGTCCGATCGGACAGAATCCATGAAAAAGTCCGACCGTGTGTATGGGGCTTAAGAGTTATTAATATTTTGCACATTTTGCACTTTATGTAAAGTAATCAATATTTCTCAAATGGATAAATTTTTGTATAGGATATATGATATTTTGCACATTCAAGAATGTTGATCTTTATGTATAGCACGGCACATTGATTTGGTTTGTTTTTTTGAGCACGAAGATATGGGAGTGTGATTAGTGCTAGCCGCTGTAAATTTCTGCACTGGTATATATTTTTCCAGGATATATATATCATAATTTTCTGTGATAAACTCTGGTAGATCACAAGGCATTTTTTCCATATTTATGCAGATTACATCTCCAAGGAAAACATTAGCTTTCTTTTACACAGACTAAATTAAGACAAATTAGACAGATTTGTTGTCTGTAATCCTTTTCCTGTAGGGTGCTTTTTGAGGTAGAGAGCAAGTCGATTGCAGCTAAAAATAATACATTATTTTCTTTTTTTTCTAAGAGTGAAACAGGGTAGTACATGTTAACAGACTGTCCACACAGCTTTTAATCCTGTTTAGACAGGCTGCTATATGTCAGCCATACAACAAGCAGATTGCATATTTAAAAAAAAATAAATAAATATATATATATATATATATATATCAGGTTATTTCTTTCCATACAGAAGAGAGAAACAATATAAAGAACTGCAGCACAGCCGTTAATTCATTTTAGGATTAGCTGATAGTGTTAATGGAATGAGCAGGTAGCTTGCATCTGGAAAAAAAGCAGACTATTCAATTTTTATTTTAAATTGAAATCACAAAAATTTAAGTTATTTCAAGTAGACATTTTATGCCTTTTTGCATAGACCACTATTTCTGAAGTGAAAGAGCAGGGAGATTTCAGCAATAAATACAAAATCAGATGGTAATCATGGTGGGCCTACAGCGGTGGTAGTGCCAGGCCAGCAGTGGTGGAAGAAAGTGTTAAAGGAGAAGTTCACCTTTTACGAAAAAATAACAAATGCACATATTTTTGCATAAAAATGTGCATTTAATTTTTTTTCCTGCAGTAGCCTGGAAAGGATTGCACTCATAATCAGTGGATCAGGGGCGCAACATCAGGCTTCTGCAGACAAGCTCTCATCAGCGATCTCGCAGTCCATTCAGAACTATAGGCCATCAGCTGTTGTGGCTGATGATAGTTGTAGTTTATCCATTCACAGGAAACTGTAAATGAATGACACCCGCATGGCTGCAATGTTTTGAATTGTAATAGCAGGTGCTAGGAAAAGATCCCCCACCCACTGTCACACTGAGGCAGGGAGCAGAGGGAGAGCTGCAGGAGCTGGAACATGTTACATGTTCCACCATAAATATGGGTGAAACATGATACGAAAAGTGAATTTATCCTTTAATGGTGGCGGGGTGTATTCATGGGGGCTGGAGGTGGGATTTACTTCAGGCCTGCAGAGAAGAAAGGAGAGGTGTAGGCTGTACAAGAAATAAATACTTTGGGTAGCAGAAGCCCCGGATTGGTTTATTTCATCAAATATCAGATGGTCAACTGTGTCTGGGTATAGACAAACCTCTTTTGCCTAATACTAAGCCCCCTGCATCACTAAATGTATGCTTAGTGAGGATGCTGGCTGCATGCAGCCCAGCAGATCAATTGCATACTGGGCAAGCTCTGGTCAGTGGTCCATCCTGATTACCCAGACATCAAGTGGGTCCTCTATTGTAAGGGTGTCAACATTCGCCCTTGACCAATGTAATCCCCCATCATATGGCAGTGGATAGTTCTGGGCACTGGGTAGAGAAAAATGTTTTAATCGCCTTGTTTAAGCTGGCCATACATAGATTGAAATTTGACCAGTTCAGCAGGAACCTGACAAATTTTGATGCATGTATGGGCACTGTGATTGTCAATCTACCAATGGACTTTTGTACAACCGCCATCGGATTTTCCCTACTCGATGTATTCTAATGGTGGGAACGTCTCCCGGCTGTCAGATTACAATAGCTCAGTGGGGAGGATTTTTGAGGTGGGTAGGGAAATCAGGTTAGTTTTTTTGTTCAACACGCTGGTTGAAAAAAAATCTGACAAATGAATGGGTTGCCTTAGACAGCCACTCCCACCGCTACACTTTCCTTTCAGCAACAACTGGATTTAAGCCCCATTGTCCATGAAACAATATACTGCCAGCCTCTAAAAAGATGGTAGTCAAGTTCCTTCGAAGCATGCCCTCTAAAAGCTTTTTGTGGTGTCGCTAACAACCTTACACTGTTGATGCTGCTGAGAAGGGAAGGAAGGAGGGCTAACAAAGTTAAATATCAATAAAATAGAGATGATGGACAAAAAAGGAAAGTAACTTAAAAGAAATCTTTAGCCCTAAAACATTACAAGAAAATGAACACCCCTTCCCCCTTTTAAATGAAGAAATTTTTTGAAATACTGCAATACAATTAAAGACAGAGATTTTGTCATCCTTGCTATCTATCTATCTATTTATCCCTAAAGTATAATGTAGCATTGAAAGTTAAAACTTCAAAGATTATCGCAAATAAATTACCACACAAATTAAATTGATATTACATAGAAAATAGTTTGGGCTTAAATTAAACACACAAAATAATCTGCTAGAAAAACGTATCACCTGAATGTGTGCACCAAGCACATCTGATCCCTGAACTGATTTTAAAGCATCAGTAACGAGAAGCATTTCAAGTAGAATGATTAAACAGCATCTGAAGAATTGCAGCCTCGTCCTAACAGCTTTCTGTTTTTTGAGGTAGTAGATTACTCCTGGCACACAGTTAGCATCTTGCCAGATTGGCGTAACACCGCTGACCTTGGAAACTGATGCATTTGCAGAATCTAGGGGATTTGTTTGGAGCTCTGAATGTTACAGTATGCAATGTGAATAACCTTCTCAAAGCCCAAGTTCACCGTTTCTTATCCACTGTGTACCATCCAGCTGCCTAAACGTTGTTGTTTCGCATACTCAGCTGTATTTAATCCTTTTTCCATCTTTTTCAGGATTCATCTTCATCCTACATCCTCCTGGCTTTAAAATATTCAATTTGTGTTCCAGACATAAGGATCACTAGATCGTCTAAAGGCTAGAGTTACAGGGGGCAACTTGTGATCGTACAATCATGTAGCTAAAATGACATGCAAGTGATTCCCAGATCTGGAGCATGTTACTGTACTTCTTGTTTAGCCAAATTTAGTATTAGATTTTTAATTAATCTTTAGAATGGGGAACGAAAATATGACACATATAGATTCTTCTTTCCATACCTTTGTGCAAGTGCAACCATGTGACTACAGTTTTTTTTTGAATGTCATTCCTGTAGCTTTATCCTGAATTGATAGCAATGGTCAGCCTAGCACAGCACAGCTCACAATTTCAGGAAAGAAGGACACGTAGGAAACCTTTACCACAATCGAAGAGCATTTTGGATATAGAATAATAGTTCCTAAGGAGATAAACACCTGGTCTAATTTTAAAATGACTAAAGTTTTTGAACAAAACTCACAGGAAGCCTTTGTTATTGTGATTTTTGAGGGTAAAATACAACTTTTACTTTGAACATTCTAAAATGATTAGAACCTATTAGGAATGTCTCCTAAATTATGGAAATTTGCCTATTGCCTTGGACCCTTATGTACAGTAAAATGGATGTGTCTGCTTGTCCCCAAATCTTCAGTTTTCAGCACACGGGAGTCACATTTTTAAATTTTGCATCCCCTTCCAATAAGGTCAGGCTTCGTAGTTCTATCTCTCAAAGTTATTGATGCTTTATGAACATTTATATTAGTATATAACATTTAAATTTTCTTGAAATGCCCTTTTATAAGTTAGACAAAGAGCAATGCTTTGCAAAACCTCATAATTCTTAGGATAACCTCCCTCCCTGAACCTCTTTCAGGGCAGTTAGACGGGGGTTCTGCTCTCAGCTTTGAATTTTTTTTTTTCATTTTTTACTGTATAATTAAAAAGCAAATTAAAACCCAGAACTTCAAGGAATCGGAAACTCAGGAGGAAGATGAGTGAACAATAGCTAAAGTCTATACTTACTCTGCTGAGTGAGTATTTAGTATGCTCAGTTTAACAGTAGACTACTAAACTAAACTATTTACCAGACAGTAACCAGGAACATGAACACAATGACACTTGATCAGCCGACACGAGCAGAGTCAGGACACAACCCAGAAGGTTAACAGCCAGGCAGCAAGGTACAGGAACAATAGGAAGAGGCAGAGTCAGGATATAAGCCAGGATTGGTACACAGCCAAGCAGCAAGTTACAGGAATATAGGACAGGAGCAAAATACAACCCGAGGTTACAAAAGGCAGGCAGGAATCCACAGGCAGGTCAGAAGCAAGTTGGGTCATGCACGGGAAGGCAAATATAGCAGACCAGGGCATAGATAAAGCAGGAACTAGCTGAAGACCACTTAGCAATCTGTTCATATCATAGTCCATCTTATATAAGCAGTTTGGCACTAATGTCAGTGTGGGACGTGCACTTGCATATTCTGTTGGTGCTGTGGTGAATAAAGTCTTTAGCTGATCAAATGTGGCTTGTGCTGTGACTCAGTGTCCATTGAAATTGAGTGTTCTGCTATGTCAAATAAGTAATAGGACAAATAATAGCAGAGAAATTCTTAATAAACCTGCGATAGAAGTTGGTGAATCCTACAAATCTTTTTCTATCCATTGGTGCAGGCCATGCAAGCATGGACTTGACTTTCTGGCGATCCATAGAAATACCTGAAGTAGAAACAATGGGGGTTATTTACTGAAGGAAAATCCACTTTGCACTGCAAGTGCACTTGAAAGTGCTCTTGGAAGTAAAGTCATTGTAGATCCGAGGGGGACATGCAAGGAAAATAGAAAACAGCATTTTAGCTTGCACATGATTGGATGATAAAATCAGCAGAGCTTCCACTCATTTCAGATCTAAACCCTTAGATTTAGAGTGACTGCGCTTAAAAGTGCACTTTCAAGTGCACTTGCAGTGCAAAGTGGATTTGCCTTTCGTAAATAACCCCCAATAAGTCCTAGAAATAGGAATGTTTCTTTTTCAAATTCACACTTCTCAGCTTTTGCATACAGTCCATGCTCTCTTAGAAGTCCAAGTACCTTCTTAACATGTTCACAGTGCACCTCTATAGATTTTGAGAAGATGAGAATATCATCAAGGTACACGGTCATGAAGAGATCAAAAAAGTCTCTGAAAATATAGTTTACGAAATGCTGAAAGGTTACTGGTGAATTACGCAAACCCAAAGTACACAACTAGATACTCCAAGTGGGCAAATCTAATGTGAAAAGCCGTCTTCCATTTGTCTCCTTTACGAATCCATACCAAGTTTCTCCCCCCTTGTAAGTCAAGTTTTGTGAATATTTTAGCAGTTCTAAAATGCTGAAAGAGTTCTGGAACTAGGGGCATGGAAAATGTGTTTTTGATGGTTATTTTATTAAATTCCTGTAATCAACACAAGGACGCAGAGAATGATCCATCTTTTCCCATGAAGAATATTCTGGTTCTTGCAGGGGATGTTGAATGTCAAATTAAACCTTTCTCAAGATTCTCAATGTATTGCTGTAAGGCTTCAAGTTCTAGTTCAGACAGGAGCAAAAAGTGCCCAAAAGGTATTCCAGCTCCTGGCCAGCTTTTTTTTTTAATCAAAAACATCCAGAAACTCGTGGTACACTGGAGGAACAGACTATGATACAGAAGGATCAGAGTGGAGGCCAAGAAGGGACAAAGAAGGTTCAATGGACATAGACTAGAAGCAAACCATCAGCAGGAAACAGAAGGAAATATCACTTTCCCTGATCCCCAGTTTATCTAAGGGTTGTGTGCTTGTAACCATAGAATGCCAAGGATGACAGGGGGCATGGGATAATGTCCAAAATCCAAAATATTCTCGATGACCGGTATCAGATAAAGTCAGTGGTGGGCAAGTTTCTTGAGTTATTGTTCCAGACTTAAGGTGAGATCAGTTGGCCAGGTGGATGGATAATTGTTTATGCTTAGCTTGCAGGGGAATCTGGGACTGCTGAGCAAAGCTGATGTCCATGAAACAGCTGCAGGCTCCATAATCAATTATAGCTGGAACCTGGATTTTCTTTCCAGAAATTTGTAGTGATAAGGTAATGTTAGTAGGGATGAACCGAACACCCTCTGGTTCGGTTCGCAGCAGAAAATGAGAACAGGCAAACAATTTGGCAGAACACACGAACACCGTTAAAGTCTATGGGACACGGACATGAATAATCAAAAGTGCTAATATTAAAGGTTTATATGCAAGTTTTTGTCATAAAAAGTGTTCGGGGACCTAGGTCCTGCCCCAGGAGACATGTATCAATGCAAACATTTTTTTTTAAATGGACGTTTTTTCGGGAGCAGTGATCATTTTGCCTGTGTTTAGAACAGTACCACAGCAAAATGACATTTCTAAAGGAAAAATTGTCATTTAAAACTGATCGCGGCTGTAATGAATTGTGGGATCTCGGCAATGTAGATAAAACTTATTGAAATAAAGAGCACGGGTCCCCCCCAGTCAATTACCAGGCCCTTTGGGTCTGATATGAATGTTAAAGGGTACCCCGAACCAAAATTTAAAAAAAATTGCGTGGGGGTCACCCTAAAATCCATACCAGGCCCTTCAGGTCTGGTACGGATTTTTAGGGGAACCCTGCGCCAAAATAAAGAAAAATGGCATAGGGGTCCCCCAAAATCCATACCAGATCCTTATCCGAGCACGCAACCTGGCAGGCCGCAAGAAAAGAGGGGGGACGAGAGAGCGCCCCCCCTCCTGAACCGTACCAGGCCACATGCCCACAACATGGGGAGGGTGCTTTGGGGTCTGATCCCAAAGCAGCTTGTCCCCATGTTGATGGGGACAAGGGCCTCATCCCCACAACCCTTGCCCGGTGGTTGTGGAGGTATGCGGGTGGGGGGCTTATCGGAATCTGGGAGCCCCCTTTAACAAGGGGACCCTCAGATCCCGGCCTCCCCGTGTAAATTGGTAATGGGGTACCCCTACCATTTCACAAAAAAAGTGTCAAAAATGGCAAAAAAAGACAAGAGACAGCTTGGGACAAGTCCTTTATTAAAAAATCAAAATGTTCCGCAATGTAAATTCACGCCACCCGACAATAGGCAGAGGCAGAGTCAGGATACAAGCCACGATCGGTATACAGCTGGGCAGCAAATTACAGGAACGACGGGTAGAAGCAGAGTCAAGGTACAAGTCATAACAGGGAGGAATTCAGAGGGAGCAAGCCAGGCCGTGCACGGGAAGGTAAATATAGAAGGTTACAGCATAGGCAAGGCAGGAAATAATTCAGCAATTTGTTCATGTTATAGGTCCAGCTTAAATAGTCTGTTTGGCTTCAATATGCCAGTGCCAGGCATGTTCCGTCTTGTGCACACGCTAATAATTTTGTGCATGCGTGCCAATGTCCTCTTGCAGTGAGCCTTTGCTCAGAATTATGAGCATGTCGTAGTCTTCTAGTTCCACTACGTACCAGGGTTTTCTTACAGAATCACAGTTCTAATGTCACAGTGTTGATGGAACAAGAGTCCCAACCCTGCAAAGTCATTGATTTATTTAGGTAGCTGTTTAGGTGAACATAACAAGGAAGTATAGTACTTCCTTATTAAGGCAGTAATGTAACACAGGATATGCTCTCATAGCTCAGGGATCCTACTATGCCCTAGCTTTGAAAAGTGAACAGATAATTGGTCCTTTTTAGCAGTAAACCAGCCCATGCACAGCTTATGGATCAGCTTATGTGCTTAAACATACTCTCATAGTGCATCCTGCCTGCCATATCTACTGCTGGGGTCTAGCAGATAGAAGAAGCCACTGAGTGACTCACCTCACTAGACTCTACTTTTAACTAAAATACCAATTTTAGGTCAGCCAAATCTTCTAAAAGTTGCAGTTATTTCCAAATTAAACTACCATTCTTCTGTTTGAACTGAATTTATTTTTGCTTAAAATTGAAGTCTCACAACTTTTTATCTCTATAAAGTCCTGTAACCCTGCATGTTATAATTTGTGACAGATTTCTCCAAGGAAAGCTTAAAAATAGCTTTTTCTCTCAGTAAAATATACGGATTTGTTCCTGCAGTGCTCTGTGCTACCATAGCTGAGTAACAACAACTACACCCCTCAGAACAAATGTCTTATCATAGGCTTATATAGTCACATATAGTTACATAGTTAGTCTGGTTGAAAAAAGACACAAGTCCATCTAGTTCAACCAATAAAAGTGGAAAATAATCATACAATCATATATACAAAATCCTGTACCCACAGTTGGTCCAGAAGAAGGCAAAAATACCCAGTAAAACATGATCCAATTTGCTCCAGCTCCTTTGCTTCCTGATCCCCTGAGAGGCAATCGGATATTACCTGGATCAACTTTACCTATAAATGTTAGTATCCAGTTATATATATATATATATATTTAGGAAATAATCCAGGCATTTTTTAACCACTTAAGGAAACCCTTTCTGAGATTTGTTGTTTACAAGTTAAAAAATGTTTATTTTTTTGCTAGAAAATTACTTAGAACCCCCAAACATTATACATTTTTTTTCTAACACCCTAGAGAATGAAATGGCGGTCGTTGCAATACTTTCTGTCACACCGTATTTGCGCAGCGGTCTTACAAGCGCACTTTTTTTGGAAAAAATACACTTTTTTGAATTAAAAAATAAGTAAAGGTAGCCCAATTTTTTTTTATATTGTGAAAGATAATGTTACACCAAGTAAATTGATACCCAACATGTCACGCTTCAAAATTGCGCCCGCTCGTGGAATGGTGACAAACTTTTACCCTTAAAAATCTCCATAGGCGACGTTTAAAAAAAATTCTACAGGTTGCATCTTTTAAGTTACAGAGGAGGTCTAAGGATATAATTATTGCTTTCTCTCTACCGATCGCGGCGATAACTCACATTTGTGGTTTGAACACTGTTTTCATATGCGGGCGCTACTCACGTATGCGTTTGCTTATGCACCCGAGCTCGTCGGGATGGGGCGCATTTAAAAAAATATAATTTTTTCTTATTTATTTTACCACTGTTTTTAAAAAATAAATAAAAATTGTGTCACTTTTATTCCTATTACAAGGAATGTAAACATCCCTTGTAATAGAAAAAAGCATGACAGGACTTCTTAACCACTTCCCACCTGGCCACTGCATATGTACGGCCGGGTGGGCCCTCTCTCCTTCTGAGTCAACGTTCAGGAACGTCCCTCAGAAGAAGCGGGATCGTGCACGCGTTCCCGCTCAGCGGTGCGGTCCCGATGCACTCGTGTCACCTGGACACGGCGCATCTAAGATCGGCAGGAGGGCTCTGTGATTGGCCCTCCTGATCACATGACAGCTGTGTCAAATCACAGCAGTCATGTGATGTAAACAGAGAGCCGGTTGCTAGGCGATCAGAACTCCTCTCCTCACACGGAAGTTGTCGGTGAGGAGAGGAGAGTGGATCTCTGCAGCCGGCTGGTGATCAGTGAGTATGAACAGTTTTTTACAGCTTTTTACTCACTGATCCCCAACCTAGTGTCCCCACAATGTAAAACACTCAAAGTAAACACACATGTCTCCAAAACACATGTCCCCACATAGTAATGATCCCCAAATAACATGTCCCCCACATATATAACAGTAAAATCACATGTCCCAATGATTATCTGCACACATATGTCCGTGATCACCTGCGCACATCTGTACATGATCGTTTGCGTACATATGTCCGTGATCCCACAAACCAATTATTATACACTTAACGGGATTTTTTTTACCAAAAAAGTGTAGCAGAATACATTTTGGCTTAAATTTATGTCAAAATTAGATTTTATTGGATTTCTTTTATAATAGAATAAAGAAAATATTGTTTTTTTTTTCCAAATTTCTGCTCTTTTTTTCACTTATATTGCAAAAAATAAAAAATGGAGTCGTGAATAAATACCACCAAAAGAAAGCTCTATTTGTGCGAACCAAATGATAAAAATTTAATTTGGGTACAGTGTAGCATGATCGCGCAATTCTTATTGAAAATGCGAGAGCGCTGAAAGCTGAAATTTGGTCTGGGAAGGAAGGGGGCGCAAGTGCCCAGTATTGAGGTGGTTAAATATGAGACCTCAGATCTCATATTTACACTAAAATGCAATAAAAAAAAACATTTTGTCAATTTCCCTTTAAGAGCTATGGGCGGAAGTGACGTTTTGACGTTGCTTCCGCCCTGCAATGATATGGAGACGGGTGGGGGCCATCTTCCCCTACCTCGTCTGTATGTCAGGCTAGGGGAAACACCCGATCGCCTCCTTCATGAATTCTGCTACCAAATTCATCCATCTTACCAAGCGTTCAGTGTCTGCCACCCCTCTCTGCCAATCCCTCCATTGGCTGCCACTTACCGAACATGTCAAATTCAATTTACTAACAATAACAACTTGGCCCCTAGCTACATCACTAACCAAGTCTCAAAATACCAACCAAATATTTCTCTTGGTTCCTCCCAAGATGTCCTGCTCTCTAGTTCCCTTGTCACCTCCTCCCATGCTTGCCTCCAGGTCTTCTCCCGAGCCTCTCCCATCCTATGAAATTCTCTACCCCAATCCGTCCTACTATCTCCTACTTCTTCCACTTTTAGGCGATCCCTGAAAACTTTTCTCTTCAAAAAAGCCTACCCTGACTTCACCTAACAATTGTACTTATATTTTCTCAATCAGCTCATCCCCCACAGATATTACCTTTTGTATCACTTGATCATCCCCTTTAGATTGTAAGCTAAGCTCTAATTAGTAGGGCCCTCTGATTCCCCCTGTATTGAATTGTATTGTAATTGTCCTGTCTGCCCTCACATTGTAAAGCACTGTGCAAACGATATAAATCCTGTATAATAATAATAACAATGGGCAGAATCAGGAAGACTGTTTTTTGTCTCTTATCCATCCTGATTTTCAAGAACACAGGAAAGTGTTTTGGGGATAGCAATGATTCAGCATTCCGTACACTGTGTCTTGTCTTTCTCTCTCTCTGTTATAAAATGCTGAACACAACGAATACGAAACAGCTTAACTTGTGACTTCGACTGCTGCATGTTCTGCTCTGCAGGTGTGCTGTGAGAGGACAAATGGGGCCACCCATAGAATAAAACACTCTTTATATACAATGCCACCAATGATAAAGTACCTTTTTTGAAATTTGGAAAAAATATAAGGATGGCGTGTAGGATTAATGTATGGACTAGATAGCGAGGTTACAACTCCCCGATTTTAACTACCCCAGTCACTAAAGAAGTGTCATTATTAATGAAATGTTAAACTACAAATAAAGTTTACCTTCATTCATGCACTCACAATATAGTTAAAGTGTTTGTTACCCCAACACTTTATATTTCAGATATATGCTTGCTGTACCATGTACTTGTATGAGAAAGTATTGCGTTCTCTTTGTATTGCTTCCTTTATGTGAAATCCCTGGTGTTCCTGCTAGTCCCCTTGCTTTCCTTTTAAAAACCCACCACACTAAACAGGAGAGCACACCGTGGTCAGTTCTCTAGCTATGCTGGGAACTCAATGTACTCTTCTCTAATGATCAGACTTGTCCTGACATGCCCCACTGCACAGCCTTTTACTGGGAAGCTCAGTGTGCTGTTGCTTCTCCTCCCCCAGCTCTTATGCAGCTGAGAACAGAAGGAATGTGTTTACTTATAAAAAAGGGAAAAGGGTATTTATAATTTTTTTTTATATCTATACACAAATGTTTTCCCTTTCATTTCTATTTTAAACCGAATAGGTTGGTTTACAAGGTGATTGTTTACAATTACTTTAACCACTTTAAAGCCCCATACACACGGTCGGACAATCCGCGGACCAGGTCGGTCGGATCCTGTCCGTCATACTTTGTCTGATGTTGGTTTTGCGTACACACGGTCGGACAAAGTTGACGGAAAATCCGATCATTCTGAACGTGGTGACGTTTGTTGCCTACGACGGGACTACGTAGAGGCTAGTAGCCAATAGCTTTGGTCTTGTAATGTGATGTGAGCATGCGTAGCACTTTGTCCGGTCGGACAACCGTGCACACGATCGGATTTGGTGTGATCGGACCGTGTTGTCGGCAAATCTTTCCAGCAGGAGATAAGACTTTGTCCGTCGGACAATCCGACGTACACTGTCCGATGGTGCATACACGGTCTGATTTTTCAACAACATTGTCCGATCGGACAGAATCCATGAAAAAGTCCGACCGTGTGTATGGGGCTTTAGACCAGCAGCCGTAGTTGTACTGTGGCAGGTTGGCTGTCCTGGGTGAATCACCGTCATTGTACGTCGGCCGCTTTAAGAGCTCTAGGGGGCACGATGCCAGAGACGATGTGCATAGCCGGTGGCTGCGATGTCCCCCGGCCACCCGTGATCGCTCCTGAGAGAGACAGAAGGGGGATCTATCAATGTAAACAATGTAAACAGACAGATCTCCGTTCTGTCAGGGGAGGAGAGACAGATCTGCTGTTCCTAGTGATTAGGAACAGCGATCTCTCCTCCAGTCACTACACTCCCCCCACAGTTAGAAACAACTCACTTAACCCCTTGATCACCCCCTAGTGTTAACCTCTTCCCTGCCAGTGACATTTATACAGTAATTAGTGGATATTAGTGGATACTTTTAGCACTGATCGCTGTATAAATGTCACTGGTCCCAAAAAAGTGTCAAAAGTGTCCGATATGTCCCCTGCAATGTCGCAGTCCTGCTAAAAATCGCTGATCACTGCCAATACTAGTAAAAAAAAATGTATAATAAAAATTCCATAAATATATCCCCTATTTTGTAGACGCTATAACTTTTGCAATTAATATACGCTTATTACAATTTTTTTTACCAAAAATATGGAAAATACATATCGACCTAAACTGATGAAGGAATTCGTTTTTTTCCTTTTTTGGGGGGATATTTATTATAGCAAAAAGTTTAAAATTATTGTTGTTTTTTTTCAAAATGATCAGTCTTTTTTTGTTTATAGCGCAAAAAAAAAAACACAGAGGTGATCAAATACCACCAAAAGAAAGCTCTGTTTGTGGAAAAAAAAAGGACATCAATTTTGCTTGAGTACAGCGTCGCACAAACGCGCGATTGTCAGTTAAAGCGACGCAGTGCCATATCTCAAAAAATGCCTTGGTCATTAGGGGTGCAAATCCTTTCAGTTCTTAACTAGTTAGTTGCATGTGCATTTTGATGTCTTTGAGCTTTTTCATGTGCTTTGGCAAGGTTTTTTGGTATGTGTTTGCATGCATTTTAAGTAACATTAAAATGAGCGAAAGGTGTCAGTCCACTTAAGAACCAAGCCTTTTCTGGCACTTTTTGTTTACAAGTAAAAATCTGTATTTTTTGCTAGAAAATATTTTTTCACATGGTATTTGTGCAGCTGTTTTTCAAATGCAACTTTTTTTGAGTAAATACACTTTAATTATTTTAATGCAAAAAAACACAATTTATAACTAAATTTTTTGGTAAGGTATAAAAAGATGATGTTACGCAGAGTAAATAGCTTGTGGAATGGTGACAAACTACGAAACATAAAGAGTTACATAGAAGGTCTAGTGCTCGAATTATTGCTCCCCCTCTAACATTTGCGGTGCTACCTCACATGTCTGGTGCAATCACCGTTTACATATGTGTGCATGACTTAAGTATGCGTTTGCTTCTTTGCGCAAGCATGGAGGGATAGGATACTTTTATTTTATTTATTTTTTCTAATGTTTTTTTTTTTTTTTCACTGTCCCTTTTTTTATTTTTTTTTATCACTTTTATTCCTATTACAAGGAATGTAAACATCCCTTGTAATTGAAAAAAGGGATGACAGGTTCTCTTTATAAAGAGATCTGGGGTCTATAGGACCCCAAATCTCTCCTCTACCTTTGAGAGAAAAAGATAAAAAAAACATTGATCTTATGCTTTAAAAAAAAATAGTTTACTTCCGCCCTAGACTGGAAGTGACGTAATGATGTCACTTTGGTCCTTCTAGATCAGGGGTCTCAAACTGGCGGCCCTCCAGCTGTTGTGAAACTACAAGTCCCATCATGCCCCAGCCTGTGGGAGTCATGGTTGTAACGGTCAGCCTCGCAATGCCTCATGGGACTTGTAGTTTTGCAACAGCTGGAGGGCCGCCAGTTTGAGACCCCTGTTCTAGATCATTGAGGTGTTTAGAGATGATCTGGTCTCTCCTAACCTCTGTGACAAGCTGTGCGAACCGCCGGATCATTTACTGGGCTCGCTGGTAAGAGTGGTAAGCCAGAGAAACACCAGCATATGGTGATCCAGTGGCTTATCAGCTGCTCGGATTTCTTTTATGAGAAGAAGAATCTCTGGCTAAAAAACAAAATACCAGAGTTATGGCTGATAGCTTCAGCCATTACCCCAGTAGGCCACTTTAAAGCCGCAATGTATATATATATGAATTGCGGTCTTGAAGTGGTTAAGATACTTTGAAACGTTATAAACTTAGCATAGAGGGACACCTTTTTAGCATCATCACTTTGCCACAAGAATGTGAACTAAAGAAAGTAGAATCCCCTGATAAACTCCATGGGATCAATAGAGATCATAACAACTGCCATCAGTGGAAGGCACCCAATCCCGTCATGAAACAAACTGGGAAGTGTAGCTCACTAAATAAAGCCAGATCCCCAGTCTGGGGGGGTTAGCCTGGGCCTGGGCCCGGGGCTCGGGTGCATCCAGGAGCAGTAAAGAGATCCTGGATGGAGAGGCACATGAGAGAGCAAGGAGAGGACAGCATGAGAGAACACTTCTAAAGCCCCATACACACGGTCGGACTTTTTCATCAATTTGGTCCGATCGGACAAGGTTGTTGAAAAATCAGACCGTGTGTATGCACCATCGGACAGTGTTCGTCGGTTTGTCCGTCGGACAAAGTCTTATCTCCTGCTGGAAAGATTTCCCATCAACC
Organism: Lithobates sylvaticus; assembly: GCA_028564925.1. Taxonomy (NCBI): domain Eukaryota; kingdom Metazoa; phylum Chordata; class Amphibia; order Anura; family Ranidae; genus Lithobates; species Lithobates sylvaticus. The sequence continues at coordinate 173,895,824 of CM053029.1, forward strand.
CGGTCCGATCACACCAAATCCGAGCGTGTGTACGCTTGTCCGACCGGACAAAGTGCTACGCATGCTCAGATCACATTACAAGACCAAAGCTATTGGCTACTAGCCTCTACGTAGTCCCGTCGTAGGCAACAAACGTCACCACGTTCAGAATGATCGGATTTTCCGACAACTTTGTCCGATCGTGTGTACGCAAAACCAACATCAGACAAAGTATGACGGACATGGTCCGACGGACCTGGTCCACGGATTGTCCGCGCGTGTGTATGGGGCTTAAGAGTCTCCAGGGATGACAACTGGTCGTAGCCGGGAGGGCTGGTGAGTGAGCACAGTTGGGAGGACTGGGGAGGCACGCCTGAGAGAGCTGGGAGATTGCAGTTTGACTGTGGGAAGGGCAGTGGAAAGAGGCCTTTGCAGCCAGGCTGGTTGGCAGGGCCTGAAGAGAGCTATCTGGGAGTGGTAGCAGAATAGAGTAACAGTCTGCAGCAAGTGAGGTACTGGAGGAGAAGCGGTGTGCAGCAAGTGTGCAGAGATGACTGGAGTGTATATACTGGAGTGTATATAGAAGTCCCAAGCAAGTTTGCACTGAATATTCCTGGGCATCCCATAATTCCCAATTTCCCATCTAAGTTAAATCCCCTCAAATAAAACAAAAACAAAACAAAGCTATGGATTGTTCTATGTCTCTGACTGAGAGATGGATGTCTGGCTGGGCAGGCTGACAGGTGAACCACTACATTTAGCCACCCTTATGGGGGCTTGGCTACACAAAGAACACAAGGTATGTGGGGAGCCCAACACCAATTAAGTATGAATTAATCTAACCATTCATGGAGTACTGCCGGTTAGCCTGGAGGGGGAGTTCCATCTAATGCACAAATGGGAAAGGAAAATATATAGCGCAAAGCCTGCATAGTGTAGTAAGTGAATTCTGTAAAAAATTATAAGCAATGCACTCACAAGGGTAAATAGGACAGATGAATTTTGGAATGCTGTTAGGATGCATAGTATGAAAGCCAGCAACCTCTAATGGGAACACTATGCCTTGGCCACAAGCCTAGATGTTCTGATATTAGCAGAACACCAGCAACACTGCGAGATGGTACGGAAAGCAGACAAGCTAGGGTGTGCTGCTCTCACCACTGATGCTGATTCAGCTCAGGCAAAAGGACCCGCCCCACAGTCAGGGCCCCCCTTTCAAGCCAGAATCCTTTTAGCAACAGCACCCGGTGGTCCTCTCGCCAGTCAGGAACAGCAGTTGCCTCTCTCTAAATCAGGAGTAGCAACAGTATCTCTGAGTCAGGTGTAGTAGCAGTCTTCATCTCTAATTCAAAGTGCTCTCACCAGCCTTGGACAGCACCAAAATGGCCACCACTCTTCCATGCTGGGGGACACTCCTTTGTGCGCTGTCCACCAATAGCAGAGAAGAATAACAAGCTACAACAGGGAAAAATGTTCTGCAGGGCAGTTTTAAGAGGACCATGGGCCAAACTACACCTGTACATAAGCATTCAGAGTTTAATCTGGGAATCATTGCTGGAAGGTAAGGAAAAATGAGATAGATCGTATTATCTGGCCTTTGTTACAGGGTATAACAGTCAATATGAAGAGGGAATAAAAATACTGATCTTATGCAAGGACCCTACATAAGAAAAGTCCTACCCAGAAAAATGGCCTTTGTCTATAGGAGAGCTCCAGGACTTCAAAACCGGGTGGGACATGTGGGAAGGACCTCACGTATGTTGTCAAAAATAACAGGTGCACAAATAGATAACTTTTACACAAGGGGTACAAAAAGCACAGTGTTTAAAACCATTTTCGGCTACTGCATGAAAAAACCCTAAACATTTATCTTTTTATACCATTGAGTTGAAAAACATTGGCAAGGGTCGTAATGAAACCAAATTAATTTATGAATTGCAGAACCTCATACCTCAAGGCCTCAATATTAAAATCAATCTTAAATGTTTGATCAGTAATTTTTATCCCTGCACACTTTTTAGATTCATTTGTTAATAATATATATAATTTCTCATGTATTTATTCGTACATGGGTTTTGGCATAGTAAGTATAATTACTTATGTTTAGCAATTTATATATTTAGGGAAGAGTGGCATGCATTTGTATTCAGACCCCCAATACTTTGTAGAACCACCTTTCGCTGCAATTACAGCTGCAAGTCTTTGTGGGTATGTCTCTGAGTGACATTTGTGCCCATTCTTCTGTGCAAAAATAGCTCAAGCTTTGTCAGATTGGATAGAGAGCATCTGTGAACAGCAATTTTCAAGTCTTGCCACAGATTCTCGATTGGATTTAGGTCTGGACTTTGAATGGGCCATTCTAACACATAAATACACTTTGATCTAAACCAGGGGTGCCCAACCTTTTGAAGAGCGATGGCCACTTAAGAGAATTTGTAACCAGTTGCGGGCCACAATGAGCAGAGTGGGCAGATGACAGCTCCGTGTCCACTCTGCCTAAGCAAAGCAGACAAAGACACAGCCTACTCTTCTCTATGGGCCTTCTGATCTGATCAAATGGAAGGGGACGGATCCACTTCTGATTTTTTTAGCAGATCCGATTGGAGGTAGGCGGGTATAAACGGACACAAGTCGGTTTACATCTGCTGCTCCAGAGAGGTCAATGGAGGGTCCGATTGGGTCAGACACTGATGGTCTGCAGTCTACCCACACTGTGGGTGCAGCGCAGTGCACCTGTGGCTTTCCTGCGGGTTAGCTTAACTTTGCCATAGAATTCTATTATATCCTGCAGGTGTGGTGCACTTTCTGAAAGTGCACCAAACCCACAGGTAAAACCAGAAGTCTATGGCTCAGTGCAGGTAAGCCACAGGTGCTATGCCCTACACCTGCAGATCAGTTTGAAAGCAGCCCAGTAACCACTGCAGAACAGATATATCCCTATATACACTGTGATTTTAGTAATAAACTTGCTGTCCCAGGCAGAGTGCATTTGGTATCACTCCGCCCATGACAGGAGACGGTGCTATACAGGGAGCATTGGCTTTTGCAGCTCTGTTCTGCAGCTGCTTGTTTTCTCTACCGCTGGCTTCATTCACAACACTGATGCTCTGGCATAGCAGGTAGGCAACCTGCAATCTGGGCATGCCAACCCACCATCCCAGAGCAGGAGGTCGCGGGCCACATCAGAGGGCTCCGCGGGCTACTGGTTGGGCACCCCTGATCTAAACCATTCCATTATAGCTCTGGTTGTATGTTTAGGGTCATTGTTCTGCTGGAGGGCGAACCTCCGCCCCAGTCTCAAGTCTTTTGCAGACTCTAACAGGTTTTCTTCTAAGATTGACCTGTATTTGGCTCCATCTATCTTCCCATCAACTCTGACCAGCTTCCCTGTCCCTGCTGAAGAAAAGCATTCCCACAACATGATGCTGTCACCATCATGTTTCACAGCAGGGATGGTGTGTTCAGGGTGATGTGCAGTGTTAGTTTTCCACCGCACATAGCGTTTTGCTTTTAGACCAGAAAGTTAAATTTTGCTCTCATCTGACTAGAGCACCTTCTTCCAAATGGCTTTTTGCAAACTGCAAACAGGACTTCTTATGGCTTTCTTTCAACAATGGCTTTCTTCTTGCCACTCTTCCATAAAAGCCAGATTTGTGGAGTGCACGACTAATAGTTGTCCTGTGGACAGATTCTCCCGCCGGAGCTGTGAATCTCTGAAGCTCCTCCAGAGTTACCATGGGCCTCTTGGCTGCTTCTCTGATTATTGCTCTCCTTGCCCGGCCTGTCATTTCAGGTGGACAGCCATGTCTTGGCAGGTTTGCAGTTGTGCCATACTCTGAAAAGTGCTCCAACCTAACCCTGCTTTAACTGCTTAAGGACCACCCCATGAACATATACGGTGGCAGGGCGGCCCTTTAGCGCAAAATCACGTACTTGTGATTCTCATGATCAGCTTTCATGTCTATGTGCCACCAGAGCCCAGCTCCAATTCCAGCAGGAGCCAATCAGCGTGGCCCCCGGGAACTTGGCGGTCATTCGTAGAGAGGCAGAACGGCAGTCTGCATATATATATAACCAGGCAGACCGCTGTTATGTCAGAAAGGAAAATGGAGATCAGAAACATGGATCTCTATTTTCCTTTAGTCAAAGCACTCCCCCTACAGTTATGCCCCGTACACGCGGTCGGATATTCCGATGGAAAAAGTCAGACCGAATTATGTTGTCGGAAAATCCGATCGTGTGTGGGCTCTAGCGAACTTTTTACGTCGGATTTTCCGACAGAAAAAATTTGAGAGCAGGATCTCAATTTTCCGATAACAAAATCCGATCAGACTTTTTCCGATCATGTGTCGAGAATTCCGACAGACAAAGTGCCACACATGCTCAGATCAAATTATGAGACCAAGGCTACTAGCCTCTACGTAGTTCCGTCGTATGCAATGAACGTCACCACGTTCAGAATGATCGGATTTTCCGTCAACTTTGTCCGACCGTGTGTATGCAACACCAGTTTCGGACGAAATCCGTCGGAAAAAATCTGACGGATTTTGTGGTCGGAATTTCCGACCGTGTGTACAGGGGCTAAGAAAGCACACATAGGGACCACAGTTAACCCTTTGATCACCCCTGATGGTAACCCCTTCCCTGCCAGTGTCATTTATACAGTGTCAGTGCATTTTTTTTAGTACTGATCATTGTATTTGTGTCACTGGTCCCAAAAAAGTGTCAATTAGTGTCAGATTTGTCCGCTACAATGTCACAGTTGTGCTAAAAAACCCCTGCAAACCAATCAATATACACTTATTGGGATTTTTTTTACCAAAAATATGTAGCAGAATACATATTGGCCTAAATTGATGAAGAAATTCGATTTTTTTAAAATGTTTTTATTGGAAGAAAGCAGAAAGTAAAAAAATTTTGTTTTTTTTCAAAATTGTTGGTCTTTTTTTGTTTATAGCATAAAAAAATAAAAACCGCAGAGGTGATCAAATACCACCAAAAGAAAGCTCTATTTGTGCAAAAAAATTGACATAAATTTTATTTGGGTACAGTGTTGCACTTTTCAGTTAAAGTAATGCAGTGCAGTATAGCAAAAAATCGCCTGGTCAGGAAGGGAACTGAAGTGGTTAACCGCTTCCCGACCGCTGCATGTAAATATACGTCGGCAAAATGGCACGGCTAGGCAAAAGCACGTATATATACGTTCCCTTTAATTGCCTAGCCGTGGGGTCACGCACGCGCTGCCGCCGGCGCGCTCGCGTCCCGGTCGGGAGCTCCGTGACCACGGTCGCGGGGCCAGCGGACCCGATCGCCGCTGGTGTCCCACGATTGGGTCACAGAGCTGAAGAACGGGGAGAGGTATGTGTAAACAAACCTCTCCCCGCGCTTCCTACACTGCCTGTCACTGATCTGCTGTTCCCTGTCATCGGTAACAGCCGATCAGTGACGTCAGACGTCAGCCACACCCCCTACTGTAAAAAAAACAACAACACGTCACACTGACTCCTCCCCGCCCCCTAGTGGTTAGCTCCTTCACTGCCACTGTCATTTACATAGGAATCAGTGCATTTTAAATAGCACTGATTTCTGTTAAATGACAATGGTCCCAAAAATGTGTCAAAAATGTCCGATGTGTCCGCCATAATGTCGCAGTCACAATAAAAATCGCTGATCGCTGCCATTACTAGTAAAAAAAAAATATTAATAAAAATGGTATAAAACTATCCCCTATTTTGTAAACGCTATAACTTTTGCGCAAACCAATCAATAATCGCTAATTGCAATTTTTTTTACCAAAAATATGTAGAAGAATACGTATCGACCTAAACTGAGGGAAAAAAAAATTTTTTATATATTTTTTGGGGATATTTATTATAGCAAAAAGTAAAAAATATGGCATTTTTTTCAAAATTGTTGCTCTATTTTTGTTTATAGCGCAAAAAATAAAAACCGCAGGGGCGATCAAATACCACCAAAAGAAAGCTCTATTTGTGGGAAAAAAGGACGACAATTTTGCTTGGGAGCCACGTCGCACCAACGCGCAATTGTCAGTTAAAGCGACGCAGTGCCGAATCGCAAAAAGGGGCCTGGTCCTTTGGCTGCCAATTGGTCCGGGGTGAAGTGGTTAAACTTCTCCACAACTTTACCCCTGACCTGTCTGGTGTGTTCCTTGGCCTTCATTATGCTCTTTGTTCACTAAGGTTCTCTAACCAACCTGAGGGCTTCACAGTACAGCTGTATTTATACTGAGATTAAATTACACACAGGTGGACTCTTTTTACTAATTAGGTGATTTCTGAAGGCAATTGGTTCCACTAGATTTTAGTTAGGGGTATCAGAGTAAAGGGGGCTGAATACAAATGCACGCCACACTTTTTAGATATTTATTTGTAAACAATTTTGAAAAACATTTATAATTTTCCTTCCACTTCACAATTATGTGCCACTTTGTGTTGGTCTATCACAGGGGTGCCCAACCTTTTGAAGAGCGAGGGCCACTTAAGCGACTTAGTAACCAGTCGCGGGCCACAATGAGCAGAGTGGGCCGATGACAGGTCTGTGTCCACTCTGCATATGCAGAGTGGACACAGACACAGCCCACTCTACTCTATGGGCCCTCTGATGCGATCAGATGGAAGGGGACGGATCCACTTCTGTTTTTTTAGCAGATCGGATCTGAGGTAGGCAGGTGTAAACGAACACAAGTATGTTTTCATCTGCCGCTCCATAGAGGTGAATAGAGGGTCCGATTGGGTTGGACCATTCGTGTAAAAGGGGCCTAAGGCTGCTTTTACAATGTAGGTTTGTGGTCTACCCACGCCGCAGGTGCAGCACAGTTCACCTGTGGTTTTCCTGTGGGTTAGCTGCACTTTGCCATACAATTCTATTATATCCTGCAGGTTTGGTGCACTTTCTGAAAGCGCCCCAACCCGCAGGTAAAACCAGAAGTCTATGGCTCAGTGCAGGTAACCCGCAGGTGCACCTGCGGATCAGTTTGAAAGCAGCCCAGTAACCACTGCAGAACAGATATGCCCTACATACACTGTGATTTCAGTGAGTTTCATTCAGTTATCGGCCAGCTGCTGCTGTCCCAGGCAGAGCGCATTTGGTATCACTCCGACTATGACAGGAGCCAACGCTATACAGGAAGCGTTGGCTTATGCGGCTCTGCAGGCGCTTGCTTCCTCTACCGTTGGCTTCATTCACAACACTGATGCTCTGGGATGGCGGGTCGGCAACCTGCAATCTGGGCTTGCCAATCTGCCATCTCAGGGCAAGAGGTCGCGGGCCACATCAGAGGGCTCCGCGGGCCACATGTGGCCCCCGGGCCACTGGTTGGGCACCCCTGGTCTATCACATAAAATCCAAATAAAATACATGTACATATTTGGTTGTAACAGTAAAAGGTGGAAGATTTCAAGGGTTATGAATCATTTTTTAAGGCACTGTATATACTGTGTGTGTGTATTTATACAGTATATAATTTTTTTACATGATTTTTCATTTTTAGTATGTAATTATTTAAGAGAGCTATCTTTTTAATATATATAATCTTAGTTATACTGATCTTCATATGTGTAGTAACAATAGAACCCAGTAGAGGTCACTATGAAGATAGAGAGTGATTGTACTGTGTTTTTCATTTAAAACATCACTAGATTGTTTTCATTTTTCAATTTTTTTAACCGTTTGCTAGCATGTGATGTATCTGTTGCTTTTTTGTTTATACCATCTAAAATACATGGCCACAATAATGATACATCCAGCAGTGTACAGTATATTGGTGCTCACAATTCTGCCCCTCAAAGAGTTAACTTGGTTAGGATATAAATCCAGCTTCCAAAATGGTGAACACCAGCTTCCTGAAGAATGCCAATCACAGAAGAAACGTGTTGAGGTGGTGCCCCCGGTCACATCTTGTCCTTGGAGCACACGCTGCTTCCAGTTTCAGTGCAGTGGTGGCCAACTCCTAAGCAGTGCTGAATGTACCTCAAGCCGATCTATAGGCACAAATACATGTGGGTGCATTGTGCAATGAACATTTCTCCTTGATATTGTTTTTGGAGTGTTAGTGCAAAATATTGAGAAGATCTGAACCGTGGACTACTCTGGTTGGTGTAAAGATACACAGTGGGCTTGTCCCAAAAAGCACAGAGAGACCTGTCTAGCAATAGAGGGTCTAACCTTTGTGGTGAGTGTAAATCCAAGTGGGGTGACTTTGAACACTTTTGAAGTGGGCACAAGCAACTAGGGGTGTTGAATATAATCGCAGCTTCGCAATTCAGACGTTCTTGATTCTGCATCGATGCTGCAAGTCGGCCGAATGCAAGTCGGTGCTCTGCCTCTCCCGGAGACACACAGAGGCAGAGCATGCCTGGTGGATAAAGCCCCCTCCCCTTCACTAAAACTGAAGCTTATGAGCTGACAGCCAGTAGAGTGAAGGGGGAGGAACTCGAGGAGACCCGATATCAGGAGAGGCATCACTGGAGACACCGGAAGGGAGAAGAGAGGCAGAGACACACAGAGCGTGGAGGAGGGGGAATCATCTGACACTGAGAGCAGGCGAGTACCAGTGTCACTGCTCACACCCCCCATGCCTCTGCCTGATCCCATCCATCCCACCACCATGCCTCTGCCTGATCCCATTCATCCCTCCACCATGCCCCTGCCTGATCCCATCCATCCCACCACCATGCCTCTGCCTGATCCCATCCATCCCACCACCATGCCTCTGCCTGATCCCATCCATCCCACCACCATCCCTCTGCCTGATCCTATCCATCCCACCATCCCTCTGTCCCTGATCCCACCATCCCTCTGCCTGATCCTATCTATTCCACCATCCTTCTGCCTGATCCCAGTCATCCCACCATCCTTCTGCCCCTGATCCTATCAATCCCACCTTCCCTCTGCCACTGATCCCATCCATCCCACCACCATCCCTCTGCCCCTGATCTCACCATCCCTCTGCCTGATCCTATCCATTTCATCATCCCTCTGCCTGATCCCGTCCACCCGCCCCTGATCCCATCCATCCCACCAGCCCTCTGCCTCTGATCTCATTCATCCCACCATCCCTCTGCCACTGATCCCATCCCACCCTCGCCACCATCCCTCTACCCCTGATCCTATCCATCCCACCATCCCTGTGTCTCTGATCCCATCCATTCCACCATCCCTCTGCCACTGATCCCATCCATCCCACCATCCCTCTGCCACTGATCCCACCATCCCTCTGCCCCTGATCCCATCCATCCCACCAGCCCTCCCTCTTTCTGATCCCAACCCCCCACCACGATCCTTCTGCCTGAACCCACCCTCCCCCCCACCACAATCCCTCTGTCGCTATAATGTAAATTTTGTGCATTTGTGACAGGAATGCATTTCAGGTCTTTGTTAAAACAATCTACTGAGTAGCCCAGAACTAGTTTGTGAGAGAGTCAGTCTATTCCACATTTTCACAGCTCTTTTGGCAAAGAAGCCTTTCTGTTTTACCTCTAGATGTAAAGAATGCCCCTTTGTTCTCTGTAATGAACTGAAGTGAATAACTTGAAGCCCTCTTTTTGGATGGTTATGAGAATTACCCTCCCCAAACAAGATATTGCACTAAGAGCAAACGAAAATATTTTTTTTTAACTTTTCTGACTGCTTGAATTTTTGGATAAAAAACATGAGCAGTAATTGTGATGCATCGCAGAGTCTAATCAAATCGTGGACAGGATAATTGTAATTGAATCGAATCGTGAGACCAGTGAAGATGTGCATCCCTACAAGCAACATATATTCAGTGGGACTCATTGGTCATTGGACATTATTTGTTTTTTTAGTTTCTTTAGTCTATTTAGTTTATTTTCTTCAGTCATATGACGGTATATATAAATTTAGCAATAATTGATTAAACTGTTGACACTTTTGTAGTTTAGAAGTGTGGTCTATTTATACACTTATATACCTCTGAGCTAATGCTTTCTGTTTGGATCACTCTGATTCAAGCCAAGCCACACTCCAGCAAGCTTCTTTGGTCTCACCACAGTATTGAAGTTCAGCTCAGGCTTGCTGCTTACAAAATACCAACCCTGAAGAAGGGGATGAACCCTGACACGCATTGGCCTTTTAAGCATACACAATAAAGCCAAACTGTAATGGTCTGGGATCAGGCTTGAAGTCCAGTGGCTGTAGCAGTAGAGAGGTTAACAAATAATCAGCTGGAAATATACAAGCAGATCCCTCTAGTGGATGACATAGGCTCGCTGTGGCACAGGGTCTAAGCACTGGCGGGTCTTAGACAGAGCTCCAAATGGTGGAGATGGGTTTCCCTGCATGCTAATGCTAGGTAGTGGCCATCTGGATTTCCCAGTGGGAAAAGAGCAAGCAGGGGTCAGGTAATTGGATGAAGCACATAAGGAACAAGCAGAAGCATAATTGATAAACAAACCAAAAGATAAGTAAGGCCCCATGTAAACGGGATGCTGCTAAGCGTACGTTCAGAGGCAGTTGGATGCTTTTTGCAACTGCCCCTGAATTCATTCAATGTTATCCTATGTGACCATGTACACAGTCTTGTTTATTGCTGTTTTTAGGCAGTTGCGTTTAACAGCGTTTCTTCGGAAGCAAAAAAATGGGTTCAGACGCCGAAGTTTCAGACCCCAAACGCTTCTAAGCGCAAACGCGGCAAAATGCCACTAAACGCGGCATGTAAACGCGGCATGTGAACGCGGCAAAACATACATTTTAAATGTGGGTTACAATCTATCAGGTTAAATCGTTCAGGAGAGATTGTAAAAACGTTCTGTGTACAAGGAGTCTCACAAGTAGTGGCTGGATTCAGGAAGTTTATAGGTGGAGCAAGAAATTCAAGGTCCAACAGAAACAAGATACAAGGCAAGGTTGTCCAAGGGATCAGGCAGGGAGCTGTTCAGAACCGCAGGTGGCACAGCAAGAAGATCTACAGCTAGACACTGCTGAGGTCATAGGTTCAAATCCAGACCCAGACAATACTCCCATCCCTTCAGGACGGGCCCTGAACATCTTAGGGCGAGGTTTGTGGGGAAAACTCTGGGTGAGCTCTTATGTCAATCTGGGACCTTGAACATTCTCCTCGGGTTCCCAAAAATTTTACTCTGGTCCATATCCTTCCCATTGAGCCAGATATTGTAATTTATTTCTAAAGATCCTAGAATCCAGAAGTTAACTGCAAATTATTCTTTGCCTTGTACCCCCCACAGGTGGAGGAGGTGGAAGAATTCTTCCACAAAAAGGATTTTCATTAAATGGTTTGACTAGCGATATGTGTAAAAAAGGGTGAATCTTCATGCTGTCAGGATGAAAGGTGACAAGGTTGATTTGAGAAGAAATCTGGAAAAGTCCCACAAACTTTTGACCCAACATAACAGGTGGAACATGAGCCTTCACATTTTTGGTCAATAACCAAACATTGTCACCCACATGAAAGGAAGGGGGTATTGAAGTTCAGCTGTGATATTTCAGTGGCCTTCATGTAAAATTCCTGAGCCTCCTTCAAAGTATAAATCAGTTTCTCCTGAGTCTTCTGTAATGCAGTTAAACTGCTAGTAACAGCAGGAATTGAAGTTGAGATAGGGAGATCAGGAAAAAAAAACTAGGTGTTACTTGGTGTTTAAGAAAAAAAAGACTTTGAGAAGTGGAGCTACCTTTAGAACTATTATAAGAAAACTCTGTCGTAGGCAGATAGTCCACACAGTTATTCTGAAGATCACTAACAAAACATCGAAGGTACTGCTCCAAAGCTTGATTGATCCTCTTGTTCTAACCATCAGAGTGAGGGTGAAAAGAAGAGGACAGATAAATTGTATCAATTAAAGCTGGGCAAAAGCTTTTCCAAAATTTGAAGTGAACTGTACTCTACATCAGGAATTTCATGTAATGATTTTGCGCTAATTTTATATATCAAAAATTGTGTATGTACACCATACCTAAAAAATAAACATTGAATAAAGTGCTCAATGTGCTATTAATAAAAAACCTTAATGCAAGAAAATGGTGAAAACCTGGAAACATATATTTATCATTTTTTGATTCTAGCATTTATGCAGTATATATATATATTATTATTATATATTATTATTATATTATATATATATATATATATTTATTTATTGTATGATTATATCACATTCATAGTATTTTGGTGCACATTAGCGCGAAATCATTACCTATTTTATTCACTTGTGGGATTGTGTTCACCATTGGATTTTGCTGCTTTTTTTTAGGAAATTTTTCCACACTCAGCAACTGAGCTGGCACTATATTATATCATTTATATTATTGATTTATATCACATTTTATATATGCATTTTTACACATTTTAATCTTGGTGTATAAGGTCTAGTTCATTTAATAGCACGAAGGTCACCCCCACCACTATTCAAGAAATTTCATGTAGTTTAAAGACTTTTTGAACCATCAACTTTGCAGTTTGTTCAGTAGTGGGTACCTCCTTAAGGTGATACTAAACATATAATTTTTAATTGTGATCATCCCTTCTATTTATGTATAAAGATCATGAATCTGTATTTAATTTAATATAAAAAAAATCATAGTACTTTATTTAACCGGTTCCCGACCGGCCTATGGTAGAATGATGCTGGCACTGGCCTCTCGGTCAGTCTGGGTGGATGTCATATGATTTTCTCTCGGATCGCACCCCGCAGGATCCACAGGACACGGGCGATGACTGATCAGTGTACCGGCTCATTGCTGGTACCATATGATCTCCATGACGAATCACAGCAGGTCACATGACAGTTGAACACAATGAATGGCTTTCTTTCATGCCATCCAATGTGTACAACTGTGTTGCTAGCTGTAATAGGTCAATTTGGTCACATGGTACAAACAGGGCCAATCACAGCCCATCTTTTGACCAATCACAGCTAATCACAACAAAACAGAAGGAATGAATAAGTTTCATTCAGTAAAATGCTTGCTTATAGCAATGTAATGCATTGCTATAAGTAAACATAATGTGTAAAAAAATCCTGATGACTTCCCCAGAGCAGTACAATGTTACTATGGTAACATTATATTGCTCTGGTCACAGTGTGCTAAAAAAAAATCGTAAAAAAAGGGTTAGTTAGTTAGTGTCCCTGTCACCGTCACAGTCGTTATATGATCACACTGTACTGCACTGGTGCCAGTATGTACAAAAAAAAAATAAAAATAGATTTTCTTTTATTTCTTCATTTTCCAAACAACTATGACAAAATATTACAACTTCAAAAAACCGCTATGCCTCTTACTAAATACCTTGGACTGTCTACTTTCCAAAAAGTGGTAATTTAGGGGGTGTTTCTACTGTCCTGGCATTTTAGGGCCTCAAGAAATCAGAACAGTACAGTACATCAGGATTGATAAAGTTTTAGATATATACCATACTTTGTGGACTCTATAACTATCACACAGACTAAATAATATACACTGATTTGGGTTATTTTCACCAAAGAACTATAGCAGAATACATTTGGGCTAAATTTATGAATAAAATGTATTTATTTGCAAAATTTTATAACAGAAACAAAGAAAATAGCGTTTAAAAAAAAAATTTATATATATATTTTTTCTGTTTATTTATCAATAAATAAAAAACCCAGTGGTGATTAAATACCACCAAAAGAAAGCTTTATTTGTGTGAACGAAATTATAAAAATTTAGTTTGGGTACAGTGTCGCATGACGGCGCAATTGTCATTCAAAATTCAACTGCGCTGAAAGCTTGAAAATTAACCTGGGAAGGAAGGGGGTAAAAGTGACCTGTATAGAATAGGGTTAATCATTGCTGTTCAGAGGTCACATTATGTTTCCCAGGTCTGTCCTGTCCTCTTCTGATTGGTGCTGTGCCGGTCACATGACATAAAAAAAAAACCCTTTTGGAATAAAGAATTGAAATACATAATTAATAGCAACAAAGTGTTTTAAAGATTTACAAATCTATATTTCAAAGCAACTGTTTATTTGTTTGCAATAACATGATGTAGGTGGAGTTTAAGTTGACTGACAATAGCTTTCACTTAGTTTACAATATAAAGATATCTGGAGAAGTTTCTTCCAATGACAGGCTTTGTCACGCCTCTCCAGTCTGTCTCTATGGTGTGTATGTGCTGGGACAGGGAGAGGAAGCCTCCATCAATCACCATCTTATAGCCCGCCCCCAGTAGTGTCTAGTAGGGATGAGCCGAACACCCCCCCGTTCGGCTCGCACCAGAACCTGCGAACGGACCTAAAGTCCGTGCGAGCTTTAGAACCCTATTAGTTATGTTGGATGCGAACGTTCAAAATCAAAAGTGCTAATTTTAAAGGCTAATATGCATGTTATTGTCATAAAAAGTGTTTGGGGACCTGGGTCCTGCCCCAGGGGACATGTATCAATGCAAAATTATTTTTTAAAAACGGCCGTTTTTTTCAGGAGCAGTGATCTTAATAATGCTTAAATTGAAACAATAAAAGTGTAATATTCCTTTAAATTTCGTACCTGGGGGGTGTCTATAGTATGCATGTAAAGGGGCGCATGTTTCCTGTGCTTAGAACTTTCCTGCAAAAAGTGTCATTTTTGCAGGAAAGAAAGCTATTTAAAATCACTCGCGGCTAATGTGAATTGACGGCTCTCGTAACACAGAGAACAGTCATTCATTGAAAGTCATTCATAAAAAAAAAGTCATTGATAAAAAAAAAAAAAGCGTGGGGGTCCCCCCAAATTCAATAACCAGGCCCTTCAGGTCTCGGATGGATATTAAGGGGGACCCCAGCCAAAAAAAAAAAATGGCGTAGGGTCCCCCTCAAAATCCATACCAGACCCTTGAGGTCTGGGATGGATTTTAAGGGGAACCCTAGCCAAAAAAAATGGCGTGGGGTCCCCCTCAAAATCCATACCAGACCCTTATCCGAGCACGCAACCTGGCAGGCCGCAGGAAAAGAGGGGGGGGCGAGAGCGCCCCCCCTCCCGCCTGAACCGTACCAGGCCAAATGCCCTCAACATTGGGAGGATGCTTTGGGGGTCTGAGACCCCCAAAGTACCTTGTCCCCATGTTGATGAGGACAAGGGCCTCTTCCCCACAACCCTGGCCGGTGGTTGTGGGGGTCTGCGGGCGGGGGGCTTATCGGAATCTGGAAGCCCCCTTTAACAAGGGGACCCCCAGATCCCGCCCCCCCCTGTGTGAAATGGTAATGGGTACAAAAGTACCCCTACCATTTCACCAAAAAAGTGTCAAAAATGTAAAAATGACAGGAGACGGTCTTTGACAATTCCTTTATTAAAATCTTCTTTCTTCATCCTTCGGTTTCTTCATCTTCTCCTTCCGTCATCTTCTTCCTTCTTCCGTCTTCTTCTTCCTCCGATCCGCTTCTTCTTGCGCTGGTCTTCTCGTCCTTCTCGTCCGGCATCTTCTTCCATGGCTTTGGCATCGGCGTCTGTTCTCGGGCCGCTCCTCGCAATGGGAGGCTCCCGCTGTGTGAGGCTTCGCTCCGTCTGACAGGTCTTTTATAACGGAGGGCACCCCTGGTGACCCCGCCCCCCTCTGACATCATGGGGAAAGCCATAGGGAATTCCCCATGACGTCCCCGTGCGTCAGAGGGGGCGGGGTCACCAGGTGCCCTCCGTTATAAAAGACCTGTCAGACGCAGCGAAGCCTCACACAGCGGGAGCCTCCCATTGCGAGGAGCGGCCCAAGAAGAGACGCCGACGCCATGGAAGAAGATGCCGGACGAGAAGGACGAGAAGACCAGCGCAAGAAGAAGCGGATCGGAGGAAGAAGATGATAGAAGACGAAGATCGAAGAAGATGCCGGAAGGAGAAGATGAAGAAACCGAAGGATGAAGAAAGGAAGACCAGAAGAAAGAAGAAAGAAGATTTTAATAAAGGAATTGTCAAAGACCGTCTCCTGTCATTTTTACAATTTCTGCGGCCTGCCAGGTTGCGTGCGTGCTCGGATAAGGGTCTGGTATGGATTTTGAGGGGGACCCCACGCCATGTTTTTTGGCTGGGGTTCCCCTTAAAATCCATCCCAGACCTCAAGGGTCTGGTATTGATTTTGAGGGGGACCTTACGCCATTTTTTTTTTTTTTTTTTTTATTTATGGCTGGGGTCCCCCTTAATATCCATCCCAGACCTGAAGGGCCTGGTTATTGAATTTGGGGCCCCCACGCTTTTTTTATTTTTTTTTATCAATGAATGACAGTTCTCTGTGTTACGGGAGCCATCAATTCATTAGCCACGAGTGCTTTTAAATAGATTTTTTTCCCTGCAAAAATGACACTTTTTGCAGGGACAGTTCTAAGCACAGGAAACCTGCCCCCCTTCACAGGCAACCTTTAGACACCCCCCAGATGTGACACTGCAATGCTGTACTAACAGCACGCACACACAAATCCCCAGAAATAGAGCACATATTCTCAGCAGTCAGCAGCACACTGACACGCTGACACTGAAACACAATATCACAATATGCAAGGCCGCCGCCGCGGCGGCCTCTTATACCGTGGGGCGTGTACTAAAGCCCCTGACTGTAGCCAATTATGGCTCTCCTTGCTGCCGGCGCTGTGATTGGCCAAGCATGCGGGGTCACAGTGCATGCTTGGCCAATCATCAGCCAGCATTGCACTGACTGGACAAATTTGATGCGAGCGGCCCAAATAGTTCTGGGCTTGCCGAACGGGCGAACGCCCAATGTTCGATTCGAACATGGGTTCGAATGGAACACCGGGCCCATCCCTAGTGTCTAGCAATATAAGGACATGGAGGTTGAGGAAGAGAGGTGAATGTCATTTACCACTGTGTATAAGCCCACATGTGTAACTCTATAGTCATGCACAGATAAATAAAAGGAGGAAATGAACAGCTTAGAAGGGAACTGAAACTGGAGCATGCTCAGTAGACTTCAACAGCTGGTCTACAAAATCTCAGGCTGCAGTGGCACGCAGACAAGGAGGAAGGGATAGTGAACAGCAGGCTCAACCAGAGTTTTTGCAGTCTACAGAAAACCAATCTAGTGAGTATGAAAACAATGTAATATAGCATTTATTGACAGGTTTTGATGATTTGGGTTTAGTGACACTTTAACTGGTAACAAAAGGACCATCTGATGCTCGATGACTGCCAAGATAGTGGTCACCTGTTTTGAGGGAGGTAGATCGACCACAAAGTCCATAGAAATTGTCCGCCATGGTCCTAGTGGAACAAGAAGTGGTTGGAGTAACCCCAAAAGGGAGAAGTGGGGTGTCTTATTGCATGCACAGGTCAGACACAAGGCCACACAACTCTTGGCATCTTTCTTGTAACCAGGCCACCAAAAGGATCATGATAAAAGTTTTTCTATCTTATAAACCCAAAATGCCCAGCAGGTTTAGAGTCATGAACGAACCTGAGGGCTTCTACTTGAACTGATTCTGGTACATAGAGATGATGCACTAAAGTCCAAAAGCCACTCTTGAGTACTTGAGGTTAATGTCTTTAGAAGGATGATTGGGAAGTGGGTCCCAATAGATAGATAGAAGATACAAAAATGTCTCATAGCCCCTAGAAAGTTTTTTGAGGCAGGATTGTATGTTCAGAGCTTTCCTTAAGAGACGCAGACAACATCCTCGGTAAGACATCAGCCTTACTATTCCTTGACCCAGAGTGATATGACACAAAATTGAACCTGGAGAAGAATAAGGCTAATAATGTGTTTGTCTAGAAGACAATCTTTTGGCAGAACAAATAAATTCTAAATTTGTATGATCAGTGAGGACAGTTGCAAGATGCTTAGCCCTTTCCAGCAGTTGCCTCCGCTCAGAAAATGCTTCCTTAATTGCCAGCAACTCCTTTTTTCCAATCTCATAATTCTTCTCAGCTGAAGACGTTAATCAAGAGAAATAAGCACAGGGCTGAAGCTGCATCTTTTCTCCAGTTCGCTGGGATAGGATAACTATCATAGCAGAATCTGAATCATCAGCTTAAACAATGAAAGGTCAGGATGTACCAGTATTGGTGCAGAAGTGAAGGGAGTCTTTAGTTTACTAAAGGCAGCCTGTGACTTGGGTGACCACAAAAAGGTCATCCCCTTCTTCGTCAGCAGCATAATTGGAGCACTTACCTTGGAGAAATTCCCTTTGAATCTTCTTTAAAAGATCTCACAAAACATCGCTGTTGAAATGTTTGAAAAATTGCAGGAGCATTACAAAGGCCAAACGGCATGGCCAAAGACTTGAACTGTCCACATCTCTTTTTAACGGCTTCCCGACCGCAGATATACTGCGGCAGAAGGGCATGTACAAGCAGAATCACGTACCTGCACATTGTCCTTTAAAAGGCGGCTTGCGGGCGTGCGCGTGCCTGCCAGGAGCTTCGTGAATGTGATCGCGGCTCCCGCGGACTCGATGTCCGCGGGGATACCCGCGATCGTCTCACGGAGATGAAGAGCAGGGAAATGCTAATGTAAACAAGCATTTCCCCGTTCTGCGTAAAGACACTGTCACTGATCACAGCTCCCTGTCAATGGGAGTGGTGATCAGTGTTGTGTCACACACAGCCCCTTCCCCCCACAGTTAGAATCACTCCCTAGGACACACTTAACCCCTGTAGCGCCACCTAGTGGTTAACCCCTTCACTGGCAGTAACATTTACACAGTAATCAATGCATTTTTAATTGCACTGATGGCTGTATAAATGTGAATGGTCCCAAAATCGCACCAAAAGTGTCCGATCGGTCCGCCATAATGTCGCAGTCACGATAAAAATCGCTGATTTATTAATAAAAATGCCATAAAACTATCCCCTATTTTGTAAATGCTGTAACTTTTGCGCAAACCAATCAATAAACGCTTATTGCGATTTTTTTGGCCAAAAATATGTAGAAGAATAAGTATCGGCTGAAACTGAGGAAAAAAAACGTTTTTTATATATTTTTTGGGGGATATTTATTATAGCAAAAAGTAAAAATAATGTGTTTTTTTTTTCAAAATTGTCTCTATTTTTTAGTTTATAGCGCAAAAAATGAAAACCTCAGAGGTGATCCAATACCACCAAAAGAAAGCTCTATTTGTGGGGAAAAAGGGACATCAATTTTGTTTGGGAGCCACGTCGCATGACCGCGCAATTGTCAGTTAAAGCGACGGAGTGCTGAATCGCAAAAAGTGCTCTGGTCTTTGGCCAGCCAAATGGTTTAAGTGGTTAAAGCTGTTTTCCATTTGTCTCTAGGACCAATGTGGACCAGGTTATATGCCCCCACCTTGTAAATCTAATTTGGTAATGGCTTTGGTAGAGCAGAGTCTTTCCAGAATTTCAGGAATCAGGGAGAGCGGATAACGATTTTTAACTAGTTAAAGTGATTGTAAACCCTTTACAACCACTTTTTGCTACAGGTAAGCCTATAATAAGGCTATAATAAGGCTTACCTGTAGCTACCCTGGATATTTACTAAACCTGCACAGTTTGGGAGATATCCCCTGTACCTGCATGTGTCATCGACTCATTGCCGTTGCTTCAGTTAGTGTGCCGTTACAGGTGGCTCCCACGCGACTCCGGCCAATCAGCACTGGAGCCTGCAATACCCAGAAGATAACTCCGGGAATCAGGGAGAGCGGATAGCGATTTTTAACTAGTTAAAGTGGTTGTAAACCCTTTACAACCACTTTTTACTACAGGTAAGCCTATAATAAGGCTTACCTGTAGCTACCCCGGATATCTCCTAAACCTGCACAGTTTGGGAGATCTCCCCTGTATCTGCATGTGTCATCGACTCATCGGCACATGCGCACTGAAGCAATGATGCGTACTTGCCGTTGCTTCAGTTAGTGTGCCGTTACAGCTGGCTCCCGCGCGACTCCGGCCAATCAGCACTGGAGCCTGCGATACCCAGAAGATAACTCCGGGAACAATGTCACCGGCCGGAGCGGGGAACGAGGACCGCTGTAGAGCTTCGATCTAAGGTAAGGTATTTTTTTTTGGGTGGGTTTACAACCACTTTAAGGACTTGGCCTATTTTTTAAACTGGGTGTTTACAAGTTAAAATAATTGATTTTTTTTGCTAAAAAATTACTTAGAACCCCTAAACATTATATATATTTTTTTCAGACACCCTAGAGAATAAAATGGCGGTCGTCACACCGTATTTGCACGGCGGTCTTACAAGCACAATTGTTTTGGAAAAAATAAACAATAAAAAAATAAGACAACAGTAAAGTTAGCTCAATTTTTTTACATTGTGAAATATATTGTTACGATGAGTAAATTGATACCCAACATAGCGAACATATAACAGCGCACACATTCAAGAATGACGTTTCCTGCAGGGCTAGTTAAAAACACCTGAATATATTCAAAAAATACGGGGGTTTGGTCACACTATATGGTTATATAGTGCTAAGCCCACTTACTCAGGTGTTTTTAACTAGCCCTGCAGGAAACGTCATTCTTGAATGTGTGCGCTGTAATATGTTCGCTATTGCTTGTTGGTCTTATGGCAGCACCATCTTGAATTTAAACGCATTGGTGAGTGCTTCCCAAATATGTTTTTGTATGTTGATACCCAACATGTCACGCTTCAAAATTTCACCAGTTCGTGGAATGGTGACAAACTTTGACCCTTAAAAATCTCCATAGGCGGAGTTTAAAAATGTCTACAGGTTTTGAGTTACAGAGGAGGTGCTAGAATTATTGCTCTCGCTGTAACGGTCCTGGGGAGACCTCACACCATTTTCATATGCGGGCGTGACTTACGTATGCGCTCGCTTTTGCACGTGAGCTTGGCGGGACGGGGCACTTTAAAAAATGTTTTTTTTTTTTTTTCTTAATTATTTTACTTTTTGTTTTTCATTTTTACACTGTCCTTTTAAAAAAAATAGAAAAATAAAATGAATAGAGAAAAAGCATGACAAGACCTCTGTGTGAGATCTGGGGTAAAAAAAAAACTCAGATCTCACATTTACACTTAAATGCAATGAAAAATAAATATCTTTTTTTTTTTTTGCAAAAAAAAAAATTTCCCCTTTAACCACTTGCCTACCAGGCACCAACACCCCCCTCCCATCCAGACCAATTTTCAGCTTTCGGTGCTCTCACGCTTTGACTGACAATTACTCAGTCATGCAACACTGTACCCAAATGAATTTTTTGTCCTTTTTTCCCACAAATAGAGCTTTCTTTTGGTGGTATTTGATCACCTCTGGGTTTTTTATTTTTTGCGCTATAATTGAAAAAAGACCGAAAATTTTGAAAAAAAACGCATTTTTCTTTGTTTCTGTGATACAATTTAGGAAATTATTAATTTTTCTTCATAAATTTTAGCCACAATTTATACTGCCACATATCTTTGGTAAAAATAACCCAAATTAGCGGATATTATTTGGCCTTTGTGAAAGTTACAGACTCTACAAACTGTGGTGCGAATCATACAAAATTGATCACATCTGATGTACTGGTGGCCTATCTCATTTCTTGTGACCCGAACAAGCCAGGAAAGTACAAATACCCCCCAAATGACCCCTTTTTTGAAAGTAGACATTCCAAGGTATTTAGTAAGAGGCATGGTGAGCTTTTTGATGTTGTCATTTTTTCCCACAATTCTTTGCAAAATGAATTATTTTTTTATTTTTTATTTTTTTTCTACAAAATTGTCATTGTAATAGGTTATTTCTCTCACCTGGCATGTGTATACCACAAATGACACCCCAAAATAAATTCTGCTACTCCTCCTGATTATTACGATACCACATATGTGGGACTTTTCCACAGCCTGGCCACATAGAGAGGCCCAACATGCAGGGAGCGCCATCACGTGTTCTAGGAGCATAAATTACACATCTAAATTGTTGACTACCTATTACACTTTTGAAGGCCCTGGAGCACCAGGACAATGACACGTGACACTGACGTGGCACTGATGACACGTGACACTGACGTGGCACTGATGACACGTGACACTGACGTGGCACTGATGACACGTGACACTGACGTGGCACTGATGACATGTGACACTGACATGGCACTGATGACACGTGACACTGACGTGGCACTGATGACAGATGGTACTAATACGGGGCACTGATGACACGTGACACTGATGACAGATGGCACTAATATGTGGTACTGATGAGAGATGGCACTCATACATGGCACTGATATCACGTGGCACTAATATGTGGCACTGATGCGAGATGGCACTAATACGTGGCACTGATGCGAGATGGCACTAATACGTGGCACTGATGACAGACGGCACTAATACGTGGCACTGATGACACATGACACTGATGACAGATGGCACTGATACGTGGCATTGATGACAGGTGACACTGATAACAGGTGGCACTGATGACAGATGGCACTAATATGTGGCACTGATGACAGATGGCACTGACGGCAGATGGCACTGGCAGATGGCACTGGGGATGGATCTGGCAGATGGCACTGGGGATGGCACTGGCAGATGGCACTGGGGATGGATCTGGCAGATGGCACTGGGGATGGATCTGGCAGATGGCACTGGCAGATGGCACTGGGGATGGCACTGGCAGATGGCACTGGGGATGGCACTGGCAGATGGCACTGGGGATGGCACTGGGGATGGATCTGGCAGATGGCACTGGGGATGGCACTGGCAGATGGCACTGGGGATGGCACTGGCAGATGGCACTGGGGATGTAATTTTATTTATTTATTTTTTTTTAAAAAAACTTACAGCGCTGCAGCCGTTCATCTCCCCCTCCTCACACGCTGTCTCTGTGTGAGGAGGAGGAGCGGCGCTGAGAGATGATCTCATATGTTTACATATGAGATCATCTCTCATTGGCCAGGGCGATCGCGCTGTAAACGGCCGCTGTTATTGGCCGTTTACAGCGATCTGTGATTGGCCGTGTCCGAGGGACATGGCCAACACAGAATTTCCCTGCTGCGCGCTCGTGAGCGCGCACAGGGAACGAGGAAAGGGGAGGCCGTCATATGACGGCCTCCCGGGATTTGGCATCCGCGCTGTGGCCGTCATTCGGCTACGGCCGGATGCGAAGTGGTTAAGAGCAATCGTATGGAGCCAAGTGGGGGGCCATCTTTCCCTCACTCGGCATCCAGCCTCACAGGAGAAAGGATCCGATCGTCTCCGCCGCTACTGACGGCTCCGGTAAGCGGCGGAGATGACCGAAAAGAGCGGTGGGAGGAGGGGCCCTCTCTGTCCCCGATAAAAGTGATCTTGCGGCAAATCTGCCACAGAGACCACGTTTATCTAAAAGAGGATCATCCACCGTTGAAGAGGATACTGGGGTTATGGCAGCTATCTGCGCAGACCACCATTCAGAGCACACTGTGCAGCAGACCACAGTCCCAGAGCACTGAGCATTACAGGCCTCCCCAACCACCTACCACCTCCCCAACCACCTTCCCAGAGCACTGTGCATTACAGGCCTCCCCAACCACCTTCTTAGAGCACTGTGCATTACAGGACTCCCCAACCACCTTCACAGGGCACTGTGCATTACAGGCCTCCCCAACCACCTTCCCAGAGCACTGTGCATTACAGGCCTCCCCAACCACCTACCACCTCCCCAACCACCTTCCCAGAGCACTGTGCATTACAGGCCTCCCCAACCACCTTCTTAGAGCACTGTGCATTACAGGCCTCCCCAACCACCTTCCCAGGGCACTGTGCATTACAGGCCTCCCCAACCACCTTCCCAGAGCACTGTGCATTACAGGCCTCCCCAACCACCTACCACCTCCCCAACCACCTTCCCAGAGCACTGTGCATTACAGGCCTCCCCAACCACCTTCTTAGAGCACTGTGTATTACAGGCCTCCCCAACCACCTTCCCAGGGAACTGTGCATTACAGGCCTCCCCAACCACCTTCCCAGAGCACTGTGCATTACAGGCCTCCCCAACCACCTTCCCAGAGCACTGTGCATTACAGGCCTCCCCAACCACCTTCCCAGAGCACTGTGCATTACAGGCCTCCCCAACCACCTTCCCAGAGCACTGTGAATTACAGGCCTCCCCAACCACCTTCTTAGAGCACTGTGCATTACAGGCCTCCCCAACCACCTTCTTAGAGCACTGTGCATTACAGGCCTCCCCAACCACCTTCCCAGGGCACTGTGCATTACAGGCCTCCCCAACCACCTTCCCAGAGCACTGTGCATTACAGGCCTCCCCAACCACCTACCACCTCCCCAACCACCGTCCCAGAGCACTGTGCATTACAGGCCTCCCCAACCACCTTCTTAGAGCACTGTGCATTACAGGCCTCCCCAACCACCTTCCCAGGGAACTGTGCATTACAGGCCTCCCCAACCACCTTCCCAGAGCACTGTGCATTACAGGCCTCCCCAACCACCTTCCCAGAGCACTGTGCATTACAGGCCTCCCCAACCACCTTCCCAGAGCACTGTGCATTACAGGCCTCCCCAACCACCTTCCCAGAGCACTGTGTATTACAGGCCTCCCCAACCACCTTCTTAGAGCACTGCCTCACAGCATGGTGCCTTAGAGGTGTCTCAGACCACTGTCCCAGAGAACTGGGTGGTTCTTCTGCTGCTGCTGTGGTTTGTTTTAAATGCTGCCAACATATTACTCCTGTTGTCTGTTATCACTGTTAGGATCTTCCTTTTTGGTATGCCCCACTTGTGCAAGCATTTGTCCACAGTGATTTAATTGACTGTGCAGTGTGTGGGTGGGATACTTGTTCAAGAGCCAACAATATATATGTGTTCAGGTTTATTTTGTTCAATTAACAACAGAAAAGTAGCATGCACTTACAGCAAGGAATGAAGCTGTAACTCAAAAAAGTTATATTTTTGTAACAAGACTTGGTTTTACAGAGTAAAGACGTTATATAATGGCTAAATCTGTGTCTGTATAGTTTCAAACCTTACCATAAATAATAACATATTCAATATTTTTTTTTTACTCCAGGAGTGTATAATGAGTTTTGAAAATCTAGAGAAATACTTAAATAATGCATTAGAATTTAACTAAACACATTTGATTTTAGTTGACTAAAATGTAATAGAGATTTTAGTACACTAAATATGACTTAAACTAAAACAACTGTAAATGACTAAAATGCGACTAAAACTAAAATGTAATTTTTGTCAAAAGACTACGAGTAAAACTAAATAGAGATTTGCTGCCAAAAATACTGCTTGTTGTACATCTGGATAGTTACCACCAGGGCCGGCCCAATACATTGTGCTGCCTGGGCCCAAGAATGAAATGCTGCCGCCCCCCCCCCCCCCCCAAAAAAGAAATTACGCCCACCAAAAGGCCCCCACATTTATTATGTTATATAATGATAACTAAAATTACATTTATCAGAAAATCAGATTAAAAATGCCATAAATCTATTCCCTATTTTGTAGACGCTATAACTTTTACGCAAACGAATCAATATACGCTTGTATTTTTTTTAACCAAAAATATGTAGCAGGATACATATTGGCCTAAACTGATGAAGACATTTGATACATTATGTCTTATTTTCAGTCTGATGTGTATTATATGTGAAGTTGCGTATCAGAGACCGGTATTGTCGTAATATTGAAGTCTATTGAGGTTTCCATACATTAGAGAATTCCACCATTATTGTAAGTTATTGATCAGTAAGTTAGCGCTGCACTTTTTTTTGTGGTTTGGGAACACATAACAGTGCTTAGCGGCAGGCCTTTTACTGACACTTTTTTTTATTTTACCTCCAGTAGTTTATTGTAAATAGTAGTGTGTACCTATTATACTAAAGATTGGCATGTGGAATTAATAAACATCAACAGATTTCAGTTGTGCCCCACCAGGCTGGCCTGCCCCTGGACAATGTGCCTGGCTGCTGAGTTCATCGCCCCATCCCTGCACTCAGTGCACTGATTGGCACTGATTGGCAGCACTGACAGGCAGCAATGATTGGCACTGATAGGTGGGCACTGATTGGCACTAATAGAAAGCACTGATTGGCACTCATAGGCAGCACTGATTGGCACTAATAGGCACTAATAGGCAGCACTGATCGGCACTGATAGGCAGCACTGATTGGCAGAATTTAGTGGCACTGATTGGCAGCACTGATGGGCACTAATCGGCGGCACTGATAGGGTGCACTGATAGTTAGCACTGATGGGCGCTGAAAGGTGGCACTCATGGGCATTGATTGGCAGCACTGATGGGCACTGATAGGCGGCACTAATAATTGACACTAATGGACACTGATTGGAAGCACTGGCACTGATAGGTGGGATTGGTTGGCACTGATATTAGGCAGCACTGATATACACTGACAGGTGTCACTGATTGGAAGCACTGATTGGCACTGACAGGTGGCACTGATTGGAAACACTGATTAGCACTGACTGGCACTGACAGGTGGCATTGATTGACACTGACAGATGGCACTGATTGGCAGCACTGACAGGTGGCACCAATTGGAAACACTGGCACTGCCATGTGGCACTGATTGGCACTGACAGGTGGCACGGATTGGAAACACTGATTGGCACTGACAGGTGGCACTGATTGGCACTGACAGAGAAGAGGGAGTTTCACACTGTCTCGATATTGAAACTGTGTGTGACACTGTCATGCAGAGAGAGACCAGCTATCAAACATCAGCCAATGATTGGGCTGCTTAAGAAAGGGGGTGGGGCCACATACACATAGCAGCCTTCCCAGATCCCATCCTATTGGCTGGTGTTTGATAGCTGTTGGATCTCGCCCACCCCCGACATCAACGTTCAATTTTGATAGCTGGTCTCTCTCTGCATTCAGTTACATTACATGACAGCAAGCAGAATGATCTGCTCAGTGTGAAACATGAATGTAGAGGTCTTTCTTTTTCCTCCCAATAATAGGCATGCTTCTCTATGGACTTGAACTGAATGTGGGACATGAGAGGTGGGGTGTTGCATTCCAGAAGATAGATAGAAAGAGGTAATCTAAGCACTGCAGCACCCCCTAGAGTTTATATTGCAAATAGCCAGGATTGTTGTTAGGCATTGACTGCATTGTACTTGTCATTATTTAAGGATTGTTAACACCAGTATTTGGAAATGTTATTGTTACTTTTGGAAACCAGTAAAGTTATGAAAGTGCACTGATTGCCTGACTTTGTGTCTCCTGAGAAACTGTGTGTGGCTAAAACTGGGATGGGCCTCAGCCCTGTCTAAAAAATATTGCGATGATACTTAAAGAGGAATGCACACATTTTGGGATGGGAGCAGTGATGGGCAGGTGGCAGACAGTCCCAATGGCTGGGTTACTGTAATATGGTCCTCAATCATGGTATTGGGCTAGTCCCAGGGACCCGGCTGTAACCATGGATCGGCGAGGCCTTGCAAATGTTCATTATAACTTGTGTGCTCCTATCCTTGCCATAAGGCAAAGCATGTATGTGTGGGAAGAGAGCTGGTAGGAGGACTGGTGTTCTGCATATTAAATGCAACCATTTGTGAGCCAGAGCATTGCTGCACAGTCTAGCTTGGGAACAACATAACAAGAGAAGTTAGAATTCCTTTAGGTGTAAGGCCCCTGGCTAGCCACGACAACCTCTGGTTGCTAGGGGGGCTTACCACAAGCTAACAGCTGCCTTTCAACTGCTTCAACAAGACCCTCAATCCTGATTCTCAAGAACATCAACCCTAACATTATTGAGCACCACCACCCACGTACCTTAAGGCAGTTGCATCTTTTTGATGCCCCAGTATGAAGGAAATAGGCCTGGGCACACCCTAATCACCCAGTGCAATGCAGATTCCCCCTGCTTAACCTCCATGGCAGCTGAGGCTACAGAGAAAGGGACTGGGAAATCTCTGTCCCCAGTCCCTTTCTCTGCTATTTCACCAATGCCCCTCAATGGGGCTCCTAACAAATTGTAAAAAAAATTATATTTTTTGTTTTTAATATTTTATTTTGTTATTTTTTACATTTTTTTTTTTTAAATCATTTTTTCATAATTTTTTTTTTTTTTATGAAAAAAATATTTAAAAGAAATAACAGAATAAATTAATAAAAACGACAAACTGACACCAACACCATCCACTGCTCTACTGCGCATGTGTGTTTGAACTTTGGGGTGCACACCCTAATGCAATAGGCTGCGCACACCTATGACGAAGGAAATCTACCTAGCTCCGCACCTAGGTGGGTTTTCGTGAAGTAAAGCAGGTAAAATATGAGTACATTTTTGTATATTTTTAGGAATGAGTTCAGCTCTAAATATTATAACTTTGTTGAGCTTAGCAAATTTAGGCACATTTAAGTCACTTGGGGACATGTATCAATACTATCCTAATTATTGTGTTTGCTAATTTGTTGTACCCTAGTACCCTATATTTTATATCACATGTTAAGGACAAATTGCTGGCTGCAGGGAATACATTTTTCAGCTTTTATTGTTATGACTACCACATTCCATACAAATTATTTAGCACCACAAAATGATACTTGGCTCTGTATTCTCTAAAAGGGGTGGTACTGAGAGGTGGAATCAAGAAACAGTGCTTGGAGATGGGTAGGAGGCAGAGATACAGTAAAAATGGACTCAGAAAGGGGGAGTTCCTGCACCTATTCTCTGAGAAAAAAAGCCCTACAGTTAGCATATATGAACCTGTTCAAAAACTGCTCTTTTAGAAAAGAAATACTAAGATGTGTGACAGATAAGTTACATTTATCTGCAAAAAATGTGCTTGCACATATGACAGAAGAGAGGAAATAGGCAAATATTTGTTATTCAGCAATCAGGCCAATTTAAATCTTTGTTTTGGTCGCAAAACAGACCCAAAGATTCATGTTAATATTTTTTTTGCATGAAAATTGAACATTATTTAATAAAAGTCCTCCTACTAGGTTGTTTATGCCATGGTTTAGCTTCTACATATGTACAGTATCTCACAAAAGTGAGTACACCCTCACATTTTTGTAAATATTTTATTATACCTTTTCATGTGACAACACTGAAGAAATTACACTTTTGTACAATGTAAAGTAGTGAGTGTACAGCTTGTATAACTGTGTCAATTTTCTGTCCCCTCAAAATAACTCAAAATATAGCCATTCATGTCTAAATCGCTGGCAACAAAAGTGAGTACACTCCCAAAATGTCCAAATTGGGCCCAATTAGCGATTTTCCCTCTGCGGTGTCATGCGACTCATTAGTGTTACAAAATCTCAGGTGTGAATGGGGACAGGTGTGTTAAATTTGGTGTTATCGCTCTCACTCTCTCATACTGGTCACTGGAAGTTCAACATGGCACCTCATGGCAAAGAACTCTGAGGATCTGAAAAAAAAAATTGTTGCTCTACATAAAGATGTCCTAGGCTATAAGAAGATTGCCAAGACCCTGAAACTGAGCTGCAGCACGGTGGCCGAGACCATACAGTGGATTAACAGGACAGGTTCCACTCAAAAC
Source organism: Lithobates sylvaticus (assembly GCA_028564925.1). Taxonomy (NCBI): domain Eukaryota; kingdom Metazoa; phylum Chordata; class Amphibia; order Anura; family Ranidae; genus Lithobates; species Lithobates sylvaticus. Next base: position 173,925,189 of record CM053029.1, read on the forward strand.
AGGCCTCGCAATAGTTGACCAAAGAAGTTGTGTGCACGTGCTCAGCGTCATATCCAGAGGTTGTCTTTTGGAAGTAGACATATAAGTGCTACAAAGGTTGAAGGGGTCGGCCTGTCATTGCTCAGACCATATGCCGCACACTGCATCAAATTGGTCTGCATGGCTGTCGTCCAAGAAGGAAGCCTCTTCTAAAGATGATGCACAAGAAAGCCCGCAAACAGTTTGCTGAAGACAAGCATACTAAGGACATGGATTACTGGAACCATGTCCTCTGGTCTGATGAGACCAAGATAAACTTATTGGGTTCAGATGGTTTCAAGCGTGTGTGGTGGCAACCAGTTGAGGAGTACAAGTGTGTCTTGCCTACAGTCAAGCATGGTGGTGGAAGTGTCATGGTCTGGGGCTACATGAATGCTGCCGGAAACTGAGGAGCTACAGTTCATTGAGGGAACCATGAATGCCAACATGTACTGTTACATACTGAAGCACAGCATGATCCTCTCCCTTTGGAGACTGGGCAGTATTCCAACATGATAACGACCCCAAATACACCTCCAAGGAAACCACTGCCTTGCTAAAGAAACTGAGGGTAAAGGTGATGGACTGGCCAAGCATGTCTCCAGACCTAAACCCTATTGAGCATCTGGGCATCCTCAAACAGAAGGTGGAGGAGCGCAAGGTCTCTCACATCCACTAGCTCTGTGATGTCATCATGGAGGAGTGGAAGAGGACTTCAGTGGCAACCTGTGAAGCTCTGGTGAACTCCATACCCAAGAGGGTTAAGGCAGTGCTGGAAAATAATGGTATAACGGATATGGTATAAGGCACCTGAGACTTCCTTCTTGATCATCTTTTTACCAAAATGGCGGCACAAACAGCACGTCTCAGCAATATTTAAGCAAATGTTGGGCTCATTCATCCATGTATCATTACCTGCTACATCCCACGTTTTTTTGAGAACAATCTTCTGGAGATCCCATCCATTCAGCGAGCCTGGGTCCTTTGCTCATCCTTAAAGCCTGTTTGACTCACCAGGTGTATACCTGTGTGGGTCCACGCTTTCTGGTAAGTGACTAGTGCTTCTGGTGGTGGATTCTCTTTGTCACTCACTCTTTATTTGGATATTCAAGATTTTCCACGATTGATATTGACTTTATATTGGATTTCACTATCTGGATTGTGTATTACTCACCGTTGGATTTCACTATCTGGAATTCATTTAGACCCATTTAGGTGTCCATTGTGGCTTTGGTGGACTTTTCAATATCATCACTGTATACGTGTTATTATGTTTATTTTGGTCACTTATTTCTTCACATGTTCATTTCATGTTTGATGTTGAATATTTAGTTAGCGCTGCACTTTTTTCACCAATATTCCGGAAAATAATGGTGGCCACACAAAATATTGACACTTTGGGCCCAATTTGGACATTTTCATTTAGGGGTGTACTCACTTTTGTTGCCAGCGGTTTAGCCATTAATGGCTGTGTGTTGAGTTATTTTGAGGGGACAGCAAATTTACACTGTTATACAAGCTGTACACTCACTACTTTACATTGTAGCAAAGTGTCATTTCTTCAGTGTTGTCACATGAAAAGATATAATAAAATATTTACAAAAATGTGAGGGGTGTACTCACTTTTGTGAGATACTATATGTATATGTGTTTAGCTTTTGTATACAGTAATATTTTTCCAGATTATTTTGCAGGGATGCCGTTAATCTTTTTAGCTGACAATGATCCCGCCATCGCTCAGATGACAGGAGTTAAACGACACACTGGAGAGTATAAATGAATTCAAAGGGCACCTATCTTGTCAGGAAAGCCCCTCACTGCAGTGAAAATGAATGATGTCATTACAGAGAACATGAATACTCCCACAACCTTGTGCTAAATATAAACCGAGCCTTCTCCCTGGGGTCTCCACGAGCTATTTATATCAAGACCTTACAGAGGGTCAGGAGACAACAAGTCATAGAAATCATGGGGGGGGGAAGAAAAGAGCAAAGAATGGGGAATCCTTTGTTTATCATATAAAGAAAGCACGGATGTTCTCATTTTGATCTTTGGGTCATACCTTTAAAATGTCTGTTTTACCTAGAGTGCACAGTACATCAGTGTACTAAGACAGAACGTGGATTTTATACTCCCCTTGAAATGGTCTCTTCTTTGCCGCAAGAACAGAACCTGCACACCAGCTCGTTTGTTGTGGCTGCTGGTAACGGGTTGGTGAAGTGTTGCAGCACTAGGTTAACCCATTGGCTGCCAGCAGGCTTCCACATTCCCGGCCGCCATCTGCAGCGCTACACGTGTAAAAAAAATTGATTGATGATATTTTTCGTGTTCTCCTCCAATTGTATTTATTATCTGTCTCGTATTAATTTCTTTAATATAGGCAACGCAGACATTTTTCACAGTGTTTTACGGAAAATACTGAACCGTGCACATCACTTCTGACACCCTGGATCTTCGTAGTGCACTGCACTAAACACTTACTCTGTTTTCCTAGCTCATTCTCCTTCTTGCTCTATCTCCCTTTCTTATTCTCTCTCTCTATCGCTAACTCCCTCCTTCCCCCCTCTCTTTTTGTCTTTTGTTTCCCTCTGTCTCTCGCTCTCCTCCCTCTCTTTCTCTCCCATCCCTCTCTCCTCCCTTCGAGCTATGTCTCTGTATCTCAAAATGTAATTGGCAGGACCAAATACATTTTAGCATTATCAAAGCAATTAAGAAGTTATTATGGGTTTGATTGGGGGAGGACAACTCCTAGGACAATATTAAAGGGAAAATGAAAGTATAATGCCCCGTACACATGGTCGGAAATTCTGACTACAAAATCCGTCAGATTTTTTCCGACGGATTTTGTCCGACACTGGTGTTGCATACACACGGTCGGACAAAGTTGTCGGAAAATCCGATCATTCTGAACGTGGTGACGTTCGTTGCGTACGACGGGACTACGTAGAGGTTAGTAGCCAATAGCTTTGGTCTTGTAATGTGATCTGAGCATGCGTGGCACTTTGTCTGCCGGAATTCGCTACACACGATCGGAAAAAGTCCGATAGGACCTTGTTGTCGGACAATTTGAGAGCAGGATCTAAAATTTTTCCATCGGAAATTCCGACGGAAAAAGTCCGATGGAGAACACACACGGTCGGAATTTTCGACAACATGGTCTGATAGGACATTTTCCGTCGGAAAATCTGACCGTGTGTACGGGGCATAAGTATGGTGATATTATGGGGATAGGAGGTGAGTCCAGGGGCATTATCAGTGGTATAGGGATGAGTCTAGGGGCATTATCAAGGTAAGGGATATTATAAAGGGGACAAGAGGCGAGTCCAGGGACATTCCCACAGTAAAGCCAACCATACACGGTTCAAATCTCAGCCAGTTCAGCAGGAACCGGCTGAGATTCAAACCATGTATGGGCAGGCTGAATGTACCCAAGTTGATTGATTGGTCAACTTGGGTGCAACCAACCTGTCGGTTTTTACACGTTTTACATGTAATTATTGCTAGCGGCTTTTATAGCTTTTATAACTGTGTTCTCCTGGGAAGGGGAGGTTGGCCTCCTTCCACCTCCCTGCCGGGAGAACAAAATAGCTCCACGGGGACGTGTGATGGAGGAATCAAGTGATTTTTTTTTCCTGCAACCTGTGGTCGGCTTTAGGAATAATATAAAAAGGGATAGGAGGAGAAGAGTCCAGGGACATGATATGGAGTAAGGGATAATAAAAAGATGATAGGAGATAAGTCCAGGGACATTATCAGCGGTAAAGCATAATATAAATAGAATAGGAGATGAGTCCAGGGACACTATCAGGGGTGAGTCTGGGAATGTTCTCAGGGGTAAGGGAAAATATGAAGGCTATAGATCATAAGTCCAGGGATATAATCAGGAGCAGTGGTGGACCATAATGGAGGGCACAGGGGGCGCATGGATTCCAGTGGTTTTTTTTTTTTAGAAGCAGGTGAGCACTGCACCCCAAGCCCACCCAGTTGTGTGACAATAGAGAATTCATATTCGTTAGGAAGCGGGTCCCCGATTGGCCGAGAGGAGAAAAGATCCTATTGGCCGCTGAGGAGGAGGAGGGAGAAGACGCAGGGGAAGTTGCCATGAAGCACCAGAAGAAGGAGACAGAAGGAGGATTGTTTGCCTCCGCCCGGGACATTTTTAGAGGTAAAGGATAAAATACAGTGGGTAGGAGGTGAGTCCAGAAATGTTATTAAAGTGGTTATAAACCTCAGACATGAAATTTGAACAAAACATATCCCTTTAAAGTGTGTACATTTCTGTCTGCTGCTTTGTTCCTCTGCTATCTGCATGAGTCACTTTTTTATTTTTAATCAGATCATTTTTTATTAAGAATTTCCCACAAAAAAGAGAATACAAAATTGAGGGTCTATACCTGTGCTCAAAGTTGTACGTGGTAAATATTATAGGTACAATATAACATTATGAAATAAGTACAGGCATACCCCACTTTACGTACACTCGTGAGTATGGACACATAGGAGTCCATGGAATATCTTGGTCAGCTTGACATGGCACTGCTCCCGAACCATAAGTGACAGGGACACAAAACTTAGGGAGTACCGAGAGAGGAAACAGGACTACAACAAATCATTTTGGGGTCGGCCAGCTTGCCTAGGTAATCATGCCTGTAAATTACTATTGCAATGCATGACCAGTGTAGATCATATGTTACCAATCTTCTATGTCTGCCCGACCACCGTACTCAGCTTACCCCTTAATATTAATTCCAATTAATGAGACCAGCCTTCTTTATTAACCAAACACTTATTAAAATTAACATTATATTCACATAAACATCTGAAACAAACAGCAATTTTCAGCCTGATTGGTCTTTTGACAGTACCCAGAAATATAGTACTATTCCACTCCTGCACTGTGGGCCATTTACCATAATAGGCCTCCAGCCGTGAACACTAGCTCAGAGACAACTGCCACTACCGCAGTGCAACCATTACCATATTCCAGTTAACCTATTTAACTGGAATACACCAGAGGGACACATACCACAGATGAGTCCACCACACTTCCGTCTCTAATGTATTTTCTTACACCGTCAAAAGACCAACCACCACCACCACCACCCAAAAGGGTGACACCTTACCCTTGCAGGCCCCTTCACACAAACAATGCCCTTTAAATTCCATCCTGCAACCCCAGGGACCATAAATCTATTCCCACTGCAGATAAATGAACACCATCCCTTCTCAGGTACAGCCTAGTGTCAGACTCCAATTCCAAATGGCGGATAACCATGCCACCATTCCGAATAAAGAAACACCCCACCACTTTATTAACCTTTATGCGAGTCTTGTTGATTCGGACAACCAACCTCGCCATGCGCCAAGTCATACGAGCCACCATGTCGGACCACAAAACCATCATATTGGGGAAGGCCGTACGGAGCCTAAGGAAATCAATTTTGATGTCCAAAATGAGCTCTCTACTGGAACAAACCCCCAGATCGTTCCCACCAACATGAAGCACTAGTATGCCGAGTGGCCCGTCAAGGCGTGCAAAATGATGTACCTCAGGCCCGACCCTGCTCCACGTCATCCCTGGTACCCCCAACCATCGAACACACTCCTCCCTCCTGGAAATCCCCAGCTGCCTTCCATCAGGTCTTACATCCGCCCGCCTGGCCCCCCAAAAAACATAGGAGTGGCCCAAGATCCAGACGAGGCATGGCTGCACTCCATCTAAAAGAAAAGAACAAACCACCAGATAAAATCAATCTCCCCAGTAATACTCACCCCACATGACAAGAACCACACTGTACTACAGCCGTCCATAGGACACCACCTCCTTGATCAAATGCTCAATCCACTAACAAATGTGGCCAAATGTAAGAACAAAACCTCTTGGAGTCCCATCTGCCAATGCTCCTATTAGCCACCTCGTCAAACCCGCACCACGCGGCCTCTGTGGCTGCCCCGATGTGAAAGGAGTGCGAAGCATACTGTTTTTCTTCCAAGCCCGTTGCCTGAAGCCCCTTCCTGAATATGGCTATGAACTGAAACCTGGACAGCAGGGACCCATCCCCATGTATTAGAAATGGACCCTCAGTGAACGGGCGCCTATCCATGAACTCCCGCACCACCCGTACCGGACAGACCGGGGGAACCCAGCAGTGTAAACAGTTCGACCCTCACACCCTTGCCTGCCTGGTCTGTCTTTGACCTGCACAGCAAAACTTGCAACCGCTCCCTGCTACAGTACATCTTGCACCAATATTCCCCCAGGGACCCTACGAGATGGGCTGACCAGCTCACTGATCCGGAACACCCCAAAAAATGCCAGGGAAAAGGCTGCATTGAATAATCCAACCTCGTATATGGAGGAACATAGTGATCCCAATCCCTCAAAAATGGCCTGTAAATTACTAATTGACACGGGCCGCCTCGTGTCCTTGCGCTTATGTGAACCTGAACCACTCCCATGTTGTGGCAATTCAAACAGATTTTAGAGTTTTGAAATGACTCGCCCCATATTTCCAAGGCCAGCACTACCGGAAAAGCTCCAGGAGAGCCAGATAAAGTGGGTAGGGGATATAACCCTTATGCCTTATCTGCATTTAATTAGCCTCAGAACATGTGTAATTCAAAGGTGTTCGGGTTTAAAGGGATGAGGTGGCCACCCTAGGGTGAGTATGGGAATATTATCAGGTTAAGGGATATTACAAAGGGTATAGGAGGTGAGTTCAAGTAGGGGATGTGTAAGTCCACATTTTCTCATCCTGTCCCACTCAGTTTGTGACATGTAACACATAATTATCACTGGCCATTTCAAAACATATTTTGCAGATATGGATTACTGTTTTCACCATCCGAGAACCTGCCCCAAGAAATTCAATTCAGTCATCATTGGGGTGCATGTAGACAGAAGGTGGCTGCAAAAAGGCTATAGGAGATCTGCAAGTTGCAACGAAGCATGAAAACGGTGATAAGTATATTATAAAAAACAAACAAGCAAACATAACATCTGTTTATGATACGCATGGCTTTAGAAATCGAAATGTCATTCAATCAGCATTTACAGCTACCTTAATATAACCTATTTAGAAAAGCAAAGAGTCATCATAATGTGTGTGTGATATTGATCAATTATGATTTTTTATTGGTAAGAGCAGATAAGTAAAAGGCATTATTTCTCATTGGCTACTATTTATTCCTTTTAGTTTTGGATAGAGTAATGAAGGGTTACAGGGGAGGCAGACTGCAATAAAAAAAAAAAAGACAGAGGTTCTAAGTTTTCTACAAAAAAAAATGTAAAAAAAAATACCTTAACATACACTTTAAGGTTTGCATTCATAGAGGACCAAGAAGTGTGCTGGCAATCGCTTTGCACTTAGCAGTCCATAAGTGGTCTAAAGTACAATGGAATGAATATTTAATAGGTCAAGCAAAGCTCCTATACACACAGGAGAAATGAATGGGCGTTGAAGGAGGCCGAAAATGGCTTTTTTTTGTTTTCCTCCTTCTCTGCCCAGCAAATATATACGAAACCTCACAGTTAACAAATGAAGTTTAAATACATTACTAGCCAATATTTACAATCACTGCTACAGTCCAGTAATTTCAGATGAATCTGTTAGCGTTCACTATCTGCATCTGCTGGCCAGAATTGGTAATACATCTGTGTCCTGACAATTACCAGCACAGTCAGATAATAGTAGCTGACCTCTTGAGCCTGTCATAGTAAGCTGAAATTTACAAATGAATGAAATGAAGAATTACTATCTTTAGATAGTGTCAACATTTACAGAGTTCCTTAATCTAATCACGTCAGTCCCTGGCCTCATGAAATGACATTCTAATGTCCCCATCACAATCCTATAATCAAATGGTCCAATGTAATCAAAAACCAGTAGACTTAAGCCGAGTACACACGGGTCGAATTTCGGGAGACATTTGTTGGTTTCCGAAAAAAAACTGTCGACATTTGCCCGATGTCGGTCTGTCATGCTCGAAAACCAGCAGCGCTGATCGGAGTGTTCTGGCGGGGGGCCCCCTGTCAGAACACAACAGCTCAGCAAGAGGGAGATCGCTGTACTTACTTCGCATAGTTAGTACAGCGGCTCCGACCAGAGCTGACATTTATTTTTCTTTAGGTCCGCCATAGATGGAGCGAATTTCTTTCCTGCAACCATAAGCTGTCCCCGCCCTGAGAAGACGGTGATTATCGCTAGCGGCTGTAGCAGCCGATAGCGATAATCGCAGGTAAAACCCAACATGCTGGTTGTACCCAAGTTTATCAATCGATCAACTTGGTACATTCAGCCTGCCCATACATGGTTCGAATCTCGGCCAGTTCCTGCTAAACCAGCTGGGATTCGAACCGTGTATGGCCTTAATGCCTAAAGTGAAGAGCAGAAAGGTATTACATTGCAGTTTACAAGTTCATCATTTTTCTTTTAAAGTCCATGGTGGTGCAAAACCTAGAACTAAAAACCCGTAAGTGAACAAAAAAATGTGCATGTGAAACACACACTAAAAAGTGCACCTAAAGGTGTGCTTTAGTCCACCCCCTGAAGGAGTGGGACCTCTACCCTGACCCCTGGGGCACAAGGCTCCTGACGGGGGATAGATTTACATGGTCTGCCTAGCCAGAAGGCCTGGCAGACCCCGCTCTTCTAAGACAACCACCCTTGAATACTAGGTCAGGGGAGATTTCCCAAAAAGATACCCCCCCCCTAGGCAGGGAAGGAAGGAACCTGAGGGCCACACATCCTCCCCTAGATGTCAGGGTAAGGATTCACACCCATCATCCGTGAGAAAACACACACAAAAATGAAAAGGTGACAAACGTGGAAGAAAAATAAATAAAGATAAACAAGTGGCTGTGCCAAATGTGCAGTTTACACGTTCTTAGATAAGGTAGCTGCATTTGTTTTCTTTTTACAAACAAGAAAAGAAAATAACTGTTGATCTGGAGAGAAATGCAGTGACCTTGTTTCCTGTGAGCTAACCTAGAAACATAAAACAATGTTATTTTTATTCTGTGAATTGCTAGAATTTCTACCTATTCCCCCATGTAATGGAGAGCAACAGACATCATCACGCATTTGTGGCAACCATGGCTTCCTCCATGCTATATTGCATGCTAACCTGTAATATATTACATGTTGTTTTAGGTTTAGATATGCTGAGACAGAAGATTGTGGGACAGAAGAAAATGTATTTATTTTCTTTTTTTTTTCCTGCAAGTTTGAAGCAAACTTGTAATTTGACCACTGTACACAAAATATCAGGTTCTCTTTAAAGTAGTCACAGTATCCTTCTTGGCTCTGTCGCACCTCATCATACTGAGGGCAGAGGCCCTGGAAGTTGCCATGCAGTTTTTGACTTTCTCATCTGGAGCCTAAGAGAGGGCTCAGTATTGTAGGGAAGGGAAACAAAGAGTGGGGAGTAATCTCCTAGAGTTATTGGTGGACATTAAGGAAAGGGAAGAGGAGAAGGGAGAGGAGACTGGGAGAAAGAAGGAGTAATGAAGATTACTATGGGGTCCAGGCCTCTTTGCAGCACAATCTGTCCTGTTTAAGTAGCCATATAGAAAGTGAAGGGTCCAGATTAAGGTGGTCATTATAGGTTATCCATGGGTCCCAAATCTTCAAAAATTTGGCATGGGTATCATAAGTATAGAGGTAAGCTCCTTGTGAACCTTGGTTCCCATAAGTCACTGTTTGCTCTCTACTTGGCCTTAGCTATGTCTATGACATAAACAGAATACAACACCTGTTGTGCATGAGTGTGATAATCTGGTACTAGTTCTTCATGTGCATCTGCTTTTCAACAGGGAAAAGGGCCAAGCCTTGATGCCGTCTCAGGACTGGGGGAGCCCCGGAACCACACTACTAGTTTGGAAGGGGAGTTGTGAGGATTAGGGATAGGCTAAGCATAAGTTCGGGCTGTACATCGCCCGTTCAGATGTTCGCCGAACACCCGAATTTTAAGGAGCGGGGTAGGGAAGCCAGTCGCTGCGTCCTTAAAAACGGATGGGTCATCAGCTGTCAGGGGGCTTCCCCGCTGACAGCTAAATGAAAACAAAAAACGTAGCCAGCTATAGAAATATTTTTTTAAAATAGCATGGGGGTTCCCCTCCCCAATCCATACCAGGCCCTTTGGGTATGACTATTCCTTTATTAAAAAATAAAAAACAATGTCCACCGATGTAGATCCATCGTCAATAAAGCTGCCCGCCTCCACCGCCAACGCCAGACACAAAAAAGAACCAAAAAAAACCTCCGGGCACGCCGAACGCTCCCCGTCAAATGCCTGCTCTTTTGCCCCACCCCCCTTTCCTGGTCCGGCTGCCTGCCTCAAATAAAAGTCTAGTTTAGATTTTGGTGGCACCCCACGCTGTTTTTTTATTTTTTTTATTTTAGCATGGGGTTCCCCTCAAAATCCATACCAGACCCAAAGGGCCTATTTTTTTTTAATAGCCGGGCCAGCAACTGCAACCACAACCGCGAGTCAATTTAAATGTGATTGGGCAATTTTTTTTTCTTTAGAAATTTCAATTTTGCCTGTGCCTGTGTTAACATGCAGTCAGTGAAGAGAAAAGGGAGGGGGAGAAATCCACTGCAGGGCTGACAGGCAGCTCTCCCTCTCACAGGCTGTGTACTCGCAGCAGCCAGCTTGGCAAGGTTGCGGCTGACAGAGTGGGACACCCGCTACATATGAAAGAATAAATAATGCTTCCCCCTGCCACAATAACATGCATATTACTTTTGTACAGCCATTTTTGGAAAATACGCCCATACGCATTCACGTTAAAGTGCTGGGGGTTACGCATGTAATTGGATTGCCAGTTTATCTTAAAGGTGATCAATATAAGGGCGTGGCTTAGGCACCCTAATGGTGAACACTGAGAACTACACTTGCTAATTGCCTAGGTTCTAGACAGGAATTTTCGGTCTTGCAAAATCAGCATTAAAGCAAAACTCCAGACTTAAAAGCAAGTCAAAATGAACACAGTTAACTCTCTAGCAGCCCGAGGCTAACTTGCTGTACTGTTAACACTAAGCACTCCAGACACTATTACAATTAGAGAACACTAACTCCCAGGTGCTTAGCATTTTGAAACCGGTGCTGCAGAACATGCACTGGCATCCACCAAACCAGCAACACCTGTCACCTCACTCCCAGTGACATGTCCACAGTTACCAATGGATACAGGAAATTAACCTCACTCTCTCAAACTATCCAGTCCCAGTATGTGGGGAACCAGCCACAAGTGTAGTTGCTAAGCACTTAACCCCCTTTACTACCAGATTAACCATCACCCTATGCCACGGCACCCATTCCCTGGCTGGTTGGTTGATTTTAGCAATGATACATGTATGGTTGTCCCTAGCAACAACACTATAGCCTACATTAGACAGCAAAGTACATGATGGACTAAAATCTACTCTAACCTACCATCCCCTTGTTACAAGCCCTGTGCTTTAGAAAAACCATGAAGCACCACTTAGAGAGACCTCGGACCAGGCATTTAAAGAAACACAAACAGCCCTTTACTGAAGAAATGCAAACATACAGGAATAGTCTTTGAAAAAACATCTCATATAATCCTGCACAGATGTTCTCTAGTGCCCATAGGATAATCATACCTGAGTAGCAAAAAGTCCATAGTCCTTTAGAGGCAAATGTCTATAAATGCAAGATGTAGCAAGTATCCTTGCAAGTGTCCATAACTGGCAATGATCCTTGTTTTTGCACAGGGCAGCCCGAATCCTTCACTTCTTGGGTCCCATGCACTCCTGGCCCCTCCCTCCTGCTTTACACACGGAGCTACTCCTCAGCCCTGCCCCCTCCATCTCCTGATTGGCTCACTGGCTGTTATTGACAGCAGCCAATGGCTCCTGCTGCTGCCAAAAGCCAATCGGGAATAAAAATCCTGGACATAGTTGGATTGAGAGGGGGCTCAGGTAAGTATTAGGGGGGGCTGGGGGGCTGGTCCACACAGAAGGTTTCTTACCTTCATGCATAGAATGAACCACTTTAAAGGCAGTAAGTACATACTGTAGCTTATAACTAAAAGTCCATCAGAGTCCTCCGGTCCCCATCCCCTCAGGGAACCCAGACTGGCCTTCCAACTAGACCAGCAGCATAACAGCCTACATTTTGGCAGTATTACCCAGGCAGATCTCCCAGGGCATTTCGGCTACCAGGGCATTTCGGTGAACCCTTTTTACTGTATGTGGATCTCTAGGAAATTGGCAGCCAATCAATTCCACAGATCCACCATACATCTATATTGTAACAATCTCCACCTTGCTGGCTCAGTTAGCTTGAGGACATGAGCACAGACAGGAAAAACAGGAACACAGAAAGAAAAACACATTAACCCATTTGTAGGCGCCTGCCGACAAGTAGGGTTGAGTTCAGGGGTCTGTGTAGATCATTTCAGTTCCTCCACTCATCAAACCATCTTTCTTGTGAAGATTGTGCACAGAGGCACATTTAATACTGGAACAAAAAAAGACTTTCCATTGCTGCCACAAGCACATCACTGATGAGAATATCTCCAGGCTCTTTCCTCAACCTGCAATCTCCATTTGATAGATTGACAGCACTCTGTGCAATGTAGCATAGCCGTATTGACCTCCAGCCCTAAAATTGTAATAGAAAAACATCCACAAACGTTTAAATTCCAAAAAACAGACAAAATTCTTTTTTTTTTTATTATTATTAACCACTTCAATACAGGGCACTTAAACACCTTCCTGCCCAGACCAATTTTGAGCTTTCAGCGCTGTCGCACTTTGAATGACAATTACGCAGTCATGTTACACTGCACCCAAATTAAATTTTTATCATTTTGTTCCCACAAATAGAGCTTTATTTTGGTGGTATTTGATCACCTCTACGATTTTTAGAGGCGGCACTGATGGGCACCGATGAGGTGGCACCAATAAGTTTTTTTGTTTCAGTTTCAAAACTGTAAATAAGTACGTTTTATCCTTCACTGATGGGCACTCTTATGGGGCTGCATTGACGGGCACTGATAAGGCGGCACTGATGGGCACCGATGAGGTGGCACCAATAAGTGGCACTGATGAGGTGGTATTGATGGGCACTGATAGGCAACACTGATGGGCACTGATAGGTGGCACTGATAGCTGGCACAGGTTGGCATGGATAGGCGGCATTGGATGGGCATGGATAGGCAGCACGGATGAGCATGAATGGGCACTGATAGGTGGCATGGATGGGCACTGATAGGCGGCATTGTATTGTATTGTATTGTACTGATGGATGCCAATAGGTGCCAAACAATAATGCATGCCAATTAGTGATGCCCATTGTGGTCACTGATTGGCATCCGTTGTGGGCACTGATTGGCATCCATTGTGGGCTCTGACTGGCATCCCTGGTGGTCTAGGGTGGCATACCTGGTGCTGGACATCCCTGGTGGTCTGGTGGAGTCCCTGGTGGAACAGTGTGGGCATCCTCGGGGGGGGGGGGGGTTCCGTTGATAATCGATCAGCACAGACCCCCCTGTCAGAGGAGCAGCCAGTCGGCTCTCCTTTACTCGCGTCTGACAGACGCGAGTGAGGAAAAGCCGATCAACGGCTCTTCCTATTTACACTGTGATCAGCCGTGATTGGACACGGCTGATCACGTGGTAAAGATTCCCTGTTTTCAATCTCCGTCGGAGACTCTTTACTGAGATCGTAGTTAGTCTGACACTCCGCAAAAACGCTGCGATGCGCGTCCCCGGGGGCCCACAGCGGCTCAAAATCCTGATCACGTCATATGACGTGAGGTCAGGATTTTGAAACCACTTTGAAGCCGTCATTCTCCTATATGGCGAGTGGCAAGTGGTTAAGTGTCAACATGATTAAAAAAAAATCTTCACAATTAAAAACAGCAAGCTGATTTGCTCTGAACAGTTCATTGTCATGTTTTCAATCTTGTTTACAAACACTTGCCTTGTGACTCGACAGAGTACCAATTAAATGCAGGAATAAAGGTGCGTTATAATCTCTACGCATTTCATGAATATTCATTCACTTCTTTAGGAGTGGATGCTAAAAGTTAAAACTAGAAATGGTAATTTCACATTCATCCTTTAAAGGGGTCAATACTCCAACACCTAAAAATTAACCCAGTACTCACAGATCAGCTTGAAAAAGAATTAAAAGTCATTATGGAACTTCTGAGTGTCAAAATCAAAGGGCACCTGCCCTGGGAACTGGGGGAAGGGGCTCATGGCACCCCAACAGGACAACCAAGAGGGGGTGCCAGGCAGCAACAAACAGCACACAGATGGAATGGAAAGATCATCACAGCTCAATAACATGAGTGTGACAAAAGCCTAGGAGACAATATACTGTATCATAAAGTACCATTAGCGGTAACCCTGAGCCAGACTCGGGATCGCATTGCAGGATACAGGGGAAGTTACTTACCTTGTCCCCTGGATCCTGCGATGTCCTCCCCGCTGTGTGTGCGAGCTCCTCCACTCGATTCACACAGTGCCGAGTGCCGATGAGCTCCATTCCCTGCAACGTTACGACGCACGGGAGCGGAGATCGGCGCCAAATTAAAAAAAGTAAAAACACAAAACACATATAGTATACTGTAATCTTACAGATTACAGTACTGTATAAAAAAATTACACATCCCCTTTGTCCCTAGTGGTCTGTCCAGTGCCCTGCATATCGTTTTATATTATAAATACAGTTTTTTTTCTGCCTGGAATTTGGAGATTGTCCATAGCAACCAAAAAGTGTCCCTTTATGTCAAAAGTGATTTTAGACCAGCTAGAAAACAGCGATAATAATTTAGAATCACTTGCAGAATTGAGCGATAGTGATTTGTGGGGAAATTCGTCATCAAACACTAAATCTAATGACAGCGACAATTCTGCAACTGAGCAAATTTCAGTGTTTTTGATTTGATTACATTATTGAATAATTTTTATAGTTATTTATTATATTATAATTTATGATTTTGTGTTTCAAACTTTATCATACCCGGGATGTCTACTAGACTCTGGTTTGGACAGATTTAAGTGACTCATTCCTAAGAATTGCAGGCTTACAATATAAAACGCCAAATTTCCATGCAAAATAATTGTACAGCTTTCAGCACCTAAAATCAGAAATAATCATACCGCCAGGGAGGTTACTATACCCTTGAAGCACTTGTATCTGTTATATCTGTTAGATTTGTGCCAAAATATACCAGTTAATCAGAAAACCCCTGTTTTATGTTGTGGAGGGGAGGAGAAGGGAGGTGTTCTGATGTCCGAACACATTTCTTAGACTGACGTAAAAACGCTGCTCTTCAATAGATACAGAACAGTAATGCTGCGCACACACAGCCGGACTTTTCGACTCAATTCGATTGTGTGTGGGCTTCATCGGACCTTTTCTGTTGAAAAATCAGACGGACTTCAGATTTAGAACATGTTTCAAATTTTTCCGACGGACTCAAGTCCGGTCGAAAAATCAGTTTGTCTGTATGCTAGTCTGACGGCCGAAAACCAATGCTAGGGCAGCTATTGGCTACTGGCTATGAACTTCCTTATTCTAGTCTGGTCGTACGTCATCATGTTCGAATCCGTCTGACTTTGGTGTGATTGTGTGTGTCCAAGTCCAGAAGTCTGACGAAAGTCCGTCGGAAAAACTGTCGGACCTAGTCTGCTGGAATGTCCGGTCGTGTGTACACGGCGTTAGTGAATGTTGTTACCCTAATACAGCAAGTGTGGTGCTAGCTGAATCACCAGGTAAAAATAAAGGAACTAAAAAGAAGAAAATGGAAACTGGAAGACTGGAGACTGTAAAGCTGCAATATATAACATTTTTGAACTTGGGTTTAGCTACACTTGAAATATTTTAATTACTACATAATAGGAATAAATTATGGTTATTTGTATCTGCATATATATTTTTCTTTAAGATTTTTGGGATGAACACCACATGGTTTTTAATAATTTTTAAAAGCTTGTGCATCTTTTCTGAAGTTTGTATTACTTGCAATACATTTGCTAATAAGAAAAACAAATAATTAGCAGACATTTATGTATTTTTCAAAATGAGGAAAATTTGAAAAATACTATATATTCAGCCTTCTCCATGGAACAGTATTCCTATTTTTCTGTAGTAAGCTGACTCCGTTCTGAATCTCACCACCATCATATCTGATGTGGTCACCTGATGTGCTCAACTTCTTCTTCTACAAGATGCCGGGCCAAGATAAAGCTAATAGCATGGAGGCATTGTTACAATGTACAGTCATTCTTCCCTAGTACCCTAGCTTTACGACTTTGCACTTGTTTTGGCTTATATAGATGGCATTAAATGCCTGTGTCTACCTTCAACTGAACCAAACACAGCAGAATCCACAGGCCCAACCATGTGGTGCGGTCGCACTTACCGTGTACATAGGCATTTGAGAATAGAAGTTAAAGCAAGCTAATTGAAGACAATTAACCTTTTAAATAAATCTTTGAGCAGGCTATGGACATTCAAGCATATATACGTAAGCTGAAAAATTTGGGGAAGAAACTGCGCTATGGGTCACATCAATGCAAGTAAGCCACCAACTTACTAAGAAGGTTGAATTAATAACCAATGAGGCAGCAGCAACTATACCGTGTACAACAGTGAAAACAAATTAGAAAAACAAAAAGCTGCGCATACCAATAAACGTGAAATCTAAAAAATCATAATGAACTGTAAATAAGCATAAAAACACCCAGTGATAAAACTGTCAAAGGTGATAATATCTTAAGTGAAAAACAAAAGTGAAGAGTATATACATATGATAACTGAATATACATAAAAATCCCTAAAAAGAATTCATATGTGAAAAATAATAATTGAGCAAAAAAGTCCAATAATCAAGTACTCGTGTTTCAAAAAGACAAATACTCGTGTTTCAAAAAGTTCCCAGGAGTGAACGTCCAATGACAAATTTCTTTATCAGGTTGTGTAAATTTCCAAAAACACCACCACCAGAATAAGTTGGCCGCTTACCAGAGGTATGGGACCCTCCGTCACAGAGGGTCAAACGAGCATTTCAATAGATTTTCTTTGGGCTGGCTTCCAATGGCATACCGGTCACAGCCCCCTGCTTGCTTTTAACACTGGACTCAGTCTGAACTCCCGAATCTCCCTCCAGAGTGGTAGCCAACGATATGAATTTATATGTATCCCTCTGGGTATCAGCAAGACATGTGCGCCATGCAAAGGAATTAAAAAACTCCCATAGTGTGATAACGTCAATATTTATTTTTAAAAAAGGGTAACACAAACACTTACATTTAAATGAACAACGATCAACCAAAAGCATCCAGTGCACCGGCCGGTTGCACGCAAGGACGAAAAGATGAATCGAGATAAACTGCAGCAGGTTCTAAAGCAGAGGTGGTGACAGTGCGTCGCTCGCCCAACGCGTTTCGTGATAACTCACGTCGTCTGGGGACACGGGCGACGCACTGTCTCACCTCTTTTAAATATGTGGTCACCAATGGCGTCCGGCTCCGGGTGCGCATGCGCGACGATCGTGATGACGCAACGTGGCGTCCGGCTCCGGGTGCGCATGCGCGACGGACGTGATGACGCAACAGCGTCACAACGCCGCTACGCCAGCGCCGTCAAAAGCAATGACGCGTCTAGATTGCGACACGCCACGCCGTCGCGCAGGCGGCAGTGTCAGCACGTTATGCCAACGCACAACACAACAACACGTGCCCTCGATTTCTCCAATAAGAGCATTTTCTACTCGATTGGATCTGAACACTATCTAAACACATGTTAGATACCAGACTCTGTATGTCAAGCCCGTAGGAATTAAAATGTATGATTGTTCCGAACAAGGAACACTCTCATACAAAATTAAAATAGGGAATAAAAAACAATAGTTAAAAAGACTTTTAGTTTAATTATGTTATTATCATTATAGTGTGTATATGCTTCATTAATCCTGCAACATTAGACTAGCAAATGGGACAAGTTAACCTTAATGAGACCTCAACGGTTCATAAATGATATGAGGGCAAGTCTAACTTAGTACACAAGGACACAGAGAAGTAACATGACCCAAATGTTAAATATGATGCGAAATGACTCCGCAATCATATAGCACCTGACCAGGGCACTAGCTAAAAGAGGCGCCCAGAGGCGCACTAACTATAAAAATAAAAATAAAAATATAAAAATAAAAATAGAAATATAAAAAGGGGATATTAGTGCACTACACGTACATTAACCCCTATCACTATAAAAAAAAATACCCTAGCTTTATGACTCTGCACTTGTTTTGGCTTCTATAGATGGCATTAAATGCCTGTGTCTACCTTCAACTGAACCAAACACAACAGAATCCACAGGCCCAACCATGTGGTGCGGTCGCACTTACTGTGTACATAGGCATTTGAGAATAGAAGTTAAAGCAAGCTAATTGAAGACAATTATCCTTTTAAATAAATCTTTGAGCAGGCTATGGACATTCAAGCATATATACGTAAGCTGACCATAGATAGATCAAAATTCAGCCGGTAAAGTAGGGACCGGATGAATTTCAATCCATGATGTTCCTATCTGAAAATCATTAGATCAATTTCTGTCGAACAAGCTTGTTGGAAATATTTTTTACTTGAGCAGCCGGTTGCAGTCAGTTGGCTGCAGCTGCTGATCAGTGTATTCTGAAAGCACAGAGTCCCGCTGTCAGAATACAATGTTCCAGTGGAGAGGATGCCTCTATCCACCTCGACTTGATGAATGGAGGAATCTGTTCACTTTTTTACATTTAGCCCACTTGCTGAATGAAAAAAATCAAACCATCTATGGCCAGCTTTAAAGACCAATTTAGGTGTAATTTTTATAAATCAACTCCCACCAAATCAGTACCCCCTCTTGCCCTCCATGGTCCAGGGCTAGTCCTCTTTTAGATTTTAGCTCAATTTAATCATTTAATCCATTTCCTGTAGGCCCAGGGTGTCAAGAACCTTTACACTGGGAGTGTGTCTTTAAGTGTCCCTGGATTCACAGAGGAATGCAGCAGGGAGCAGCAATCAGGATGTGCCACTGGGAAGGGGAGCTGGTAAGGGGTTTTGGCTGATAAGACTGTTGGGCAGGGGAAGAGGGGAATTAAAATTATTATTGGCTTTAACTAGCAGAAAAACCTACATTACACTTTAGGTTCTGTATGTGCCATTTTATAAAAGCCAGTGTTATCTAGGTCCCCCCCAGACGGGGTCACCTACATTCAAAAACATTTCCATTATGTTGACAAACAATTCATTAGCTGCTTTATTGAAAAAAGCTGATGGACACCTTACCTTCACATGTACTATATTGCCAAAATGCCTTTAAATTAGGTGTTTCCAGTGTAGGGTACTGTTAATGATATGTAGCACAGACCCCAGACCGTCTGTCTGTATTATCCCAGGTTCCATTCCCTGTAGGGCACATGGCAGCCAGTAACACAATAGTTTACAGTTACTCAACTCAGGAAACAGGCCGTGCATATCTTTTTGCTAATATAACTTGGATAAAGGTGCATGGGAGCCTTGTGCTGCTCCAAACTAGCAGAAATACTATGGAGGACACCTCTAACTGTTCTGTCTCTTCAGGTTGCAAGCACCCTTTGGACTCAGGGGATCCCTTTGCAAAGGTATAGCCTGGTTATGAAAACTGGAGTTAGCGCTCCTAAAAGTGACAAGGACAGTCTCTAGGATCTTTAAGGCTTGTACTCACTGTGCCTTGGTACTTTAATGCTCTCTAGTAGTACCAGACAGTCTCTGTACAAAATGCCTCCAGGTTGGATCCTGTGGAATTCCTGTGCTGCTTTCAGGGACTCTGGTCTTCTAGCTCTAGCTGGAGATGGGACACAGATGGCTTCTTCTAATCTGTTGCAATTAGCCCAGAAGGCCCTGGCCCTCAGGCTAGGTATTTTTCCATAAGAAAAGAGCTCTCAAGGCCCTAGACTATTTTTGCACATCTCAGCCCCTTGCTGGTCACCCTCTCGACTAGGGATTGGCTGAGGCTACATGAATATTCAGCCCAGGGTTTGCCTCTCACACCCACTATATTCCAGAACTTACTGAAATGCAGGGGAAAGTAGTTGAACCTGTACCAGCAGAACCAAAAACTAAATTTGCCTAAACTATAGCAGTCTAGCTAGGAGGATGCTACAGATTTATAAGACAAAGACATTTAAGACAATTGTATACTTCAACCCTGTGGTAATAGTTTGGAGAAGGCCCTTTTCTGTTGCAGCATGACTGCTCCTGTACACAAAGCTGGCTCCATAAAGATATGCTTTGATGAGTTTTTGGTTGAGGAACTTTGGAAGCAAGTTTAACAAGACACGTGGCCACTCATTAAAATTAGAAGAAAATAGGTTTAACCTTAAACTACGTAGAGGGTTCTTTATTGTAACTACTACTACAAGGATGTGGAATTCCCTTCCACAGACAGTGGTCTCAGAGGGGAGCATTGATAGTTTAAAAAACTATTAGATAAGCACCTGAACGACCACAAGGGATATACAATGTAATATTGACATATAATCACACACATAGGTTGGAATTGAGTCTTTTTTAAACCTCACCTACTATGTAACTATGTAACTTGAGTGACCTGCACAGAGCCCTGACCTCAACCCTACTGAACACCCTTGAGATCAATTGGAACAAGCCAGGTATTTTCATCCAATATCAATACATGAATGACCACAAAAAAATGTAAGTCTTCCCAGAAGAGTGGAGGATATTTTAGTAGCAAAGGGACTTACTATTGATGCCTATGGTTTTGGAATGGGATATCCAAGAGGCTCACATAGGTGTGATGTTCAGTCACAAACATTTGGCCCTATAATGTAGACGGAAGAGCTTCATTCAAAGTGGGGAAGGAGTTAGAAGAAGTCTTGATGTAGATGAGTAAGATTATTGGTGAATACATATACTGTATGTCATATTCACAATTTGTAGTTTTGCATATTCATGAAAATGTTACTTGTTTTCCCAGACTTCTCTGTTTCACTATTCTGCTGTACTGGAAAAAGTGTGAGCCCTCCGTTGCAATCCAAGGTATGAAGGGTTACAACACAAATGTATAATTAAAGTGTTTCTGAAGGCTGCATTTTCTACATTAAGGTAAAAAACCTTCTGAATGCCCCCTAGCTCCACCTTATACTTACTTGAGCCCGATCTCGATCCAGCGATTTGCACGAGAGCAGTGGCTCTCTTGTCTCTTTCCCTCCTCATTAACTCAGAGACAGCAGCAGGAGCCATTGTCTTTTTCTCCTGTAAATCAAAGCCAGTGAAGATGGAGTGGAGTGGAGTGGAGTGGGTGGGCAAGAAGGGCTCTGTGTGTCAATAGACACACAGAGTCCAGCTTGGGAGCGAGCATGCACAAATTCTTCTATAGGACGCGGCTTACTATGGGGGCACTCAGCAGGAGGGGGAAGCCAAGAGCGCCATCAGGGAACCCGAGAAGAGGAGGATTAGAGCTGCTCTGTGCAATAACATAACATGTTTTTTATTTTAATAAAAATAAATTCAGCATTTACAAGCAGATTAATAATGCACAAACATGCTACAATGCCTTTAAAAAATATTTTCCACATTTTGTCATGTTACAATCAAAAACGTAAATGTATTTTATTGGGATTTTATGGGATAGATCAACACAAAAGCCTCGTACACGCGATCGGATTGTTGGCCAACAAAACCGTGGACTTTTGTCCGAAGGGCGTTGGGCCAAACTTGTCTTACATACACACGGCATGTTGCGGAATCGGAGGAGATAACGTGTTATTTATTATTGGCCTTGGAGTTATTGCTTTAACATAATTTTTTTGGGTTGAATAATGATTTGATTTGTTTTATTTTCTATATTTTTGGATGCATAAAATGCACTTTTTGGTTAAACTCTATTGGCATATAGCATGTCTAATATTATTTGTTTTCTTTTTTTATTGTACAATAAAAAAAATTGTGGAGAATAATACTTGGCTATGTGTTTTACTTCAAACGACAGTTTGGGAATAGGCAGTTACATTTAAAAAATACAATGTAAAATTGACAAGGGACCCCAACATACCAGTAGTTGTATCTTTGATCTTAAAAACTACAGGATAATGGTGCTGTGGTAAATAAAAAAAAAAAAAAAAAGCATAATAATATTATTTTGATATCACTAGAAAAAAAAGCCTTTGAAAATTTGTTTGCTATTAAGCCCCATACACACGCGCGGACAATCCGTGGACCAGGTCCGTCGGACCATGTCCGTCATACTTTGTCTGATGTTGGTTTCGCGTACACACGATCGGACAAAGTTGTCGGAAAATCCGATCATTCTGAACGTGGTGACGTTTGTTGCCTACGACGGGACTACGTAGAGGCTAGTAGCCAATAGCTTTGGTCTTGTAATGTGATCTGAGCATGCGTAGCACTTTGTCCGGTCGGACAAGCGTACACACGCTCGGATTTGGTGTGATCGGACCGTGTTGACGGCAAAGTTTTCCAGCAGGAGATAAGACTTTGTCCGTCGGCCAAACCGACGAACACTGTCCGATGGTGCATACACACGGTCTGATTTTTCAACAACCTTGTCCGATCGGACAGAATCCATGAAAAAGTCCGACCGTGTGTATGGGGTTTAACTCCATCAGTATCATCAGCAGAGCAGCTTTATTATTATCCCATTAAAGAAGAAAAGAATTGTGCGCTGCATTTTGAGATTTCATAATTCGCCACGGCACAAATGTTAATTCTCCATTACGAGCGCTAGTTTACAAGACCGACCACTTCTGGCTCCTCCTTGCTTCCGAGCATTTGTACTACGGACTTGTGTACACACGCTCGGAAAATCCAACAACACACATTTGTCCGCGGAAAATTTTAAAACCTGCTAGCCAACATTTGTCTGCGGAAAATCCGACAAAAATTGTCCGATGGAGCATACACACGGTCGGATTTTCCGCCAACAGCCTGTCATCGAACATTTCTCGTCATAAAGTCTGATCGCGTGTACGTGGCTAAAGTGGCACATAATTGTGAAGTGGAAGGAAAATGATGTGGTTTTCAATTTTTTTTTGCAATAAATACCTGAAAAGTGTGCCGTGCATTTGCATTCAGCCCCCCTGAGTCAATACATTGTAGAACCACCTTTCGCTGCAATTACAGATGCAAGTCTTTTTGGGTATGTCTCTACCAGCTTTGCACATCTAGAGAGTGACATTTTTGCCCATTCTTCTTTGCAAAATAGCTCAATCTCTGTCAGATTGGGTGGAGAGCGTTTGTGAATAGCAATTTTCAAGTCTTGCCACGGATTCTCAATTGGATTTAGGTCTGGATGTGGACTGGGCCATTTACACATGAATATGGTTTGATATAAACCATTCCATTGTAGCTCTGGCTGTATTTTTAATGCTGTTGTCCTGCTGGAAGGTGAACCTCCACCCCAGTCTAAAGTCTTTTGCAGTGTTAGTTTTCAGCCACACATATATCTTTTTGCTTTTATGACAAAAAGTTCTATTTTGGTTTCATCTGACCAGAGCACCTTTTTCCACGTGTTTGCTGTGTTCCTCACATGGCTTCTCGCAAACTGCAAATGGGACTTCTCATGGCTTTCTTTTAACAATGTCTTTCTTCTTGCCACTCTTCCATAAAGTCCAGATTTGTGGAGTACATGACTAATAGTTGTCCTGTGGACAGATTCTCTCACCTGAGCTGTGAATCTCTGCGGAGAGTTACCATGGGCTTCTTGGCTGCTTTTCTGAGTAATGCTCTCCTTGCCCGGCCTGTCAGTCTTGGTGGACGGCCATGTCTTGGTAGGTTTGCAGTTGTGCCATACTTTTTCCATTTTTGGATGATGGATTGAGATGTTCAAAGCTTGGGATATTTTGTTTATAACCTAGCCCTGCTTTAAACTTCACCACAACTTTATCCCTGACCTGTCTGGTATGTTCCTTGCCCTTCGTGATGCTGTTTGTTCACTAAGGTTCTCTAACAAGTAACAAACCTCCAAAACCTTCACAAAACAGCTGTATATATACTGAGACTAAATTACACATAGGTGGACTCTATTTACTAATTCGGTGACTTCTAAAGTTAATTGGTTCCATTCGATTTTAGTTAGGGATATCAGATTAAAGGCGGCTGAATACAAATGCATGCCAAACTTTTCAGATATTTAAAGAAAAGTTAAAATCATTCATCATTTTCCTTCCACTTCACAATTAAGTGCCACTTTGTGTTGGTCTATCACATACAAAATTCCAACAAAATACATTCATGTTTTTGGTTGTAACATGATAAATTGTGGAAAATCTTGTATATATTTAGAGGAGCTGCACTGCACAAATTCTTTGTTGTGTTTTAATATTATTTTAATTTGAAGCTGTAAATTTTCATGAATCATAGTCTATCAGTGTGCTAAGTGAGCATTTTATATGTGTGTTTTAGTCTAGAGCGGGTCATTTAGGAAACAATGCTATTTACTCAAGCTAATGTGTACTACTTGATCATAGTCGGCCTTGGGGGAATGCCAATGTCCATGCTCAAAGCTATCACACATTTACAAAAATGGGGCTGATTTGCTAAGACTGGATCACGAAAAGCAAAGTAAATGTATGGCAGTTGCTCTGACCTGGTCAGGTTCTTGTCTATTAAGTTACCCTCAAAGGAGCTGCTGGATGTATTTGGTCCTCTGTGCCTGTGCCCACGATTCTGCAAACAGCACCACACATTCTGACACACCTGGCTGGGTAGGGAAAATTTATTGCAGATGTATATACAGTACCCTGGTAGTAGAAGAGATATGAAACCAGAGCAATAATATAGCAAAAAATATATTGCAAATTAGGGCTGTGAAAATTAAAGATTAATTCCTCGATTAATCTTTAATTTTTTTGATCGATCAAAGTTATTTTGATCGGTACTCGCCTCTCCGCCGGCTTCAGGGAGTTGACGTTGATGTCCGTGACTCCTCCCCCCTTCCCCAAGTGCCTCCTGCTGCTAACGAAGGGAAGGGAGGGGGAGTCTGGTGACGTTGAAGTTCTGATTGAACATAACGCGTACAGGGGGAGGAGCTATGCATGACGTCACCCGCTGCTGCCCTACGGAACTAACACGATTGTCGGCTTTATAGGCTGTGTTTTTATCATCTTTATGTGAGTAGTTTGTGTTTGAACACAAAAATTCAATCTTATAGTTAAGCGTGAGCACTTAGATCTTTTTTTTACCCATGACCTGGCGTCCTTGCTGAGATCTAAGGAGTCGTGAGAGAAGTTTATGGTCCGTGTTAACCCTTTTGATACCCGCTTGCATGACCACCTGTTTGCACAGGGGTCCATGCCATAAGGTGAGAGTGATTAGTTAGACCGGAGGTGGAGGGATTGTCACGCTACTGTGGAAAAAAAAATTACTTACGTCAGTGCTACAGTTTGAATTTA